>CM051512.1:4546754-5746754 GCA_028015205.1 Mytilisepta virgata | reverse complement strand
TTTGCAAAATATCTCACCAATAGTTTCATGAAAATGCATGACTTCAGTATATAATTACACCTTATGTAAGAATCCTGGGTTTCGATTGGTTGATAGCCAGTGTATTTTTCACCAATTTACGTTTATCAAATGTATATCGTTCATTTTTAAACAGCGCCGGGGTATATGCAAAAAGGATATGCCTTTTTACCCTCTCTGTCGTGGTATTTGCCAAACAATACTCTATCCGACTGGACGCTTGTAATGTCACGATCATCAATGCGTTTTGTACGTTAACATTCGGTGTAATTAAACAGATATAGCATGTTCTTGAGGGGTATTTGCGAAAAATACCAGTCTTGAGAATGAATTTCCCTCGCCTTACGGCTTGCGAAATTTAACATTCTCTCGACTGGTATTTTTCGCAAATACCCCTCCTTAACATGATATATCTGTTCAATATCCAAGCAATAAGATAATGGGAGAAATCCAAAGGAAACGCATTGGAATGCTAACAAAACAAATTGTACAAATTTGATAAGACTTAAAATTTATATATAAGGAAAACAGTTTTCGGTTTTCAGTTTTAATGCTGCTGATGAGAGGTAACTCCTTGAAATGCGTCGTATACAGCATAGTATAAATTTTACTATATCTAATATTAGTATCTTTGGATTGTTATTTTGAAACTCCTATGACGATGCCTCTGCATGTGGACCCTAGGTCCCCGAGGGTATTCGCCAACCCAGTCGTTAGACTTTTCTGACATGATTATTCATTGATTTGTTACAGAAATTACCAGTATTTAGCAAAATTAAAAAATAATAAAAATAATAAGGGTTCATTCCTTGTATTGCACATGGTAGATCTTCCTAGCTGAAATTTGGCTTCTTATTTCGGTATTTTTGGTTATGAGTACTTCTTGTTTAAAATAAGTTTGGTTTTTTGGTCTTCCAACTGTTTCGGTTTTAATGCTGCTGATGAGAGGTAACTCCTTGAAATGCGTCATATACAGCATAGTATAAAATTACTATATCTAATATAATTACTTTGGATTGTTATTTTAGAACATCCACTTAATAAATACCACTTGCACATGTTTAGAGATCCATTTACAGAGCTGCCACGTGTTCATAAAGAACCCACTTCAATCAGTGCCATGGGTCAACTTAACAGTAAGTGAAATGAGGGATTATTCTTCTGTCTAAAGGATCATCCCTAATTTCAATGTGATGCATGTTCCTTTGTTTAAATTTTGTTACTTACACTGACGAGTATAGTGTCAAATTGAAGACAGACTACCGAAGTGACAACACATTAGTCAGAGGGCGTTTCCAGGATATTTGAAAGGTGGCGTATAATAAAAAATTTTTGGACCTTTTTTTTTTTTTTGCTAAAAAGCATAAAATAATTGTGAAATGCACTAATGTAACGGTTCCTGACTTGGAGCATGTATTTTTATATGTGTTTAATTAATGAATATGATAAATTGCCATATTCAATACAATATAAGCAGATTACGACAGTTTTTTTTATTTTTTTATTTTTTTTAAAAGGGGGGGGCGTACGCCCATTACGCCCTCACCCGGACCCGCCCCTGTTAGTGAAAGTCCAAAAGAACAAAGTTAAAAGACAAGGCGAATTAATGGAAACATAACAAATGAATACTAAAAATGATTAAAAACCCAAAACTAATCCAATGGAATTGGAACAAGACACCACTAACAAATGAGTTTTTCCAAATATTTGTTTGTTAAAATTCATCATATATTGTAATTGAAAGGAAAGGGATTTGGATAATTGATAACTTCTCATTTCTGAATTGAACAGGCCAAAAGAAGGATATCAAGCGGCCATTACAAGAAGAGTAAGCAACATTTAAAACGTTCTTATTGCTGTTTTTCATCTTACAGTCACAATAAGGTCCAAATCATGCAAGTTCATTATCAATAGTTTAGCGGAATTTATTAATGTAGATCATGTTCTATTGCTTATACCGTTCTGTTTTATTATTTTTTGGGCTTTGCAGAGTTTTGATAACGAGAGTGCCAGATGAAGGTTAATCTAAAAATTCATATTGTAATTATCACCGTTTACAAACGGTGACGTCGGAAAGACGGTACATTTTTGGTTTTTCAATGAAAGATTACCATAACAAGAAAAACTATGCAACATTCGAATATGTGGAAACTAATCTTTACGAGGAAACTTGAATGTTTACGGGTAGGACAGTGATTATTTTAAACATGTATATTTTTCGGGATATTGAAATACATGTTTTAAAAAAAGGTCGAGTTGAAACACGTCTTTTCTTTAATAATCAATAGGGTTCTGACCTCGCCCAAGTTTTCTCTTCTTGAAAGCAGCAAAACTCTGAAATAAAATGTTGTACCGTCTTTTGGGTGTTACCTTCTATTCAATGTGGTCATGGAGTTAGGTATCACGGATACAAGTTAATATCAACATACATTAACAAATAAATACATTTGTTTGTGGCCTTCAAATTCTTATTTAAAAAGACAGTTTTTATGCTGAATTAAAAGGCATTGTCCTTCTCAGGTTGACATATGTACTGCATTTGTACATTTTGTCACACTTAATGGGTACTTGATATCCATTAATGACAAACCTATACATTCCTTTAGATATGAAAATATGAGAATGTGAAAATTTTTCTCGCCTTCTATAACAGTTGTTATCGTTAAAACAAAGAATAATTACATTGTTTTCTTTATTCATCTTTTGATGTTTAATTCTAATGTATTATTGATATTTGATTGCATATAATGTTGTAATAAGCGGAAAATATTCACATAAAAACTGCTTATTTAACGTGAAAAGATGATAAAGTAAGTGTTCGCAGATAAACGATTTAAAAGAATAAATGAAAAAAAAATATCACTACAAAGTGTAAACAGATTTATTTATATAAGGCTGCATGCAGTTATTCTTTTCTTGGGAGAGAACCATGTTTAGCAAACATGTAATTGTTTATGCAGTTATAAGTTTCTGTTTTTTGAATGTAGATCCACGATCTGTTAGACTTGGTAAGTGTCTTAATATTATTTGTGAAATATGTTATATTAAAATTTTGATTTATCAATACAAACTTTTACTATAACAACCGGTTGTTATAGTAAAATTTTGTATTGATAAATCAAAATTTTAATATAACAGATATACTATCTCGATGTTCATGGAACGTGCCGCAAAGTGTAAGTTTATCTGGAACAAGTTCTTATTTAGCAAGAGGTATTCTGAAAAGAAATTATTTAATCGTTCTTCGCAGCTTAGATTAATGGTTTTTTTTTGTCAAATTTAGAAAACAATACTATTGTTGATCTCACAGGTATATAATATGATGGTCAAGTACATGTAGGTATGGTCAATGAGGAACCAGAGTGAGTTATCTTTTCCTAACCAATGTAGGTAAGGGGGATAATTAAATTCTCTCCCTTTTGTTCTGAGGCTAAAAGGGAGACAAATTTATTATGTCCCTTACCTACATTGGTTAGGAAAATATAACTCACTCTGGTTTCTCATTGGACGCAATACATTACCGATACTTTTATGAAATTTTCATTACCGCGACTAATAGTGCCACATTACCGCGACTTCATGATACATTGCCACTACTAAATATGATAAACATCTTCCTTTGCCAGACACTACATATAAATACATATTATATATAATATGTAGAGCTGTTGCACCCTGCTCAACACGGGGAGATTGAAGTAGGATTTTTTTATCAGGACATTGTTTTTTTCAAATGTATTTTATTACCATTAATATTTAAAATACTGTCATATAGTCACAGATGATATATATATATATACCACTGGGCTAATTTGAACCAAATTATATATATTACAAATATATATATTAAAAATATATATATTAAAAATTATATATATTACAAATATATATATTAAAAATTATATATATTACATATATATATATTACAAATTATACATATATTACAAATTGTAATTCTAATTTGTACTAGTAGAAATGTACTGATTTAAACCGAGTACAGATTGGAATTCCAATTTCTACTATGGCAGAGTGAGATATCTAGATTTGTGGTAGGAGGATCCTGGATCCTACTGAATTTCTAGTAGGATCTACATATAGAATCATATTAGATATTTTAGTTAGTATGATTCTGGATATTATTGAAATTTAAAAAATGTGAAAATTAGTTTTGAACATAAATATGTTGTGTAACATATTTATACAAACAGTACATGTTGACATGCTAAAACAATAAAGTCACATAGTATGATATTTTTCTATATGATTCTGAAAAAAGGTCTTTTATTTATTGCAACATTTGCTAACATTTTGTCTGTGGCATTTGGTAGAACAAGAGATTTTGGATTTTTGACAAGAATATCGCATAGTATTACGTTTACTAGCACAGTTGCATACGGGTGCAAGTTGACAGTCTTTATTTACTGAGCGATTTGTTTGACACGCTTGAATGTGTGATATTTCGTATCTAATGCCAACGGAAGTATTTTTTATCATGGATGGCTCGGACTCGTGACAAATACGCCGACGTATAGCACCTCACATATACATGTAGTTAACTGTGGCAGTATCTCTGATCGCATTGTGCCTCGAATCCGACAGAACTACTAGTTTCATTGCATCTTGCAATTCCCAAGCAACAAATTGATCACCACTGAGAAACTCGTCAAAATTGGCCATAGGCCATGTAAACTGTTGTCATGGCTAAGGGTCCGGTGTCTGTCCGTCCGTCCATTTTAATCTTCTTGACAAAAACCACTGTGCTAATTTGAACCAAACTAGTTATTAATATGCGATTTGAAATTATCTTACCGTTAGCGGCTTCTGTTACAGCAGAGTCAGATCCAGGGAGCTATTAAGTGATTCTTGTATTTTAGTAAGCAAATCCTCCTCATTAACGATCCATTTATCTGCCAGTTTCCCAACCATTGCGATGGATGAGATTGGATGCTGTCCAAAAACTATCTCGTAAGGTGTAGTCTCGTTTTTTTATGATAATGTGGTATTCATCCCGTAAACAACTAAAGGTGGGCCAATACTCTAGCCTTTTTGGTTATCCTGGATCCATTTACCAAGGTTGATTTCTAGAATACCATTAGCTCCCTCTTTATCCTTGTGACTGTGGGTGTCTCGGACGTCCATGAATGACAAGCAGATCAATCATGTATTTTTTAGTTCTGTTAAAACAGTGTCTACAAATTCACGACCTTGTCACATTGCAAAATCTTTGGAGGACCAAGCTGAGTAAAGAGGATCTTAAGCTTCTCGGCTACACCAGCTGCATTTTTATTTTTTCTAAAGATAAGCCCAAGAAAACTTACGGCATGCATAATATAGCGAAAATTATTGTCCGGCCTACTTGTCATGTCAATTAAATACACCTGCATTTTAAGTAAATAATTTATTTAATCAAATAATTTTTCAACCCTTTCATATAAATGTTAAATCTAAGATGCTTATTCAATGTTATTTGTAATTTCAAATAGTTAAAATATGACATAAAAAGTCAACATCCATCTCTAAATTGGCAAAATTTTCATTTAATTTAGAGATTTAACAGTATTTATTAAAATTACATCAAGCTTAAAATATAAATATTATATACATATATCTTATTTTATATATATATATATATATATATATATATATATATATATATATATATATATATATATATATATATATATATATATATCTTCTTTTATATATATATATATATATACTTTTGGCTTAAACACTTTCACTTCAGACATGTTTCAGATTTTTATTTTTTGCTCAAAATATATATGCTTTTAAATTCATAAACATGTTTTAATTTTTTGATGATAATTTTATGAATTTTATTGTGAAACTATATTGATATGTACATAGCATGTGTTAAGTGTCTCATAAGTCAAATTTATGACTGGGTATTGATTGTCTTATTGAATACTGTGATATGTAAATATTTTTTCAATCAACATGTGACACTATAATAAAATAAATATTTATTTTTTTGAATTTTATTTTATCTAGTATAAATGGTAAATTTCACGTAAACTTTATCAGAAATAAACTATAAGTACTATCACAACATTCCCTAATTAGTATATTTAATAAGGTATCAAACGTGGGAGGATCAGGATGATACCGTCTGTCTTCACAAAATTCCTCAAAGCAGGTTATTTCGTACACGTTAAATAAGAAATCTGAATTATATTTAAAGACATTCTTGTGCATTTTTTTACATTCTACTGTCTCTCCTAGATATCCTATACGAAGACCTCTCAAAAGTCCTAAAAGTCAATATGATCCAACCGTTTTGAAACAGACATTGTTGACATCATTACACTTATTTATGGTCATATTTCAATGTTTGAAAAAAAAAACGTATCGATATTTACATGACGTGGAAGTTCGATTAAGAAAAAATATATCTATATATTGTAATATTTATATGTGGAGTTTATTTTCTTCAATTTTTCAGCTATTCAGCCAGCGGAACAGGTAATACAGTAACATATTATTTTGGTGAATAAGATATCAACATGTTCTCTCTTATTTTTACCTTAAAAATACGTTTACTACAGGGTAATATATTTTACAATACAATGTGTCCTATAGTCATTCGGCATTACCTTAAGATCTTTCCACAGTAAGGCTACTTATATGAAATTTTACGGAATAACCGAATTGCTTTTTATAACAATGACTTGAAGACATTAAATGTTGATAGTCTCTCTCGGATACCTCCGATTTCTATTGAACTCCATGACAAGATAGCAAAAACCCCTCTA
Organism: Mytilisepta virgata; assembly: GCA_028015205.1. Lineage (NCBI taxonomy): Eukaryota > Metazoa > Mollusca > Bivalvia > Mytilida > Mytilidae > Mytilisepta > Mytilisepta virgata. The sequence goes on along the minus strand of CM051512.1, from coordinate 5,739,963 downwards.
TGGGTGTGTTATTTCTGACTTTTTTCGTTTCATAAAGTGACTTATCCGACCAGTAGCTTTGACAGCTCCAGCTAGTTTTACGGGCAAATTCTAACCCTGTTATCTAAATAAAATCCTTTGATACCAATGTTGATGCACAAGATGTGCTCATTTCTTCGATTTACGACTCCTCAGTTGTATCTTTCAGGCAATTCTAGCATTCAAAGCTAGAGTTGCATACTGTATTATTTAAGCTTTTATAGCATGCTTAATGCACCAGAGGATCAGGATAGATGAGCTAGAGTTTTCATATGCAACTATTTCGGCCATAATTAAGTTAGGTAACTCTGTTTAGACTTATCAAGTGGTTACCCAATTATTGTGTACTGGTCCCGTTCATGCCAGGCATTTATCATAGTTCGATAACTCTGTATTGATTATAGCACGTACATTTGTACTCCTCGTCTTCACTTTAAAAAAACTTTTCATTTGAAATATGTACTAACATTTCACATCGATTATAATTGCAATATATGAAATTTTTACAATAATTAATAATATGAAATTGATCACCAATTTATAAAAACTGGCAAAAGAACATAATTACACGTGATAAAGGATTACGGTGCAAGTTTTTTTTCCATTTTTTTAAGCCACAAAAAAATCGATTTTTTTTTTGGTAAAATTTATTTGAGTTTTATCTGAAGTGGATTTACATGTAAAGACATATATTCTCCGCTATTAACATGCTGTGTGTTTCAGGTAATTATAACTAATTAACGATTTGACATGTATATTGTACCTTGACTGTCAGGATGTTTATTGTTCGAACCCGTAATTAAGGTACATAGGTACATTATATGTATACAGTTAAACCGTTTCCTGACCAAAATAAGCGTGATTCCATTTTTCACGCTCAATTTTCCTTATATTTAATGCAGCATTTTAATAAAGGCGTGTGTTTGTAAAAAGGGGGGGGGGGGGGGTCACAAAGAATGCAGAGATGAAATATAATTTCAAATGTCAGATAAGTAATATTTTGATTTATTTGAAGTTAATAATTTATCGTTTTTTGGTATTTACACATTGTAAGCATTTGATATATTATATAATTTGTTCTATATTTACTCGTCTGAACGATATTTACTTCGTTATAACAAGGTAGAAGCTGGTTGGGATGGATGCCATTTTGAATAATGTCACAACAATCGTAAAAAATAACACATTTCAACCTTAATTGGAAGCAAGACAAATGGGACCCGAAATGAATTGGTCTTCATGATGATATTCTATCATATATTAACTTTATTTTGTGGGGTTGGATGGTATTAAATATCAAGAGGAAATCATCGAAATTATTTTTTTAAAATGAGTCCTTATGCAAAATTCACGTATGTTATATGTATCTATTAGGCGTTAAACAAGAAAAATTCAAATGAAATTAGAAGCAGAAATGTTATGCCTTGGACTGATTTAAAGTACATTTCGAAAACGACCAAGTGATAAGCTATACAATGAGATATTGGATGGTGTCAAACACACGATAACAAATAAGTAATGGGCATTTAATTAACAAGTCCCATTGATTTGTATTGATAAATCGACAGCCATTATTTGACACCTATGTACCATCAGAGGTCACATGATGACAGAAATAGCTGGATATGGGTTAACCATATTATTACATAATGATTTTATTGAGATAATCTAATTAAAAAAGCCGTCCAATCAGAATCAATTTCATTTCATTCATCATCCAACTAGATTTGTTGTATCTTCAGCGCTTTGATTAACTGAAAAAATGTCAGATTGAAAGAACGATCGCAGACGTAAACCAAGATGAATAAAATTATGCGGATCGTTCAAGGTTATTTTTCGTGCAACGTTTTTGCAGTTTTTTATATCACTTGTTTTCGAATTTGATGGCAGATATTCGTTTGTTTCGTGCAAATAGTTAAAACAGCAATTGCCGGTACAAGGTGCATGTCTTTTTGTTCATTTTTCGTTCATCCTATATGCCAATTACAGCGGCGGTCAATAATAATAATTTTTAGGTCTATTAAAACTCATATCAACCTCTAAAAAGACCATAATTGTATAAAATTGGTCAGTACCACGTAAGTATATCCTGACTCTCTGCTTTTTTATGTTTTTGTTTTTTTCTCTTCTATTTTATTATTTGTCTGAAGTATTTTGATAGGATTATGTTCATTAATTGTTTTATTACATTTCGTACTTTTAGATATATATAGAAACAACGTTTTTCAAACTGGTCCGTATTTTGTGATATTGCACAGTGATAAGTGATATGTTTAGAATCTATGTTTAGAAAAGGTGATTTCCAATTCAGAGTGTAATGTAATAAAACAATTATAGCACTTCACTGTCGTGAAATGTCATGTGTTATTGACCACTGAAAGCAATAATGCCAGCGGCCATTGGGCTTGGGCAAAATTGCTGTTAATTGGTTCATAAAACATGTTATTGCACTAAGTGAAGTAGCATATTGGTATAATGTCACTGTTGGCTTTTCCTGATATCGCTTTTGATGAAAAATCTAAAGAATTTGTTTTTCTAAAATGGTGACTTTTGTTTATTTTCAGTTAAATTATTAAATTTGTCCTGAGCAGGGCAGTTTAATCTTTGAAGTGTATACGTCTGTTTCCTAAAAGTTGTGAGGTCCTTGCTCATAAAAGAACATTTCATGGTGATAACCTTCAATATTCTATTTTGCACTTTAATGTCAGTTGGAGTAGGTTTTAAATTATCTTGGGACCAGGAAATGAGAGAGATATCAGTAGTTTAATTACTAAGGGTTCATTCCTTGTATTGCACATGGTAGATCTCCTTAGCTGGAATTTGGCTTCCTATTTCGGAGTTTTGGTTAAGAGTACTTCTTGTTTTAAAATAAGTTTGGTTTTTGGTCTTCCAAATGTTTCGGTTTTAATGCTGCTGATGAGAGGTAACTCCTTGAAATGCGTCGTATACAGCATAGTATAAATTTACTATATCTAATATTAGTATCTTTGGATTGTTATTTTGAGATATAAATATCAAAGAATAATTGCATGTATTACATAATAATTTTATTGAGATGATCTAATTGGTCTCCTGAAATTGCATGTATGTACATTCCATTTTTGAATTATAAAATATGAATTAATAAAGAAGACGGTTTCTTGGGGAGATATGTATTGATTGAAAATATTAAAGAGTGATTTAAAATTACGGAGTTACAGTCTTTTGTATCGGTCGATATAAGTTTGAACAGACCTAAAAATTAATTTTTCAGGTCTATTTGGATGGATGAATTATTGTTTAACGTCCAGTGGCAACCAGGTGCATATCAGGACAAGAACATGTTGATATGATAATGAATATGGTCCCTGCTTTGTACTAGACCGACGCGCTAAGTCGGATTTTTAATGTGCTAGCTCACGAGGAAACTGTCCGCAGGAAGACATATCACCTCACTCGGACACATTATACTGACTCCGAGCCGACCAGTCTTTGCTCTTACTACTAGATGCCGCGTGCGTGGCGGAGAAGCAGCAAATACCAATTTTAATGTCTTTGGTTTAACCCGGCCGAGGATCAGGTCTATTTGAAACTCACATCTACCTCTAAAACTGACTATGATTGTATAATATTACACATTCGGTGTTTTTCTCGTTTTCTCACGGGTTTATTTGGTCACATGATTTCCAGGATATTTCATGTATTGAAGCTCTTGTAAAACCATATTGACACCGTAAAAGAATATTTTCTCCATATTATTAAACTAATATGCGGATTTGTTCGTAAAATGTCTCACTATTGTCAAAATGTTGATTTGTTTCAATTTTGTTTAACTTTATGTTTCATCGTCTACCTGTTGTACAGAAGGCTGAGAACTATCAAAATGCACATTTTACATATTTTGGTTTGAAAGTGCTGATTGAAAACAGACGGTGCATATGTAATATTATAATTAAGGACCTTTGATGCGGTCAATTTATTATATATGGACCTGGTAGAATGGTATCAACCTCGGACTAAAGTCGCCGCTCGATATCATTCTACTAGGCCCATATATAATGTAAGTCCTCGGTCGATATCATTAAACGAGGTCGTTACATAAATTATTGATCTTATTACAATGTATTAAAAGTCCATAACTGATGAATTGTTGGCTAAAATAAGTTTGGTTTTTGGTCTTCCAAATGTTTCGGTTTTAATGCTGCTGATGAGAGTTAACTCCTTGAAATGCGTCGTATACAGCATAGTATAAATTTACTATATCTAATATTAGTATCTTTGGATTGTTATTTTGAAACTCCTGGGATGATGCCTCTGCTGGTGGACCCTAGGTCCCCGAGGGTATTCGCCAACCCAGTCGTCAGACTTGTCTGACATGATTATTCATTGATATGTTACAGAAATTACCAGTATTTAGCAAAATTCAAAAACAATAGAAATACTAAGGGTTCATTCCTTGTATTGCACATGGTAGATCTCCTTAGCTTAAATTTGGCTTTCTATTTCGGTATTTTTGGTTGAGTACTTCTTGGTTAATATAAGTTTGGTTTTTGGTCTTCCAAATGTTTTGGTTTTAATGCTGCTGATGAGAGATAACTCCTTGAAATGCGTCGTATATAGCATAGTATAAATTTACTATATCTAATATTAGTATCTTTGGATTGTTATTTTGAAACTCCTGGGATGATGCCTCTGCTGGTGGACCCTAGGTCCCCGAGGTTATTCGCCAACCCAGTCGTCAGACTTGTCTGACATGATTATTCATTGATATGTTACAGAAATTACCAGTATTTAGCAAAATTCAAAAACAATAGAAATACTAAGGGTTCATTCCTTGTATTGCACATGGTAGATCTCCTTAGCTGAAATTTGGCTTTCTATTTCGGTATTTTTGGTTGAGTACTTCTTGGTTAATATAAGTTTGGTTTTTGGTCTTCCAAATGTTTTGGTTTTAATGCTGCTGATGAGAGATAACTCCTTGAAATGCGTCGTATATAGCATAGTATAAATTTACTATATCTAATATTAGTATCTTTGGATTGTTATTTTGAAACTCCTGGGATGATGCCTCTGCTGGTGGACCCTAGGTCCCCGAGGTTATTCGCCAACCCAGTCGTCAGACTTGTCTGACATGATTATTCATTGATATGTTACAGAAATTACCAGTATTTAGCAAAATTCAAAAACAATAGAAATACTAAGGGTTCATTCCTTGTATTGCACATGGTAGATCTCCTTAGCTGAAATTTGGCTTTCTATTTCGGTATTTTTGGTTGAGTACTTCTTGGTTAATATAAGTTTGGTTTTTGGTCTTCCAAATATTTCGGTTTTAATGCTGCTGATGAGAGGTAACTCCTTGAAATGCGTCATATACAGCATAGTATAAATTTACTATATCTAATATTAGTATCTTTGGATTGTTATTTTGTTAATATCCTATGTCGAAAAACGTATCAATGCCACACTAGAAATGCTTGCAACTGAGCCGTTGATGCTAACGAAGAAATTCAGTCCACCAGCAGTGTTAATATTAATTATTCTGTGATACAAATGTTAATGTGTTAATGCTTGACTTTTATTGCATTTTAACAGGTCTTCCAACAAAACATAAATGGTTTGTTTTATAAAAAGATATCTTTTTATTTGAAGCAGGAAAATCACCGTGTAAAACGTCAATCTGACTATGGTGTGTACAGTCACGATAACGTCCAAACTGACTATGGAATATACAGTCAAAATAATATACAAACTGACTATGGCATAAACACTGACACTAATGTATACAGTGGTCCCAATACCTACAATCATATAACTGAACTGACAAACACTGATATCCAGACCCAGGAGACGTATCCGGGTCCATTTACAGATAATTATGGTGGTAAGTACTATAATTTAATAATGTTAAAGTTTGAATTTAAAACGGATCAAAGCACTCCAAGCAAATTAGTTTACAAAGTAAATAAATAACCCGTAAAAAAGCTTTATGGTTTTTTCTTACAATTAGATCTGTTCACACGTTTACAATCGTTTGCCCACCAAAATGTCAAACTACTTTTAACATGGAATAGCTCAGTGACAACGGTTATATCATATATCCCATTTTAAAATCTCATTTCCGGTATCACGATTCCGACCCTAAAATTATAATATGAGGCAAGTTATTTCCCTTGCTGGGACGCAGTACTGGTTCACTGCAATGAAGAGCAAATGATCAATTGTTTTTAAAACTTGTTAATTTGCACGAAATGTTTGGTTTATATAAATTTGGGAACTACTTAAGATTTTTTGCTTCCAACATACTTATAATCAAACTTGATTATAAGACTGGAATATGTGTATATCAAAGTAATAAATAATTTCTATTTACTTCCTACCGGTTGCTCTGCACTGCAGCGAACCAGTACTGCTCCCCCAGCAACGGAATTTTTGAGTCAGATTCGTGGTGCCGAAAATGAGTTTCTGGAGAGGGCTATAGAGTCAAGCCTGTATTTTTATTTATGAAAAGCTCTCGCGATTGACTGCCATTTGCAAGACACATGCTGCATAATAAGTTAGTGTAACCAAATTTTGTCTATGTCTATTTCTTATATTGCTCATCTCTTTTTTATTTCTTTAAAAAAAAAAATTTAAAAAATGTACAGCAGTCAAAAAATTATTGTTTTCGTTTTTCAGACCATATTATATACAAAATAATTGGTGAGTATTGATATTCTGTTAAATTTATATCTTCTATTCAGAATCACAAAACACAGGCACCTTGCACTTTTAAAAAATTTTTATTGTTATATACATTTTGTAGTGTAAGCAATAAAATTTAGTCAGGAAAAATGCTTCCTGTCTGTTGTAAAATAAGCTCATATAACTTTGGAAAGCCAAAAAAAAAAAAAAAATAAATAAATAAATAAACAAGTAAATAAAAAAAAAATAAATAATTGAAAAAAAAAATATAACACCAAAACACTGTGATCAATATAATTATAAATAGTTAAAAATCCAGATAACTTTGCCTTAGGAAAAAATAGTTGAAACTCACTTTTCACAGAATATTTCAACTCCAATTTCAACAAAAGTATTTAAAAATCTGTCAATGCCTAATTTTGTCACAAAAGATAAGATGCCGCGTTATATTAGAAATAACATTATGAAGGAATGTATCTGCCGTTCGCATTTTGCTGTAAGGTTGTTGCTATGCCATATTTTACTTTTATTGTAGAAGCCCCTGGACTACCCGGACCTCCTGGTCCGCCTGGAATAGGTGTTCCTGGGCCACCTGGCAGAGGTTTTCCTGGACCACCTGGGAGGGATGGAGATCCTGGCATAGGTTTACGTGGACCACCTGGCATAGGATTACCAGGACAAAAAGGTACTGCCATGACTACTTATGCCTGGAAGCGTCAGAAACCATATTATCATTTAAAAAAAATCGATGCTATGATAATTGTAGTTCGGCATTTTTACCATTTCGTAGTAACTGGTGTCACTCCTTGTGAATGTGAATGTCTCGTTCCCAATTTCCTGGTATTGTTTGTGTTCTCTTACGTTTTAGTATTCTTTTCGTTGTATCGATGTTGTATTTTTTCTCTGTGTTAATATTCTCAATTATACTTGTGTTTTCACCACCATCCTATTATCTCAGTACTCTTTCACCGATTAAATTATCTAATATCGTTTTGACAAAAACGTTTGACGCACTGCACATTCCAAGACGTGAAATTCTTTCAATACCGGTACATGTAAAACCAATATTGCGTTTGTATTCTTCACGTAATCCCCCCTCTTTCCTCTATATTTTGAAAAATTTACATAACATTTTAATGATAAATTCCACGTTACGGCACTGGGAACTGGGGTAGTACCGTATGTTAGGGAGCAACCATTTAGACTTTATGGGAAAAGGGGGAGGGGGTAGGCATGTTTGATCATGCCTATAACCCCCCCCCCCCTTCCCATCCCTAAATTCAAATGGTTGCTCCCTTAATGCTACGTCATTTATAAGCGTTTCAATGATGTCAAGAGAATCTTAAAACAAAAAAACACAAGAAGTAATGACCATTTTCGTATAAAATTTTATTCTTTACTTTTAACATGGAGGTGTTTTATTCCGAAGTTAACGTGTGTATTGTTTTTATCAACCGATGATGCCCCAATAGTATGCATGTTTTAATTAATTGTCTTCCCAACTTGATAAACGGCAGCATTACAATAGAAGAATTCATCAATTTTCGCACATTTACCAATGCAAATACTTTTGAATAGAATAGAGAATGGAAAGGGGGGATGTGTCAAAGAGATTAGAATAGAGAATAGAAACGGGGGATGTGTCAAAGAGACAACAACCCGACCAAAGAGCTGAAAACAGCTCAAGGCTACCAATGGGTCTACAACGCAGCGAGAAAATCCCGCACCGAGGGTCGGGCTTCAGCTGTCCCCTAAATAATATTGTATACTAGTTCAGCAAAATAGACGACACACTAAACTCAGAAACAAAAATGAACCGAAATTTAAAAAAAAAACACACAAACAAGACTTACCAAGGCTAGAGGTTTACCTGTAATGGTCTTCAACACTTCAATTAATCAGTTAAAAAACTGTACAAATGTAAATTGCTGAGACCCTCAGTCGATTCTCAACTAATCAAAATACTCAAATGAAAATTTCAGAAATATATTAAATTAAGAAGTCTTAAGGAACTATCAATACTCAAATGAAAATTTCAGAAATATATTAAATTAAGAAGTCTTAAGGAACTATCAAATTATTATGATTATTAATTATCTACGACATTTTTTTCAATTTGAAATGTCCATGAACAGTTTTATTGAATTTCTAAAAGATATTTGAACTAGATTTAGAAGCAAAACGAACAACTGTTGTGTCCTGTAATCAAGGAGGATGTATAAATAATTATACTGTTTACTAGCAATTTATGACACTGCAAATTGCCCATTTAATATCAACAATGAACGTAATTTTTTGTACATGTATAAGCGGTAAACCGAAATAAATTTCTAATAATTAATCGTGTTTAATGAATTACAACAAATGTTTTCTTGAATATATAAAAAAATAAATAAAATAAAACAAGATTAATGAAATATAATAAAAGAAACTTATTGTAACATTCTGTAAAATTTAAAGGGTTTATCTGTACGAAGAATACACAGGAAGTGTTTGTAAGTTAAACCAATAGACACGAAGCATTTAAGGATGCTCGCTATTCATGTTTTGGTCTTTTTGTCATATTTTCGGAATCCTCGGGTTTTATCCATTTCTTAAACATTAAATTTTTTGCCTATGAACCCCGACTTTTTCTTTTATAATTCAATCATATATACCTTAAAATGGTATTTGACAAACGTTTATGAAATCCTTTTTATTTTTTCACACATTTTTGAAGTTGCCAATTCAAAGACAATAAAAAATTCAAGAGAAAACCTTTGGTGAATTTGGCAATAGGTGTTAACCTTTCATAAATTTTTCCAGTTGTCCGGACATTGCACCAATATGGCCACTGTTAATAAAAATTGAAATAGCTAAAAATATTCTAAAATATCATTGAAACCAAATCTTTGGCGCAATGGCCCGTCGGAAACCATGTGTCTATAGTCCAGCAAGTGGATCAACATGTAATGTACACCATAACTCAAACATGATAAACATTTAAAGTAAGATATTCGGACACTGTTTGGCCAATTTTGACCAACTTTTGAGAGAATATTCTCTATGTTTTATTATATAATTGTGTCGTCTGAATACATTCATATGAGGGACTTTGAGTGTATTGAACAATTTTCAAACCTACAGCAGAAATAACAAGAATTTTAAATCTGTGCGATTTAACTTCTCAAAAAAATCTCCCAGGTCCAGATATAGGAACAATAAAACAGGAAAACAGTGAAACAAATGTTTCTAATATTTCCTCTCTAGACCAGCTTGGGAAAATTTTGGTAAAAATAATCTTATTTCGTTTATTTATTGATATTCTCACATGATATTGTACAGTTGGACATACATGTAACTATTTATTAATTAATTTGGGGCCATTCAGGGCTTGCGGCATGGTGCGGTTTCCACTCATGAAGACCAAGTTGTGATCGCTGAATGTTTGTTTGGTTATATACTTCTGATTTTGTGCTTTCTTTGTAACCGTTTTTCCTCACATTTATTTATCAATATGTCAAAATCCCCCTCCCCCTCTAAAAAACACACAACCAAAACAGAATCACAAACATAGAAAAATAAAAACAAAAACACCTCCCCCCCCAAAAAAAAAAACCCAAAAAAAACAAAAAACAAAAACATAAATTCTTGGAAAATAATTTAAATTATTTTCAGGGCACTCAGTAATTTTAATCTTTTCTACGTGTCTGGTCTCGCACCATAATGGTAGAGATGAAATTAGCAAAAAGACTTCGTCGGTCTTTGTTTTGAATTTTAATAATGTTTTTGAAAATAAACAATAAGTAAATATCAAACCAAACAAAAAAATGAAAAACATAAAAAAAACAAACCAAACCAAAAGAAAATTAAAAATTAAAGAAAAGATAAATTAAAAGTGATAAAATTTTAACAACTAACTCTGCTTTATTTTAGTGATCAAGACTTGTACACCGATAGAATGAGCCGTTTAAGTTTTATTGCTGTTTGTATCTTGAATCAATTTTCATGTCTGGAATAATCATTCGTAGACTATTCGACAACTCACTAACCCTTTTATCATTTGTTTATAAAATGTATGAGTTGAAAAAGACAATTTGAATAATAAAAATGGTTTCAGGCATCATGTTTGTATTTTGACAGGATCTTCAGGAATGAAAGGTGAACACGGATTACAGGGACCGACAGGAGAACAAGGACCTACAGGACCAAAGGGAATGCCTGGACCATCCGGAATGAAAGGTGAACAAGGAATAAAGGGACCGAGAGGAGAAGCAGGGCAAAAAGGACCACCTGGAACGAAAGGAGAACAAGGATCAGACGGATCAAGAGGGGAACCAGGACCCACAGGACCAAAGGGAATTCCAGGACCATCTGGAATGAAAGGTGAACAAGGATTAAACGGACCGAAAGGAGAAGCAGGTTCAGGAGGACCACCTGGCATGAAAGGAGAAAAAGGATCAAATGGATCAACAGGGGATCCAGGACCTTCAGGACCAAAGGGAATGCCTGGACCATCTGGAGTGAAAGGTGAACAAGGATTAAAGGGACCGACAGGAGAAGCAGGACCAATAGGACCACATGGCACGAAAGGAGAACCAGGATCAGACGGGCCAAAAGGGGAACTAGGACCTTCAGGGCCGAAAGGAATGCCTGGACCATCTGGAATAAAAGGCGAACAAGGATTAGATGGACCGAAAGGAGAAGCAGGACTAATAGGACCACCTGGCACGAAAGGAGAACAAGGATCAGACGGGCTAAAAGGGGAACTAGGACCTTCAGGGCCGAAAGGAATGCCTGGACCATCTGGAATAAAAGGCGAACAAGGATTAGATGGACCAAAAGGAGAAGCAGGACCAATAGGACCAACTGGTACGAAAGGAGAACAAGGATCTGAGGGACCAAGAGGAGAACCAGGACCTACAGGACCAAAAGGAATGTCTGGACCATCTGGAATGAAAGGGGAACAAGGATTGGATGGACCTAAAGGAGAAGCAGGACCAAGTGGACCAGATGGCGCAAAAGGAGAACCGGGATCTGAGGGACCAATCGGGGAACCAGGACCTTCAGGACCAATTGGAATACCCGGACCAAAAGGTGAACCTGGAATGAAAGGTGAACTAGGACCAAAAGGAATTCAAGGAACTGAGGGAATGAAAGGTGATGCAGGACAACCTGGACCTCACGGTCCGAAAGGTGAACCTGGAATGAACGGTAAACCAGGGTTAAACGGAACGAAAGGAGAAGAAGGTCCACCTGGACCGCAGGGACCGGAAGGTGCACCTGGAATAAAAGGTGAAGTAGGGTTGAATGGAACGAAAGGAGGAGCAGGACAACCTGGACCGCACGGACCAAAAGGTGAACCTGGAATGAAAGGTGAACTAGGACCAAAAGGAATGCCAGGAACAGATGGAATGAAAGGTGAAGCAGGAACACCTGGACCTCATGGACCGAAAGGTGAAAGTGGAATGAAAGGTGAACCAGGATTTAACGGAACGAAAGGGGATTCAGGACCACCTGGACCGCATGGACCGAAAGGTGAAGCAGGACCACCTGGACCGCATGGTCCGAAAGGTGAACAAGGAATAAAGGGTGAACTAGGACCAAAAGGAATGCAAGGAACTGATGGAATGAAAGGGGAAGTAGGACCAACCGGCCCTCACGGAATGAAGGGTGAATCAGGAATAAACGGAACGAATGGGGATACAGGACCACCTGGACCGCACGGTCCAAAAGGTGAACAAGGAATAAAAGGTGAACTAGGACCAAAGGGAATGCCAGGAACTGAAGGAATGAAAGGGGAAGTAGGACCAACTGGACCTCACGGAATGAAAGGTGAACCAGGAGTAAACGGTACGAATGGGGATGCAGGACCACCTGGACCGCACGGACCGAAAGGTGAACAAGGAATAAAAGGTGAACTAGGACCAAAAGGAATGCCAGGAACTGATGGAATGAAAGGGGAAGTAGGACCAACCGGACCTCACGGAATGAAAGGAGAACCAGGATTAAACGGAACGAATGGGGATGCAGGACCACCTGGACCACATGGACCGAAAGGTGAACCGGGAATAAAAGGTGAGCTAGGACCAAAAGGAATGCCAGGAATTGATGGAATAAAAGGTGAAGCAGGACCACTCGGACCCAATGGAATGAAAGGTGAATCAGGATTAAACGGTACGAAAGGAGATACAGGACCACCTGGACCACATGGACCAAAAGGTGAAGCAGGAATGAAAGGTGAGCTAGGACCAAAAGGAATGTCAGGAACTGATGGAATGAAAGGTGAAGCAGGACCACCTGGACCCAATGGCATGAAAGGTGAATCAGGATTAAACGGTACGAAAGGAGAAACAGGACCACCTGGACCGCATGGACCAAAAGGTGAAGCAGGAATGAAAGGTGAGCCAGGACCAAAAGGAATGACAGGAACCGATGGAATGAAGGGTGAAGCAGGTCCAACCGGACAGCTTGGACCGAAAGGTGATACTGGAATGAAAGGTGAACTAGGGCCAAAAGGAATGCCAGGAACTGATGGATTGAAGGGTGAACCAGGACCAACTGGATCGGATGGACCTAAAGGTGATCCTGGAATTAAAGGCGAAGTAGGGTTAGACGGAACGAAAGGTGAAGTAGGATCTCCTGGACCGAATGGACCAAAAGGGGAAGCAGGACCACCTGGGCCACAAGGACCGAAAGGAGAGGCAGGACCACCTGGGCCGCATGGACCAAAAGGCGAACTGGGAATGAAAGGGAATCTAGGAGCAAAAGGAATGCCAGGATCGGACGGAATGAAAGGGAATACAGGACCACCTGGACCGCCCGGACTCAAAGGTGAACTTGGAATGAAAGGTGAAGCAGGGTTAGACGGAACGAAAGGTGAAGCAGGATCTCCTGGACCAAATGGACCAAAAGGGCAAATAGGACCACCTGGGCCGCATGGACAAAAAGGTGAATCGGGAATGAAAGGTGAATTCGGTCCAAAAGGAATGCCAGGAACCGATGGAATTAAAGGGGATGCTGGAACACCAGGACCACAAGGACCTAAAGGTGAACCTGGAATTAATGGTGAAGCAGGGTTAAACGGAACGAAAGGTGAAACAGGACCTCCTGGGCCGCATGGACCAAAAGGAGAAGCAGGACCGCCTGGGCCACATGGACAGAAAGGGGAAGCTGGACCATCTGGACCGCTTGGACCAAAAGGTGAACCGGGAATGAAAGGTGAACTTGGACCAAAAGGAATGACAGGAACTGATGGAATGAAAGGGAATGCAGGACCACCGGGAGTGCCTGGACAGAAAGGTGATCTTGGAATGAAAGGGGAACCCGGACCAGTTGGACCATCTGGAATGCCTGGTGCAAAAGGAATGAAGGGAGAAAAAGGAGGTATTTTTCGTTTTTGTAATAACGGGAAAGTATAATGAATTCACAATATTCATAAATTAATGTTCATTTGTTGAAAGTAGATGTAAACAACTTCAAGTTGATAGCATATTCAAACGATTTTGAACAGTAAGGGTATGCTTAGGATGTCTTTTTTCCCTTTAAACTTCCGAAAAATGTAATCCTATTTTTCAAAAAGGTCTTTTCTGGACAGACTGGCTTCATGGGTTCACGTAACCATTTTGTAAAAATAACACCTAAGAAAAGTGGTAGCACATAGATCTATCATGTCTATAGCCCGTTTTCAGAAACTCATTTCCGGTATCACGATTCTGACTCTAAAATTATAATTTGAAGCATGAATAAAGAGGCATTTTCGTTAATCAAAATTCGTTGATAAAGCAAAAATGCAATATTTAAAGTTAAATTTTAAAAAAAACTTATGAAATAATTCATTTTTTTAATATTCAATAAATAATGACAATTAAATGGGTCATTATTCAGAATTTGGTGCAAAAATTATGTTGCTCATTTTTTAAAACATTTTTAAATTTAACCATTTTAATCAGCGATGTACAGGTTCCGAAATCATTTTTTAAAATCTAAAGTTAGTTTGGGACAGCTTATTATAATACATATGATGGTAACTAATATGTAATTTTACGAAAGCCAAGAAGGATCATGATAGATTCGACATACACAAATCGATATAAAAAAGGAGAATTTCTACACCAACATTGGTTTTTTTCGTCAGAATAAAGGAGGACGAAAGAAAGTGACCAGTCTGTATTAAAATAAAATTTTTATTTCAGTTTTATTACTGTACAAGATGTGTACATTTCGTATATTTATGGCTCATCGCTGCTCTTCTCTTGCTCTTTGTTGCTCTTCTTTTGCTCTTCGCTGCTCTTCTCTTGCTCCGGGCTGCTCATCGCTGCTCATCTCTTGCTCCGCGCTGCTCATCGCTGTTAACTTATATTATGAGAGTGTAAAATTCACCTGTTATCAGATAATACATTCCCGAGCATGCGTGTAGATGATTAATAGTACCGCTTTTTGGATCAAGAGACACTCATTCTGTTAGAGAGTTGTCAAAATTAACCCGCCAAAGTTTTGTATTGACAAGATGAATACATGTATATATCTACATTGCTTTCACTTCCACTACAACGCACATATATCACATGTATGTATCTGTATACACTTAAACTCTATAGTTAAGTACCCCGATCCCGTGTTAAGAGAAGGGCAATGAACGAATTACTGGTAATCTGTAGACAGCAAAATAATCAACCAAACGAAATGACACTTGTTTTCTTGCGCAAACATATACTCCTTCAAAACAGAAGAAAATTTCGCCGTAGAATAGCTTTTCGTTTACTTTCTTAGGCTCTTACAAAACAAAAATATGTTTGCCAACAGTTTATGTATATAATGTTCTCTCATTACATGGGATGGAAGACATGTGTCATTAGAAGAAGACCCTACTTTATATCACGTGATACAAAACGTCACAACACAGTATATTGACGACAGAATGTCAAAATTTCAAGAAGACATCAGTTTTCCCGGATTTCAAAAAAGAAATTGCTTCAGAAATTAGTAAAGATGGCCTCAAAATATTCTGATTTTACAACAGGTAGGCTAGTTATGCCAAATATTTTGCCACGAGCGAAAGGAAGTGGTAAAATATCGGCATAAATGGCCATGGTAAAATCAGGCTATTTTCAAGCCACCTGAATTATTTCAATTCTAATAGGACAGTTTCTACGACATTTTGAAACACTGCAACATAGGTATTCAGACACGAAGACGTCATTACACAATGCAAGTTATACTATGACGTCGTTAAAGCTTGTGAGAAACTTTACTATGACGTTCTCAAACAAGCAGTCTGGCGTCTGGCGTTGGAGCCAATATATCCATGTTTTACCACGGATGTAGACCGAAAGCGTTTGAAGCATGTCATATTAGAATTGTAAATATAAAACTACTGGGTGATTACCATTTAACATTTAGTTCCAAGATTTATACTTTTGGTTTAGAACCAAATTGGCTTGTTTTATATATCTAGAATCCTTAAGATTATAGAACGATTTTTATGTTTTCGACCATTTTAACATCCGATCTATTTCTTTGAAATTTCTTGTCTGTTTGGTCTGTAACGAGAGAAAATTTATCATTCATACAGAAAGATGTAGGATAATTGAACTTCACACTCGAAATGACATTTTTTATTGTCAGACACTCGGTGAGCCTCTTGTCTGACAGAAAAATGTGACCCCTTTGATAGAATTCCACTATCCTACATAAATCTGCATGAAGGATTATAACTATCGTTCATACACAAAGATGGAGGATATTGGAATTCGACCCGGATGGTCACATTTTTCTGTCAGACACGAGGCTTGCCGAATGTCAGACAATAAAAAATGCGACCCTGAGGATGGAATTCCCTTATCCTACATCTTTCTGTATGAATGATACATTTTCTCTCATTGCATATCGTAAAAATGTAAAGAAATAGATTAAAAATTAGAATGGACATAAAACTTGAAATTTAATTCTAAATGAGAATCATGTACAGTCAAAATTGTCTATAAAGGGCACCCAATGTACCAGAAAAAAGTGTCCTGTATGAGCAGGTGCCCTTTATACTGAGGTTAGGTTTACACGCTTTGTTCATAAATGGGACTTTTTCACTGTGCCCTTTATAGACAGTGATTTGTTATATAGAGGTGCCCTTTAAAGCAGGTTTGACTGTACTGTGACGTTACATTTTGTGTCACGTGATGTAAGACAAGGAAAATTCACATGGGTGTCTCACATCGGCAAACATTGTCTTCAACCGCTTTTAATGAGAGAAAGTGATATTCCACATGGATTTCTTACACCGGCACAAGTTGTCTTACCCTCTCGTGGTGAGAGAAAGTTATATTCTTATCCCGAACACATTTCATCAACCAACTTTCACGATTTTAGAAAGAGATAACTTAGGCTTAATGTTAAAGGGAAAGTGTGACCTGACCTTTGACTTTCATGTCAGTTTCAAGTACAAGGCTTCAGATAATTATGTGTCGAAAAGACAGGTCTATACTACTTGTTTCATGTCCTTTATCATTAACTGGTTCAGTTAACTGTTCAAAGGGAACAACTCTAATAAGGAGTAGCAGTCATACATGTAGTTAGCAAAATCTCGAAATTTTTATTTCGCCGCAGACGAAGACAAATTCAAACAAAACAGTTTATTTATATTGCTTTAAGACTGGATATATACATTTTTGTTTTGTATTTAAATCTTTGAGACACAACGCTATAAAAATAATTTAAGTCAAAGGAAGGCCATCCAATGAGCATACCACTCCATGCATCTGGTTTTTCATTGCGAAAAAAAAAAGAGAAAAAAATATGATGATTGTTTGGTAGGAAAGTTTTTGAAAAAAAAATTAGTGTCAGATAAAAATCCTTGGCTTGCATGAAATTTAGAATTTTTGACACAGTAATTTATTTGGTTTCTTTCATTTTAGATGCCGGATGTGATGAACCAGTAACATGTGAGTGTCCAACTGCATGTCCGGCAGGACAAAATTGTACATTAATAGCTGGATCTATTTCATGCTCTATCTAAAATGTATTAATTGTTATATGTTATATTTAAAATATATTTTCAATCATACTCTAACTTAAGTCACAAACGTACTTCGTTTTTTTTCCTAAATTTCAGGTGGTAATGTTGGCCAAGTTTTTGCATTCTTCATTTTAATTCTAATTGAATTGATATGTACTTATTAAAAACCCAACGACCTAAATCAAAATTTCTGATGATTTTAATTTTTCTTGCTATTAACTTTCCCTTTCTTCACACCAACCCTGACATACAGTGAGAGTGGCCATTCATGTCACTGGCGCGATAAAATTACGCGTAAGTAAAATTTACGCGAGAAAACTGGAAAGTCACGCGTATATTGTAAAAAAATATACGTGTGAATTATAAATAATTACGCGTAAATTGAAATTAATATCGGTTAAGTCGTACTTACGCTTTAATTCAACATTATATCGCATAGGTGTTCGTAATTCGCACGGAATAAATGGTATTTCCCCAAAAATAAATAACGCGTCATAAAGAATAAATATTGCATAATAATAAAATACATACACGCTATAATTCAAAGTTAACACGTAAATATGAACGACGCGTTATTTCAAATATTCACACGTTATTTTATTTTATTTTACGCGTAATTTTAATTCAATGACGTGTTATTTCCTTATATTTACGCGTGAATTTTGAGTTTTAACGAGAAAGTTCTACTTACGCGTAATTATGTCGCATCAATGACACGAACGGCCACTGATAATATAGGGTCTATAAATGAGGTTTTGGTATTTCGTGTAATTTATGTTTAGTGTTTGTTTAGTTGGGGTTTAACGCCGTTTTCAGCACATTTTGGCCATATCGCGGCGGAGTACCCGTAGAGAACCATCGACCTTCGGTAGGAAAATTGGCAACCCTTATCAATTAAGATCGGAGTCGAACACACCCCGGCACAGGTGAGATTCGAACTCACAACCCCAGCGTTGACAAGCTAGTGATCAGTAGTAGTCATGACGAACTACCTAGACCACTCGGCCACCGAGGCCCCGTGTAATTTATGTATTAATTAAAAGAATGTTAAGTAAAAAAAACATGTCTAGTTAAATGAACGACGCGTTATTTCAAATATTCACACGTTATTTTATTTTATTTTACGCGTAATTTTAATTCAATGACGTGTTATTTCCTTATATTTACGCGTGAATTTTGAGTTTTAACGAGAAAGTTCTACTTACGCGTAATTATGTCGCATCAATGACACGAACGGCCACTGATAATATAGGGTCTATAAATGAGGTTTTGGTATTTCGTGTAATTTATGTTTAGTGTTTGTTTAGTTGGGGTTTAACGCCGTTTTCAGCACATTTTGGCCATATCGCGGCGGAGTACCCGTAGAGAACCACCGACCTTCGGTAGGAAAATTGGCAACCCTTATCAATTAAGATCGGAGTCGAACACACCCCGGCACAGGTGAGATTCGAACTCACAACCCCAGCGTTGACAAGCTAGTGATCAGTAGTAGTCATGACGAACTACCTAGACCACTCGGCCACCGAGGCCCCGTGTAATTTATGTATTAATTAAAAGAATGTTAAGTAAAAAAAAACATGTCTAGTTAAATTACATAGAATTATTCAGATTAAC
Organism: Mytilisepta virgata; assembly: GCA_028015205.1. Lineage (NCBI taxonomy): Eukaryota > Metazoa > Mollusca > Bivalvia > Mytilida > Mytilidae > Mytilisepta > Mytilisepta virgata. Next base: position 5,720,681 of record CM051512.1, on the reverse strand, counting down.
ATTACGTGATAATTAAAACAAATATTTTCAACAATGATATTTTTTTATAGATATCGAATATATAGTTACATATATGACAACAAACAACTCCGTCAGAAACATTCTGAATGACAGGCACATATGGCTTGACATGGGAAACCTACCGACTCAATACTTTAGGATAATGGCGAGACAAAATTAAAATTATTAATTACTTTCTAAAACCATTTATGTACTTTAGATTAAAAATGGTACAAGCGCTCCGAGGTTTGTGTAATTGATAATTTTATTCAAAATATAACGAACACGAACACTTCGACCCAGTTTGTACAGGGTAACATATTTTGGATATTGTGACGCGGCCACCTTTTTACGCAATATCAATTTTAAAATACTGCAAATTCAAATTTGTTTTTTAAATATGAAAATCAGGATTACGTGCAAAAAAAGCGTATCAGTTTTTATAGTTATGAACAGGTTGATTACTAACTTAGTTTGCAAGGTTTACTTTTTTTTTGCCATGTGGACTATTACCATCACTTAGCGTCCGTCACGCGTCGTTATTCTTTTCTGAAACCACAAGTCGAATTGCAACCAAAATTTTGAGGAATAGTGTTTGGCTAGTACCCTTTCAAAAATATGTCAGTAGATTTGTGCGACACACCAATGTGACCACCGGTATGAAAAGAAAAAAAAAACATCAAAGAGAGATTTAAACGTTTTCTCTGGGCCATTTTAGGGAATGGTTTGAGTGGAATGGGGTTTAAGTGGCCTTTTTCAAAAATGTATCCGGAGCGTGGCCGACAACCGGAATAGCGGTCATAGCCGAATCTAGTTTAACATTGGAACCTATGGGAAAATTCACTTAAAGATTCCCTTTTCTGAAATTACTTAGCCACCCAACAGTGGCAGCATGTAATTATTTCAACGTTATGTCTTTTGATCTGAACTACCATAAACACGACCGATAAAGGCAACGTTAGTTTAACATAGAAAACTATTGGAAAATTAACTTTAAATATAGTCTTGTCTGAATACATCAAACCTGGCAGCAATTAGGTTTTTCCTTTTCAAATTCTATCCGACGAGGTGGACAGCCAATCAAGATGGCTATCACAGCCAAAGTAAACATGAACATTCTATAGCTAGCTAAACTTGGCAGTAATGGTTCATATATAATCCTGTTTTAATATTGCATCTACCAGCCACAATAAAATATCCATTTTTGCTTAAGGTGGACAAATGAAATGTATGTGAGCGATACAGACTCCTACCCCATTTGGAACTCGACACCCGTCTCTTTTGTTCTATCCAAAATTGTCCCTTCTATTAGATTTAAAGTTTCTTATAATTCTATAGCAATACCACTCAACAGCAATATTATTACTTTAGCAGCAACATTATTACTTTAAATGATCCATAAAACATGATATTGTACGACAGTGACGTGCTATATTTGATTTATTACATTCCAATTTAACGAGCATGAATTGGAAATAACCTATTTCTAAAAATAGTTCACCTTGCAATATCACAAAATATGGACTAGTTTGAAAGATGAATTATTGTTTAACGTCCAGTGGCAACTAGGTGCATATCAGGACGAGAACATGTTAATATGATAATGAGTATCCCTGCTTTGTACTAGGCCGACACGCTTAGTCGGATTTTGAATGTGCTAGCTCATGAGGTAACTCTCCACAGGAAGACATATCACCTCACTCAGACACATTATACTGACTCCGAGCCGACCAGACTTTGCTCTTACTCATAGATGCCGCGCGCTTGGCGGAGAAGCAGCAAATACCAATTTTAATGTCTTTGGTTTGACCCGGCGGGGATCGAACCCGCGACCTTCCACGGGCGAGCACGCTACCACGAGACTAGTTTAAAACACATTGTTTCTATATAAATCTAAAAGTACGAAATTTAATAAAAACAATATTAGATATATAGGTGAAATTTTAAATTATTTGTTATATATACAATGATTATTAATGGTGCAGGATATGCTTACCATTCCGGAGCACCTGGCGTTATCATCATTTTTTTTTACTAATGTTTTAGTTTCGTGTTGTTTTCTGTTTCCTTTTAGTTTGCTATGTGTTTTATTGGATTTAGCTATGTTATAACATTTGTTCTTATGGCTTGAAGTTTTTATTCTAAATAGTTCTCGCCTTGATATTGCCTGTTATATCGCCATTTTGGCGTTTAATAGCCAATCAATCAACTAACCTTATGGTTTTACCTTGTATTATGATTTTGGTTTTGATGTCTTTCTTATAAATAAGAAAGGATAAATGATTAATACTAAATCCCTATTTATACGTAACAAAAGTAGTCAAAGCAACGGAATATCTCTTTAATTTCTGTTCCTCACCTTAAAGTCATAGTGAGGCTCCAATAAAGATAAACATCTCCTAATCAACTGAAGGTCAAGACGGTCATTAGCATAGGTTCGGGTGAAATTCTTTAAATTGATAAATGTCGTTTACATGTCTGAATGCTTTGGTATTCTTTTAATGACATTCCTTCTTAATTTTACTATATTCCGTTGAGTCATAACCCCCACACTCCACCCCATTAAGCCTCTTTATTCTTTGGACATCGCAAAAATTAGTAAATTCAGTTTTATCTGAAAATGGAAGTAGAAATGTGCTAAATATCAAAACGTAGAAAAAGTTTACTTCCAGTCCAACAGAAAGTGAAAAGAAGTCAAAATATATATGTAAGGATTTTTTCACGAGATTTCTGTCGTCTGAAATTAATACGGAATAAACAGTTCAGTAAGTATTCAACGTAGATAATGTTTAATCGTATTGAAATAAATTTTTCAAACCCATTTTTTTTTTTTTTACCAATTTTGATTTTTGAATTTTTTTTTCAAATTCCTTCCCTGACTACCAATGAAACTCACGTAGTTATTTCCTTAACTCACAATAATTTCTAAAATGCCTTAGCTTCTGCTTAGATAATGCATTGCTTTTATTTTTTTTTTAAATTGGTGTATGTCAATAAAAAATTCTTAATTTGTACACAATGAAAACATTTCACATTTATTTTAACCTTTTCAGAACGTCCCCAACAGCTCAAACAGATCCCATCAGATGACATAATTAATAAATACATTTCACAATCAATAATTTTTTTTTTGTCTTAAATATAAGAGTTCACCCTCATTATCTCAGAGCTCAAGAGACAGTCAAAATCATTCTATTTAACAGGACTTTCGAGATATCAGGAGTAAATATAATGTAAATTTTAAATATGAGGAGTTTTGAGATGCTAGTAGATAGATTGAGTCAACTGTCCTGCTACTACGTTATTGTCAATCAAGGCGACTTTCAGATAAGAATAAACGATCATTCCTGGTGCTATAATTTTCGTGAATTTTCTATGACTACGATTCCACGAATTCAAGAAAATTTTAATTATCTTACTTCATCATGATCATGCCAAAGTCGATAAGTAATCAGCAATATGTCCAATAAATGTTGAAATGAAATATATATTAAAAGAACAAATAAAATTGCATACAAAGGTTCATGTATAGTAACAGGCCTGTCTTTTAAACAGAAGAGGTTGCTGTTACCTACTGTACATTCTTCAATGGGATATTGTATGTCAACTGAGAAATGACATCCGAAAAAAACAAGTAGTCAATGAGTGCACGTAGTCTCTTGACGAATTCTCAACTGGCAAACGCATAATGGGAAAATCCAATGATAATAATCGGGAAGGAAAGATAGATAGACAGACGAACCGAACGAAAACGATATTTCCCCACTGTAAAGGATGGAGAAATAATGTTTTATTACGACAGAAATCTTGGTTTTTTCAGAGGAGAAGATTTTTTTTTATATCAACCAATCAGAAACAAGAACTGCCGATGGCGGGCATACTTGTAGTCCGATCGGGACGAAATGAGGAAACTTTATAAAGGACCTCCCATATATGCTTCCTGTCAAGTTTTGTTCCATTTTTCCCCGCAGTTTTTTTGAAAACTCAGTCAATCAGAAACAACAATTGCCCATGGCGGCCATGTTTGTTGTCCTATCTGGACGAAATGAGCAATCTTTATAAAGGACTTTACATAGATGCTTCCTGCCAAAATGTAATTCCATTTAGCCCAGTGGTTTCAAAGGAGAAGATTAAAATGTGAAAAGTTAACGGACGACGGACGGCGACGGACGCTAAGTGAAGACAAAAGCTCACAGGTGAGCAAAAAACGGACAGTTAATTGAGTATATATCCATAAAACCACCATTACTCTGTTAAAATCATTTCAACTGAACAAAAATTGTTGTGGAATAAAATTTCTAGCCTTTTTGCAAAATCAGCTTCAAAGTAACTAATTTTTAATATAAGAATGGGTTTTTCCTGACCAAATACTAGATAAACAAACATTCTTCCGCCCCATAGAAGCAACAGTGTATTAAATCACACACATATATAGTTTACAATGAAGAAGGGTAACGTTAGTGCAGTGTATGGGAAATCGTCATTTATCCATTGATGTTACCCCTTCCTCATACCGGATTTGATATAGTCAGCATGGCGTGTGCCCTGCAGGAAGAAGAGACTACTTACTCTTTCGGAGCACCTGAGTCTACACCTGGTTTTTTGGTGGGGTCCATGTTGTTCATATGTTTTTAGTTTTTAATTGTAGTGCATGTATTGTTTTGGTCTTGTCTTCGTTGTTCTCCGAAGTTTGTCAGTTGTTTCGATTTTTCACTCCATCGAATATCCCTTTGGTATTTCTTGACAAAAGTCGGTAATTTTACAATCATATGAGCCGTTTATTAAAATGCGAAAAGAAAGTAAAGCACACAGAAAGCTCTTACGGTATTCATCCATAAATATTGATTAATACATGAATAACTTTTTGTCCCACATACATGTACATTGGCAACTGATTTCCTGGTAAAAACCTTCGGACTTAATTAGAGTTAATGTTTGTGGAAACAATCCTTGCACATATGCATCAGCTTTGCATTTGTTTGTGGTGACGTCATATTTTAGGCACAAATAAATGATTTGCATACACAAAATGACATTTCAGCAGTGGAATAGACAATTTATAATTCCAAATATCGGAAACAAAAAGTAAACTTATACTTTTTACATTCATTTCATAGAAACATTTGACAAAGATCCGGAAAAACGACAAGCAATTCTGAAAAGGTCATACAGTAATCCATATCAGATCGGGTGTCATCCCAAAACCTCATATGGGTAGAAATCAAATGAGGATATACCTAGGTTCGATTTGTATTAATCCACTATCTTAAGCACACATGTCCAAACACATCCAGGCTTGTCTTGGCCGTACGTCAGCCTATATTTTATTAGGAAATTGAAAACAGGTTATTATAACTTGAATATGAAAATAGACCGCTTACCTTAGCTCATTACAAATGCTTGGTATATGTATTTGATAACTGACACTATTATACTTTATGCTAATTTCTTATGTAATCCAATTATTTCATTGCATGGTGTTTCAGAATGTGGTATTTTGTCTTTTTTGTTTTGTTTTTTGTTTTATTCTATTGTGTATTAATTTCTTGAATTGTCTCTTCAGGCACGTCTGCAAATGCCATACCTGCAGAATAATGGAAATAGGTTATCAATCTTGAAAATCAAGACAACCAACTTGCCGTCTGATGTTTGTCAGCTTGGGCGGAAGTAAAATACTAATCGGTAAAACTCGACTGGAAAGGGTGATATTTTTCGAGTGCGGTAATGTTCGGTCTCGGAATGTGATATTATATTTTCGTTGCTATGCAAAATTATCACATGTTGCTAGGGTACTGCGTAGTGTCATTTTGGTCATTGTCACTGTATGATTCTTATTGTTTTCATCTTGAACTTGAAAAGTACATGCTTTTTTTTAAAATACTATAACAGGTCATTATATTGCCACAACCCCACCAGGCGTTGGTTCTGCAGCACCACTATTGTCCGCAGCTGTTTTTATTGATATTTTATTGTTGACTTAAAATACAGTTAATTAATTGAGATACAGTATTGTATATTCCGCATCAACTAATTCAGATGAGATCAAGGCATTCAGTATAATAAAAACATACTGCCATAAGTTATGGTATATTACACAGGATGTTTATAATCTTATTTTCACGCGGCATTAAGGAGTAAGTGTAAAGACTGTTCGGCTCGGAGCAAGAATAATGTGGGGTGAGGCTGTTACTTTGATGTACGTTAAAAACCTGCCTCAATGTGTCAATCTAGTATAAACACAACACATCAACATGTTCTCGTCCTGATATTCATTTACTAATTGCCACTGGAGGCTAACCAATAATCAGTCCATCCATCCTTCGGAAGTCAGATTAAGTTCACTTTATTATAGTCGATTCACAGACTAGATTTTTTCCCCAAAACCTTTGCTGCTGAACGTCGAACACGCAAGAAGGTCACAAAAAAGTTCTAGTCACAGAGTAATTCTTAAGAATCGAAAGTTTTATGATTTGGCTATTGTGTGCAACGCGTAATTCTTATAACACGTATAAGGGATTATTTTCCAGAATTTTTGGTCCATGGATATCCTGTATTTAGCATCACACTATTGTGATCCGCTATTATTTCTCTATTTTTTTTTGGTAAATTTACCCCTTTAATTCAGTTGTTTATCAAAATTTAATCAACATGTGAACTCAGTCGAAGATTAGTTTTTACGTTCGAACTCCCCGGAATCCATTGATAACAGCAATGACGATCATTAAGAAACATATAAACATATTATTTTTCAACTGTATGACATATTATTATTCAACTGTATGATGTAAAAGTCAGGAATACGGAGGCGTTAAAAGTGTATTTGGGTCTTATATATCAAAATTTATTTGATAATAGTTAAAGAACCAGACTATAATTATTACATTGTAACTTGCGCCATATCAGATTTATCAAATCTCGATAGTTAAATAATCAAATTTTAAAGTCGTATCCAAGGCTAGCACTTTAAATTCCATGATTTCACAGATTTTTCGAGAAATATACCAACAGATAAAATAAAGAAAAGCACTTAATATACAATATTATCCAGCACTGTAATTCCAATGATCAGTTATAAAGACTAAAAGATTATACAATAATTTTCAAATTGAAATGATGACCAACTGGCCGTGTCCTTGATTATGAATTATATATATATAACTCTTATACCAAAACACATGTGGAAGTGCACAAAGCACAATGTAGGGTAAGAATAGTCAATAGTCAAATAGGTATGGACACTTAAACACAAACACCATTTAACTATCCGGATCCTAAAACATACTATACAAACCAATACTGTTCGATTACCAACAAGCTGACAGCAAACTGGTGAACACTTTTCAAACTTTTATCTTCACTTTCCTAGAATAAACTCAGATTTACAGAAATTTATATCAAGGTATCCGGACCATAAATGACCACGTGATTATTCAAAAGTTCCCGGATGTTCCATACAACGCAATTGAAATGACCTCGGTAATTATCGGCAAACTTCGGAAATGACAATATAACTAAATTATTTTTACAGACTCTGCATATAAACAACAAAGTGGGTTTCAACTTGAGAAAAATATATATATAAAGTTCCAGCTTTAAATCGTTTGGTTCAGCCATTCACGGTCAAAAAGAGATACAATTTTCGATCATGATCTATTATGGTCCGGATACCTTAACCATGAACACGATGAAATAATCTGATAAAATCGACATTTAGAGATCAAACCAGAGAGAGTACATATACCATGCAGACACTTATGTTGAGACAACTTACTCATGTTCAAATGTACATGTAATTTGCAAGATTATCGTCAGCCTTTATCTTTATCTCTTCAACATTATCTTTCTGGCAAAGAAGGGAAAACAAAATAAGGTTACAGGGCAGATAAGTGAAATATTTCAAATTTGTAATATATCTTATGTTGCAGACATTTAACCATTTCAAAACAATCATCTTTCGTTTTCTCAGATTTCAATAAAATATCAAGCCCTCGTCTATAGTTACTTCAACACAGATATCAATTTTATCAATAAAACGAAAATGAAACGTACAAGTAACGGACTAGTCTCGGTTTAAACGAACGTACAAACGTAAATGAAACGGACGAGCACGGAATAAAACGGATTTAAGACGAATTTACAAAGATATAACACGTATTTGTATCTGTCGTGTGACACAAATATAATTAATAATTACTCAATGACATGTGAATTAAAATTTTATATCATCTAGAAGTTGATGTTTCTCACTTGATATTTCTATGCGTTTTCGTCCGTTTTGTTCTTTTAACATGCCGTCAGTATTCGGAACACATCCGTTTAATCCGTTGTCGGTCCGTTAATAGTCCGTTTCGTGAATACGGTCCACCTTAAACCAACGGATGTGAACAGGACAAGTAACGGAAAAGAAAAGGAAAAGGAATGAACGAGTACCTTAAATAACCGTACATTCAACGGTCACTCTATTCGGTGATGGTCCTTTCCAAGTATTGAACATGTTCAAAATTTTCCACCGAAATGAACGGACTTCACCAAACTTCCCCGGACAAGTAACGCATTCGTCGAATAAGGAACGAACGACAAAGGTATGTTAACGGAGAAGAACGGATAGAAAATTGTGCTTTCCGTCAGCATTATCCGGTAAGGTGTAAGGCTTAATTATACAATAGTTGCTTATATAGAGGGCATTATCATGATATGGTGACTGCCCAAGGGACTGATATTGCCTTCAACATTGATAATGCCCTCGCCTGCGGCTCGGGCATTATCAATGTTTCAGGCAATATCTGTCGCGAGGGCAGTCAATTTATCATGATAAGGCCCTCTATATAAGCAAATATGTGTTTATTTGATTGAAGAATATAAATTTGCTGGGTGTGGGTTCCTTACATGTACATGTATGTTGAATACCTCATGATGACCTTTGGATGTGTGTTTATGTTTCTGTCATTACTTTTGGTGCTATGCTGGTATATTCATGGAAGTTCCTCATATATATTCTTTTTTCTACTTCAAACATTACTGACAAGAATTTATTTATATTCGAAATATGCATACCTACTAAGTACATAAAAAAGGCACCCTGTTATATGATATCACAACAATACTATTTGAGCAAGTATTGTTTTTATTTCATTGAAACCAACATTTCATCTAGAATTGTCTAGAATTTAAATAACAACTGCTGCATCACATTTGCGTTTTAAAAAGGTGACGTAACTCTAAATTGCAAGGAGGCATTACCGTGTGGAAATGCCCACGGGCATTATCATGATAATGCCTGCTTGGCATTTTAACGCAGATTAATTAATACCCCATGACCATGTTTTAATGAGCGAGACCATACGGTTTCTTCTTTTACATAGTTTTAGATTTCACAATCTGCTTAATGCTTTTAAAAGTTTTATAATACTTATCAACATCATTCAGCTAAATACCCGGTTTCCAGAAAATTAATGAACGGATTTTCACATCCTAGTTTCTTTTGTTATATCGTGAATAAATGCCAACATCTGGACAGTAACCCACAATCTTAAAAGTTACTTAGATCTTTTCGAAGTAAGTGCTAAAAATATTAAGTTTTGTAATTCTGCAAAATTGCTCTTTCTCCGAAAGACATGAATATTTTAAGTTCATACTCTCCTGTCCCGAATACTGTATGATGAGATAGCATTAAACCATTTATGGGAGTGGTATTTCTGGTATTTTCGTTTAATAGAACGACATTGTCCAAGGAACGATATCAGGTTAAACGGGGAGGTGTTGTGGGGGGGGGGGGGGGGGAACCCATTAATTAAACTGATTTAATACCACCAATGTTCAGTATCTCTACCAAGTCTGAGTATCCTAAATCTCTGTTGAGTATTTATGGTTGTGTTTTGTGCTCTTTAATGTTATATTATATGCTGGGTTCTGCATGTTAGTTGGCATCAGTTGATTCATGAGCCAATATTGGCCATTCCTGTTATTCGTTTTGTTCTTATTCTATTTATTTATATCAAAGGTTTATTCCTTCTCTTATATTTGTATGTCAATACATTTTTATTTTTATTTTTTACATACTCGTGATCAAGACCATATTGGTCGAAACGTTGAGTATTTTTAACTTTTTAGTTTGTTGTTGTTTTTTACGATTTTATATTTTATTTTGTTCGACTTGTGTATTTCATACATTTTAGTCGTTTTACGCCCCTTTTGACAGCTCACCATTTCCATTTATTTTTCTTGTTATCTATATTTGTATTAGCCTTACATTGGTATGACCAGATCAGTTATTGGTATTTCTTGACTTTACTTGATAGTGTTTCGATCCTGGTGTGAAATTGATACTTTAAATTTACTGTTATAAATATGTAAAACTCAGAGGCATCGTCCCATATGAACATATAGATAATGTTATGCATAAAAAGCTTCTTGATTTGTATATTGATAATAATTTGAACTGGATAGAACAAATAAATAAGATGTCTTAAAAAAGAATCAATTTGTTACATAATACTCGAAAATATTACCCTATGCATATATACGTTTAATTTATTCTAATGCATGTATTCTTCCACTGTTTGATTACTGCTGCACAATATGATGTAACTGTAATTTAAGCAGCATTGAAAGACTGGAAAAGGTATTAAAAAAGTGGGCTAGAGTTATTTTAGAAGCTTATTTATATACTTCTTCAAAATTATTATATTGCTTACGATGGATCAATATTGATAAGCGAATACAATATCACAAAGCAATTCTTGTATCTAAAATAACAATCCAAAGATACTAATATTAGATATAGTAAATTTATTCTATGCTGTATACGACGCATTTCAAGGAGTTACATCTCATCAGCAGCATTAAAACCGAAACATTTGGAAGACCAAAAGCCAAACTTATTTTAAACAAGAAGTACTCATAAGCAAAAATACCGAAACAGGAAGCCAAATTTCAGCTAAAGAGATCTACCATGTGCAATACAAAGAATGAACCCTTAGTATTTCTATTATTTTTGAATTTTGCTAAATACTGGAAATATTTGTAACAAATCAATGAATAATCATGTCAGACAAGTCTGACGACTGGGTTGGCGAATACCCTCGGGGACCTAGGCATCATCCCTGGAGTTTCAAAATAACAATCCAAAGATACTAATATTAGATATAGTAAATTTATTCAATGCTGTATACGACGCATTTCAAGGGGTTATCTTGCATCAGCAGCATTAAAACCGAAACATTTGGAAGACCAAAAACCAAACTTATTTTAAACAAGAAGTACTCATAACCAAAAATACCGAAACAGGAATCCAAAGTTCACCTAAGGAGATCTACCTTATGCACTACAAGGAATGAACCCTTAGTATTTCTATTATTTTTGAATTTTGCTAAATACTGGTAATTTCTGTAAGAAATCAATGAATAATCATGTCAGACAAGTCTGACGACTGGGTTGGCGAATACCCTCGGGGACCTAAGATCCACCATGCAGAGCTAATCATGAAAACGTCAAGGATTTTACATGTTAAAAGCTTTTAAAATTGTGATGTTTCTTTCGTTTAATGGTTTAAATTTGATAAATTGTTCATCTTTTTTTTAAATTATCGAATTGAAATTACTCCTCTTTTAACGATCTTGTAACTGGATTTTTCACTTTCAAATATATTTCGATGACTTCGAATTGAACTTGCATCTGGTTTTTAAATCACTTGTTACTTTTTTAAGATATGTAGATACAATAAAAATAATATAGAATAAAGATACACAAATCTGAAAAAATTAAAAAGACATAAATCCGAAAACAACCCAGGAACAGAATTGAACAAATATACAAAAATACTGAAAATTAAAATAAATGGATAATAGAGAAAACAAATCCATTGCAAGACTAAGCAACTCCATACAACTCAATGGTCAAATATCAAAGGAAACCGGATTATATGTAGAATAGTAGAGGGTTAAAATGATTAAGGTCAAATATCAAATTATAATAGTAGAGTTAAAATGGTCAAGGCCATACAAATCTGTTGTTATATAAATAACAAATTAATGATGATAGAGTGGAAATTTTACTGCAGCATGATTCCTTCTATACAACACCTGGTTATGACTTCAAAAGAAAAGAACAATATAAAAAAAACGATTATTATTTAAAAGATCAAAAACATATTCAAAACTGTTTCATCTATCACCAAAATCGTAACAATATTAATCATTTTTGAATGGTTATTGTTTGGATATGTGATCACATATTAACAGATGATTTCAGAATGACAGGACATTTCATTTTTGACATTTTCGGAAATAGTTCACATGTGCTGAATATATTTGAATACAGATTTTAATGTAAGTATAGATGTAATTAACAAAGATATAAGTTTGTTATACAGTTAATAACAATATTTATTTATCAAATGCCATTTTATGTTTGTAAGTAAAGTCAAGAAATAACAAAGGGATATTCGAAGGAGAGAAAAATCGTAACAACTGACAAACTCCGGAAACAACGAAGACAAGACCAAAACAATACATTCACTACAATTAAAAAATTAAAACACGGACCCCACCAAAAAAAGCCGGGGGTAGACTCAGGTGCTCCGGAAGAGTAAGTAGTCCCTGCTTCTGCAGGGACTACCCGCCATGCTGCCCAAGTCAAATCCGGTATGAGGAAGGGATAATATCAATGGAATAGGTCCATTTTCATTTGGGAAACGGTTTTTTCAGACCAGTCAACCAAGTCATGATGACGACCATAAAACTTTAATAGGATGACTTCAGCTTATGAGAACGTACCCCTGTCTGAGCAACTTTTCTGTCAGGAGTCTGGCTCTGTCCAGGAAGTAAATGTATATGTCACAAGCTCTGGAATAACATATCAGTTGTGAAATATACTCCATACACCGGCGTTTCTGGAATATTGATGCTCAAAAGTGGAAAGCTGACGATTGGAAAGTTAAAGTCATCCCGTTTGTCGTAAAGTTTTGTATTCAACCTTCCTCTGTGTCAATTTCGAGGTGAAGGTCAAGATAAGATGAAGACTTGGCAGTGTCTGTGGTATCCTTAATTTCGAGCTCATTGGGATAGATGAGATGTAAGAAATTCCCAAAACGTTAATTTTTGAGTGAAAAAACATCATCTATGTAGCAGAAGCTGAAATTAAAGGTAAAGGCTATAACTTCTTCTGTTTTTCCTTAAGAAGCCCGTCAAGGAAGTGTGCCTTGTATGAGTAAAGTAACAAGTTGTCCAGTAGTGGCGCACAATTAGTACCCATAGGAAGGCCAATTGTCTGTTAGAAAACACGTCCACCAAATTTAACAAATATGTTGTCGAACAAAAATTCAATCACCAGGACAATTTCGTCGTCTGTATATTTTTTCTTAGATTTAGAGTGTTTTTTTTAACAAAGTATGATTTATCTCTACCAATGACAAGGTATGTGCATCTGTTGTTGCCATTTTTATTTTGAAAGCATCAATGCATTAGATCTTCCAACCTCTCCTTCAGTTGTGAATGAGGAATAGTGGTATAGAGAGTAGAGAAATCAAATGTTTTCATGCTGTTACAGACTGAAATGGACCGAGATCGTAAAATATCCTTTAACTCTTGGAGTTCTTTAATATAAATCCACATTTGATTGATACAACTTCTTGAACAGCTTGTATCACAATAACTTTGGAGGCCTGTTTTGACAGATGTTAAAATAGAAAATATTTAAAATGTAAAATATTTTAACTATATTTTGATTGAGTAAACGGAACTTCTAATACAGATACATATGTCTATAAGAACGTTTGGTTTTGTGGAAACCTGCAAAAATACGCGAAGATCATATAATACTGAATATTCCAAATTTGATAACAAACACGAACAATGTTATTATATTGATTACAGGAGGAAAACCGATCATTTTTTATCAGCATGAGATTGGAATTGAATACAACTACTTGCGAGAATTCGCATTCACAACCGCAGTGTAGAAATACTAGAAATCATTAGTATAGTTATGATGAATTGCTAATACTTTTGCTTCAAATTATCTCAATCCTCCACACAAAATGTCGGTATTAAGATGACATCTCTGGTAATACATACATATGTATATATTATTATGTCGGCTGCATAGAAGTGTCGAAGCAAATGCATCACTATTCGTCATTTTTCGTCGTCGTCGCCTTCGTCATCACATTTTCTGCTCTCTGCAACTCCTTCTAAACCTGCAAAAGACTTTACTGAAAGATAAATGTCTGTAAAAGAAGCGACAGAACAGTGGATCGAAATCGGAAATATCAAAATCAAAAGGCAAGAAAATCTCATCACAATGCAACATGACAGACAGAGTCCATAAGGATACAAGTAAAAGTAAAAGAAAAAACTAAACCTAACAGAATTATAACAAGTCATAGCAAGTCATAGTAGAAAATAAAACATCAGCAATGTGAACTCTCACTTAATACCGAGACTGATATCAATTGATGCAAAAGGGTTATATGATAATGAGACCCGTCACATTACCGGTGAAGTGCGAAGTCCGTTAAGGTGTCAATTACAATAAGACGCGAAATATATAGTCTCATTCATGAGATAGAAACTTCGTATTCTCCAAACATTTCGTGATAACGACGGTACATTTTTTGAAGTGATGAAATAAAAAAGGACTGAGTATTATCCTTATAAGTTTATGTGACAACATCATTGCCTTACCTAGACAATAGCTAAGTATATGAACGGCAGTAACGAAACAATTGTAAGATACAACACTATAGGATGGTGGCTTTATGTTACTGTTAAAAAGGGAGACAGACCAAACAGTTCTACTCGGAAGTTAAATATGTTAATATATTGAGCTGAAATATTATACCTTTCTCTCGGTTTCTCGCGGGAGCTAACCCCACAGAGCAGACAGCACGTTCCTGTTGGCGAATAGGCGAGACACTATCATTGGGAGGTTGTCAGCTCATTATATGAAAAGCCTAACAGCGGACCATTGTTGGTAACGTATTTGGAGAATGCCACGTCCACTCACGATACAAAACACTTCTGTAGTGTTCCATAAGAGTAGGCTAAGTAGGCCAATGGCCCTAGTTAAGGCTAAATAATCCGCCCCTACCCAAATCATCCACTCTTCTACATTATGCGCAGTCAAAATCGGTCCTCTTTGTGTCCAGTCCAACCCCTATTTGAATTGTGTTTGATAAATTGTTGAACTGGTTTTTTATCTGAAGAAACATGACCTTGTTTTATTTTCATGTATTGTAATCGACACTAGTCCAATAAAAAAGGCTTTAATTTAATCAAATTACTTACTTAGGCGTACAAATTCCCTATTCTAGCTACTCCTTAATCGTTGCATAATGGAAAGAAGCTACACTATTGTTCTATGGAACTTTCAATTCTAAGTTTATTATTTCAGGTAGATATCGATGAACGATTTGAAAATGAAAGGATGTCTAATGATGAACAAAATACCAATGAGGAAAATGAGATTGTAATATCAGTTCAAGATGACTATATATATTCATACGAATTCTCAAAGAACCACAGTTAGCAACAGCGTGTTTTCCAACTCTTCCAAAAAACAAAATGACAACATAGATATTAGTTCTAGTTGCAGAATGTGGGAAATTGCTCCTAAAAGTAACGAGTATGACGAGTGTTCTGCGTCAGAATCAATAGAAGATAGCCCACAAACACCTCCAAAAGAGACTTCGGAAGATTCAGAATCTATTACAGGAAGTCCAGTGCCTTCGTTTTCATTCCGTTCCCTTGGAAACAGACATAAATTGATACTTATAAGTTTGTGTTTGTGTTGCTTCCTGTCCTATCTCTCTCTATCACTCATAGCTCCATTTTTTCCAAAAGAGGTAATTTTTTATGTTCTTAACTTCATGACGGGTGCCGTATACACAGCAGAAACTGCTTACCTTTCCGGGCCACCCGGATTCACACCTTTTTTTTATAGGAGTTCGTGTTGTTAATTGTTTTTTTAGTTTTTTGTGTTTATTTGTTGTGCTTGTGAATGTTCATTTGTCTTCCCCTGCTTGTATGTCCAATGGATTGGGTTTTTTTTATTTTCTTCTTAGGTTTATTTTTCCTCGGTCTTAATTTGTTGTATAAGTAAAATCAGTCTCAAGTTTGGCATTAAGTTGCGCTTGGGAATTGGACAATTAATGTGTGTACACATGAAGGAAAACGTGTCTGAAAAATTACGGTCAAACGTTTTTATATACAACGGACAGTTTAGTAATATGAAAGACTAACAAATCTCAAAATGTCCGAAAAACTTGTGTAAAGCAGGGTTTGAATTGGAAAGCAATAATGTGTCTGTAAAACTGTACCTTTTTCTTTTCATTTTTTTGCATCAAGGCCATGGCTGTACCGCGGAGAAACATCAGACCACTCCATACAAATTTTTGCCAAGAAAACCCAGTAAATATGCTTCCATGACCATTTAAGTACATGTAGTATTTCCAAAAATTAAGATAGTCATTTCTGGTCAAGGAGAAAAAATAGCCGATACAAATACATCATCCGTTCCTAAATGATTATTTGTTAATAGTACGGGCACATTTCAGAGCTAAATGTTTATAGAAATGTAGTACATAGGGTTTTGACGGGGTAGAAAATATATGTATTAGTGCTCAAGCACTGAAAAGTGCCGATTTTATACTCCGTTCTGACGTCACTCGTCCAATTATAACTGGTTGTTTGAATGAATTCAGAGAAATCTCTGACTACAACGATTACAGCGAAATTATTTCTTATATAGTGTAACTTGTATCTTTTGAATATCTATAATCCAATAAAGTAATTTTTACCTCCGTATCTGTGATTATTGTTATATCTTCATTTGTCATTTGTGGTCAGTTATACATTTTACAATAACGAATATTTTGTCCTTACCCACAAAATGTATGATTTGTACAATTTTTGAAATTAGGTACGTACCGTTTTCCTTATGTGACACTAAAATAACACATTTATCATGTGTGCCGATATACCAGATAATTGTATTCTGTTTCATCATGTTCATATTATCAAATATCAATAATATTAGATGTCAATGGTCGATTTTAACTCTCAAAAATGTAGTTCACCTATCAACATCTAATGTATAAGAAAACTATTATTTCAATACTTTCACTGTAAAGATGTGTTTAGGAGTTGTGTTATCGGCATCATGAGATATTTAATAGTAAGGTTATTCCTGTTTATTTTTATCGAATATAATGATTAACTTGTAACTTGGGTGATTAAGTCCTTTCTGTTTCGAACCATAGAGAACTCATAGTCTCAAAGATAGTTGGGTTTTCAGGATCAACATTCCTTTTCAAAAGGATTCTTAAACATAATAATTACAGAATATATGTAGCACTGACATCATGCAGTATACTTGTAAATAAACAGAAAAATGTAAACGTTCACGAATTAAGTGTTTTTAAATAATATGCACAACGTCTGTACGCTGTTACTGTTACTAGAGTAAAGCCGATTACATGATGGTTTCATTTATTGTTGTGAGTATCAGTTTTGGATTAAAAGTTTGTAATTATATAATAATAAAAATAAACATATAATGTATTGAATCCACTATTTTTCCAGGCTGCTGCTAAGAATGTTAGTGATACAATATCAGGATGGATCTTTGGAATATTTGCATTGACACAATTTGTTGCATCCCCTTTATTTGGACGTTTGGTAGGTATAGTATTGTGTACTGTTAATTCCTTAAACAAATTCCAGAATTAACAAAATAGCTTTCCTATGTCAAAAGTCCATGTTAATGTGAGCTGTAAAGACCTCTAGATGTCGGTTGTCCGTAGTCCACCATCATTTATCTCCTTTTATACAACACATTTTACTGGACGTGTTTCCCAACATACAATTGGCATTCCTATGGGTACTAATTGTGAGCCCAACCCCCTTGCCAACTTGTTCCTTTTCGCATACTAGGCAGGCTTCCTTGAAGGACGTCTTAAAAAAAACATAAGATGTTAGCCCTTACCTTTAATTTCAGCCTCCGCTATATAGATGTTTTATCACTCAACAATTCACGTTTTGGGAATTTCTTACATCACATCTACCCCAATGAATTCGCAATTAAGTATACCACAGATACTGCCAAGTCTGCATCCTATCTTGACCTTCACCTCGAAATTGAAACCAGAGGAAGGTTAAATACAAACCTTTACGACAAATGGGATGACTTTGACTCTCCAATCGTCAACTTCCCATTTTTTAGCGGCAATATTCCAGAAGCGCCGGTGTATGGAGTAAATTTCACAACTCATACGTTATTCCAGAGCTTGTGACATAAATATTGACTTCCTGGACAGAGCCAGGCTCCTGTCAGAAAAGTTGCTCAGACAGGGGTATGTTGCTCCTAATTTGGTGCCATCCTTATTAAAGTTTTATGGACGACCTCATGACTTGGTTGACAGGTATGAAAAAACCCTTTCTCAAATGAAAATGGACCTGTTCCGTTGATGTTATCCTTTCCTCATACAGGATGTGACATGGACATCATGGCGGGTGTCCTACAGGAAGCAGAGACTGCTTACCCTTCCGGAGCACCTGCGTCTAACCCCGGTTTTTTGGTGGGGTCCATGTTGTTCATATGTTTTGAGTTTTTAATTATAGCTCATATTTTGTTTTGGTCTTTTCTTCGTTGTTCTTTAGAGTTTGTCAGTCATTTTGATTTTCCCCTCCTTCAAATATCCCTTTGGTATTTCTTGACCTTACTTACTTCGCTTCATCCTCACAAGTCATTCTCTATTCCAATATACCCCCAGAAATTGTTTTATTTGTGAAAGGGTAAAGCTTTGCTAAAAATATTATTGAAAAAGCATCTATTGTTCTGCAAATACAGTAAATGAATTAAATTATACAAGGTAGTGAAATTCAAAACATCTTACAAATGATTCGGCGGATATATCATGCTATTAAAGACTAAATTTCACTGTGTTTTGTGTACAACATAAAATCGCATATTTACATATTCAACCTTATTTTAATTGCGTTATATAACATTGGGGTAAAAAAACACGATAACATTTGGCATCATGAAAATGTTAAATTTTATAGTATATAACACACAAATGGATGACTAAGAAAAAGAATGAAACACAATTTCTAATACCGAGATCAAACTTCGTTAATGTTTTTTTTTTCAGTTACCTATTGTAAGTTTGAGGTTAATGTATATTGGAGGTCTGTTTTTGTCAACAGTTTGCACAGTTTTATTTGGGTAGGTAATTTATGCATTTATAGATTTACATTATTTATTAAGATTTATACAATTTTAGGTTTCCGTGGAAGTATTAGATAAACGTTTGACAAAAAGTTAGGAATGGAAGGTTTTCATTTCCAGTTGTAACCAAACAACACTGATAATTTTCTCTCCGCGCATTCGTGAATTAATGTGTTGTTAAGTCAGTCGTTGTAGGTTGTAGGTATTTGCATTTCAAGATTACTAATGTTATACTATAATTAATTCTACTTGTTTACATCTCTGGTAACTACGAATTCTATGAATGTATTTTAACATACAGTTATGATAATGAATAGATATGAAGTATTTGTAAAGTCTCAATAGATTGAACATGGCAGCAGAATTCCTGCCAATACACACATGTGCAGCAAGATGAATCAGCAAATTACACACAAGTCGACAGGCGAAGATATCTAATAAATACTTGCACAATTTAGCCATTAAACGATCCATAAATTCAGAAAGAAAAAAGATATATATATATATATATATATATATATATATATATATATATATATATATATATATAGTTAGCAAATTATTTTATTTTCAATGTAAATTATCAACACACATCTAATAGAATACGCGTTTCATTCTGTTTGAGTGATATTTGCAGAGTTTCGACGTATGTGGACACCACCAACAGTAATATAACATTCATCATCTACTGTATTTTGTTGCGAGTGTTCCTGGCTCTTGGATGTACTGCTTTACAGACAGCAAGTTTTGCACTATGTGCCAAAGAATTTTCTGACTATGTAGGCACAGTTTTTGTAAGTTTTTATTATTGTTTATGTCGTTCACATTCATTGAGCGTGATAACTGGAACTAAGTAAAATTAATTGATTTGAAAGGTTTGATAACTTTGTTTATTATCAAAGGAAGTCAGAATGCCATTTCATATTCATCATATTTTGTCAGGAAACAGTGTAGTCCTTGCCAATTAGGATTTGAGAAAACAAGCACCTCCCAATCAATATTAATCATGATAAATTATCTACACTACTCGGATAACAGTGCTGTGGAACATCACAAGTATACAATGAGTAATTTGGAGCCCCTTTATAAATATAAATTTGTTTTTCCTTTTAGGGTATCACTGAAATATTTGTGGGTATTGGTTTTATGTCAGGACCTGTTATTGGAGGATTTTTATACAAAGTAAGTAATTATTTGGAAATAATGATATGCGTCCTCAATAGCAATCAACCTTAAATGATATACAATTCAAGTATTTGACAAATTAAGATTTATTTGGGGTGATATTTTATTGACCTCAACATTAAGAGCTAATGTGTAATATTCCTATTTAATGTGATTGTTTCAATTTCTTTTTCTGTATTTGATGACATTTTTAGGTTTAACGTGTTTATTTTATTTTATTTTTATTTATTTAATTTTATTTTTTCTCATTAACCAATCAAATAAACAGATTAAAAATAGGGGTATAGTAATTGAAAATTTATCACACAGTACAATACTCTAGTAACACATCTCTTGATTTTGAAATGCCGTTTCTAATATGTTTTATCTTGATTTTTACAATTCTTACAATAATTAAGTTTTCATAAAAAAAAATTCAGATCAAAAGATCGAAACAAGATCTGCTACAATTATGAAATGTTGAACTTTACATTGATTGAATTTTATTTTGTTTCGAGTTGAAAATATGGTAATACAGAAAATCAAGACTAAATAAGAATAAACAAGACCTGAATGGCCGTTTAAGGATGATCGCTGGTCTAATATGAAATAAATAGGATTTGATATAGGTGTTTTAGTTTGAGAGAACATAAGAATAGTAAACAAATAAGCCAGAAAAAAATATATCTTCATGTGCTCCTTTTAGAGCTATAAGGCCTTGAAAATTTGCAGCAAATGGTTTTCTCTGGATTTTGCATTGTCTTTGCATTTACAACTTCAGTCTCCCAAAGATGTATTGAAAAATAAAACGGATTTCATAAAATTTTAACATTATAAGGTATATATGATTGAATTATAAAAGAAAAAGTGGGGGTTCATGGGCAAAAAATTTCATGTTTTAGAAATGGATAAAACCCGAGGATTCCGAAAATCTTACTAAAACACCAAAACATGACCAGCGAGCCTCCTTAAGACCAAAAGTATGTTAATAATAATTTTAAAATGTTGAATTGTTATGTATTTTTCCAGACTGGTGGATTTGTGATGCCTTTTGCAGTTATTGGTGGCTTTATGTTGTTGTGTGTTCCTGTCAATTTCTGGCTCATTCCACGTCATACAAGTGATAACGGTAAGAATCGTATTGTATTATCAACATGATCACACGTGTCTTCCGTGATATAATAAGGCGCGATCAAAATGTAATTTAGTGATAATTTGTTATTGAAATGATACCATAAGTCATATTTCCTTCTCTTATTTTCTTCCTTTGCCGAATCAAGATATGAACATTTTATTCTGACAGATTATAAAAATAATAATTTGATACAAACGATACAGATTAATTCGATGATTAACACTGTTCAAGTTATTATTATACCCCCCCCCCCCACTATATCAACTAAACTTCGTATAACTTTAGAAAATGGCAGGTAAAGATCCAAATATGTCGATTTGCGAATGTGAAGGATGTCCGGGTCCAAGTTATACCCAGTTGGACTTAGAAATTATGTTGGAACTTCCCTGACATGCTTCATCAGAAGCTCATGAAACTTTGTATGAAGCTGGATCTTAATATGTAGGTATCCGCATGCGGTCCTTATATTCTTCCCCGAGTTATACCCAGTTGGACCTGTGAGACAATTCACCATGCATTTATATGACTTTATTAAAACTATGACTCTGTTACTGTATAGCGGGATTTTAATGCACCGACTACACATATATCTACCTCATTGTATATGAATAATATTTACTATATCTTTCGTGATGTTGAAAAGCTTTAGGCAATATGTAGAGAAAAAAATACAAGTGTTTATTTTAGAGATATACAACTTATTTAAGGCTTATTGTAATACATTCTTAAGGCTTGGTTCGTGTTCTAGAGAATAAATTGAGATAATAAAAATTGCATAGGATAATGTTAATTTCTGTATTGGTCTTTCTTTCAGAAGTAAAAACAAAATCTGGACCAAAAGCATCATTATGGGTGTTTATGAGGTCGTCCAAGGCGATTGTCAACAGTTTTTCAGTAATAGTCTCCGCGGTGATCTATTCTGTACTGGATCCAACATTAGAACCTCACCTGAGTCAATCAGTAAGCAATTAATGATAGAAATTACACCATTATATGGGAAATAGTTTGAAAAAGCACTTTATAACACTGCTAAAGAGTTGTTAGTTAACGAAAGGCCATACAGTGCATCAAATTATTTCGGTATTTTATGATAAAGTGTATTACTACCACGGGATCTTTGTCAGTGCTGGTGGACTGTAAGTCCCCGAGGGCATTATCAGCCCAGTAGCCAGAATTTTTGTCCTGGCATGATTCATTACTTAAATGCTTTAAAATTGTCCGTTCAAAATTTGAAAAAAATTCTAGACATTTCTAAGGCTCTTCCTTTTGATGCAAGGCTAAACCTTAAATGAATTTAGATTCCTATTTGTTTTAATTGTTTTTGGTTTTGATGGTTGTGCTTATTAAATCATCATTATATCTTTAAGCGGTTTTCCAACATTTGATCTCGAGCCCTGATGATAAGTTATTAGTCACCGAAATGGCCATACAACGCATCAAGTTTTTTCGGTATTTTGTGATAAAGTTTATGATATACATCACCATGACATCAATCCAATTTCAATAACAATAACATTTTCAAGTACCTTAGTTCAAAGTCCTACACATTGTCAAAAGAAAATCATTAATTAGAGTTTGATTAATAAGCTGATATCATTGAACCTCTTTTTTATGTATTTTTTACAGTTTGACTTGAACGTTGATATTATTTAAAATTTAATTTTAATTTTATTACAGTTTGACTTGGAACCTCACATTATTGGACTTCTTTTTTTTGTTGATGGCTGGATGTTATGCTATAGCATCACCAATATGTGGGTGGATTGCTGATCGGGTGGTACGTTGTTTTGTGTGAAGACAAATTAAGTACAATATGGGCTTTTTGTCCTTTACACAGGATATATTGAAAATAAAACTATTTTAGAAATTGAAGTGAAATCAGATAAAAGAAAACAAAATTCTCAAGTGGTCATTAATTAAAGAAAACCAAAAAACAAAAAAAAAAACAAAAACAAAAACAAAAAACAAAGAACAGAGGAAAGAAATAAAAGAAGAAAAGATTAAATGATTAAGATCTACCTTTGGGAAATGTTTTCATAAAATTTCGACTTTTCAGAATACAAATTAAATATACAATGTGTATCGTACAAATTTTTCACAAAACTTAGTTTATCAAATAACACATATTGTCAAATCAAGTATTTGTATTTGGTAATTTGTGTCATTGTACTATCAAGGTCGTTCATGCTTAGTTTTGACCATTTTATTTTCTTTATTCTTTTTGACAGCCCGACAACCGTGCTGTATTGATACCTGGATTTGCAGCAGCGGCAATTGGAATGCTTTTGCTAGGTCCATCAGAAATTTTTGGCCTCCGAGAATTGTTAGATGAGTTGGTATTCTAAGTTAAAATACAGACTGAAAAAAAGATATAATAATATTGAAATGTTGAAAGGAGAAATCCTAATTTACAAAATAATTGACAGTGTACTTCATAGTTTAAAGATAGAACGCACCACTCAAAACATACAATGCAATGTTTATGTTGTTCATATGTTTTAACTTTTTAATGGTAATGTATGTATTGTTTTGGTCCTGTCTTCGTTGTTCTCCGGAGTTTGTCAGTTGTTTCGATTTTTCCCTGCTTCGAATATCTTTACTTACAATGAAAATGAGAAAAAGACAAAACACTATAATGAGCAACGAGATTCCGTGCCGTATACGGAACAGCTTACCCTTCCAGAGTACCTGGTTTCACTCTTTATTGTTATAGGAGTTCGTGTTGGGCGTTGTTTTTTAGTTTTCAGTATTTATTTGTTGTACTTGTGGTTATTCATTTGTCTTCCCGGGTTTGTCTGTCCAAGGACTTAGGTTTTTTTATTTGCTTCCTAGGTATATTTGTTCCCTTCCATTATGAATGATATCATGAAAATTATTTCCTATCAAAATAGAATTTCAATCTGTCACTATACTCTAAATGACATGTCGTATATAAAGTGTTTTCCAGTAGAGCAAATGATTTGCAATAATTACATTTGCTATCATGACTTTAAACTGTCATGACGGAAATGTAATAATACATTGTATAATCTCTCTTTTTCATTTCTTTAAGACCAATTTTCTCTACATACGGGTCAATGTTGCATTATTTCAATATGAATAACACATCTGATGTTTTAAAATGATAAATTAAAGGTTTTTACTTGATCCTTTTAGCAAGCTATGGTTAAACATCGTGTGTCTAATAGTGCTAGGTATAGCCGCCAGTGCAGCATTGGTCCCTACATTTGATATATATGTAGATATAGCTCTGTAAGTATGGTTAATTAACCGATACCAATAATGCAAGAAAATCAAAAACTTGGCAACAGGCTTTTAAAGCCACGTAAATCATGGGAATTAACAGGCATGTCTCAGAATACATGTTCTCAGACTATTTTTAGTATTAGCAAAAGTGGTCGATCTGTTGTAGTTTTTGAGAATTACCAAAAGGAAGTTGCTCTTACACCGATTTATATATATATAGATTCTCCTTCAGGTACGAGTGAATTATAGAATTTCTCCACCCGAGATAGTTAAATTTTCGATTTTCAACACGCGAGCGTGTTAAAATCTAAAATTTAACTATTGAAGGAGGAGAAATTCCAAAACTCACGAGTAAACTGAAGGAGTAACGGTTTTCCTATGATTAGCGACAAAAACCTCAAGAAAATGTCGTTCCTATTTAGACTGTTTACATAGACGTCATTTCGGGACTTCTCTAGTTTATCGTTCCAATAACTGTACAAAAAAGGCGGTAATTCCCACGTAGAAATTTAATCACCGGGCAGTGGTTTAAGATATTATGTATTTTTATCCCACCGATTAAACACCTCAAGAATAGGAGAAATTGTATTTATCAACTAATGAGTTATTGCTTTTGATTTATGTCCCAAATTAGAAACTTACATTTTTTGCAATATATAAACAATATCAATGGTTATTATATCTTTAGTCAAATAAAGGGATCAGTGTGATTAATCAGTAAAGCATTGTTACAATATCTAAAATATATATCAATATTTAAATTAAACATTAAGGCCCGGCTGAAGAACTTGTAATACTTTGTATTTAACAATTGACATTAAAATATCTGTTTTGAGACTTATCCAACAAAAAGTTGCTGCCTGCTTTATTTACACTTAACTTGTTATTTTGATGCAGAGGTAACCCTTTTATTTTATAGAGAATTAGGTTTTGGTAATGACCTCGGTATGTATGGTTTAGTAGCTGGCATATGGGGATCAATGTATGCTTTCGGGTAAGTCGAAATAAATACCTGATTTGACATGAGCAGCATGGCGGTCGTCCTGAAGGAAACAAAAACTGTGTACTCTTCCGGACCACCTGAGTCTACCCCCGGTGTTTTGCTGTGGTCCATGTTGTTCATATGTTTATAGTTTTTAATTGTAGTGCATGTATTGTTTTGGTCTTGTCTTAGGTGTTCTCCGTAGTTTGTCAGTTGTTTCGATTTCCCCTCCTTCGAATATCCCTTTGGTGTTTCTTGACTTTACATAAAACAACCATTTCGGCAGTGATACATATGTTAACTTCAGTTGATAAATTAAAAACCTGTTTAGGGCTGATTTATACTCCCGTACTTAACAGATCTTTTCAAAATTCTGATACGGTGCACACATGATGAATGTATTCTAGATGTAGGCATTCAATATCGAAGATATTCCAGATTTCCGGCAAATATTTCTATGCTGAGAAAAATGTACACACATCTTCGAGAGTTCAATAATTATTAAGAAAAGATATTGGGGAACAACCTTCACATAAAATACTCAGGTTTCAAGACTCAGTCTCAATTCCTATTTGGACGTAGTTGAAACACTGTTTGATAGAATGTACAAATGAATGTGTTCCTAAAAAAATCAATTTCAAAAGATTTAATCATACAATAAGTCGACTTTGGAAATGTTTAGTACACCTAACAACACAATGATAACATTATTCTAATTAATATGTTACCAAATCCGTCCTTTCAGTGATTTTCTTGGGCCAACTGTTGGAGGAGTCTTAGTAGATTTATATGGGTTTCCATGTTGTTGCACCGTTACAGCAAGTGCTTGTTTGTTTATGGTAAGTACAAACATATTTGTAATAAGTTATACACATTTATTTTATGTTTACCATGTATTGGTACATCTACACATCTAGAATTCAAAAGAAACGAACGGAACTATTTGGTGGGGTTAAAAAGACAACAATCCTGAAAACTGAAAAAATGCACTAATAAACGTAAACGCAAAGAAAAATGTACAGTCACTGTGAATTCCTCCTGACATTGGATAGTTACAAGAATATGTTTGACTTAAGCAAGTACTCAGCCCTCCTCTTGCCCTTCACTGAGATAAACAAAGACCTCATTTCATTTCATCTTACATCCCAGACTTGTGCCAAATCATATAGGGTTCTTTTTATGTTTTTCATTTGTTGTTGATGATAAGAACATTTTATGAATAGGAACCTAAAACACATATAAAAAGTAAACAGAATAAAATACATGCAAAACAGAAACTAAAGCACAAGACAGTTAAAAGTCCACAATAACCCAGAGTGACATCATGTGCTTCAGACAGGTAATGATAACCTGTTCTGTTAGCGGCATTCGCCACATTTCAAGTCCGTAAACTCAAGCAAAATGTCAAGAAGTGAGAGGTGTCAATTCCAAGGTAGACGTGAAATCTAAATGAAGATATCTTGTTTTGATTTATTGTTACCATTACAAAACCTATATATCGCTTATTTGCTTACACTATGTTTTTAAATTCCACTTTTGTGGGTATCATGGGTGTATGATACAAGATGTTACAAGCAGAAACCATGGGAAATATACCATCCGAATTCTATCGAAATGGAAATAACTGTTAAAGAAACCAAGCCTTTTTGTATCAAATAAGTTGAATGATGATAACAATGAAGCAGATGCTATGTCAACATATTCATCTCAAAAATATATTGAGACAAAAGTGTGAAACATTGTACAAAATGTATTTCTGACTTGCTGGGATATGGACAATAAACTTAGGCTAACTCATGTTGTCATTTTAGTCACCATTTATTGATGACGACTACATCTGAATGTTTTTAAAAAAATGATCTCATGTAAAGATGTCATAAAAATATTGTAAAATCAGGATTGATACTTATGTGTTTTTTTTTCTCTTTTGATAATCCGAATTAAATTTAGTATTTATTTTTTTGACTTTCCTAAGAAGATACGATCTGAATATCTTAATCAGCTTCGGAACAAGTACATTTCGGATCCATTTATTTGGTGTTAAGAATGGTTATTAGGTATACACGTTTGCTTGACATACATTATCTATTTTTGATCTCAATTTCATGCTCCACTGACTAAGGTAAAGTTTTTGAGATTAGCTCAGTTTAAGATATACACAGCATGTCAAATATGAATACAAGTTTTGCTCGTTTACTTGGTATGTCTCGAACTCAACAAAAGGGAGGAGAGACATGTTTGCATGTTACATGGGAAGTTCTTGAATTATTTACAACATTAGGCTAATTCTTTTAATATCTTAAAGAAACCTCTAAAGAAGATGGGTTACGTGAGGACCAAATAAACATGTCAGGATACTGAATTATAACGTTTATAATAAATTGTTTGATGGTTGTTTGTCTAACGTACAATGGACCCAATCCAGTTTAACAGCGTAATCTATAATTTGGGTGAAAGGTGTGTCATATGGCAACAAAAGTTGGAGAGTTAAATTGTGACGGGTCCATTAGCCATCTGTAGAGGCCATTGGCCTGTTATTTTTCAAAATCTACAAAAATGTATCTTTAACTGCAAGGAGCATGACATTTTATAAAAACGTTATCCATTATAGCCCATGATCACGCTTTCTGTATTATAACCTGATAAATCCCGCAATAGAGGGTATGTGTTCCTAAGCTCCGTACTTTAAGCACCCTTGCCTCTCTTCACTATATGTTTAGATAATGATTTCTTAAAGTGGATTTGAACCTCAACATGAAGGAGGTCTTTAAATATCTTTCTGGGCCACCTCAGATCACCTCCAGTTGTTCTGTGTGCTCAGTGTCAACCATTTATTGTTTTATTTTATTTTTCGTGCTGTATTTGTGCGGTTCATGTGTCATCTTCCTTGTGTATCCGGGTGTTTTCCTTATTTTGGGTCTGTGGATTTTCCGTACCTGGCCTTTGTAAATACTTTATGCACTTTACATGTTATGCTCAAGGATTTTTTGTAATGATTTAAGCAAAATATTTTTCAGAGACCTCAGCTACAATTCATTTAAAAGCTTTCCTACCGTCCTGCAATTCAATAGTGCCACACTTAAATATCTGTAAGTAAAGTCAAGAAATACCAAAGGGATATTCGAAGGAGAAAAAATCGAAACAACTGACAAACTCCGGAGAACAACGAAGATAAGACCAACACAATACATGCACTAAAATTGAAAACTAAAAACATATGAACAACATGGACCCTACCAAAAAATCGGGGGTAGACTCAGGTGCTCCGGAAGAGTAATCAGTCTCTCCTTCCTGCAGGACATCCGCCATGCTGCCCATGCCAAATTCGGTATGAGGAAGGGATAATATCAATGGAACAGGTCCATTTTCAATTGGGAAACGGTTTTGTCATACTGTCAACCAAGTCATACGTCTATAAAGCTTTAATAAGGATTACTCCAACTTAGGAGCAACATATCCCTTTTCTGTCAGGAGCTGTAAGTATAATATTAACTTTATTGATAACAGTTTTGACATAAATCTCGAAAGTTCAACATATATGTCCGTATTTTACGTGCTGGGTCCTACTGGATATGTTCAACAGTAATTAAAAAAAAATTTAGAGGTCCGATCATAGAAAAAGCTACAAAAAGCTGTTACTGTCATAAATAAAGGTGTTTGTATAGCATTTTTCCTCTAAAGGTTAGACCAAGTCAAAGGTGTTCACACAGATGTCGGATACTTAAATAGCAAACTTTTCGTGGAACTGCACATGATACAGATTGCATCCGAGTATATTATAATAATAATTGCATTCTTACATCGTTGTCAAAAAGGATTATCGGATTTTTCTAATTGAGATAGTTAAATTATCGAATTGTAGAGCCCGATTTTTAAAATCAGATAATATAACTATCGGTATTTGATACATCCGATAATCCTTGAGCGACGATGTAAGAGTCTGTTTCTCTATTGATTATATATATAAAAAAAAACTTTACGATCTCTTATGATTATTAAGGTCTTTCCCTCTCCAAAAGAAAATACCTTACTGTCTTTCTTATTCTGAAATTTTTCTTCTGCCAAACCTTGACGAAAAATGCCAAAAAAGTACGCAACATATGGACTTTTGCATATTTATTTAACCACAATCTCCTTCGGGTGCCTCTGCATACCCTATTGGAACGTCATACATTTGCTCAACATTTTTACTACTTGTCATTGTGTTATTGACCTATTACGAGGAATCAGAACGTAAAATACTGATCATGACGTTGGGTCAGCAGGTAGAATAAACATGAAAAAAGACATTTTACATCACCGTAAGAACGTTTACATGTACACTATTCGGCGAAGCTAAACCCGGCGATTTTACAACAGTGCTGATGGCACAAAAAAGGTGAATATTGAAATCGCCGCATTAGATAACTTCATTACACGTATTAGCTTGCGTTCAACAGAAAAGGTAAGCAACATAAAATTAAATAATCAACAAAACAGAAACAGGAAAGGTCAACACTGACATACTAATCAATCAACGTCACCCAACAGACGGAATACTGGGATAAAAGATGACATAAAAGAGCACAAAATACAAACATAAACACAACAGAGGGATGACTTGGTACAGAAACTTAACAGTGGTGGAGTTACACTGGTTTTATGAGTACCCGAACCTCCCCCTTATCTATCCTGACACTCTCGTGTATAAAATTAAACATACTATAAAAGCCAACACAGTACGGTTACCAAGGGGACCGCATGCTAGCAGTTTGTTTTTTTTCTAAAGAAAAAGAAGTTGATTTTGTGACATTTTGCGAATGTATCATCTCTTTATCAAGTGCATTGTACTTTTATCTATCTAAATCATATACTATATGCAGCTTTTCAATTTTTAAACA
Source organism: Mytilisepta virgata (assembly GCA_028015205.1). Lineage (NCBI taxonomy): Eukaryota > Metazoa > Mollusca > Bivalvia > Mytilida > Mytilidae > Mytilisepta > Mytilisepta virgata. The sequence goes on along the minus strand of CM051512.1, from coordinate 5,690,047 downwards.
GCTTGTGAAATTTAAGCTTATACCATAATTACCTCATAAATACCCGTATTTTATAAGCTCTCTTACAATGATTGGACAGGGACCAATCTTCATACCTGCATTTAGCGTTTGTTATGGAATTCAAGAAATAATGAATTTAGGAGTCAGATTAATAATTCAGGTGTGAGTTTTCGGAAAAGGCTCATCGCTGCGGTATTCTTAGGGATAATTGTAGTACATTTGTAACAGTGTATAAGAAAAAGGGCTGTGGTATATACTTGTTCTTTTCATCTTCTAATTTTAGGCCCTGTGCAAATTGTTTCGATAGTAAGGGCATGAGCCTCATACTATATGATTGAATTCTTAAAACAAGTAGAAAATACCGGATAATAAAAATCGGATATTTTCCGTTGAAAACTCCGGATAATAAAATCAAAATGAAACACTCAGACAAAGATTTGCCCTACATGTGAGTACTTTTATTCCTATGTATTCTATAAGGTTCTTTATGTGATATTCAGGTGTAAGAGATATGATAAATATCCAGAATATGTCAGACTATCTGCATTTATATTCAGATATTTCGATGAACAGCCCTTAAAGTAGAATTTTTCACATAATTATCTTTCAAAACCGCCACGGATTAAATGTTTACCATGTTGGTAGTTTTATAACGTAGCTCATTTGTTTGGTAAACATACTTACGTGGAACGTTTATGGTGAAAAATAGCTACAATAATCTAGGTAATTGATTTTGTATTATGTTTATACCTTGAATCAACAGAAAAAGGTTTCTGAAAATCTTAGACACAAGTCGTTTCTATGGTATTCTTATATATCACATCAAAGTCTGGGAATATACTTTAATTTACGCAATATATTGTAAAATAATGTTAATTTTTTCTTTGATCTTTTTCTGCAAAAAAAAATCACTTAAATCTTTAAACAGTCGTAAATCATGGTACAATATCCAAATTATAATATTATTCCATGGTTTTGAGAAATGTGAAAATTTCCATGTATATTTTAATGGAGGTGGGAGGATCAAAACCATGGAATAACATGCAAAATCTGATTTATTCCATGGACAAAGCTCCGCCTTCTAATGTAAATATTTGTGATTCTTTATTTCATAGAACATGCTAATACAATGAAAAAGAACCACAAATATCAGTGGAATAAAAGAGCTTTCATGCCAAATAAATATGATCCGAATGATATAACATTACTTCCTGATAACATACGCGGACGTTTATACTTTATTCTCGATATCAAAATAAGAATTAAACATTAGCAAATTAGAAAAAAAAATCCTCCAACAAAAATGAATTTTATAGTTCAGTCCTTTCAATTTTAAAATATGTATAATAAACGGCACGCTATCGCTTAGAATATTCATATTATACGTGTCAGTCAAAGACATTTCTGTTACAAATCATTTACACCACGCCTACTCGTTAACATATATTTAAAATAACTCGCGCGTTGCGCTCGTTTTGTTTACTTATGTTAATTGGTGAAGGGTTTGTTGTAAATAATACTTGTAAAAGCATCATTTATACAAGGCAATAGTATCTTTATTATAGAATGCATATGTCGACATATCAAAATATTTATGTTAACTTATAGGGTAAAAAGGCATTTAAAATGATTAAGCCGAATTTAAGAAAACATAATCGAAAGAAAATGTGTCGAAATTTCCACATAATCATCTCGACATCTTAACCTTCCGCGCATTCCATGTAGGACTTGGACATTAGATCAAGTACAAACAAATACCTATTTGTTCTGTAATTCCATGTAGACATGGAGAGTAAACCAAATACGTAAAACTAAAAGCTTCCGTTTGTTCTGTCGTTATTTCTTAATTCATTCAACAAAATATCAATTTATTCGAAAACGTGATGAATAATTGTATGTCGTATAATAGATAAAAGAACTGTTGAAGGTAATTGTTATTTAATACGATAGTTTATAAACATGTCACCATCGGAAAAGTCTTAAATTAGTAAATTAGACAAAATTTAGTCATGTTAGTGTTAATCTTATTGTTCGAGGTATTTTTTTATGTAAATACAAAAAGCGTCTCCTCATCGCATTCATGGGATTTTTGTTTTTTTATGTTCAGAATTTTATCTGGAAGACAGCTATTCACACAATAAACAATCAATTTAACACTTGATGGATTTGATAAAGCCTGTGATACAAACTGGTTAATGATGCACGTAATTGAAGAAGTTTACCCGGTCGCAGACATAACTTTATTGTATACAAGATAGTTGATTGCTTTTGCTATAATTTTTTTACAATTCATAAAAGCAGTGTCACAAGCCACTTTGAAAAACAAAATGTAGTGCATTGAAATTGACTCAATGACTTTAAACAAAGTTGGTTCCATCCATTTATTGTTTAACGTGCAATTATTATATGCATATAGAACGAGAGCATGCTGATATGATATGAATATGTACCCTGCTTTGTACTAGACAGACATGCTGAGCCGAATTTTTAACGTGCTGGCTTACGAGGTAACAGTCCACAGGAAGACATATTACCTTACCCGGACACATTACACGGACTCAGAGCCCACCATTCCTTTGCTCTTACTCCTAGATGTTGTGTGGTTGGCGACGAAGCTGCACATTAACCTTTAAAGGAATATGATACCGCCACAAGGGGGGATAATAACGTCGTCAAGAGATACACATTGCGCGGTCATAGTATTCTCCAAGAAACACCCTTTTACCATCCTAAAATTTTGGGTTTTTCTCTGCAATAAGCACATGATCCCAACTGTTTTCTTTTGTAAACAAAAGATCACTACTTCAAGATAATTATACTAAAATTTAAAGAAAAAATCAGTAGAGGATTTTTTCTACTTGTGTTTAAAGTTAATTAATTATAACCATTATTCCTTATTAGGCTTAATTTGCATAATTTCCTAATTATTTAATCACTATTTTTCATCAATTATAATCAGAAAATAATGTCTATGTCGTTGGGAATATTTTACAAAAGCCCTAATGAAGTTATCTTTTTTCGTTAAAAAGTTAGACAGTGTTAATTAAAAAGTAGGGTTTTTAACTCAAATATACCAAAATAGGTGTCAAATATCTTAAAAACTAAGTCACGATGGTACGTTTTTCTTTCCGTATCTGAAAAGTGTACATACAAATTTATCCACAAAAAATAAGTAGAGGGACCTTATTGTATCGTATTCTCATCAATGCATCTAGTTTGACCCGGTCGGGGATCGAACCTGTCCCGCGACATTCCGCACTCAAGGCGAGCCCATTACCATGAGACCACCAAGGCGTGTATATGCCGAATTGAGCATTATAGAATATGATAAAATTTATTGCAACGATCCGATATCTGATATAGGCTTCTTGGACAGCATAAATATCATGACCTTCCAGGTAACACCTTTGATGTAAAATAAAAAGTCAAATGGTGGCTCTGAAATTGTAATATGCTTAAAGAATTATATAAAGAAATTAACGAATTTTGTTTCGCTTATATAAAAGATTAATTATACTCATATTCTAGGGACAATTGACACCATTGTTAAGTCTATCATTTTTGGATTGGTGGCTTCTACAACGATAATAACAATCCTTTTGGTGATGAAACGTAATTATGAGGCTGTGAGGAAGGTGTTTCAAGTAAGTCTCGATTTCTCTTCCTGAATGTATTGGCAGTTTAAACTTGGGGACATTTTACAAAAAAAAAAAAAAAAAAAAAAAAATCTTTTATATAAAAGAGCAATCAAAACCTCATTTTTGCAATAATCTTTTTAAATAAACGGAAAACAAATTTCTAATTATTCATTTGATTAAATTTAAAAACCATTTTAAGGTTCCTTTGATAAGTTTGCCGATGTACGGTGTGCGCTCGGTTTTCTGTCAGATTGACAGCTCATATCGTCGTTATGTTTACTTTGCTAATAATTTGAATATCTGCTTTCAGGGAAAATCCTCAGAAGAGGAATTGAAATTGGATATTGAGGAATATAATACGCTTCTTTCTTGGATGTTCTCAGATGACGAAAACCAACAGAATCACAGATTTGTTTATAACAGGAACATGTTCCGAAATTAATCACCAAATAATATTAGTTTATGGGACTGATTAATGAGAAGCGACATACAAATTATTATTGGTGAAAGGAAACAAATATATCTGAAAAAAATTAAAATAAAAGATATGTTAATAGCCTTACCACAGAGAAGATAATGATAATCAACATGCATTAAGCTCTACGGCACTTGTTAGGGTAGATAACCTACTCAGGGCGAATTGGTTGACCGTTACAGTGTTCCAATATCTAAGACGATGTTAGACCTATTTCCACTTTCATAACATTTCATGTAAATGTACCTCCACCGATTTGTGACTACCACTGGATTGACTTTGTTGAATTTCAAGACAGGTGCTGTGCACGATGCAGAAACTGCTTATCCTCCTAGGTTTTATAGGAGTTCGTGTTGTTCATTGTTTTTTAGTTTTCAGTGTTTATTTGTTTTGGTTGTTCGTTTGTCTTGCCGGGTTTGTCTGTCTAATGGATTGCGAAGTTGAGGGGGACTAATGGAGTACCCAGCGTCCACGTGCGTGTGCGCTTGTGCGTGTGCCTGCGCATCTGCAGCCAGTTCTCAGTTTACATAGGGTCATACATTTTTGTGTGCAGGTGCAGGTTGAAGAGATTTACCATGTGACATAATTTGAAGGTCACATGACCCATATTACACGGTTGGCTGTCTTTTAAGTTTAATGTCAAAAATCAGTTTTAATGTACAAAGCGACCTTCAATCATATTACTTGGTGTGAGGATGCATCTCGGGAAGTAACACAACCTCGTACAAAAAGTAGGTCACACGAACGCGATTCATTGACTTAGGTTAAGTTTAACGTCTTAGTTCAGTTCTCCGATACCAAGCGACCGACAATCATATTACCTGCTGTAAGGGTGCATTTCGGGGAGCTACACAGCCACACAGCCACACACCAAAATTAGTGGAGGAACGAGGCGAACTTTTAATCATGGCGTTCTGGTTTTTGGTTGCTCCTTAGCTATATTTGTCTTCTTTAGTGCAAAATACATAATGAATGTAAAACTCCCTGTTCAGTGGAGAGTACTTCGATACTAGCCCGAAATTAATACTTTAAAATTACCGTTAAACAAATGATAAATTCTGTGAAAACTAAGGATTATCTCCCTTCGTGCATAGCTCCGTCCTAAGATGGTCTTGGCTTTACAATTTTGGTCATTTGGAATTTGCTATTCAACTGTTTGGATTATTGTTTTGGGTTTCTATATTCTAGGACTTGAGCACAACTGATGGGTGTTAAATCGATGGAAATTTTCACATCTTGTGCATCAGAATTGGTATTAGGGAATTCAGTGTTTTATTCCTGTTGCTTGTATTAATAGAGATTAGGTTTTTTGGATTGCATATCATTCATCCTTTACTCTCTTATTTTAATCCTTCAACTATTATAGTATACGTTATGCAATTCATTGGTTTAACAGGGAAATCCGAGAAAATTTTTTTTTTTAATTTACATGAAAAATAGTTCATGATAAAGAAATACTGGCGTGTCCTATAAACATCTAATTTATCGAATGTAAATGCAAATATATTTTATATAATTGCACATTTCAACACATCATTTGCACTGAAACAATAACTCGAACCTTCAAATGCCATTATTGAATATTAATATTTATTAATACTAAAACGATACCTCCTCTGGTTAACTACAGGCGTAAAGGTATGACCAGATCAGTTGATAGTGTTTCGATACTGGTCTGAAATTGATACTTTAAATTTACTGTTATAAATATGTAAAACTTTGAAAATCAATATTTTCCTTGCTCACAAATCTGTCCAAGGATTGTTTTTGATTTACGTTTTTGTGTTTTCCTCTTGGGCTTTTGTGTTGGCTTTTAACATTGTAGGCCTTTAGAACAACAGATCGTAAAGAGCACAAATATACCTAAGGAGCAAAACCAATAAAAAACGCAATCCATTTGATAGACAAACAACCATAACAAATAAGTAAAGTCAAGAAATACCAAATGTATATTCGAAAGAGGAAAATCGAAACGACTGACAAACTCCGGAGAACAACGAAGACAAGACCAAAACAATACAATAAAAAACTAAAAACATATGAGCAACATGGACCCCACTAAAAAACCGGCGATAGATTCAGGTGCTCCAGAAGAGTAAGCAGTCTCCGCTGCCTCCAGGACATTCGCCGTGCTGCCCATGTCAAATCCGATAGGAGGATAACAGGTCCATTTTCATTTGGGAAACGGTTTTTTCATACCTGTCAACCAAGTCATGATGACGTCCATAAAACGTTAATAAGGATGACTCAAACCTAGGAGCAACATACATCTGTCTGACCAACTTTTCTGTCAGCCACCTTTATGCACACTAAAAATAACGTTCCTTGTTTTGAAAAAACGACTAGGCTATTATCAACTACAGAATACTACATTATTCGTTTCTACCAAATTCTCAATACTTTTTCGGTGGTTGTGAACTATTATTACCATTTGTATCCCCCCTCGTCCCCAAAAATGTACATTGACGCGTGGTGGAACTGGTTCCCGTCTTGAAGATGGATGCAATATTTGCAATATTTCATATACCCGAGGCGGAAACTTGGAAATCAAACAGGATCAAAACTTCATGAGCAATAGCATCAAATTATGCATGAATTACTGAAAAGGAAGTCAGAAGACATGGACAGAAATGCTGAATTTTTAAGTGGACACAAGGAAAGGTTGCTTTAATTAGTATCCAAATCTTTAATTGATCATACAAATTAATTATCTAAGAAGCATCTTCTTCGTGCATAGCTCTGATGGTTTTGGCTGTACCCTTTTGGTAATTTTGTCATTTTATAAATGAATTTGCTATTTTATTTGTGGAATATTGTTTTGGTTTTCAGCATTTTAGACCTTGAGCACAACTGATGAGTCGTTGATTGACATCATATTTGGTATTGTCATGTTAAGAGTGCCATCCCTACGTACTGACGGACAATATGAATTAGCATATGCACTATTTCGGCATGTATCTTAGTAAACATTGGTTTGACACTTTTTTTCTAACATAAACGAAATAAAATAAAATTTAAAAAAAAAACGCAGCTAAGGGGATGTTTAAGTACCCATAAACCTGGTTAAACCCATCACTGTTCAATGCCTGTACCAAGTCATGCTTATCTGTTTTGTTTATATTTGTGTTTTATACTCTTTTGGGTTATTATATCCCCGTTTTTGAATAAAGCTGGATATATAGTATTCGTTGTATCCGTCCGTCCGTCCGTCCAGTCTTCCGACCTTTGTATCCGCAACTCCTCCTAAACTACTAAATGGAATTTGATGAAACTTTCAGTGAATTTTCATGCCATGATGTCATCGTACACCTCCTGTTTTAGAATTTGATAGGACCAATTTTTGGGGTTTCCCATAGAAAAACATGGACTTTGACTTTCAATGTGATAGGGGATACCATGATGCCATCCGCAACTCCTCCTAAACCACTGTATGGAATTTGATGAAACGTTCAGTGGATCTTTATTACATGATTCCATTGTGCACCTCCTATTTTAGATTTTGATCTGATGAATATTTGGGGTTACCCATACCAAAACATGGACTTTGACATTCATTGTGATAGGGGTACCATGATACCATCTGCAACTCCTCCTAAACCACTGAATGGAATTTGATGAAACTTTCAGAGGATCTTTATTACATGATGCTGTAGTGCACCTCCTGTTTTAGATTTTGATTCGATCAACATTTGGGGTTTCCCATAGAAAAACATGGACTTTGACTTTCAATGTGATAGGGGGTACCCTGATGCCATCCGCAATTCCTCCTAAACCACTGTATAGAATTTGATGAAACTTTCAGAGGATCTTTATTACATGATGCCATAATGCACCTCCTATGTTAGATATTTATCTGATGAATATTTGGGGTTACCCATACCAAAACATGGACTTTGACATTCAATGTGATAGGGGTACCATGATGCCATCCGCAACTCCTACTAAACCACTGAATGGAATTTGATGAAACTTTCAGAGGATCTTTATTACATGATTTCGTAGTGCACCTCCTATTTTACTTTTGACCCGACCAACATTTAGGGTTTCCCATAGAAAAATATTGACTTTGACTTTCAATGTGATAGGGGATACCATGATGCCATCCGCAACTCCTCCTAAACCACTGAATGGAATTTGATGAAACTTTCAGAGGGTGTTTATTACATGATGCTGTAGTGCACCTCCTGTTCTAGATTTTGATCCGACCAACATTTAGGGTTTCCCATAGAAAAACATGGACTTTGACTTTCAATGTGATAGGGGGTACCATGATGCCATCCGCATCTCCTCCTAAACCACTGTATAGAATTTAATGAAACTTTCAGATGATCTTTATTACATGATGCCATAATGCACCTCCTATGTTAGATTTTTATCTGATGAATATTTGGGGTTACCATACCAGAACATGGACTTGGACATTTAATGAGATTGGAGTACCATGATGCCATCCGCAACTCCTCCTAAACCACTGAATGGAATTTGATGAAACTTTCAGAGGATCTTTATTACATGACTCTGTAGTGCACCTCCTATTTTAGTTTTGATCCGACCAACATTTAGGGTTTCCCATAGAAAAACATGGACTTTGACTTTCAATGTGATAGGGGATACCATGAGGCCATCCGCAACTCCTCCTAAACCACTGAATGGAATTTGATGAAACTTTCAGAGGATCTTATTACGTGATGCCATAATGCACCTCCTTTTTTAGATTTTGAATAGCAATAAGCGCACAGTTATTATATAACATGGAAGCGTCTATAGACATTATTGTTATAACAATGAAATATAATAACTTTTTTTGACGTTTTGAATGCATATTGATATAAATCATTTCAATGAAACATAACTATAAATAATAAAAATGTCAGAACAAAATGACATTTTATCAATTTTATATGCAAATTGATCCAAGTGCCAACAGCGTGACTCTAAAATTAAAATAACAATCCAAAGATACTAATATTAGATATAGTAAATTTATACTATGCTGTATACGACGCATTTCAAGGAGTTACCTCTCATCAGCAGCATTAAAACGGAAACATTTGGAAGACCAAAAACGAAACATATTTTAAACAAGAAGTACTCATAACAAAAATACCGAAATAGGAAGCCAAATTTCAGCTAAGGAGATCTACCATGTGCAATAGAAGGAATGAACCCTTAGTATTTCTATTATTTTTTTAATTTTGCTGAATACTGGTAATTTCTGTAACAAATCAATGAATAATCATGTCAGACAAGTCTGGGGAATACCCTCGGGGACCTAAGATCCATCATGCAGAGGCATCGTCCCAGGAGTTTCAAAATAATAATCCAAAGATACTAATATTAGATATAAGCAAATTTATACTATGCTGCATACGACGCATTTCCAGGAGTTACCTCTCATCAGCAGCATTAAAACCGAAACATTTGGAAGACCCAAAACCAACTTATTTTAAACAAGAAGTACTCATAACAATAAATACCAAAATAGGAAGCCAAATTTCAGTTAAGGAGATCTACCATGTACAATACTAGGAATGAACCCTTAGTATTTCTATTATATTTTAATTTTGCTAAATACTGGTAATTTTTGTAACAAATCAATGAATAATCATGTCAGACAAGTCTGACGACCGGGTTGGCGAATATTCTCGGGGACCTAGGATCCACCATACAGAGTTAATCATGAAAACGTCATGGATTTTACATGTTAAAAGCTTTTAAAATTGTAATGTTTACTTTCGTTTAATGGTTTAAATTTGATAAATTGTTCATTAAACAATTGATCATCTTGTTTTTTTTTTTAAATAATCGAATTGAAATTACTCCGCTTTTAACGATCTGGTAACTAGATTTTTCACTTTCTAATATATTTCGATGACTCGAATTGAACTTGTATCTGGTTTTTAAATCATTTCTACTTTTTTAAGATATGTAAATACAATAAAAATAATATAGAATAAAGATACACAAATCTGAAAAAATTAAAAAGACATAAATCCGAAAACAACTCAGGAACAGAATTGAACAAATATACAAAAATATTGAAAATTAAAATAAATGGATAAAAGAGAAAACAAATCCATTGCAAGGGTAAGCAACTCCATACAACTCTGGGCATGTCAATGGTCCAATATCAAAGGAAACCCAGATAAGGGCTAAAGATTAAACGTAGAATAGTAGAGGGTTAAAATTATTAAGGTCAAATATCAAATTATAATAGTAAACAGTTAAGATTGTTAAGGCGATAAAAATCTGTGGTTATGTAAATAACAAATTAATGATGCTTTCCTCGGTAAAATATGATAGAGTGGCAATTTTACTGCAGCATGATTCATTCTATACATCTAGTTATGACTTCAAAAAAAAAAAAAAAAAAGAACAATATTAAAAAAAAACGATTATTATGTGAAAGATGAAAAAATTTATTCAAAACTGTTTCATTTATCACTAAAATCGTAACAATATTAATTATTTTTGAATGATTATTGTTTGAAGATGTAATGACATTTTAACAGATGATTTCAGAATGACAGGACATTTCATCTTTACACTCTTCGGAAATAGTACACAGGTGCTGAATATATTTGAATACAGATTTTAATGTAAGTACAGACGTAATTAACAAAGATATAAGTTTGTTATCAATTTAATACCAACATTTATTTATCAAATGCCATTTTATTTTTGTAAAATATTTTAACTATATTTTGATTGAGCAAACGGAACTTCTAATACAGATACATATGTCTATAAGAACGTTTGGGTTTGTGGAAACCTGCTAAAATACATGTAGGTCTAATATAATATTGAATATTCCAAATTTGATCACAAACACGAAAAATGTTATTATATTGATTACAGAAGGAAAACCGATAATTTTTTGTCAACATGAGATTGGAATTGAATACAACTTCTTGTGAGAATTCGCATTCGCAACCGTAGTGTAGACATACTAGAAATCATTAGTATAGTTATGATGAACTGCTAATACTTTTGCTTCAAATTATCCGAATCCTCCACACAAAATGTCGGTATTAAGATGACATTTCCGGTTATACATACATATGTATATATTATTATGTCGGCTGCATAGAAGTGTCGAAGCAAATGCATCACTATTCGTCATTTTTGGTCTTCGTCGCCGTCGTCATCACATTTTCTTCTCTCTGCAACTCCTTCTAAACCTGCGAAAGACTCTACTGAAAGATAAATATCTGCAAAAGAAGCGACAGAACAGTGGGACGAAATCGGAAATATCGAAATCAAAAGGCAAGAAAAACTCATCACAATGCAACATGACAGACAAAGTCCATAAGGATACATGTAAAAGTAAAAGAATAAAAACATATACTAAACCTAACAGAATTATAACAAGGCATAGCCGAAACTAAAAACACCAGCAATGTGAACTCTCACTTAATACCGAGAGTGATATCAATTGATGCAAAAGGGTAATCTGGTAATGAGACCCGTCACATTACCGGTGAAGTGCGAAGTCCGTTAAGGTGTCAATTACAATATAGCCTCATTCATGTGATAGAAACTTCGTATTCGCCAAGCAATTTGTGATAACGACGGTACATTTTTTGAGGTTATGGAATAAAAAGGACTGAGCATAATCCTGTCTTAGAAGTTTATGTGACAACATCATTGCATTGTCTAGACGATAGCTAAATACATGAACGGCAGTAACGAAAATATAACACTATAGGCTGGTGGCTTTGTTATGTTACTGTTAAAAATGGATACAGACCGAACAGTTCTACTCGGAAGTTAAATGTGTTAATATCTTGAGCGGTAATATTATACATTTCTCTCGGTCTCTCGCGGGAGCTAAACCCACACAGCAGACAGCATGTTCCCGTTTGCGAATAGGCGAGACACTATCATTGGGAGGTTGTCAGCTAATAATAGCCTGATGGCGGACCATTGTTGGTAACGTATTTGGAGAATGCCACATCCACTCACATTAAAAAACACTTCTGTAGTTTTCCAAAAGAGTAGGCTAAGTAGGCCGATGGCCTTAGTTAAGGCTAAATTATCCGCCCCTACTCAAATCATCCACTCTTCTACATTCGCAGTCAAAATGGGTCCTCTTTGTGTCCAGTCCAACCCCTATTTGAATTGTGTTTGATAAATTGTTGAACTGGTTTCCATCTGAAGAAACATGAAATATTTGCAACTGGACGTTAAGTAAACAACAGTCAATCATCTCTCGATTTTACCTAGTTTTTTTATTTAATCTGTTTTATTTTCATGTATTGTGATCGACACTAGTCCAATGAAAATACTTTAATTCAATCAAATTTACTTACTTAGGCTTAACAATTCCCTATTCTAACTACTCCTTAATCGTTGCATGATGGAAAGAGGCTACACTATTGTTCTATGGAACTTTCAAATCTAAGTTTATTAAGTCTCCCAAACGAAGTTTGGAGAATTATTGTTTTTGTTGCGTTTCTTCTTCTTCTTCTTCTTCTTATTATTATTATTCTTTCTCGCGCCGCCAACATTGTCCGAGGCACTTTTGTACTTTATACTTGACCGATTTCAATCAAATTTTGCACAATGATAGTACCCAAGGAGATGTTGCTTCTAACCATTTTTCAAGTGTAGGGGGACCCAGGGACAGTGCCACGCCCCTTCAAATACCTCAAAAATATATATTTTTTGAATACGTCAAAAATAGTTTACATTCCTACCCTATAACAATATATATTATTACTGCTTATGATAAGACGAAAGATTTGGTACCTAAGAGGGGTCTGAGGGGGTTATGCCCCGCCCCCTCAAATGACAAAATATTTTATATCTTGAAAACCATTGAGATCCCCACCCTATAACCATATATATTATTACTCCTGATGATTAGACGACGACTTAGGTACTATAGGGGGGTCTGAAGGGGGTCATGCCCCACCCCCTCAAATGACAAAAGACTTAATATCTTGAAAACCATTGAGATCCCACCCTATAACCATATATATTATTACTCCTTATTGCAAGACGAAGCATTTGGTATCACATGGGGGTCTGAGGGGGTCATGCCCCGCCCCCTCAATTGACAAAATACTTAATATCTTGGAAAACCATTGAGATCCCCACCCGATAACCATATATATTATTACTCCTTATGACAAGATGAAACATTTGGTACCACTGGGGGGTCTGATGGGGTCATGTCCCACCCCCCTCAAACGACAAAACCCTTAATATCTTGAAAACCCTTGAGATCCCCACTCTATAACCATATATATTATTACTCTTTATGAAAAGACGAAACATATGGTACCATTGGGGGTCCAAGAGGGGCGTACCCCACACGCCCTCAAATGACAAAATACTTAATATCTTGAAAACTATTGAGATCCCCCACCGACCCCCCTCAAATGACAAAACCCTTAATAGGTCAAAGATCAGTTTCTAGAGCATTACTGGATTCATAGAAATTATGAAAACATGAATCTTTTAATAATATGTCGGAGTTATGTTTGGGAAACTTCGTTTTGGAGACTTAGTAACAGTTCACTGTTACAAATATTACTTGTTTTTTTTTCAGGTAGACATATATGAATGATTTGAAAATGAAAGGATGTCTTATGATGAATAAAATACCAATGAAAAAAATGAGATTGTGATATCAGTTCAAGATGACTATATATATTCATACGGATTCTCAAAGAACCACAGTGCTCAAAAATCAGTTAGCAACAGTGTGTCTTCCAACTGTTCCAGAGAACAAAATGACACCATAGATATTAGTTCTAGTTGCAGAAATGTGGAGAATTGCTCCTAACAGTAACGAATATAACAAGTGTTCTGGTTCAGACACAGTAGAAGATAGACCACAAAAACCTCCAAAAGAGACTTCGGACGATTCAGAATCTATTACAGGAAGTCCAGTGCCTTCGTTTTCATTCCGTTCCCTTGAATACAGACATAAATTGATGCTGATAAGTTTGTGTTTGTGTGGCTTCCTGTCCTCTCTCTCTCTATTACTCTTAGCTCCATTTTTTCCAAAAGAGGTAATCTTTTATGTTGAACTTCATGACGGGTGCCGTATACGCAGCAGAAACTGCTTACCTTTCCGGAGCGGTCTGTTAAACCTTACCTTTTTCTTTTCATTTTTTGCATCAAGACAATGTTGTACCGGAGAAACATCAGACCACTCCATACACATTTTTGCCGCGAAAACCCAGTGAATCATGCTTCCATGACCATTTAAATACATGTAGTATTTCCTGAAATTAAGATAGTCATTTCTGGTCAAGGAGAAAAAATAGCCGATACAAATACATCATCCGTACCAAAATGTTTAGTACGGGCACATTTCAGAACTAAATGTTTATAGAAATGTAGTACATAGGGTTTTTATGGGGTAGAAAATGTATGTATTAGTGCTCAAGCATTGAAAAGTGCCGATTTAATAATCCGTTCTGACATCACTCGTTCAATTATAACTGGTTGTTTGAAGTCAGAGGAATCTCTGACTACAACGATTACAGTGAAATTATTTCTTATATAATGTTACTTTACTGTAAATATGGAAATTATTGCGATGTTTTTATTATTGCGAAAATTGCGATCGTTTTAGGATCGCAATATTATAAACTCGCATTTTTAATGCATATGTTCATGTCCGATTTATTCTAGCTTTGTCCCCGTTTGTTTTCATTTACTCGGGTAAGCGTCTGGCCGTTGATTTCCGACATCAGGAGACAGGTGAATTGGAAGACAATTTGTTGTATAGGTATGTTGGAATAGCCAGAAGACACCTGTTTTCACAGCTATTATATATATAATAACATTTTGAATTCTAACATTTTTAGTCCCATTAATTAAAACTATTACTTTATATAAAACTTCCATTTTCAATTTTTACTCGATCTCCGATCGCAATAATAAAACTTTTTTTTCACACGGGCGGCGATCGCATTAATTTAACCTCGCAATTTTGCGTTGGGTAGAATAATCGCAATAATAAGTGCACGCGAAAATTTCCGAATTTACAGTATATCTTTTGAATATCTATAAACCAATAAACTAATTTTTACCTCCGTATCTATGATTATGGTTATATCTTCATATGTCATTTGTGGTCAGTTATATATTTTACAATAAACGAATACTTTGTCCTTACACAAAAAAATGTATGATTTGTACAATTTTTGTAATTAGGTATGTACATTTTTCCTAATTTGACACTTTTTAAAGTAACACATCATCATGTGTGCCGATATACCAGATAATTTTATTCTGTTTAATATTATCAAATATCAATAATATTAGATGTCAATGGTCGATTTTAACTCTCAAAAATGTAGTTAGCAGAGTAAAGAGGATTACATCATGGTTTCATTTATTGTTGTGAATATCAGCTATTGATTTAAAATTTGGCAAAATATGGAGGATATTTATGTTTTGGTTTTAATAACACGAAATAAAATTCATAAAATTTCCGGTTCTTCGTAACTTATGGAAACCATGCAAAAATGATTAAACTATCTATATCAATCCGTCCTGGTCAGATTAGAAAATATTGAGATAGCCATAGTTTTGTCCCAACGCATGACAACCCGAGAACATATCATTACAAAAACATTAAAGGCACAACTCCATTATTGATTATATGTAACACCTTTTGAGTATGACAGCATATAATTATTGACAATAGTGGTCTGTTGTAATAATATCATAATAAATATAAACAGTATAATGTAATGAATCCACTATTTTTCCAGGCTGCTTCTAAGAATGTTAGTGATACAATATCAGGATGGATCTTTGGAATATTTGCATTGACACAATTTGTTGTATCCCCTTTATTTGGACGTTTGGTAGGTATAGTATTGTGTACTGTTAATTCCTTTAACAAATTGCAGAATTAACAAAATAACTTAAGTCCATATCTTGTGTCAAAAGTCCATGTGAATGTGAGCTGTTAAGACCTCTGGCTGTCCGTTGTCCGTTGTCCACCATCATTTATCTCCTTTAATACAACATAATTTGGTGGACGTGTTTTCCAACAGACAATTGGCATTCCTATGGGCACTAATTGTGCGCCACACCTGGTCGACTTGCCCCTTTACTCATACTAGGCAGACTTTATTGACGGGCTTCTTAAGAAAAAACATAAGACGTCAGCCCGTACCTTTAATTTCAGCTTCCGCTACATAAATGATGTTTTATAACTCAACAATTCACGTTTTGGGAATTTCTTACATCACATCTACCCCAATGAGTTCGAAATTAAGGATACACAGACACTGCCAAGTCTGCATCTTATCTTGACCTTCACCTCGAAATTGACACCAGAGGAAGGTTGAATACAAACCTTTACGACAAACGGGATGACTTTGACTTTGCAATCGTCAACTTTCCATTTTTAGCGGCAATATTCCAGAAGCGCGGGCGTATGGAGTATATATTTCACAACTCATACGTTATTCCAAAGCTTGTGACATATACATTGACTTCCTGGATAGTGCCAGGTTCCTATCAGAAAAGTTACTCAGACGGGTTTTATGGATGTACTCATGACTTGGTTGACAGGTATGAAAAAACCGTTTCTCAAATGAAAATGGACCTGTTCCGTTGATGTTATCCCTTCCTCAAACCGGATTTGACATAAGCAGCATGGTGGGTGTTCTGCAGGAAGCAGAGACTGCTTACCCTTCCGGAGCACCTACGTCTTCCCCGGTTTTTTGGTGGGGTCCATGTTGTTCATATGTTTTTAGTTTTTAATTGTAGCGCATGTTTTGTTTTGGTCTTGTCTTCGTTGTTTTCCGGAGTTTGTCAGATTTTCTCCTCCTTCGAATATCCCTTTGGTATTTCTTGACCTTACTTACTTCGCCTTCTCCTCACAAGTCATTCTCTATCCCAATATACCCCCAGAAATTGTTTTCTTTGTGAAAGGGTAAAACGTTGCTAAAATTATTATTGAAAAAAGCATCTATTGTTCTGCAAATACAGTGAATGAATTAAATTCTATAGTTAAGAACATTTCAAAACATCTTACAAATAATTCGGCGGAGATATCATGCTATGAAAGACTAAATTTCACTGTGTTTTGTGTACTATATAAAATCGCATATTTACATATTCAACCAAATTTTAATTGCGTAATATAACATTGGGGTAAAAAAAAAACACTATAACATTTGGCATCATGAAAATATTAAATTTTGTAGTATATACCACACAAATGGATGACTTAGAAAAAGAATGAAACACAATTTTCTAATACCGAGATCAAACTTCGTTAATGTTTTTTTTTTTTCAGCTACCTGTTTTAAGTTTGAGGTTAATGTATATTGGAGGTCTGTTTTTGTCAACAGTCTGCACAGTTTTATTTGGGTAGGTAATTTATGCATTTATAGATGTACATTATTTATTGAGATTTATACATTTTTAGGTTTCTGTGGAAGCATTAGATAAACATTTGACAAAAAGTTAGGAGTGGAAGGTTTTAATTTCCTGTTGTAACCAAACAACACTGATGATTTCCTCTCCGCGCATTCGTGAATTAATGTGTTGTTAAGTCAGTCGTTGTAGTAGTAGGTATTTGAATTTCAAGATTACTAATTTTATATTATAATTACCGTATATCGGGTTTTTTTTCGCGTGTGTTTAATTTTCGCTTTGTTCGCGGAAGCTATAAAATCGCGAAAAATTACCTCAGCGAAAATTTCCCATAAAGTATCGGAGTTGTCTCTCTTTTAACATTCCATGTACGTTCATGCAGGTAAGTAAAGAATGAAAATACAAGTATGTGAACACTGTTCAAAAATACTAAAGGTAAAAATATAATATACAGTCAGTTGTGTGTGTGATTGTCAACATGGCGTTGCTAAAATATCTAGTGCCTGAAAAATCTAGAGGTTAAAAAACTGTTGGAAAGCCCTAAGCCATCGAGTCGTGGGAAATATGCTACGTATAGCCCAAGTCAAAGACTAGAAATGGGAAAATATGCTGCCGAGCATAGCCCTAGTGCTACAGTTAAAAAGTTTTCGCCATTACTGTCGAGAAAAATAAATGAAAGCACAGTACGTGGTTTCAAAAAGGGGTATCTAAAAGAACTTAGTACAAGAAAACGTAAATTGACTTATGATGACAGCACTGAAAGTGATGAAGTATCTGAAATAATTGAATTAACACCTAAAAAACGTGGCCGAAAACTCATGATGGGAGATGAACTAGATGATAAAATCCAAAGATACATTAGAACAGTTCGCAAATCTGGCGGCGTAATTAACACTGCAATTGTTCGGGCAGCTGCAAAAGGCCTCGTTTTATCCAAGGATCGATCTTTGCTCGTTGAAAACGGTGGACATATTTCCATTACTCGCAACTGGGCTTTGTCTCTGTTAAAAAGAATGGACTTTGTAAAACGTAAGGGGACAATTTCAAAAAAGGCCGATAAAATTGGGAACTTTGATTTTGAAAAGGAGAAATTTCTAGATAAAATCAAAGAACGTGCAGAACAACATAACGTCCCAGCAGAACTTATTATAAACTGGGATCAGACCGGATTGCATGTCGTTCCAGTATCTCAATGGACTATGGCTGAAGAGGGGTCAAAGCGTATTGAAATCTCAAGCATAGATGACAAACGTCAGATCACAGGTAGTGTGTAAATACATGTATAATCAATTCTTTGTTTTTAGAAAGCCTACTATTATAGATAATATTGCGTAATAGTAATCTCATGTTTTTATTACATTTATGGTTAATCACACCTGTCGTCAAATAGAGCAATCAGTGTTATTGTCAAGGGTTATTGTCATTAAAGTTAATTAAAGATGTTGCAAATAAAAACTAGAAGATAAGCTACCCATTCAATGTCGTTTTACACGCTGAATTTTCATAATTTAAAATATCAAATAATTAAAAAATACATTAACGGTACAAATTTAACTACACACCGCATGCCAAATTTAACATAAATTTATTTATGAATACTGTACTAAGACTTTTACCGGACTATTAATTCTCAACTGCGTTATCATTACTTTTTAGCAACCTTGGCTGGCGCTCATTTCTACCCATACAACTCATATACCAAGGAAAAACTTCGCAATGTCATCCCAAATTTAAATTTCCTAAAACTTTCCATATAACCGAGTCTGAAAATTACTGGGCAAATGGAGGTACGATGTTTGACTACATAGACAAGGTCATAAAACCGTATGTTAATAAATTTATTGATCGCATTGACTTGCCACTTCATCAAAAAGCCATTGTTATATTTGATTGCTTCCGAGCTCAAATAACTGATGACTTTCTGGCCAAACTTACACAAGACCGATCGGTACATGTAACAATTCCTTCAAACTGTACAGATTTACTACAACCTATGGATCTCAGTGTCAATAAAAGTGTTAAACACTTTATGAAAAGTGAATTTGAAACCTGGTATGCTGACCAAATTACCAAGGAGCTAGCCGAAAACCCCGACATTGAACATGTAAAAGTTAATCTTTCACTTACGGTTATGAAACCACTGGGTGCAAAATGGATTACGAAAATGTATGACAATATTCGTGGGAAGAAGGAACTTGTCTTCAATGGATTTAAAGATAGTGGAATAGCAGATGCCGTAAATTATACCTTTAAATAACTGTAACAGTTAACACCAGTCGTCTGTTTTCTGATTTATGTACATTCCAGTTTGTACATATAATGATTGTTCATTGATTTTCTGTCAATCAGTAATAAAATTTGTGTTTACGTTATTTTAGAATTCTCGCTACCTGTATTTCGGATTACTTCGTGTTAAATTTTCGCGTTTATTTTACCAATCAGCGAAAATAATACACAGCGAAAATTTAACATGCCCATTTTGTCATTAAATCGCGAAAAAACCCGACGCGAAAAAAAAAACGATATACGGTAATTCTGCTTGTTTACGTCTCTTGTAACTACGAATTCTATGAATGTATTTTAACATACAGCTATGATAATGAATAGATATGGAGTATTCTTTATTGCGATAAGGTCTCAATAGATTGAACATGGCAGCAGAATTCCTGCTAATACACACATGTGCAGCAAGATAAATCAACAAATTACTCACATGTCGACAGCGTAAAATATCTAACAAATACTGGCACAATGTAACCAGTAAACGATCCATAAGTTCAGAAAGAGAAAAGACATATATATATATCAAAATTCAATAGTTAGCAAAATATTTTATTATCGATTTTTACACACATCTAATAGAGTACGCATTTTATTCTATTTGGGTGATATTTGCAGAGTTTCGAAGTATGTGGACACCACCAACAGTAATATAGCATTCATCATCTATTGCATTTTGTTGCGAGTGTTCCTGGCTCTTGGATGTACTGGTTTACAGACAGCAAGTTTTGCACTGTGTGCCAAAGAGTTTCCTGACTACGTAGGCACAGTTTTTGTAAGTTTTTATTTTGTTTATGCCGTTCACATTCATTGAGCTTGATAACTGGAACTAAGTAAAATTAATTGATTTGAAATGTTTGATAACTTTGTTTATTATGGAAGGAAGTCAGAATACCATTTCATATTCATCATATTTTGTCAGGAAACAGTGTAGTCCTTGCCAATTAGGATTTGAGAAAACAAGCACCTCCCAATCAATATTAATCATGATAAATTATCTACACCACTTGGATAACAGTGCTGTGGAACATCACAAGTATACAATAAGTAATTTGGAGCCCCTTTACACAGGTGTCCACTCTGTAATATATCCATAATCGATCAGATTCAATAATTATACTGTGTTGGTGTTTATGTGTATCATGTTTCATGAACAAAAATGGAAGAGGAAGACGTTTTTCCAATCCCAAAAATTGTTGCATTAAAATATACAAAACGTCAGGTAGGTTAAAATGTAGAGACATCTTTGTTTGAGGTCTCAATAGACCTGTGATATATATAAAAAAAAAATTTTTTCCTTTTAGGGTATCACTGAAATATTTGTAGGCATTGGTATTATGTCAGGACCTTTTATTGGAGGATGTTTGTACAACGTAAGTAATTATTTGGAAATAATGATATGCGTCCTCAATAGCAATCAACCTTTCTGGCCAAAAGATATGCAATTCATGTATTTGACAAATTCAGATTTTTTGGTGTGATATTTTATTGACCTCAATATAAAGAGCTAATTTGTGATATTCCTATTAAATGTGAATGTTTCCATTTCTTTTTCCGTATTTGATGGAATATTTAGGATAAACTTCTTTATTTTATTTTTTTATTTATTTCATTTTATTTTTTCTCAATAACCAATCAAATAAATAGATTAAAAAATAACAATCCAAAGATACTTGTATTAGATATATTTAATTTATACTATGCTGTATACGACGCATTTCAAGGAGTTACCTCTCATCAGCAGCATTAAAACCGAAACATTTGGAAGACCAAAAACCAAACTTATATTAAACAAGAAGTACTCAACCAAAAATACCGAAATAGGAAGCCAAATTTCAGCTAATGAGATCTACCATGTGCAATACAAGGAATGAACCCTTAGTATTTCTATTATTTTTGAATTTTGCTAAATACTGGTAATTTCTGTAACAAATCAATGAATAATCATGTCAGACAAGTCTGACGACTGGGTTGGCGAATACCCTCGGGGACCTAGGGTCCACCAGCAGAGGCATCATTTTCGTTATTTCAAAATAACAATCCAAAGATACTTATATTAGATATAGTTAAAAATAGGGGTATGGTAATTGAAAATATATCACACAGTACAATACTCTAGTAACACATTCTTCATTTTGAAATGCCGTTTCTAATATGTTTTATCTTGATTTTTACAATACTTACAATAATTAAGATTTCTTAAAAAAATCAGATCAAAAGATCGAAACAAGATCTGCTACCTTACAGTCAATCCGGGAGGGTAACGACCAGTTGATAACAGTTAATAACGAATTATGCAATGTTGAACTTTACATTGATTGACATTTACTTTGTTTTGGCTTGAAAATATGGTAATATAGAAAATCAAGCCTAAATAAGAATAAACAAGACCTGAATGGCCTTTTAAGACCAAAAGTATGTTAATAGTGCTAGATTTTGAAATGTTGATTTGTTATGTATTTTTCCAGACTGGTGGATTTGTGATGCCTTTTGCAGTTATTGGTGGTTTTATGTTGTTGTGTGTTCCTGTCAATTTCTTTCTCATTCCACGTCATACAAGTGATAACGGTAAGATTCGTATGATCAAACCTGTCTTCCGTGATATAATAAGGCACCATCAAAATGTAATTTGGTTACAATTTGGTGTTTAAATGATGCCGGAAGTCATACTTCTTTCTCTTATTGTCTTCCTTTGCCGACTCAAAATATGACCATTTTATTCTGACAGATTTTAAGAATAATAATGTAATGATACAAACGATAAAGATGAGTTCGAGAATTGACATTGTTCAGGTTATTATTATGATAGTAATCAGCCTTTTTGTCTGTCTGTCCAAACACATTTCCATATTTTTTGTTATATTTTAACTAAACTTCTTATAACTTTAGAAAATGACAGGTAAAGATCCTAATATGTCGATTTGCGCATGTTAAGGATGTCCAAGTCCATTTCTTTTTCCCTGAGTTATACCTAGTTGGACTTAGAAATTGTGTATCAATTCGCCATGCATTTTGTCATCGGAATTTCCCGACATGCCTCATCAGAAGCTCATGAAACTTTGTACGAGGCTAGATCCTAATATGTGTGTGTATATTTATATATCTACCTCAATGTATATGAATAATATTTTCTATATCTTTCGTGATGTTGAAACGCTTTCGGCAATATGTAGAGAACAAATACAAGTGTTCATTTCAGAGTTATACAACTTATTTAAGGCTTATTGTAGTACATTCTTAAGGCTTGGTACGTGTTATGGGGAATAAATTGAGATAATAAAAATTGCATAGGAAAATGTTAATTTCTATATTGGTCTTTCTTTCAGATGTAAAAACAAAATCTGGAACAAAAGCATCATTATGGGTGTTTATGGGGTCGTCCAAAGCGATCGTCAACAGTTTTTCAGTAATAGTCTCCGCGGTGATCTATTCTGTACTGGATCCGACATTAGAACCTCACTTGAGTCAATCAGTAAGCATTTTAATGATAGAAATTACACCGTTATATGGGAAATAGTTTGAAAGCACTTTATAACACTGCTAATGAGTTGTTAGTTAACGAAATGCCATACAGTGTATCAATTTATTTCGGTATTTTGTGATAAAGTGTATTACTACCACTGGATCTATGCCAGTGGTGGTGGACTGCGAGTCCCCGAGGGAATTATCAGCCCAGTAGCAAACATTTTTGTCCTGGCATGATGCATTACTTAAATGCTTTTAAATCTTCCGTTCAAAATTTGAAAAAAAAATTCTAGACATTTCTAATGTTCTTCCTTTTGATGCAATGCTAAACCTTAACTGAATTTGGATTCCTATTTGTTTTAATTGTTTTTGGTTTTCATGGTTGTGCTTATTAATTCATCATTATATCTTTAAGCGGTTATCTTACATTTTGATCTCGAGCCCTGATGATGAGTTATTAGTCACCGAAATGGCCATACCGCGCATCAAGTTATTTCGGTATTTTGTGATAAAGTTTATGATATACATCACCATGCTATTAATCAAATTTCAATAACAATAACATTTTCAAGTACCTTAGTTCAAAGTCCTACACATTGTCAAAAGAAAATCATTAATTAGTTTGATTAATAAGCTGATATCATTGAACCTCTTTTTTATATATTTTTTACAGTTTGACTTCAACGTTGAAATTATTTAATTATTTAAAATTTATTTTTAATTTTATTACAGTTTGACTTAGAGCCTCATATTATTGGACTTCTTTTTCTGTTGATGGCTGGATTTTATGCTATAGCATCACCAATATGTGGGTGGATTGCTGATCGGGTGGTACGTTTTTTTGTGCGTGGACAAATTAAGTACAATATGGGCTTTTTGTCCTTTACACAGGATATATTGAAAATAAAACTATTTTAGAAATTGAAGTGAAATCATATAAAAGAAAACAAAATTCTAAGGTGGTCATTAATTAAAAAAAAAAACAAAAAAAAAAACAAAAAAAAACAAAACAAAAACAAAAAAAAAAGCACTAAGGAAACAAATAAAAAAAAGAAAACTTTAAATGATTAAGTTCTACCTTTGGGAAATTTTTCATAAAATTTTGACTTTTCAGAATACAAATAAAATATACAATGTGTATAGTACAAATTTTTAACATATCTTAGTTTATCAGATAACAAAATTCAATATGGTCAAAACAAGTATTATTATTCGGTAATTTGTGTCATTGTACTATTGAAGTCGTTCATACTTAGTTCTGGCAGTTTTATTTTCTTTATTCTTTTTGACAGCCCGACAAGCGTGCTGTATTGATACCTGGATTTACAGCAGCGGCAATTGGAATGCTTTTGCTA
Source organism: Mytilisepta virgata (assembly GCA_028015205.1). NCBI lineage: Eukaryota > Metazoa > Mollusca > Bivalvia > Mytilida > Mytilidae > Mytilisepta > Mytilisepta virgata. The sequence continues at coordinate 5,665,475 of CM051512.1, read as the reverse complement.
GGTCCATCAGAACTTCTTGGCCTCCGAGAATTGTTAGATGAGTTGGTATTCTAAGTTAAAATACAGACTGAAAAAATAGAACGCATCTCAAAACATACAATGCAATGTCCATGTTGTTCATATGTTTTTAGTTTTTAATTGTAATGGATGTATTGTTTTGGTCTTGTCTTCGTTGTTCTCCGGAGTTTGTCAGTTGTTTCGATTTTTCCCTCCTTCGAATATCTTTACTTACAATTTAAATGAGAAAAAGACAAAACACTACAATGAGCAACCAGATTCCGTGCTATATAGGAACAGAAACGGCTTACCCTTACGGAGCACCTGGTTTCACTCCTGATTTTAATACGAGATCGTGCTGGTCATTGTTTCTTTTTTTTTAGTTTTCAGTGTTTATTTGTTTTGCTTGTGGTTGTTCATTTGTCTTCCTGGGTTTGTCCAAGGAATCACGTTTTTTTATTTGCTCCCTAGGTATATTTGTCCCCTTCCATTAGGAATGATATCATGAAAATTATTTCCAATCAAAATAAGATTTCAATCTGTTACTATACTCTAAATGACATTACGTATATAAAGTGTTTTCCAGTAGAGGAAATGATTTGCAACAATTACATTTGCTATCATAACTTTAAACTGTCATGACTGAAATGTAATATTACATTGTATACTCTCTCTTGTTCATTTATTTAAGACCAATTTTCTCTAAATACGGGTCAATGTTGCATTATTTCAGTGTGAATTACACATCTGGGCCCAGTTGTTCAAAGGTTCTCTGGCACAATCAAGGGATTGAAAATTTGTAACTGAAAATTGTGGTTAACGTTTGAACAACTGAGCCCTGATGTTTTAAAATGATAAATTTAAGTTTTTTACTTGATCCTTTTAGCAAGCTATGGTTAAACATCGTGTGTCTAATAGTGCTAGGTATAGCCGCCAGTGCAGCATTAATACTTACATTTGATATATATGTAGATATAGCTCTGTAAGTATGGTTAATTAACCTCTACAAATAAAGAAAATCAAAAACTTGGCAACAGGCTTTTAAAGCTACGTACATCAAATGAAATAAAAGGCATTTCTCAGGATACAATCATGTCCTCAGACTGTTTTTAGTTTTATCAAAAGTGTGTCGATCTGTTGTAGTTTTTGAAAATTACCAAAAGGAAGTTGCTCTCAGACCGATTAATACATTGTATTTATCCACTAATGAGTTATTGCTTTGGATTTATGTCCCAAATTAGAAACGTACATTTATTGGAATATATAAACAATATCATTGGTTATTATAACTTTAATCAAATAAATTAATCAGTGTGATCATTCAGTAAAGCATTGTTACAATCTCTAAAATATATATCAATATTTAAATTCAAAATTAAGGCCCGGCTGAAGAAGTTGCAGTACTGTGTATTTAACAATTTGACATTAAAATATCCGTTTTGAGACTTATCCAACAAAACGTTGCTGCCTGCTTTATTTACACTAAACTTGTTATTTTGATGCAGAGGTAACCCTTAGCTGAGTTTGGAAGTGTGCAGTGCACTTTATTTCTCTATTTACACTAAATTTATACATGTTTTATTTTATAGAGAATTAGGTTTTGGTAATGACCTCGGTATGTATGGTTTAGTAGCTGGCTTATGGGGATCAATGTATGCTTTCGGGTAGGTCGAAATAAATACCTGATTTGACATGAGCAGCATGGCGGTCGCCCTGCAGTATTCTCCGTAGTTTGTCAGTTGTTTCGAATCCCCCCTCCTTCGAATATCCTTTTGGTGTTTCTTGACTTTACATAAAACAACCATTTCGGCAGTGATACATATGTTAACATCAGTTGATAAATTAAAAACCTGTTTAGAGTATGATTTAGACTCTCCTACTTAACAAACCTTTTCAAAATTTTGGTACGGTGCACACATGATGAATGTTAATCTAGATGTAGGCATTCAATATCGAAGATATTCCAAATAGGTCTATGCTGGAAAAAATGTACACACATCTTCGATAGTTCAGTAATTGTTAAGAAAAGATATTGGGGAACAACCTTCACATAAAATACCCACGTTTCAAGACTAAGTCTCAATTCCTTGTAGTTGAAACACTGTTTGATAGAATGTACAAATGAATGTGTTGCTAAAGAAAAATTCAATTTCAAAAGATTTAATCATACACTAAGTCAACTTTGAAAATGTTTTGTACACGTACACAATGATAAAAATATTCTAATTAATATGTTCCCAAATCCTTCCTTTCAGTGAATTTCTTGGGCCAACTGTTGCAGGAGTCTTAGTAGATTTATATGGGTTTCCATGTTGTTGCACCGTCACAGCAAGTGCTTGTTTGTTTATGGTAAGTGCAAAAAAATTTGTAATAAGTTATACACATTTATTTTATGTTTGCCATGTATTGGTACATCTACATATCTAGCATTCAAAAGAAACGAAAGGAACTATTTGGTGGGGTCAAAAAGACAAGAATCCTGAAAACTGAAAAAAAATGCACTAATAAACTTAAACGCAAAGAAAAATGTACAGTCACTGTGAAAGGCATCCGCCACATTTCAAGTCCGTAAACTCAAGCGAAATGTCAAGAAGCGTGAGGTGTCAATTTCAAGGTAGACGTGAAATCTTGTTTTGATTTATTGTTACCATTACAAAGCCTATATATCGCTTATTTGCCTACACTATGTTTTTAGATTCCACTTTTGTGGGTATCATGGCTGTATGATACACGATGTTGTAAGCAGAAACCATGGGACATATACCATCCAAATTCTATCGAAATGGAAATAACTGTTAAAGAAACGACGCCTTTTCGTATCAAATAAGTTTAGTGATGATAACAACGAAGCCGATGCTATGACAACATATTCATATCAAAAATATATTGACACAAAAGTGTGAAACATTGTACAAAATGTAGTTCTGACTGGCTGGGATATGGACAAGAAACTTAAGCAAACTCATGTTGTCATCATTAATTGATTATGACTACATCATCTCACGTGAAGATGTCATAAAAATATTGTAAAATCAAGATTGATACTATTATGGTTTTTTTCTCTGTTTTGATAATCCGAATTAAATTTAGTGTTTATGTTTTACTTTTCTAAGACGATATAATCTGAATATCTTAATCAGATTCGGAATAATTACATTTCCGATTCCACAAAGTGATGGCAATGTAAATCAGTATCTGGGTCGACCTTTTTTGTAATTTCTTCAAAATCGCCGAAAAATGATTTCCTCAGTAGTTCCACTGCGCCAATTTTTTATATCAAACTATTTCAGTCACATAAGTTTACCGATCTCTTTCACTTTTTTATATAAATATGGTCACTTGAAACAGAAAACAGACTGTCCAACAACACAACCTAACCATAAACAAAATCCTGTGTAGATGAGAGTATCAATCAGTACAGATCGTCATGATATTATACCAAAACTTCAGAGCTGGCCTTCAAATAGACAATGATGCCTTATGTATGTTAAAGTACAAGTAAAAACTTCCACCCTTGTCATTACATATTATTGAATGTAACCAATCCATGAGGTAAATCAAAGTCTTAAGACTTCCAGCGATTTCAGGTCTTTTCAAAGTGAACACCAAACAGACAAGAAAGATAAACAAAAATTGATTTTAAGTTTATTGATTTTGAGACCCTATTCTAGTGTTTTGTACTTGTTAGGATGTTTTAAAATTTAAATGTTATATACGAAGGGTTAGTGTGGTATCTTTAACTTCAGAAATTTCATTGATTGGAACAAGACTTGGTAGGAATGTTCCTCAGATGGTCCTCTTTCAAAAATGTGTCCCGGGCTGTCAACCAAGATGGCCGCCACAGCCGCGCATAGTTTAATATAGGATCCTATAAGAAAATTGATTAAAAAATCTTGTCTGAAATTACAGAGCCAGTTGGAACCAAACTCGGCAGAAATGGTCCTTGAATGGTTCTCTGTTAGAATTATGTCCGATGACTCTGACATATAAGATGGCCTCCACAGCCGAACTTGGTTTAACATAGGACTCTATGGAAAAATGTATTAAAAATATTCTTGTCTGAAACCACCAATCCAATTGGACCCAGACTTAACAGAAAGGATTCTTAGGTGGTCATCTTTCCGAATTATGTGCGATGACCCAGAATGTCAACAATGATGGCCGCCAAAGCCGAACTTTGTTTAACATAGGACTTTATGGGAAAATTCATAAAATAATATTCTTTTCTGAAACTACAGAGCCAATTGGAACAAGACTTGGCAGAAATGGTCCTTAGGTGGTCCTTTGTGAGAATTTTGTCTAATGACCCAGAAGGTCAACCATACTGGCCGCCACAGTCAAACTTAGTTTAACATATGTCACCATGGACAATTTAACTAAACAATCTTCTTCTCTAAAACCATTAAGCTTATAATATTAGAACCATTTTTTTTTCAGAAATGGTCGTTAGATGGTCCCCTTTCAGAATTATATCCGATGATCCGGAATGTTCATAATGATGGACTTCACAGCCAAACTTAGTTAAACATAGGACACTTTGGGCAAATTCATTCTTCTCGTTTGAAACAACAGAGACAATTTGAACCAAACTTGGTAGAAATGGTCCTCTTTCAGATTTGTGTCCGATGACCAAGATCGCTGTTACAGCCGAACTTAGTTAAACATAGGACCCTATGGGAATATACATTAAAACATTTTCTTGTCTTAGCCAATTCGAACCAGACATAGTAGATATGGTCTTTAGGTGGTTTTTTCAGAATTTGTCAGATGAACCAGACTGTCAACCAAGATGGTCACCTCAGCCGAACTTAATTTAGCATATGACCCTTTGGGGAAATTATCGAAACGTCGTCTTGTCTGAAGGCATTGAGCTGATTGAACCAAGCTTGAACCAAGCTTTGCATAAATGGTCCTTTGGTGGTCCTCTTTCAGATTATTGTCAGATGACGTGGTCTGTCAACGAAGATGGTCACCAAAACCGACCTTAGTTTAAGATAGGACCCTATGGGAACATTTATTTAAAACACTGTCTTGTCTGAAAGCATTTTGCGAATTGTAACCACAGTTGGAAGCTATGGTTATTAGATTGTCCTTAACCAGAATTATGTCCAATAATACAAACTGTTGTTTTTTAGGTGCTTTGTTATGTCAAACAGCATCTCGTCCTGTTTCTATAAAAGTTCATTGGAAGATACCAAGACCTTGTTGATAAAGATTCCGTATCAACAGCACAAATAATACATGATGGTCTTGAAGTATAGATCCTAGGTACTGACGTTGTTTATCATCTTAAGTACGTGTTATTCCATTTTGTGTTTCTTTGTTGAAACAGTTATTTGTTTTTATAGTTATTGAGATTGTATTACAATGTTGACTGCTGTACCCCAATTTTTGACGTTTTTACCTATTATGTCTGTTTGTTTTGTTCACACATTGTTGTCAATATAATGGAATTTTATGCGACTGTCATACAAGTGAGAGGTTTAGGTAGCTAAAAACCAGATTTAATCCACCATTTTCTACATAGAGAAATGTCTGTACCAAGTCAGGAATATGACAGTTGTTTTCCATTCGTTAGATGTGTTTGAGCTTTTGATTTTGCCATTTTTAAAGGACCTTCCGTTTTGAATTTCCCTTGGATACCATATATACCCTAACCAATAGTATATCATGTATTTGAATATGAACAAGCAGAACGTTAATGCTTAATCGATGTTTAAGTTTTCCAACAAAGTAGGTGGTGTTTTGCATTGCAATTCGTTAAGAAACAACCAGTGCAACTGTCACATGAAAGGAAGAATATCAGAGACTTTTCAAAAACAAAAATCATTCACATGTCTCCTGTATTATTTTGGTTTTGGGTACCATTCGCGTTGATTTATGGTCTTACAAATTCCCTAAAATAGCAAATTTGTGTTGAATTGGTCTCTCCAAAGTAATAAAGATATGTACATTATTGTTTAGCAGCAACTTACTGAGTCTTCAAAGGACACGTACCTGAAATTCTCTGATATACTTTGAAATTTTAGAGGACACATATCCGGCATGCACTGATGGACGTTGGAAACTGTAAACTATGAGACAGGTTTTTGATCATGAGCGGCAACTTTTATGACCTATCATGCTGGCGTATTTAACAACTTGTCTTATGAAACACACACAAACTCATAGGAACATTAATCGTTAGTTGTTCTCATTATGAATAGATTGCAGAGATGTAAGCAGTTATTTGATCATTTTAGATGACACAACAGCTGTTATTTTATTCACTGCCCCTGAATAATATCTTTTTCTTACATTGATGTTTAAATATAGAAATCGCTTGTAGCCTCTGGCTGTTGGTAATCCTCGTTAAATCAATAAGGAATTAAATTAAATTATTTTAATTATAATCATTTATTATCAGTGGTCTTAAAGAATTTATTGACATATTGATAACCATGTTGTATATATTATATGGAATTAATAACCGATGAATGCGCAGATGTCGTGGTTAATAGGCGTAAAGTTGTTATTTTATTTCAATTTAATAACATAATATCACGCCTAATTTAATTAAACATGGTATATGCACATACAGATTTATACGTCCGGGTTCTTTCAAGTTTGAAGGAATGCTTATTAAATCAGTCTGAGGTGTAATCCTGCATGATTGTCAAAATTAAATAATACACAGGGAATATATTATGTTTGGCTAGGTCGTCGCTCAAAATCGAGTGATAACAAGTAAGTCTTTTCTTTTTATTTTTGTGAAAAAAAGTGTGCAGATGTTTCAATTTAACTAAAATTAAACAATCAACCCCCCCCCCCCCCCTTTCCCTATTTGTCATGAGTGATAAAAAAAATGTAAACAGTAATTTTATATTCTATATTATAAAGCACAAAAAAAACAAAACTTTTTAGAAATTGTATATATTTAAGACGTAAATACAAGGCATGTATTATACCACCATTTATAACATAAAATAACTTAATACTAGTAGTTAACTTTTGACATTTCAAAGAAAAGAAAGACGAAGATAATATCTCATGTTGTTCATGTGTTTTTTCTTTTTAATTGTAGTGCTTGTATTGTTGTGGTCTTGTCTGTTTTGTTCTCCGGAATTTTGTCAGTCGTTTCGATTCCCCCCCCCCCCCCCCCCCCCCTTCGAATATCCCTTTGATATTTATTGACTTTACTCATTAAAATGAAAGACATTGTATCAAACTTTATAATATGTACAAATTTTTAAAAAGATATTTCATCAATTTTATCAGTCAAGGTATGCTTGTATATATAGTCTTGTTATAGGAATGTGTGGGGAATAGAAGTAATTTGTTATCATTTCAGACATAAATTGGTGAAAGAAAAGGAGAATATGCTTAGTGATGAACAGAACACCCATGGAGAAAATGACGATGACATATCAGTTCAAGATGACTATTCGTTCATGTCTTCGAAGAACTCGAATGATCAAAATTCACTCAGCAACGGAGTGTGTCCTAACCTTAACATAAATCAAAATGATATAGTAGATAGAAATCAAAATTCGCCATTAACAGATGTTAGCTTCAGTGAGACACATTTTATCGGAAAGTCATGCAGAAATTCACCTACCAGTAACCATTATGATGAATCGTTCGTTGAATCAGATTCCACCAAAATTGGTATCGATGACCATAGAAACAGAGTTAATGTTTCTGATGAGAAAGCGTTACTGTGGTCGGAGTTAAAACATGTGGATTTAGTAGAAGATAGACCAAAAACACCACAGGAATCTTTAGAAGAATCTGAATCTACTAAAAGAAGATCAGATTTATCTTCTTTCTTCCGTTCTCTGGGAAGCAGACACAAACTGATACTGATAAGTTTGTGTTTGTGTACTTTCTTTCCGTTTACAGGTTTGTCACTGATAGCTCCGTTTTTTCCAGAAGAGGTAAATTCTTAAACTTTTGTATACCTTTAATGCCACTGGTTGGTTGTGCACTACTCCTGGAAATTCAGAAATTAATAAATCAACGGGTACACCTCCTATTGAAAATCTTTGACTTTGCTTCGCACAGACACATGGAATATGTTTTAGTGTATCAGATTTCTGGTTTTTTCTCTGCCTCTTCCCATTTTCTCAGCATTATGAGGACTTGTCTTTTTACTTTCGTCATTTCATAACCTACATCTCATTTATCCTAAACTTGCAATTAAAGAGACCAGAGACACTCCAACTTTTGCTTCATATCTAGATTTGTACTTGTAAATAGATAATAATGGGCGGTTGAAATTAAAATTTTATGACAAACGTGATTATTGTAATGTTTCGATTGTGAACGTCCCTTTCTTAGTGGTAACATAAAAAGGTAATACAAATTTTCTATCTCGCGTATGAGACTAGATATCTTCAGTTAAATATTCAGTTTACGCCACCTGACTTTACACCTCACAAGACTTCACTCTTCACTGGCAATGTGACGAATGCCGTTGACTGAGCAGGACATGCTTTCCATTCCGGACCACCTGATGTCACTCCTGGTTTTTTATAGGAGTTCACATTGCGAGAGCTTTAGTTTCTGTGTTATCTTGTTCTAGTTTAGTCTAGTTTTGTTTAGTTTATTATACGTTTTTCATTCTTTCTGTTTGTCGCGTTTGTTTCTTGTGTTCCATTTTCCTGATTTTGTTTTCACCTTGGACTTCAAATTTGTGGACTTTTCCCACTGTTTTGTCGCCTAGGTTTTCTTTTGTCGAAATATCAGATTTCACCTCAATCTGGAATAGATACCCTACCGGACTTGACACCTCACCAGACTTGACACTTCGTTGATAATACTACGGTTGCCGTTGACGGAGCAGGACATGCTTATCCTTCTAGACCACCTGATGTAACTCCTGTCTTTTTATGGGAGTTCACATTGCTAGTGCTTTAGTTTCTGTGCTGTCTTGTTCTAGTTTTATTAAGTTTATTATACGTTTTTATTCTTTTAGTTATACATGTATCTTTGTCGCGTTTGTTTGTTGTGCTCCATTCTCTGGACTTTGTCTTTTCCTTGGACTTCGAATTTGTGGACTTTTCCCACTGTTTTGTCGCTTTGGTATTATTTTGCCGATATTAAAGAAATATATCACATTACTATTGGAAAAATTATAAGCACAAATCTGGCGATTGATACAGTATCAAAGATATATACTTGTTATTTTTACATCTATACTACTAACATGAGGGCTCGATTTTTTTGGGCCGTCGTCAAATCACAGCTCCAATAGACACAATGCAAAGTTTGACAAAGTTTGACTGACTGAGGATCGATGTGTTGTCTGAAAATGTTCTAGGTCGATGAGTTTCTTTATATGCTGGAATTACTGACAAGTTGACTAAAACGTTCTCAATCCGACATGTTTCCATGTTTCTTCATTCGTCTCCACTTTCGGTCAGACACCAGACTTTAACTTTAGTTTACGGTCTTGAACTTTCCATAAATTTATTACTTCCTGGATTATTATGCATTCGTTAAAATAAAGTATTTTTATGACTTTTATCCCTGATGCTGATGATGTATATTTACGTAATTCTGTTCATTAAACAATACAGCTACAACTGCGTTACAGCTGTTAAAAAATAAAATCTGAAATGGCTCTAGCATATACGTAAATATTTTTGGACACCTCGGACCCTGGGTATTTGTGTCGATTTGTTTTTTTGTTTTTTGAGCTTGTACATGTATTTCTCGGATTGCTCTGTTAAGAACGACTCGGACCGTTTTCATTCACACTTATTTCCAGATATAGACAATATATCGCAGACACATCCCCTATTTTCTGCAACGCCCCACAACCTTCGTTGTCAAAATTTAAAAATAATTTCATCAGGTAATGAAAGAGATAAACGCAGTATCACAGAATTATAGCATAACTGAAACAATAAAATAAATTTAACAATGAAGGTTAATAATTGTTGGATGTTGTAGAGAAAAAGGAGGAGAAGCAAAAAGGTGGGATGCAACACTCTAAATCCATTACCATATACTGTGTGAAGCGACGAAATTGGACAGTTGATTTATGCTATAAATGATGGGGAAAATTGACAATGAAAGTCATGAAATGTTACAGAGAAAAAGGGGGGGGGTGGGGACAGAGTAAAAAGGGCGTGTAACACATTAAATCCATTCTTCGGTTGCCTGTGCGAAAAATCGTGCTTTATTCAAGGGATAGACAGAGGGAGAAAAAGGGGTGAAAGAGAGGGAATAAAAATTTCTGACTTCGTAACCATTTAGATGGCGATCGTACTGTCTCTAACTAAATCGATAGTTATGTAAAACATTATAACTTATAATTTTCACACAGCGCTGTACCAGACAAAATAATCTAACCCGTTGAAAATGGTGAAATTTCCAGTTGAAGGGATATAAGAAAAGCTATTCAATCTTTTTCCAATACCTGGGCTTGCGGGGGTAGTTTCCTAGTTGCATAATAAAATTAAAATTATTATTTCTCAATGTAAACGTTGACTGCTATACATCATTAGATCTCTTGAAGCTTGGTATTTGGGCCAAGATAACTGATTCCCGACTACCTGACTGAAATAGAAGACTTGATATGAGGTTAATTAATAAATAAGCTTTTCTTCTAACACATAAAATCATACATTTAAATTTGTGTTTTTGATTAGTAATCGGCCCATAAGCCACGCAAATTATTTGATTTTTATTAAGGATTATTGCTTTCTGCCAGTCTACGGTTTGTTCTATAAGTCAAATTTTATTTCAATATTTGGCATTTTTACATTTGAATTTATGAATCTATAGAAATGGTTTTTAATTTGAATAATTGATATTGCATGTTTTCGTATTTATATTACATATAGCCTAATGGGGTTTCTGTTAGTGCTCTGTTCAAATCTCACTCACTGAGTGTCGTTTAACATATTGAGATCTGTGGAGTTACGGAACAGGTCCAAGACTATCTTAGATATTGGAACACTGTAACGGTCAATCAATTGGTGATGACGACCGTAAAATTTCCAAAGTGATGACATCTACGTATCCCTGATAAACCCCTAGTTAATACGTTTTTGTGACAGCAGTAATCCTCTTTGTCGAACGTCATGATAACTCACGCATGCCCTTGAATATCAGATAAGCTGAGAAACGTAGACGCCATATGCTTATAAATCATACATCAATAGTTTAACTATTGGTTGATGGTATTGCCTTTATGGTCTTTAGGTGTCAGTTGAAGATCATTTTAAAACTGTCTTCATTGAGGTGTATCTGTTTATGTTTAATTCTTTCCTGAAATAATATTCACCATAAGTAAATGTATAAGTAAAGTCAGGAAATAACAAAGGGATATTCTACGGAGGGGAAAAACGAAACAACTGACAAACTCCGGAGAACAACAAAGAAAAGACCAAAAAAAAAAAAATACAGCCACTACAATTAAAAACTAAAAACATATGAACAACATGTAAATATATAAATTACTTAAGCATCAAGGCATTCAAACGTATTTGTTTGTTTAGTTGGGGTTTTACGCCGTTTTCAGCACATTTTGGCTATTTCGCGGCGGTCAGTTTTTATTGGTGGAGGAAGCCGGAGTACCCGGAGAGAACCACCGACCTTCGGTAGGAAAATTGGCAATCCTTGTCAATTAAGGTCGGAGTCAAACACACCCCGCCACAACTGAGATTCGAACTCACAACCTCAGCGTTGACAGGCTAGTGGTCATTAGTAGTCATGACGAACTACCTAGACCACTTGGTCACCGAGGCCACCTCAAACGTGTTGAACGAAGCTATATCAAACATCACAAATAGGCTGTTACCCTTGATAAAGTATGCAATAAAGAAAAAAGACTACACGTAGCAGTACTTCACCTGTTGTTGAAAACAGTGGACGTTTGCCATAATATCTATTTTAGAAACCATGGGACAGTGCATATAAAACATACTTAATACTTTTTTCTAGGCTGCTTCGAAGAATGTTAGTAACATAATATCAGGATGGGTCTTTGGAATATTTGCACTGACACAGATTGTTGCTTCACCTCTATTTGGACGTTTGGTAGGTATATATTTTGTCATCCGTATTAAGGTTCTAAGCTTACTTTCAGTACCTGTGAGGACTTTTATGTCCTATTTGTTTTTATTCATTTATGTGAAGGTATTTTTTATATATTTTTTTAATACATGTCGGTTTGATTTTTTACTCGATTTTTTTCCAATTTGCAATTAATAGGGAAAAAGTTTGAATCTAATAAAATTAATTTTACTCCACTTCATATTAAGTCTAATATTTTTGAGGTTACATTCTTTAGTTTTATAACGTTATTTGATGATTAGGCGTTGTTGATACACGTATATACCCGGATTTATATGTTGGGGTTTTTCACGATATTTTTGTTTGGCAATTGGATGTTAAATTCGTCATAGTCTCCAATCTGTAAAAATTGCCGTGTGTGCAAAATTCTTTTAATTCAAATGTCAGTTGAAAATTACCAGTTTTCCTGCAAAAGGAACTTACTAATTAGACTTAACCTTAATCAGCAATGTCCACTCAAAAATTGTAACATCTTACACATCTTCAACAAGTAAACTATACCATACGACAATAAAATACAAGGAATACATATAAAAGATGGGCCGTTAAAGAGCAACAAAAACATATAAAGGATAAAAGCCGAGCGAAACTTCAATCATAATTATAACAAAACAGAAAAGTATAATATTGAATATTCCTAGCGTTTCGGCCGATATGACCTTGTTCACGGGCAGGACAAAAAAAAGATGTGAAGTCTAAAACTCAGAGAAGGACTGAATCCGTACATAAAAAGTAAATAATAATAAATTAGATGGTACATGTATATGTTTACAAGGTCACAATTTAACAATCTGCAGAAAGACACCATCCAACCTGGACATACTATTCTACATAAATATGAGTAATTCATTCTTCGCTTTTCTTCCTAAATGCCAACAAGTACAAATTTTAAAGCCGCATATTTATCCCAGTGTGTTGTCTACTGAAATCGAGGCAAGCGCGCTAACACGAGATCAATGAGAGGCTCGTCTCATCCTTGACCATTTCCTTAGTTATGACAAGTATGATCATTTTATACATTCAATTATTGTATTTTCTTACAGTTACCCATTGTGGGTTTGAGATTTATGCACATTGCAGGCCTGTTCATGTCTGCAGGTTGTACAGTTTTATTTGGGTAGGTACCATATGTATTGAAAGAACAGAATAGAAAATGTTGTTAATCATGAACACCCATGTAACTAACACTGTATGTATTAATTTCATGGACATATGAATAACCATAGTTCTAGCATTATAAATTCTTAACAATGCAAACATGTATATTTCAGCGTTGATTATTAGAAAACAAAGACGTGGTATCTTAAACCATAAAGAGCACCTTGAAACGAATAGAAAACAAATTACCAGAGTCAATTTATGTAATGATTAAAAATAATTCACAAATATACAGTGAATTCATATTTTCGTTTCGTTGTTTACTGTTCTGTAACTGTCAATAGCTTATTAAAGATAAATATCAATTTTCAATTAATTTAATTACTTGTTATATGTATGTTACACATGTGTTATAGATGAAAAGTAACTAACAGTAAATCGACTAACAGTTCTGAACCATAAATATATTTTAATTAGGTAGAGTTTATTGGAGATTTCATACTGTAACTGTAAATTCGGAAATTATTGCGATGTTTTTATTATTGGCTGTAAATTTTGAGTACGTCATCTGTGCAGCAAAGTTAATCAACACATTACAGACGAATACAGAACAAATGACAAAAACAAATTATACAAAACTACTGCCATCATCAGGCCAATATTTTTACAACATACCTGTTGCAGCAGATTTTTTTATATCAATTTGGATGTACAAGATGTGCACATTTAGTAGATTTGTGACTAATCAGTTGTGCTCAAGCCTTAAAATGTTGCAAAACCAAAACAATTATCTAAAACATTGTAGAAACTTCTCTCTTTCCAAAATTTATGGACAATCAGCATTTATTTTAAGATGAATTAGATCTTCAATCTTTTTTAATTTACACATTTCAGAATTTTGACTTACGTTGACACCACTGGGAGTAATATAACGTTCATTGCCTACTCTTTCTTGTTACGAGTGTTCTTGGCACTTGGATGTACTGGTGTACAGACAGCAAGTTTTGCATTATGTGCCCAGGAGTTTCCCGATAATGTTGGAACAGCCTTTGTACGTTTTTATTTCAATATGAAATGAAGCTGAATAGAGTTAATAGAGTTACATCTTGGTTTCTGATTACCGTTGGTTTTATTGGCCGACTTGCAACGAAGTTACACTTGACTATTACGTTGAAGAAGCACGGGTGGGTTAGCGATGAGGGGTCAACTTCCGTATGATATCTTTTGTATGCATCGGCCTATTTAAACAAACTCTAATATTTTGTTAAAATATATAAGATGCAGAAACCGATTTATTATTGTGTCCATTAGTGGTAAAATGGTATGCAAAACTCAATTTCGTCACTAAGAAATCACAGATTTTGAGAATTGACAATTTTTCTACGGTTCGTTTTTACCAAACGTCAATATGTTGTTAAAAATATGAAACTTTGAAGCCAGTTGATGTTAGGGCCTTTCAATGACATATTATGTTTAAGAAAAAAAATCACCAAGAAATCAATTTGGGAAATCTACTTTAGATTGCTAGATCTCAGAAAACCTGTTGATACATTGATTCAATATTTAATAGAAATAAAGATATCAGTCCGTTATAACGCCAACACGGTATTTCCAGAATTGGACTAAGGTCTTTAACTTACTGAAAAAGTACCTTTTACCAACCATTTATCAAGGTCATTATTGGAACAGCAGTTGCTTTGAAAAGTTAAATTTCAAACAGGTCTAATTTTAGAACATTTCTTGGAAGGCTCTCCGATATTAAAATCAAGCTTGTTTCTTAGTTACTAGTGCACATGCACTGAACAAAATTATTTAATTAAAAATAAGGCATATTTACTGCCTAAAAAATGCTACAGGTCTGTTAAAAAAGTCATGCAAGTTCAGATCCATATTTGTACGATAAGGATCTATTCTGAAATTTGTATAAACCTTGCAATGTTTATCTTTTATGTGGCTACTTTTACATGTTTGTACAGGAATGACTTTGGTGAAATATGTTCTTACGTCCATGAGTGAAATAAAGACATCCATTTCACTTGTGATTTTCATATATTCTGTCTTTCAGATAAAACGCTATTTCAACACTCCCAACGTAATAAAAGAACTGTTTGTTCATTCTAGGGTATAATTGTAGTATTTATTGCTGTAGGGTTTATGGCAGGACCTGGTATAGGAGGTTTGTTATACAGTGTAAGTAATTATTAGGAAATAATGAATATAAGTGCCCTGTTGTAATCATTTTGTCTGTTGTGTCTGTCAGCACTTATTCATGTGTACGATACATAATCATTTAGAGGAGACTTAAACTTCGATCAATGAATCTTCAAATAAAGTGCTTAGATATGTACAAGAAGAAGAATTCTCAAAGATATTAAATCTCCTTTACAAAATTAGATGTCACATTTACAGCGTTTGTTCCAATATCTTTCGTCGTCATTTTCATTCAGTACGGTGGTAATTTACAGTGATCACAAAACATATAGTACTTTGGGTAAAATATAAATTTTTCATTTCAAGTGCAGATATTTCCCCAGTTCATTTTCAAAGTATATAACTATTTATTTATTCATTTGGTTTCTTGTTTTGTAATGTATAAATTTGATCGCTTAATTGGACTTTATGTAAGTTATTTCTTGTCTATTTCTGTCAGTTTGTGAAATTTATCCGAGTTCCTTTCTTACAAATTTCTGCGTTTAGATATAAAAATCGGTTTTATTAAGCATTCCTTTGTTGTATATTTTTATCACAAACGTGTGGATTTTGTGTCAGAAATCTATTCACCTTGTCCTTTTTACCAGTTTTACACTTAATATACAATAACATTAATATAAGACAATATTTTTTAAATCGCTACCAAATAAACAAACAACTGGATAACAGGAAAGGTCAACAATGACATACGAATCAACCAAAGAAACTCAACTGACAGAACGCCAGACGAAAATAATATAAAGGAGTACAAAACACAAACAGCTAACTGACAGGTTGACCAAATGTGATATTTAGGACAAATTCCGGTCAAAATACATAATTTTATAATGTTGAAAATAATGAAAATAATCAATTGTTTTATAATACCAACAACATATAACGGGTTACTATACGCGATGACTGTGTCAGTATATTAATCAAACGATGTAATCGTGATGTATTTAAGATTTATTCGTCTGTATTACGCTAACCTTTTATATCCACATATTCTTAAAGAGGTGTAATTATTGAAAATATACCCCACAATGCATTAAATTTTAACACGGGAATTTGTTGGTGAAGATTTTTGTTTTGTGTTTACGTTTTACAGACTGGTGGATTTGTTATGCCCTTTACAATAATTGGTGGCTTCATGTTTTTGTGTGTTCCGTTCAGTGTCTGGTTGATTCCTTACGATGCAAGTCACATTGGTAAGAATGCTACTGTAGCCTATACTACTATCACAAGAAAACACACACTTTTTGGATATACAGAATACAAGATGGACATATTCGTTGCGGAAAACCTATTTTGAATGGTATTCAACTTTCATATTCTTGTATGGTTAAATATAACATCTTTGTAAGGTAATATACAAAAATATAAAGAAGCTCGTTAAGAAAACAAAAACAAACAAAAGAAAAACAAAGAGAACAAGAAAGGGTAACATGAGATGACATCCAAAGACTGACCTTAATTTGAACGTTTCCATAATAACATGAATATTTATTAATCACACAAAGGCACGTGATGTCCTGATAATTTCTTCTGACGCACTTTAAACAAACAGTGTAGCACGACAATTACTTTTCTCGAATGAGAAAAGTATAGAACATTTCGGTGAGAAAAAACAGTCATAGTGTACTCGTGACGTCACCTGGACTGTGGAACATGTGACCTATCAAATAAAAGATTATTGGTATTGGGTTTGTAAATATAAAGCTGTTCCTTGCATCGTTTTTTTTAAACCAACCATTTTTGATATGGTATCTAAAACATAATTATATTTTCTTTTATTTTATTTATGAAAATTAGCTTATTGTGTAATGTGATATTGTGTATATTTTGCAGATTTAAATAGAAAGCCTTTCACAAACGTATCCTCGTGGATATTTATGAGGTCTTCCAAAACAATTGTTAACAATTTTGCTGTGATGGTATCTGTAATAAGTTTTTCTGTACTGGACCCAACATTAGAACCTCATATGAGTAGCTCGGTAAATACTTTTTCAATATTTTATTATATTATAGTATATCTTTGGTTACTTAAACATTCGAGGAAAGTACTCAGTTTCTGGCTCACTCAATTCAATGGTCTAAGAATTATACGGAAAATCCATTTAAGAGTACATCACCGTGGCAAGTTCATACCGAATGTTAATGATAGCAGTGTACTGTGAGCCATTGCGTATGGAAAATGGATTGAACTTTAGGACCCAATTTGTTTAACACTGCATTAAACTGGTCGGGTTACCAGAAGAACAGGGATTTTTCGTCTAGAACATTTTTGTTTTTAATCACAGTTCGGCTTGGAGGCAAATATTATAAGAATAACTGTTTTTATATTTGGAGGGTGACAGTCTGACTTCGATGCTGGTATTATTCGACTTCTATAGGACATATATTGGACTTTCAAGGTATCAAAGAGTTGTGTTCTATTTTTTTTATTTTATTACAGTTTGACTTGGAGCCTGATATTATTGGACTTTTGTTTTTGTTGTTGGCTGGGGCTTATGCTTTGGCATCACCAATTTCAGGATGGTTAGCTGATACAGTTGTGAGTTTATCAAAACAAAATAAAATATAATGAAAATCAAATCAAAGTAGAATTAATATAACATGAAACAAAAAACTAATAAAATAACAAATAAATAATAACAATTGATAATAACAAAATATTTAAGGATGATCGCTGGTCTAATAGGAAATAAATAGGATTTGAAATAGGGGAGAGAACATATGAATAGTAAACAAATAAGCAAGAAAAATATAAGTTCATGTGCTAATTTTAGAGCTATAAGGCCTTGAAAATTTGCAGGAAATGGGTTTTCTCTGGATTTTTCATTGTCTGTGCATTGAAAACTTCAGTCTCTCAAAGACGTATGAAAAAAAAAAGGATTTCATAAAATTTTGTCAAATACCATTTTAAGGTATATATGATTGAATTATAAAACAAAAGGTTGGGGTTCATATGCAAAAACTTTCATGTTTAAGAAATAAATAAAACCCGAGGATTCCGAAAATCTGACAAAAAGACCAAAACATGACCAGCGAGCATCCTTAATGTAATTATAAAATTAAGAAAAAATAGATGAAATGAAAATGAAGCAAAACAAAAAATTGAAACAAAGTAAGACCTAAAACAATTCGAAAAAAAGAACGAAATTCTTCGGTTAGCAACTTCATGCTCACATCTTGCGAAATGTACAATTTTTATACTAACTGTACACATGTAGTTCTACTGGTATACCACGCTTTTCTGGTAAGTTTTAATTTTTTGCAGTGTGATAGCCGTGCTGTAATGATACCTGGATTCACAGCAGCGGCCATTTGTATGTTGTTCCTTGGTCCGTCCGAACTCCTTGGTCTCCGAGACTTATTAGATAAGTAGGTATTGTATGTTAGAATAGCAATGGGTAAAACAAGTACAGAAAGTAAAATAATCGGAATCATAGTTTCATATCAGGTGAATAAGTCTTTTTCTTAGGACATACAAAAAGAAAATGGGATGACAATATACAGTAAAACTGGGAAAATTTCAATCGGCAACCAGACTTCCTCTATGGTGTAGTTTCATTAAAAACTAGTTTCTACCAAAACTGTATTAAAGTGTTGATTGGGGCAGATATGACAAGGCCACCTGTTTGCCTAAAAACTTCTAGATTATTAATTTGAAGGAATTAACATTTGTTGTACGTCATGTTCACTTTCGTAAAATACACCGTTTTTATCACTTTTTCAAGTTTCGAACCATCTGTCAGCAGTAGTTAGGGATTTGTTTTACTGAGCCTCACTATCTGGTAAATTTTGTGATTGAATTTTTTGTCCAGTGGCAAACATGATTATAATTTGTGCATACAGATAACATTTGCATCTGACTTAATCACGACAGTTCATTTAACCTTCTTAAAAACAACATTATAACACCATGTTTTTATTGACAATTAGTCACCATGATATTATTGAAAAGTAGTCACCATGTTTTAATTGAAAAGTAGTCACCATGTTTTTATTGAAAATTAGTCACCCCGTTTTATGATCATTAATCAAAACGTCTTTTTACTATATTGTTTTAGTCAGTTATGGTTAAATATCATGTGTCTAATAGTACTGGGTATAGCATCCTGTGCAGCCTTGGTTCCTACATTTAATTTGTATGTAAATATTGCTCAGTAAGTATTGGTAATTACAATAACCGCTACGACATGTACGAAGACCAAAAGCATATAAACAGATGTTTAATGCTAAATATGCATGAACAATCATTTCTGTATATTAGGATAACTTTTTTGCAAATGTGTTTTGGTTTCCAATATTGTCAGAAAATATTTGATTTGAAACTAAATTTGATTATTAATCCAGCAATTCCATACGGTATTTTTACTTTATTTTACCAGTGTGGTAGGTCAGATATGGATACTTACAAGCTCTAAAAATTTATATCAGTATTTACAATTAAGACATTTAGCACAAATAGTTTATCTGCATGTAAACATTCTTTATGGAACTGTTTAGATAGTATCTGAATACATTTATATATTTTTTCTGCAAGTTTTAATTGTTGGTTCAAGCCGATGGGATAACCACAGACATACGTCTGGAAAATCGGAAATCCGTGTCAATTAGATCGGATTTGAACACACGTCGTCACTAGTTTTTCTGGATTGTTTTCACAGTCATCATGTTTGTCATACCGTTTTGTTTTCAGATATCCCTCATTGTTTATTTATGACCTAATTCGGTTAGGTAAATATCATGTGTGAGCTGTCCAAATAAATTTACCACAAAACAAAGGTTATACTTTTGACTTGAAAATTGGATTTTTGAATGGGCTTTTTCCAATAAAAGATAAAACCAATCAAATAGTTGAAAAGAATAAACAACAAATGACTTATTCAGAACTGTCTTAAAATTGCTAAATCCATTATATCCATTATATTTTTTATTGTTCTCTAATCGAATATTAAAAACTCTAATAAAGACCCATCTCTCGTGTGCATTGAAATTTGCATACTGGGAGAAATGGTTTTTTCTTCTTCTTTTTTTTTGGTTTTGTTTCCTTGAGAGACATCATGAACAAGATTGAAAACAATCGGATAAGTTCAATTATTTTAGTGTCGACTTAACTAATTCCATCTTCTATCAAAGTAGTAGGTCGATACAAATTGATTAATGAAAATCCATTCATAGACCGATGTTTTCAGGCACCCACATATTTTTTTACTAAACTACACCTTCCCTCAAATGATATTTCGAAAGAGCATTTCAGATGTTAAACGAGAGAATAATCCATTTTCATTTTTTAAACGGTGTTCTTATACAGTATATAAAATATGTTTGTTACGTTATTTCCCTTGTATTGTGCTGCTATAGCAAACAACTGTTTGTTTTGCTGTTCCTGTGTCTAATGAATTCATTATCTATATGTAAAATCGCCCTATATTATCTTGAGCTAACAAAGGTCAGTCTAGATCAACTTAACAGATAATTCAATCAAGAATTAATTTATTAAACTGATACAGGTGAGGATTCCAAAAATCTACCTGGAATTTCAGCTTGATCTAAAGTTGACTGTAATTAACAGAAATTTAAAAACCGAAAAATTTGTATCTTTGGAATATTTTATTCTAACTGAACCATATAAATCAATATTTTTAAAAATAAATAACAGATGATTTTACTATTTTTCACAAACATTATATTCTACAGGGAATTAGGTTTCGATGATGACCTCGGTACGTATGGTTTGGTAGCTGGTACATATGGATCAATGCATGCTTGTGGGTAAGTAATACTATATTCCTATTTGGGCAGTGACAAGATTTTATGATATTTATGTTAAAATTGCCAGTTGATCAATAATATTCTATCTAAAATAATGC
The DNA here is from genome assembly GCA_028015205.1 of Mytilisepta virgata. NCBI lineage: Eukaryota > Metazoa > Mollusca > Bivalvia > Mytilida > Mytilidae > Mytilisepta > Mytilisepta virgata. The sequence continues at coordinate 5,644,242 of CM051512.1, read as the reverse complement.
ATAAAACTTCCTCAGAAAATTTTTTACCTCGCCCTGAATTTTTCAGTTCTTTTTACTGTGGTTTCAAACGTACTTCTACAACTGATTTTTGTTATAACAAAACATCCAAACTGTATTGCCCATGTTGCAATTCTGTAAATTTAAAAAAAAAAAACTAAAGTGTATTTAAAAATCAAAATTGTTCAAAACTTATGCATATTCAACATCGTCAAATTGGTTTATGGTTAGATGACTTGCACACAGAAAGGAAATCTGCTTTTATTGAAGATCAGAGCCATTTCAGATATGGTAAAGGCAATAGTGAGTTATAACTAAAGGAATTAAACTGTGTCAATATGCTTCCTTTCAGTGATTTTCTTGGACCAACTATTGGAGGTGTTTTGTTAGATTTATATGGTTTTCCATTTTGCTGTACTGTCACAGCAGGTGCCTGTTTGTTCATGGTAAGTACAAACAGTAATTATTTATAATCATTTATGTCTTTTGATCAGTTTTACGCTGTTTTAAATATTAACTGTTAAATGAAAGGAGGCATGACCCCTTTTACAAAATTGATAAATGCCTCATTTAATACAATCTTCAATAACAGATGAAACTCCAACAGAACAGATCAACAATAGGAAAATGTAACATCTTGTGGCAAGCCTTAAATTGCTAAATATTGCAGGTATATTTATATCTTTATATATTGTTACGGCCGAAATCACCTTTAAATTGTAGCCAACAAAAGACACAAATCAATAATAAAATTTAACAAGATTTATTATATACAAGTTTACAAAAATATATTACACAAACTAAAATGTCAACTTAACTGTTCAAAATCCTTCGTCTTTTCCTAATCCGGAATTCTTCTCGTCACTGTTGCGGGAATCCAAACGGAATATTATATCCAATCAGACAATCTAGTATGATGTAACGTAAATAAAAGTATGTCAAGGATGATGTGTGAAACGTAAATAAATCCAACAGCTGAAAACACAAGAATGTCTGGTCCAATACGTTCTGCTCTGATAGTCTAACTTTCTTGTCCGTATATATACTGTAGAACGGAAACTTTTGGAATACGGTAGAAGTTCGAATCACACCAGAATTATTACGTAAGTCAAATAGAAAGTTCTAGTCATTCCATCAGTATCTATTATTGTTCCAGTGATTTCTAAACTGCGCAGTTATAACATTATTTGGTAAACAACTATAAGTATTATGTAAACATATTATACATGTTATAAGGCCACACAAAACAAATTAGGCCAAGATAAATAATATAATAATTATAATACCATATCAAAATAAATATAATAATACAATATCATAACAATATATATCACCAAATCTGGTTGAGAAATCAACGAATGTTGATAGAGGAAACCTGCCAGGGACGTCCATAATATTCCTGGCTTAAAACAGTTGCAAATAATATGCAGTGAGTTAAACTAATTTTGTTCGATCCAAATTCTTCCTATATTTATGGGCAGTGCAGAAACAAAAACACTTTTTTTCTTCAGATTCCGCTTTTGTCTATATCATGGCTGTATGACAAGAAGTGTTGCAAACAGAAATCATGGCAGAAAGATCATCCAAAATATGTCAAACACGACATCGACGGTAAAGAAACGATGCCTCTTTTACAAGTCGAATGATGATGATGACTGCAAATTCGACCGTGTTGGAAAGTCTTAATACCTTCAGTGAAAAGATCAATATTGTTGCAGACACATCATGTAGCAAAAAGTTTATTTCTTATTTTCTATGAATTTTCACATTCAAAGTTATATATATCAAAGACTCCTAAACAAGAGAAGCAAATTTGTGATGGCTGTAGTTTGAGACTGCGGAGGAATGAAATGGATTTTGCCAATGACCAAAGACAAAACATGAGAATTTTACACAGATTCTAAGTCGTGTTGTCAATGTTTAAATCATTAAATAATTAAGGCGACGCTCAATTTATTGACAAAAGCGTTCTCACGCAAAATTGAAAAATCAGAATGGGTTTTGATTTTTCTGTCTTTTTTTCCTAAGTCTGTCAGTAAGTCTTTAACGGAGAAAAAGTATAATATTTGATATGGTTGCACTATTTTAATGCAATTCAAGAAACATAAAACTACAATTACTTTAGTAACAATATTTGTCAAAAACACATACATGTCCATATACTAAACACGTGCGTTAATATTTTGCACAAATTCATATTTACATGAATTCACGTACATTCAAGCACACAAGTATTATAAATAACATTATTAAATTCAAGTGCATTGCACACGCACTATAAAGACTTACACTTATTAAGGTACTTAAATTACAGTTAAACTCCCATTCCGACTAAAATGTGAGTAAAGCAAGTTTTATCCTGGACGTTCTGTGGAAAAACGTTATAATTGTAGCGTGTTTATAAACTACACAACTTACAGGTTGATATTTTCATGTTCATTTAATAAAACCAAACTATCATAGATAAAAAATAATTGCCGATAGAATGTGAAAGTTATAGGATATTTTAACTAATAGATTACCGAACATACCTCAGAGTTCTGATAATGCTGCATTGAGAGAACCAAGTGCTAAATCCAAATGCACAATAGTAATTTCAGCATTTAAAAATTCATCATACCGGATTTGACACGGGCAGCATGACGAGTGTCTTACAGGAAGCAGAGACTGTTTACTCCTTCCGGTGCACCTGAGTCTACCCAAGTGTTTTGGTGGGGTCAATGTTGTTCATATTGTTTTAGTTTTTAAGTGTAATGTTTGTATTGTTTTGATCTTGTCTTCGTTTTTCACCGGAGTTTGTCAGTTGTTTTTGGTTTTCTCCTTCTTTGAATATCCATTTGGTATTCCATTCAAAATTTCAAATGACCAACATAACACATGTTGCTTCCCAAAAGACCAACTTGAGTGACGTTTTGTGGCAATATCACATGGTGGGCCATCTCAACATCAAAATAGCACGAGATTTGTGAAGGTAATATAAAATTTCATGTCACGACTATTGTATTTTGTGCATATCAAAACTCCCATACAGTATTATATACAAAAGTACTGGATGTACCTTGACTTCTTGTGCTTTTAATTGTATTTTCATTTGAATGCGCTATAAAGATTGGCTGAATATCCCTGTATGGTTGGCTTGGTCCCCTATTGTTCACATAGGTAATATTATTAGAGTAGTTATAACCATTTGGCTGAACAAATTGTTGACTGTATAATTCGAAGGCATTCCATTTGGAGACCAAGTACTCGTAGATCAATAAGTATAAATTTATCCATTTGGATGGGTATATTGATGATTGGCCACCTTTGTATTGGTACTGATGATTATGCAGTAAATTTGGTTGGCAATTTATAAAGCTTCTTGGTTGTAAATATTGCATTTGAGCTTGACACTGTTGATTGGCAATTTTTAAAATGTCCTGGCAGTTATTATGGAAATTGTGTAAACTTTGCTTTAAATATTTATATTAATTGGAGGTATGTGAGCTTTTGATAACACAGATTGTTGCAATTGCATAGCTAATTGAGTATTTAAAGCAATATGGATACAAATATGCTGGTAAGCCGTTGTTCTCAGGCACGGATACTTTTGGTTAGGTGTTGATCATAGCTGCTATTGGCACTGGTTATAATAATAATAGACAGGTACTTGTTGATATTGATCTCCAGACAAAGGATTTGCATTTGATTAATTTTCTTTCAGTATTTCCAGTTTGCGTTCTAACAGGTCGATAGTTTTTCTTTCTTTCAGCTTATTTTCCAAGTCGTGTGAGTATTTTCTTAGTTCATTTCCCTCTTTTGGTTTTCTAGGCTGTCTATGTTGCAGTATATTTGGGTTTGATGTTGTTTGACTAATTTTCTTTTCCTTTGTCAATATAATTGTTGTAGTAACTTTAGTTGGTAAATCGTCGTAAAAACTTTAAAAGTTTTTTTTATATATTTATTAGTGTTATGCTCAGTTTGTTGAGGTTTTTCAATATTTTTATGACTACCGCTTTCCTTATAAAAGTGTATTTAATCTATGTCATTTGTTTGGTCATCCATATCATCTACAAGAAGATATGCAGAGCACCCATTTTGGAGGGTCGAATTATCCATATATTATATTCATTTTCAGTGCTGTAAAGATTATTTTATATGCATATTCGACAGATATAAAATCTTGTCGATGTCATTTTCTTTTATGCTTGCGCAATGGAAGTGTATCCATTCGTCACACTGTTCGACTTCAGCAATTGAAAAACCAAGATTTAAAATTTACAATAAGAAGAACTAGAAAGCTTGACTGTCGGAATCGACAGTTATACCAGCACCTCTGTAATAAGCTAGGGACACATTCAAATGCACAAATAAAAAACCGCGTGCACCCATATAAAGATGTTATGCCACCACCGTTTGAAGAAATTAAATCAATACCTCCTATGAAAAATTAAAAAAGTTTAGGCCGCAAGCTTAAATTCATCCTCTTTTTAAATTCATCCCATATTAGTCCCATGTTTTGAAAAATAAAATTTAAAAATATTTTCCTATATCTACATAATATGTGCATGACAATACTCTTTAGAGAAAGGCATACATTGGAAAATGAAGGACAAGTAAATGTCACAAACTTACATTGACAATCTTTTAAATCCGACTCCTGTGGGCCCCAATTTTATAAAATTTAATTTATTAAACATTATTGTGCATTTACATATTGCCCATGACACTTCTGTATAGAAATAAAATCCATCAGTTGAAAAATGAGAGAGGAGTTTACGTCATAAGTTTAAATTGACAATATTCGAAATTAGAATTCTGTGGGCCTTAATTTTAGAAAATTAAAATTCTAAAACATTATTGCGTATAACAATACTATATAGAAAAAATGTATATACTGGAAAATGAAACACAAATTTATGGCACAATCTTAGATTGACAATTTTTAAAATTCGACTCCTGTGGCCCAATATTAGAAATTAACATTCTAAAACATTGCACTTTTATATAGTGTGAATTACACTACTGTAGAGGAACAAAATGCCAAAAAAAAAAAAATAAATGAATTGCTTCTGAATCTTGAATTGATTTTTTTGGAAATTTGAGTACTGTTGGGCACCAATTTTCGAAAATTAAAATTCTAAATCTTTATTGCGCATCTATATATGACATGATACTACTATTTCAGAATAAAATGCATAACTCGCAAAATGAAAGAGTATTTTACGTCGAAAGCTTAAATTGACAATTTTTCGAAATTCGACCCCTGTGGTCCCTAATTTTAGAGACAAAAATCTAAAACCTTATTTGTGCATCTGCATATGGTGCATGCCAATACTGTATAGAAATAAATGCATAGATTGAAAAATGAAAAACGAGTCAGGTCACAAGCTTGAATTAAAAAGTTTGACCTTTGTGGATCTCTGGTTTAGAAAATCAAATATTCTATAACTTTATTGGGTATCCACAGGTGGTATGCAAACATCATATATAGAAATTAACTGACTAAACCTAAAAGTGAAGGAGGAGTTGATATCAGAAGAAAGTTTGACGGACGGACGGACGGAGACAATCGTTAAATCCCCGAACTTTCTTCGAAAGTGCAAGGATAAAGATGGGTAAACAGGTAGTTATCATATATACACAATTTATTGCTACAGCACCACATTACTGTTAAGGAAACGATGCCTCTTGTATCAGACATGTTGAGCAATGAGAAAAATGTCGTGTCTACCTTCCCACCACAGAAAAACAGAAGTGTGTTGTACGGTAATTATGACTCCAAAAAGACTTATCGAATTGAATAAAGAAACTTATTTGGAAAATTGCACTTAGTTATGATGATCTCAACAGGCATACTGTAAAGTTTTGATTCTCCAAAAATCTTACCTTCTCGGTTGAAAAGATCAATATCAACTAGAGGAAAGAGTCATTGTTTTGTGTCTTCATATATGTTCATGTTTCTTTTTTATGAATAGATAGAGAATGGAAACGGGGGATGTGACAACAACCCGACCAAAGAGCAGAAAACCTCAAGGCATTCAATGGCCCGTCAACGCAGCTAGAAAATTCAGCACCCCAAGGCGGGCTTCGGCTGGTTCCTTAACAATAACGCATACTAGTTCAGCGAAATGGACGGTATACTAAACTCCGAGACATACAAATGAACCAAAATTAAAGGCTGTTGTAACTAAAAATAGAAAAAAGGGAAATGAATGTCAAAAATCTTCTGTGAAATTATATAGCCAGATGGAACAAAATGGTCCTTAGATGGTCCTCATTTAGAATTTTGTCCGAAATCCAGGATTGTCAACCAAGATGGCCGCCTCAGTCGAACTTCTCCATTGGCTGTCTGCCATAATGCTCCCAAATCGCTTTCAAAACGGCTTGGTTTATTACCGTTAAAAATAGTGTAGTATAAAAATCTAATTGCACCTTCAACCGGGTCGTTATTTAAGATACTCTGTATTGGATAGGAAACAAATATCCACCTCACTCATTTTAGATCTTTTTTTTTTTAACAAAATGTGAATACAACTGCATTAATTCTCTACCAACTGATGCATTTCCTCCAAAGTTGGAGGGTATATCATCATTAATTTTACATACTTTGGATTATAGATTTTAAAGGTATAAGACAATACAATTCCGAATATACAACCGCCTCCACCTCTGAGAGCCCAAAACAAAGATTAATCAGTTGTTACAAGATGGCTTCCATCTGCATAATAAACATCGGACGATTCATTTGTGCATTGTATGATGCTTCCATCGCTTGTTACTACTTGTAATGTATGCATTTCACAAATATTGGGCTCTTTTTTAATAACAAAAGTAAGATTTAAATTGTGCTATATCAAGGTGATGATGGTTGTTTGACTGCTTTGTGTTGGTGTTATAATACTGTGTGATTAAGTTCTCATGTATAATAATCCTTCATCTTTAATTTTATTTTCTTAAAAGATAAGATTTATGATCATTAGCAGGATTGGTGTAATGTGTTAGAAGGTGTGAGTCCAACACAAAGTTTACACTTCAATTCGGAAACGATGAAAAGAAATGTGACGTAAATGTCAGTGAGACAAAAACCCTGAAATGTAATTAAAAACCATAAAAAGGGGTCTCATACAGCCGTCATACTCTGTTAGCTTTTACGTCACTATTATTTTTTGTCACAGTGAATTCGTTTTACTTGGTTTCAAATTTTTCATTTTAATCTATAATAGGAGTATAATGAAGGTTTGTTGTTTTATAAATATATGATCCATTTTCGCCGAGCATCTTAAAAAAGGAGAAATACACCCTTGTCCTTTAGAAAACGTTTCAAAGAGTTTTTTATACCGCTAATCTTGTGGCAAAATATTATTTCTATCAAATACAGGTTGCGTTCCCTAAAGTCGGAAATATTAGAACATGCATGTATGCATAATTTGTGAAATAGGCACCGTAGGAAAAGTAGGTCACCTTCAAGAACCAAACCATTAACTATGGAGGAGGATAGGAATTGTCTCCTTGGTTATAAAGTTTATATTATATTCATATATTTTTAACACCACTTGCTTTCGTTGCATGAATCAGTTATTTAGTATCTACTCGATCCTTTTGAAGATTTGAAAAAAAGAAGAAATCGTGACATCGTATAAATCATTCAGTCAAAATTGGTAATGTTATATATACTAATAAATGAGCATGTTTTTTTTATTTTTTTATTTTCAACTTGGAAATCTAGATTTCCATCTTAAATTGTGATACACATGGTTGAACATTTAACGCACCGAACCACAGGCACAAGATTCGCCCCCAAACCTGTAGACTAGCATTTTTTGTGGTATGGTTGCGATATGAGTTCCCCAAAACTGTTTATATTATGCCATTCATATCGCTATAATGTTTTATAGTGCAACAAACAAATCAACTGTTCAATGGTAGTTTGGGAGCGATATAACTATATGGACGTTGGAGGTTGGAAACTGTAAACTATGAGGCATGTTTTTGATCATAAGCTGCCAATTTTATGACCAATCAGGTTGACAGATTTGACAAGTTGTCTGATGAAACACATACAAACTCATCGATTGCTAGTACTTCTCGTCTTTAAGGATAACAGATATGTAAGAAGTTAAATTATCATTTTAAAACAGTCAACAGCTGCCCCTGAAATTATATCTATTTGCTACAGTGGTGTTTTAATATATTTTCCATAATAATAATTATTATTATAATTGGTATTAAAGAATTTATTGATATATCGAAAAACATGTTGTTTAAATTAAGTGGAATTAATTAATCGATGCAAGCGCACACTTCATGGTTTAAAGGTGTAAGGTAGTTGTTGTATATCATGTTCATACCATGTGTGCGTATTCATAATATATAACACATACAGATTTATACGTGTTAGTTTGTTGTTAAAATTGAGGGATAATCTGAACATTCTGAAGTAAGTATTTTCGCTTTAGTTGTGTGAAAAAGTAGTTTGGAGATTTTTCCTTAAACCAAAAAGAAACAGTCAGAAATAATCGCCCCACTATTTGTTAGAAATGATGAAACAAAATATTGTAAGCTGTCATCTTAATATTCATATTTGATCTCTCATTAACATGCAAATATCAACATATCAAACTTTATCATATGTACAGATCAAACAATTAAAGGTATCTTAAGGATGATCGCTTTTCTAATAGGAAATAAATAGGATTTGAAATAGGTGTTTTATTTTGAGAGAACATATGAATAATAAACAAATAAGCAAGAAAAAAATAGGTTCATGTGCTCATTTTAGAGCTATAAGGCCTTGAAAATTTGCAGGAAATGGGTTTTCTCTGGATTTTTCCTCGTCTTTGCATTGGCAACTTCAGTCTCTCAAAAATGTATGAAAAAATAAAAAGGATTTCACAAGATTTTGTCAATTACCATTATATGGTATATATGATTGAATTATAAAAGAAAAAGTAGGGGTTCACGGGCAAAAAAAAATTCATGTTTAAGAAATGGATAAAACCCGAGGATTTCGAAAATCTGACAAAAAGACCAAAACATGACCAGTGATCATCCTTAATATATTTTTAACATTGTAAGTCCGATATTTGTGAAATTTCTTACATATAAAATATTTTGTGAACTTAATGATATGTCTTAAATATCAAACACATGTATATCAGACACCTTAAGTATTATGTTGTACTTATTACACACAACTTCCTAATACTTTTTAATGAATCGCGGCCGTAGACTTCACCAAACATCACTAATTGTATAAATATGCTGATCGATAGCAACTGTTTTAGACATGTTTTCAATGATAAGATCATACTGATTGTTATTTATATTCTAAAATCATGCAGGATGGCAATATTTTTAGAACCACGTGCTTTCGTTGCATTTAAGGTAAAGTTTGTGGTCACACGGAGATAACTCGAATTGAAAAGTTGCATAAAGTTCTGATAACTTGCGCGTTTAATCCGGTGAATTTTAACAACGTCGAAAAAGCGCGGTGGTTACAATTATCGTCTGAAAAAATGTCAACACATCGTAGCAGTGAATCGAATCACATGTTTAACGATTAAAAATCAAAACTTGCTCTATTGCTTGGAATGCATTCGGGAACTATATCAATGTCAATTTAAGAAAAGTTTCTTGCCAGAAACACCTGAAAGTCCGACACAACTGCCGAAGCGTGTATCTATATTTTGAATATTGATCAACGTTGATTTGGGAGAATATTTTTTGAAACGACAAAGTCTCACCTTTATGGACGACTTCATCATTGCCGATGCTTTGAATTATTAGATATTTCAGTAACTGATCGTCTTTAACATGGCCAGAAATTATGAGGATACAAAGAATAAATCATTATTACATGTACATGTATTAGAGTCGCAACTTGCTACAAGATTCAAACAACAAATTCATGGAGGTCATAAATCCTGATCTTTCCACGAATTGAAAAATCCAACCTTTAACAGTTCAAGAAGAGATTTTGAATAGCTACGTGTATTTTGACTTCATTAGTTCAATAAAATGTCCATTGATTTTCTGGTCTTCATCTACATTTGCACCCACTTTTGTACTGTAGAGCTATGATTTGGTAGGGATATGGTTATCTGATGGAAGGGTTCCTTCATGCAGGCCAGAGCCTATTACATTGATAATTTGAAGTTTGTTCTTATTTCTATTTAGAATATAAAAAGAGAAAACTATGCAGTATTTTTCATACATAACAAAAAAAAAAAAACAAAAAAGCAAAAAAAAAAAAAAAAAAATAAAATAAAAAAAAAAAAACCACCCATGCCATGTATGAGGCATGTTTAATAGTTGAATATACATTGCGCCATGATGCAAGTTAAACAGATCCAACACGGTATTTGCTTAGTACTTTGTTTTACTACACTCGAATTTAAACTTGATCTAGATACTATCAAAACAAGTCTTCCTCCATACGAATTTCATCAAAATCCGCAAATGAATATAGCCATGAGAGTGCTTACAATGGGGACGAACGGACAGACGGACGGTTGCCCGGCATTTCTATGTCCCCGCATTGCGTTCCGGCGGGGGACAAAAATTGTGCCCTGAAAACGGCTTTCAGAGATTGATTTTCTCACAAAAAATGCGAAAAATACTTTATTTATGTGTTTAAGAGGGTTAATATAGCATCCATTTCCATGGAAACGAGATCGGAGACATATGAATTTTATTATTTTATTATAATGGAAATATTTAAATCTATGAGTTCTCAATTTTTCATTAAATCGGAAACAGGATATTTTCACCTTTTTGTTGCCATGGTAACGTCGCTATTTTTGCAAGGATATGTTAAAATGTTGTGTTTTCGTGATTTTTTCTTAACTTTTCATGCAGATTTGATAAATAATATCTAGAACATAATCATTTTTACAATTTTCATTAAAAACGTTAATAGTTTTAATACTTACATAAATTATTTCTTGAAAATAGTAAAATAAATAAATTGTGACAAAACTACCAAAAATCCAAATTTTTAGCTGTTCTTACAAAAAACTGGACGGGCGATTTTCTTAAAAATGCCACGACATAAGAAAGGTTCCCCCAATGTACAAATAAATATGTCACATTACTACAATATTATAATGATAAAAATCCAGGGAGAGCGCAAACCTTACCTTAATGTCAAGTTGTTAAACATAGTACTAATCAGTTATTTATTATCTAGTTGATCTTTTAGAAGATTTAAAAAAAAAGGAATTGTGTCATCGTATAAATCATATTCAGTCACAATAGGTACTGTTATAAAAACTAATAAATGAGAATATTTTTTTTTTATTATTTTCAACTTGGAAACTAAAGTAATTTTATACCAATATATTTACATAAACATATCTGACTTCTTTTCTGAAACAAAATATCCAAAGTTGCTTCAAAAATACGTATATTTTTAGAAGCATGTAGAAAATCTATCTGTTCCCGATTCCTATTTATTAAGGTCTTTCCCGTTTCCAACGGAAAGACCTTATTGTAATTCGTCTGATTATTAAGGTCTTTCCCGTTTCCAACGGAAAGACCTTTCTGTAATTCGTCTGATTATTATTAAGGTCTTTCCCGTTTCCAAACGGAAAGACCTTTCTGTAATTCGTATGATTATTATTATTATTCTTATTATTTTTCTTCTTTTCCGCCAACTTCGATGTCAAGAATTTTCTTCATTTCGCGACATATCAAAATGATATTTCAACAGTTGGTTCGGAATGATAAACCGGATTCAGGATTGACACCGCGAAGCCGAACTCTTTTCCATACAGAGTTATCTGCCCACATACCGTAAACCATTGTTATCGAAATAACTCAGGAACCGTAACAAATAGCTGATCAAATATATAAGGAAAAATGTTCACCTTCGCAAGACGCAACTTTGTCAGATTTCACTTAACTTGTTTTATCGACTCCTTATGGGAGTTACTGGCCCTTGAATATTTGACCGAGCGCGTGCATGGTCAAAACTCATAAACCGTTAGTCGTAGAGACTTGGGACTTTCACCATTAGTCGTCAGATGTCTTATTCTACAAAATGACCTCAAGGTCAAAGGTCAAGGTCAAACTTGACCTTTGACCTTATACCTTGTTATGGGAATAACTCATAAACCGTAAAAGATAGCTGATGAAATATGTTGGCAAAAATGTTCATCTTTGCAAGACGCAACTTTGTCATGTTTCGCTCAACTTGGTTTATCGACTCCTTATAGGAGTTACTGGCCCTTGAATATTTGACGAAACGCGTACATGGTCAAAACTCATAAACTGTTAATCGTAGAGACTTGGGACTTTCACCAATAGTCATCAAATATCTTATTCTTCAAAATGACCCCAAGGTCAAAGGTCAAGGTCGCACTTGACCTTTGACCTTATACCTTGTTATGAGAATAACTCAGAAACCGTAACAAATAGCTGATGAAATATATTGGAGGAAATGTTTGTATTGTCAAGATCTAAGTTTGTCTCATTGGGTCTGAAGTTGTACGATGACTCCTTATATGAGTTACTGCCCTTGAGGCATGTTTGTTTATCCTATATCTCAAAAACCATTATAGATATGAAGAAAATGTTAATACAAAAAAAGATCAGTTTCAAAAGATCTACATTTTAGTACCAAGGTCAAAAGTCAGATATCAAGGTCATCAAAAATGTCCTTAGCAACCGACGGAAAAGTACCTAGCAACCATATATATTTATGGTCAGGACCCTATTATAGAACTATAGAGGTGAAAATTGAAGGTCAAGGGTCAAGGTCATTGAAAAAGTCCTTAGCAACCGATGGAAAAGTACCTAGCAACCATATATATTTATGTTCAGGATCATATTATAGAGCCATAGAGGTCAAAATGGAAGGTCAAGGGTCAAGGTCATCGAAAAAGTCCTTAGCAACTGATGGAAAAGTACCTAGCAACCATATATATTTATGCTCAGGACACTATTATAGAGCCATAGAGGTCAAAATGGAAGGTCAGGGGTCAAGGTCATTGGAAAAGTCCTTAGCAACTGATGGAAAAGTACCTAGCAACCATATATATTTATGTTCAGGAACCTTTTTTAGACCTGTGAAGGTAAAATGGAAGGTCAAGGGTCAAGGTCATTGGGACAGAGTCCTATATTTTGACTAATATCCTTAGCAACTTAGGATTAAAAGGTCAATTTGACTAGGGAAAGACCTTGCAATTGTTCTCTGAACAATTGTCTTTCTAGTTATTATTATTAAGGTCTTTCCCGTTTCCAACGGAAAGACCTTTCTGTTATTCGTATGATTATTATTATTATTATTTTTCTTCTTTTCCGCCAACTTCGATGTCAAGAATTTTCTTCATTTCGCGACATATCGAAATGATATTTCACCAGTTGGTGCGGAATGATAAACCGGTTTCAGGATTGACACCGCGAAGCCGAACTCTTTTCCATACAGAGTTATCTGCCCAAATACCGTAAACCATTGTTATCGAAATAACTCAGGAACCGTAACAAATAGCTGATCAAATATATTAGGAAAAATGTTCACCTTCGCAAGACGCAACTTTGTCAGATTTCACTTAACTTGTTTTATCGACTCCTTATGGGAGTTACTGGCCCTTGAATATTTGACCGAGCGCGTGCATGGTCAAAACTCATAAACCGTTAGTCGTAGAGACTTGGGACTTTCACCATTAGTCGTCAGATGTCTTATTCTACAAAATGGCCCAAAGGTCAAAGGTCAAGGTCGCACTTGACCTTTGACCTTATACCTTGTTATGGGAATAACTCATAAACCGTAAAAGATAGCTGATGAAATATGTTGGCAAAAATGTTCATCTTTGCAAGACGCATTTTTGTCATGTTTTGCTCAACTTGGTTTATCGACTCCTAATAGGAGTTACTGGCCCTTGAATATTTGACGAAACGCGTACATGGTCAAAACTCATAAACTGTTAGTCGTAGAGACTTGGGACTTTCACCAATAGTCATCAAATATCTTATTCTTCAAAATGACCCCAAGGTCAAAAGTCAAGGTCGCACTTGACCTTTGACCTTATACCTTGCTATGAGAATAACTCAGAAACCATAACAAATAGCTGATGAAATATATTGGAGGAAATGTTTATATTGTCAAGATCTCAGTTTGTCTCATTGGGTCTGAAGTTGTACGATGACTCCTTATATGAGTTACTGCCCTTGAGGCATGTTTGTTTATCCTATATCTCGAAAACCATTATAGATATGAAGAAAATGTTAATACAAAAAAAGATCAGTTTCAAAAGATCTACATTTTAGTACCAAGGTCAAAAGTCAGATATCAAGGTCATAAAAAAAGCCCTTAGCAACCGACGGAAAAGTACCTAGCAACCATATATATTTATGGTCAGGATCCTATTATAGAACTATAGAGGTGAAAATTGAAGGTCAGGGATCAAGGTCATTGAAAAAGTCCTTAGCAACCGATTTAAAAGTACCTAGCAACCATATATATTTATGTTCAGGATCATATTATAGAGCCATAGAGTCAAAATGGAAGGTCAAGGGTCAAGGTCATCGAAAAAGTCCTTAGTAACCGATGGAAAAGTACCTAGCAACCATATATATTTATGTTCAGGATCATATTATAGAGCCATAGAGGTCAAAATAGAAGGTCAAGGGTCAAAGTGATCGAAAAAGTCCTTAGTAACTGATGGAAAAGTACCTAGCAACCATATATATTTATTCTCAGGACTCTATTATAGAACTATAGAGGTGAAAATTGAAGGTCAGGGATCAAGGTCATTGAAAAAGTCCTTAGCAACCGATTTAAAAGTACCTAGCAACCATATATATTTATGTTCAGGATCATATTATAGAGCCGTAGAGGTCAAAATGGAAGGTCAAGGGTCAAGGTCATTGGGACAGAGTCCTATATTTTGACTAATATCCTTAGCTACTTAGGATTAAAAGGTCAATTTGACTAGGGAAAGACCTTGCAATTGTTCTCTGAACAATTGTCTTTCTAGTTTTTCTTCTTTTCCGCCAACTTCGAAGTCAAGAATTTTCTTCATTTCGCGACATATCGAAATGATATTTCACCAGTTGGTTCGGAATGATAAACCGGATTTAGCATTGACACCGCGAAGCCGAACTCTTTTCCATACAGAGTTATCTGCCCAAATACCGGTAACTATTGTTATCGAAATAACTCAGGAACCGTAACAAATAGGTGATGAAATGTATTGGGAAAAATGTTCATCTTCGCAAGACGCAACTTTGTCAGATTTCACTCAACTTGGTTTATCGACTCCTTATGGGAGTTACTGGCCCTTGAATATTTGACGGAGCGCGTGCATGGTCAAAATTCATAAACCGTTAGTCGTAGAGACTTAAGACTTTCACCATTAGTCATCAAATGTCTTATTCTACAAAATGACCCCAAGGTCAAAGGTCAAGGTCGCACTTGACCTTTGACCTTATACCTTGTTATGGAAATAACTCATAAACCGTAAAAGATAGCTGATGAAATATGTTGGCAAAAATGTTCATCTTCGCAAGACGCAACTTTGTCCTGTTTCGCTCAACCTGATTTATCGACTCCTTATAGGAGTTACTGGCCCTTGAATATTTTACGAAACGCGTACATGGTCAAAACTCATAAACTGTTAGTCGTAGAGACTTGGGACTTCCACCAATAGTCATCAAATGTCTTATTCTTCAAAATGACCCCAAGGTCAAAAGTCAAGGTCGCACTTGACCTTTGACCTTATACCTTGTTATGAGAATAACTCAGAAACCGTAACAAATAGCTGATGAAATATATTGGGGGAAATGTTTATCTTGTCAAGATCTAAGTTTGTCTCATTGGGTCTGAAGTTGTACGATGACTCCTTATACGAGTTACTGCCCTTGACGCATGTTTGTTTTATCCTATATCTCGAAAACCATTATAGATATGAAGAAAATGTTAATACAAACAAAGATCAGTTTCAAAAGATCTACATTTTAGTACCAAGGTCAAAAGTCAGATATCAAGGTCATCAAAAAAGTCCTTAGCAACCGACAGAAAAGTACCTAGCAACCATATATATTTATGATCAGGACCCTATTATAGAACTATAGAGGTGAAAATTGAAGGTCAAGGATCAAGGTCATTGAAAAAGTCCTTAGCAACCGATGGAAAAGTACCTAGCAACCATATATATTTATGTTCAGGATCATATTATAGAGCCATAGAGGTCAAAATAGAAGGTCAAGGGTCAAGGTCATCGAAAAAGTCCTTAGTAACTGATGGAAAAGTACCTAGCAACCATATATATTTATGTTCAGGGACCTTTTTTAGAGCTGTAGAGGTCAAAATCGAAAGTCAAAGGTCAAGGTCATTGTAACAGAGTCCTATATTTTGACTATGCAAGTCAAAATAGAAGGTCAACAGTCATGCTTAATAGCCTTACTTGCAATTTGACAAGGGAAAGACCTTGCAATTGTTCTCTGAACAATTGTCTTTCTAGTTATTATTCTTCTTCTTTTCCGCAAAGTTTGATGTCAAGAATTTTTTTCATTTCGCGACATATCGAAATGATATTTTGCAGGATGGTTCGGAATGATAAACCGCATTCTGGACTGACCCTGCAAAGTCGAAATATTGATCGATACAGAGTTATCTGCCCGAACACTGTAAACCTTGTTACCGCTCTATCACGGAAACCGTAACAGATAGAGGCAAACCGAAAGGTGGAAAATGTTCGACATCTCAACACACAAGTTTGTTCTTATTTGGTCGAAACATTTTGACGACTCCTTATGAGAGTTACTTCCCCTTGAACAGTGAACCGAACACCTTAAGGGTCAAAAGTCATGAACGGTTAGTCGTAGAGACTTGGGACTTCCACCAATGACCATCACAGGTCATGACCTTGAAATTGACCCTAAGGTCAAAGTTCAAGGTCAAACTTGACCCCTGACCTTAAACCGCTCTGATTCGGAAACGGTAAAAGATAGCTGATTAAATGTGTTGAGAAAAATGTTCATCTTGTCAAGACGCAACTTTGTCATGTTTCAGTCAAAGCAGTATATCAACTCCTTATAGGAGTTATTGGCCCTTGTATATTTAACAGAACACGTAAATGGTCAAAAAACATAGATGGTTAGTTGTAGAGATTTGAGACTTGCACCAATGTTCATCAGAGATCAAAAACTTCAAAATGACCCCAAGGTCAAAGGTCAAGATCATGTTCTAGAAAATGACAGTGATGGTTATATTTCAAAAATATCCATATATGCTTGATTGAAGCATTTTTCTAATTTTACAAAATAGGGAGTAGGGAGGAATGTGGTAAAAATTGCTTTAAAATGATCTAATTCAACATAAGTTCACTCTTTATCAAATCTATCTAGCACAAATTACTTTTTAATGTGTAAATACAGCCCTGTAAATGCATATAAAGTACATGTAGACAGCTAGAGGATATCCAGAGCTTTGTTAATGACAAAAAATTATGACGCAAACTCCAACCAATTTCCTGAAAATAGCGTTCGCGCAGTGGAGTAAAAGAAAGATATTTTCCGCCATAAAACACAAGATTCGTCCAAATTTTACCAATTTACTGCATCCGAATGTCAAAATTTCGCGTCAAATTAACAGTATTCACGGAGATGTCGTCTGGTGAAAATGGCACCGGAAATCTAAATAAATAAATCGTGACATCAAATTTCTACATGAATCTTCATTCTGACATAAGTAAATGTGTACACGTACACTCCGTTTTCTATTTATGACTATTTCCACATCAAACAGCAAATTACATTATCCTGTGCCATGTTCACCCGACGACGTCCTCTCTCGAAAAGAAAGAAATAAACTAAGTCCAGACATATATAAATGGACGTCACGTGACTTACACAACGTCATCAATAGAAGTAAACATTATAGTAGAAATGTACTTTTACTGTCACTTGTGTATATAGAGAAATAAAAATACAATGCCCCGTCCCCCCCCCCCCCCCCCCCCACACACACACACACACACTTGTATTCAGCAATGCTTGGAAAACTTGCTACCTACAAATAAAAAATAATTAATTAATAAACAAACAAACAAACAAACAACAAAAAAAAGGCCCGTCCCGCCTTCAGAAAAAGAGATATTGCTACTTCATTATTTTTCTTTCTTTTTTTTTTTGACAATTACTATTTGGAACAATACATTAAAAATTTAAGAGATTTCAAAAGAAAATAGAAGTAGCAATATCTCTTTACTGAAGACGGGACGGGCCTTTTTTTTTGCCAAGAGTTACGCCCCTTGCCAAAAAAAAGAGGAGCAGGGCCTCTTTATTGCAAAACTGGAAACGTGAAAAGGAAAGACCTTATCATTTGTGCATAGCACAAATGACCTTTAATTTTTACTATGATTTGAAAAGTATAGAACACCTTTCCATGGCACGCAGGGACTTGTTTAATCCCTCCTTGAAAATTATATTCAAAGATGAATTCTATTTTAAACATTAAATTTAATTCAAAACCTTCAGAAAAACTTCAATTTTACATTTCTTGGATATGTTATCGATCGAAGCATTCCTTGTTCAAAACCGAAATATCTAACCAGAGTCTTGTGGACAAATATCAAATGTTTGATAACATGTCATATGTTGTATGTTAGTGTTATTCTAATATTATTTCATCATTGTAATAAGTACATCTTTTGTAATGGTTTGTTTTTTTCATATATATGAGGATTTTATTTAGACACGCCCTTCACAAATGTTGTCATTTAACTGCAAAACGTTTATTTCCACCCTCTATTAGATTAGCTAGTGGGAAACTCCTTTAGTTCACTTGGTAGAACGATTGACAACTGAACAATGGGTTGGGGCGATAAATTAGGTATGTTAGAAATACGATAAATTGTACTTGGAATTCTGTATTCTGATTTGGACCGACTATTTAAAATATATTTATGTCAATACTAAATAAAACAAAATATAGCTGTAAAAATCAAAAATGTAATTTATGTAAACACAATATCACATGTGTACAGAAGAGCATTGCGCAGTCAAAAAAATAATAAAAAAAATAACAATCCAAAGATACTAATGTTAGATATAGTAAATTTATATTATGCTGTATACGACGCATTTCAAGGAGTTACCTCTCATCAGCAGCATTAAAACCGAAACATTTGGAAGACCAAAAACAAAACTTATATTAAGCAAGAAGTACTCAACCAAAAGTACCGAAATAGGAAGCCAAATTTCAGCTAAGGAGATCTACCATGTGCAATACAAGGAATGAACCCTTAGTATTTCTATCATTTTTGAATTTTGCTAAATACTGGTAATTTCTGTAACAAATATGCTTCAGCCAACATCGAAAATATTTTCCCAGGCAATTAATGATAGTCTCTTACGATAATTTGCAGGATGGAATGTTTGGTAATATATATATATATATTGTGATTATTTCAGACAGAAATTGATGAAATTATTAACGATAAAAATATGTTTAATGATGAAAAGAATACAAATAAAGAAAATGACGAGAAAATATTAGTTCAAGAAGACTATTTGTTGAAGGACTCAAAAAACGCAAATGCTGAAAAGTCATTTACCAACAAAATGTGCCCTAACCTTAAAAAAAATCAAAATGACATCTCATATAGAAATCAAAATTCGCCATACACAGATTTTAGCTTTTGTGCAAATGATCTTATCGGAAGGACATGGACGAGTACCAGTAACCATTATGACGAGTTGTTCGTTGAATCCGATTTCACCAAAACTGGTGTCGCTGACAATAGAGAGGGGATAAATATTTCCGTTGAAAAGGCGTTACTGTGGTCAGAGTCGGGGCATATATACATGTATGTAGAAGATGGACCAACAACTTCACAAACGGAATCTACTAAAGGCAGTTCAGCTTTATCATTTTTCTTCTGTTCACTGGAAAGGAGACACAAATTGATACTTATAAGTGTGTGTTTGAGTATCTTCTTGTCGTATCTCGGTTTGTCCCTGATCGCTCCATTTTTTCCAGAAGAGGTAATTTCTTAATTATTTGTATACACTTAAACGTGTAGCACTACTGTTTGGTATTGCACTGCTACTTAAAATTCAGAAATAATGTGTACAGTTGTAAATCTTTGACTTTGATTGGATTTATTGTCTCACATTTTTTCTCCTCTGCCTCTCCTCTTTTGTCTCTGGAGCGTCAATTTCTTTTTAATTTTTTATTCATGTTATTAAAGAAATAAACGGTAAATCAAACGGGAAAAAAAATTGTGCATAAGTTCTGAGTATTGATACATTCTTATTTTTCACGTCAGAGAATAAATTTAGATCTCTTCCAGCAATGATGCCAACTGTAAGTTTGAGTTTTGACTGAAATAGCAAATGTTTTATGCAATTGAAAATTGAAGAAGCCATAAAGCCATAAAGCGCACACTGCAGAAAGTATGCAGTAAAGACAAAAAGTACATGTAGCAGATGCAAATCAGCTGTTCTTGGAAGCAGCGCACATGCACATTATTATCCATTGAAGAAAACATGGGACAGCGCATAAGAAGTGACTTAATTTCAATATAATGACAACTTTTTTCTAGGCTGCTTCAAAGAATGTTAGTAATATAATATCAGGATGGATCTTTGGAATATTTGCACTGACACAGATTGTTGCTTCACCTTTATTTGGACGTTTGGTAGGTATATATATTGTAATCCGTCTTAAGATCCCTGTGGGAATTCATTATTTTTACCTCTTATGTTTATCTCTCTTGGCGCAATTTCAGTTGAAAAGGATTACCAGTTATCTTGTAGCATTATAAATATATATTTGGGACAACGTTTTTCAAGTTCTAACAGATGTACTTTATTTATGTCAGACAATTTTCGACGGAAACAACGTTTCATTGCGTTTTAACAAACAAAACCTGTCTGCCACAACTTTTACCGGAAGTAATCTTTAAACGTAAATATATACGTAAGAGCTAAACAATTCGAATTAAGAAATATTAATTCATCGCATGTTTTTCTTTTTATTTAAAATCCTAGATATATTTTATACGGATATAGGTATTAATAGTACATAGAGCATTACAAATAAATGTCTTCGAATTTAAAATTATACTTTATTTAATGAGTTGTTATGACAGTATCTACCTGGACACAATAATTAGCAGACACCTTGTGGTGGTTAGAGTGGTAGCAGATGTTAAAGTATCTTGCAGTTAGGTAGATAAACTTAATTTCAGTTGACAAGAGGCGTGGCTTGGACACAATCATCAACTAATCAGATTTTGCATGGATTTAAAATTGTTCAATTGTGAATAATAATTTATTGATTAAAAATGAAAAAAATTAATAGAATAAAAAAACCTGTTATTCTATGTTAGTAATAATCTATTATAAAATAAAAATAAACAAATGGACAAAATTTATTCATTTCAAATGCTGAAAAATATAGATGATTAGCAAAATTGTTAAATTTTAACAGAATATGTAATTTTGATATAAAATTGTTTTTGCATATCGTTTAAAACAAATATTCAGATTAACTTATATCACATTTTATTATAAAAAATGGCATTAGCTTTCGGGTATCTTCTGTTGGCTTTCCTTATTTTTCATCTTCGTACATGTACAAATAAATTATAAATATGACAGAAGTGTCTGGTTTGGTCAACTTAGCTTACTTCAAAATGAGTTACATGCACATGATAAATATTGAAGCATACATATAATAAATATTAAGCGTTTGTTTCCAAATATAAAAGAGACTTTTTTATTTTATTTTTTTTTTTTTTGTTGTTTTTTGCAAATATTTACAAACTTCTTAAAACTGCTTTAGTTTCATTTCTTGTATGCTTCAGTCTAGTTTAATTTGACAAAAGAACAATTAATTCTCATATAATTAAACTTTTTTTAAGTAACTAAATATTTTAAATGAAATAATGTTTTAACACTGGAATACAATTGTTGTTTATTCAAGAATATAATTAGATGCTAAATTTAAACATAGTAATGACTTAAAATCAATTTAAGTTGATTAACAGTTAATTAATTTATTAGATTGCAAAAATTATTAGTGCCGACTTAAGTTTATGGCTTTGAAATTGACGGGTTAACAATGAACAAATAAACATCCTGTAAAAAGTTGTAAAACAACTGGTGGCTGGTAATGAAAGCGGACTACTGGACTAAAACAACATCTAAGATATTCAGAAGTCCTTTGAAGGGGAAATGCTTATTTATCTGTAGATCTACCTCAGACAAGCTAATAACCAAATAATGATACTTAAAGTTTTTTGTTTTTGTTTTTGTTTTTGTTTTTGTTTTTTGTTTTTTTTTTGTTTTTTTTTTTGTTTTTTTTTGTTTTGTTTTGTTTTGTTTTTTTTTAAATCTTTTTTTTCAAGTACATGTAATGTACCACAATGTATTTTGTTTAATTATAAGTTAAAAAAATGCTATATTAATTTATCATCTATAATATAACATATTAAAGACAAATATATATAGGTTATATATTAATATATAGGTTGATATACATATATTATTTGATTATTTATTTATTTAAATTATAATTGATTTCAATTTTTTTATCCATTTAGTTCTTACTGCTTATTAATAATCGTTTGCTATGTAACTTAGTTATTAAATAAAATATTGTATTTAAAGTAATGGTACCTCAATAGTATATAGCATTAGAAAAAATATATTTTGTTAATAATTAATTCAGATTTTGTCTTTTTATGTGGTGTATGTCAGTAAATTATTCTGCCTTCAATTTGTAGATATTGAAAGTCTTTAAAGAAAGGTTTTATCAACTTACAGAAGAATAAAATATTTTACGAATTGCAACAATTATGATAATGTTTTACAAATGTATCATAAGACATGTAAGAAGTGAACATTCTCAGAATTAACTTAAAATAATCTTCTCTTTAATCTAAAGGAACGTTAATTTTGATATTTATTTGGTGAAAAACAGTAAAGAAAGTATCAATACTTTGCTCGAAATATTTTACCTTGTAGATTTAGAGACTTTATAATTATTTTTAATCCATCCAGCTCCTTCATTTACGAAATGTTTGATGAAAACAATAAAATAAAATAAAGATATTCAACAGCTAAATACATAACAGATAATATTATTTTCTACAATAAAATGCGATATAAAATTCATCTGCGTAATACCTGTAAAACTATGCATATATTTATTTATTCTTTCCATGATATTTTTTTTTATTAATCGATGGATTATTATTCATAACTAAACTATTCAGAATCAATAAAATCTTATTAGTTGAAAAACTCACTCTAACCAAACCTCTTATGAACTGCAAATAAGTTTATCTACCTAACTGCAAGATATTTCAGACCTTATACCGTTCTTATTACAGCAAGTGTCTGATAATCATATTGTGTTGGTGGACAAAAATATTTATTTCAAAATTGGAAAGTCGAAACTAAAATACACATGAAATATGTCAATTAATGTCTATATATTTTTGTCAGCAATCTGAAAAAAATACATTATTTATACGAAAAATGTATAATACGTTAAAAGTTAGAAGTACTACTTGTTCTGTAATTTTTGCAGCAATAAGATAAGATTAGATATTTTAGATACAATTTCTCCATTCGCTTAGTTTTTTAACAGATACTTTTTTCGATTGAATTCGTTGAATCTTAACAGGAAATGAAGTTTAAAAACAGATTACCTCAGGTAAAGGCTGTGGCAGACAGATGTTGTTTGATAAAACGGTAGAAAACGTTGTATCAATCAGAAAGTGTTTGTCACATATAGATTTATACTGTTAAAACCCCAGCTGAGTGTTGTTTTAAAGTAGTATTTTGTTTGACACAATGATATCAGTCATTTGCAACTATTGCGGCAGTCACTTACATTCATATTTTATCCAGGGCAGTTAAAAAAAACGACTGAAATTGGTTTTTTCAGTCAGTTATCCTCTCAGTACTGTAGAAATCGGCAGTATTCGTGAGAGGCCAGTATGAATTTAAAGTCTTCAAGCCACTGGGAGAAAGAGCAATTTTTAGAAAATTGCATATAATTTCATATTTGTAGCCCTTTCTGTTATGATGGATATAAAAATAAAAATAATTAGCGAAAACATCAACCAAATGCGTCCAAATTCGGTCAATATGGAAGACCCCCTATAAAGGGTGATGTCACGTCTTTTGTTTAGAAAATATTGTATTTTTTTTTAATTATTCTATTTTATCATTTTGCACTAAATTCAAAATCTCACTTTTAAAATTGCATGTTAAAACTTTAAAACTAGACGCGTTTATCTGATATGAATGATAACACTGTCTTTTACTAGAAGACATACTGAGACCGCACTATATCCCAAAATAACAATCTATAAGAAGATTTCATCCCACCTGGATGCGTTATTCGACCTAACTATGAATCTTGTGGTCTTTGCTCTTACTCCCGACTGGCAACGGAAAGAACTTTTAATGTCTTTGGTTTTCCAATTTTCCGCGAGACCTGAGAGACGGTTGTCACCCTTAATAATTTCATGAGAGCTAGTTATACCCTTAATTATTGTACTTTTTTCAGTTACCCACAGTAGGTTTGCGATTCATGTACATGTCAGGCCTGTTCATGTCTGCAGGTTGTACAGTTTTATTTGGGTAACTATCATATAAATTTTAAGAACTGCACAGAATATGTTTCATTTGTAAATCATGAAGTAAACACCTCTGTATCTAAATCAGTTTCTGTGGTATATGAATAACCATACTTCTAATGTTGGAAAGTTTAAAAAATTTAGGTACACAGATGTTTCAATGTTCCTCATATAAATAACAGGGGTGGTATCTGAAACAACACAGGGCATTTTGTAATGTATAGAAAACAAATTAATAGTATCAGTGTATAAAATGTTTTAACAAATTCACAAATACACTCTAAATTCATATTTTCATTCCTTTGTTTACACTTCCGTAACTGTTAATAGGTCATAAATGATAAATATCAATTTTCAATACCTTTAATCATCTGTGCACAAAATTAGCCGATAAAGTACAGACGAATACAGAGAGAATATCAAACTAAGAAATCTGCACCAAACTACCGTCACCAGTTGGTCAATATTCTTACCACGTATCTTTTGCATCAGGTTCTTTAGTTTGGTTTATATATAGTGAATTCGGAAACATGTTATACCAACTTATGCTAATCATTCGCCACTTGGCATGTGCGAGAACCGCCCTTGTACGACATTTTAGCCTACTCTTTTTCAACATCTACAGAGGAGTCTTTAACGTGCTAAGAGCGTTGCTCTCCCTTAACATGGGACAACCATTTTTCGTCCCCAGGCGACGGACTAGTATCTTTTACAGAGACCGTCCTCGCAAATGGTGTCGACAAGGCGTCGCAAAGTTGATCCCTGAAATTTTCATCTCGAACGGGAATCGTACAAGCGACCTTTGACTTCGTAGTCTAATACGCTAGCCACTACACCACAGCGCCCTTATTTCAGGCTAGTATACTACTTTTTATGAACAATCAGTATTCATTTCTAGATGAATTAGCTTTTCAATCTATTTTAATCTACATATTTTCAGACTTTTGACATATGTGGACACCTCAGGGAGTAATATAACGTTCATTGTCTACTGTTTCCTGTTACGAGTGTTCCTGGCACTTGGAGGTACTGGTGTACAGACAGCAAGTTTTGCATTATGTGCCCAGGAGTTTGCCAATAATGTGGGAAAAGTGTTTGTACGTTTTTAATTCAATGTGAAGTGAACCTGAATAGAGTTAATAGAGTTACAAATTGGTGTCTGATTAACTCAGAGTACTGAAATTTCAAACATTCCGTCATTGGTTAATATCCTAAGACCTTGAGTTTTGGGGTAAACTACCTATCAACCATGTAACATCTTAATCAGCTAGGACATATACATTCATTGGATCAGTTGAATTTCAAACATTGCAATTCCATCTTTGTAGAATATCATAGAAGATTCTCAGACCTTTAATATTTGGGAAAAGTACATAGCAATCATACATTAAAAAAAAATCATACAGTATGCGACATAGGAATTGCTCAGAGCAATCAATTTTTAAAACATTGAAATTTCATTTTTGGCATATTATAAAGCGGAATATTGTTTTTTTGTAGGGATAATTTGGTTGTTTTTGCAAAAAACATGGATCTTAAATTTTTGCACTTTCAGAAAAATAAATGAAATAAAAGCAAATCTCTATATGGATGGATCTTATGTTGTCAGCATAAAGCTATCAAGATTGGAAATTAATGATTGATTTTTCAAAAAGACAAATATACCTAAGGAGCAATAAAAAACGGACAGACAAACCCGGGAAGACAAATGAACAACCACAAGCATAAACACAAAAAAAAACTAAAAAACAATGAACAACACGAACTCCGACCAAAACCAGGAGTGAACGCAGGTGCTCCGGAAGGGTAAGCAGTTCGTCGTGAAGTTCAACAAAGTCAATCCGGGGGAAGTCACAAATCGGTGGAGGCATATGAAAGGTTGCAACAGTGGGAACAGGCCCAACATAATCCTAAATATTTGAACACTGTAATGGACAATCAATTCGTGATGAAGAACGTAAAATTTCCTAGGTGATGGCATCAACTTATCCCTGATAAAACCCTGGTTAAGAAGATTTTGTGACAGCAGTAAACCTCTTTGTCGAAAGTCAGGATAACTCACGCATGTCCATGAAAATCCTATAAGCTGAGAGAATTTGATTTGTTTTGAGTTACAATTAAAATCATTCCAGATTGATCATTTTGAAACTAAATATTTGGATTTGATTTATTTTATTGTGTTTAATTTTTGCACCTTTATAAAATGCGCCAATTAAACCAAAATTTATCCACAGACAGAATATTCCAATTTACGGAATTCTCTGAATTGGTCTAAGATCTTTAACTAAAAACACTTTTTAGCAACCATTTATCAAGGTCATTTTTGGAATAGCAATTGTTTTGAAGAGGTAAATTTCAAACAGTTCTAATTTTAGAACATTTCTTGGGAAGGCTCTCCGATATTTACTTTAATTTGGAACAAAATTGCTTGAAAGGAACAATATAAACAAAATAATAAGAACCGTTGTATTATTTTGAAATTTACATATTGCGTATCGGCTTTTTCATCTTTCATGTTTATTACGTTTTCTTATATTTCGTTCGATATTAATTATTGTTTTTGTGTATGCAGCAAGTCCAAGAATTTATCCGTTCAAGAAAAAATACCCATCGTGATACATAAAAAGAGAAAATAATATCATAATCCTTAAAATATTGATGCTTTTTAAAATATATGAATCATGATAACACATATTTCTTTATCAAGGTATCAAGCCATTTTCAATTAGGATAAGAGTACCTATGTGTCGTGTTCAAATACACAACTTTCCTGTACACAAAATCTATTTCGTACAAATTTAACATTACAAATGAAATCAGATAATAAAAATAAAGCTCGTGTCTTAATTACTTTTTCAAATGCACTGAACCAACTGAGTTATAAGTACAATTATAAATAAAAAAGAATATTTACTGCATAAAAAATGGAACAGTTCTGTAAAAAGAGCATGCAAGTATAAAACAATTTTTGTATGATAATGATCTATCCTAAAATGTATAAACTACATGTAGCAATTTTTATGTTTTATGTGACGTAACCTTCACGTTTTTACAGGAATGATTTTGTCGAAATCTGTTGTTACGTCCATTCCTAGAGTGAAAGGATGACATTGTAGATGATTTTCAGATTTTCTGTCATTAAGATATAACGCTATTTCAAAAATCTCGATGTAATAAAAAAACGTGTTTGTTCATTCTAGGGTATAATTGAAGTATGCATTGCTGTAGGGTTTATGGCAGGACCTGGTATAGGAGGCTTTCTATACAGTGTAAGTAATCATAATCATGAATAGGACTTTGACAAGATAATATAAGTTATTTCTTGCCTATTTCTTTGAATTTCTTGAAATCATCTGAATTTGATGCTTCGATTGTATGACTACGACTTAATCTAAAAATTACATTTCTTTCATTTTTTTAAATCATTTGATTTTGATGCTTTGATTGTACAATGCATGACTTCATCACAAAATTTGAAATGAAAATCACAAGTCATTCATAATTAAATATAAGTTGTATATAGGAATATGTGTTGCATACGGTAACAGTAACAGTTCGTTTGTTTGCAATTTTATCACAAACGTGTGGATTTTGCGTCAGAAATCTATTGGCCCCTTATCCCTTTTACCAATTATAATACATACTTTATTTACAATTACAATCTCAATATTATGTAGAAGACAACATTGGTTGATCAGATGTGACTATTAAGATAATACCAATGTTCATGTGAAGACCTCATTTTACAACGTTGATCCACTAATGAAAGAATAAATTGTTTTATAACACCAGCAAGCAAATATAGCAGTTTATTATACAAAATGACTGTGTCAGCATAAAAATACAAAGTCATTATCAATCAAATGAGGTAATGTTTATTATTCTGTCGTAAACAAACCACTTGTATCCACATATTTATAATCGAGGTGTAATAATTGAAAATGTATCCCACAATGACTAGATTTTAACATGATAATTTATTGTTTAGAATCCTGTGTGTTTAAATTTTACAGAATGGCGGATTTATTATGCCGTTTACAATAATTGGTGGCTTAATGTTTTTGTGTGTTCCGTTCAGTGTCTGGCTCATTCCTTACGATGCAAGTCATATGGGTAAGAATATTACTGTACTTTATACTATAAAAATTAAATTGAAATTAGTCAATGTATTTTTGGAGTTACTCCCCTTAAAGCCTGACGGTCTTCCAGCCTGTTAATGTTGAGCATGTTGAAGAATTTAGTTTTCTTTGATTCATACTGTCATAATTATTACTATTATTTTGAATTTTAACAGGTATGTATAGTTCTGCAGAGTGGGCAAATGATAGGATGGATGAATGAATGAATACTGTTTAACGTCCAGTTGCAGCCAGGTCCATATCAGGTCGAAAACATGTTGATATGACAATGAATATGATCCTTGCTTTGTAATAGACCGACACGCTGAGTCGGATTTTTAATGTGCTAGCACACGGGGTAACTGTTTACAGGAAGACATATCACCCCTCGGACACATTATACTGATTCCGAGCCGACCAGTTGATCTTTGCTCTTACTCCTAGATGTCGCGTGCTTGGCGGAGAAGCATTAAATACTAATTTTAATGTATTTGGCTTGACCCGGCCGGGGATTGAACCCGCGACCTTCTGCACTCGAGGCGAGCACGGTAAATGATAGGAGTTTAAAATTTACTAGAAATTGTACTTCACGATGCTAAAACATACATGTAGAATCTAGACACACCATTCATTGGGTTGACATCCTCTATAAAGAATCGACAAAACAGTGGAAAATCCATTCTGACATTGAAAATATATAAATCATACAAATGCCATGTATTAAGCTGTAAAAATTATTGTTGTATCTTTAAAGCTTCCCATATATTAATTATATATATATTATAGTAATAGATTTGTTATTAATATTCAGAGAAAGTCTATTTTAACAAAAAGATGAAAAGTTACAAAATTTAGAACGAAATTCGTCTGAATTTATAAAAACATTTTTTTTATATGACTGTGATATAAGCAAAATATTTTATCGATTCTGTTGATAAAATATTAAATAATTATCTCTGAAATTCACAGCAAAACTAAATAGTTTGTTTTGCAATTTTCCTTTCCTACTTTAGAAACACAGTTCTCAGGAATCACAAAATTTGATACGACACGTGTGTTTCGTTTGGTACATGGTGGTTTTAATCATCTGTATGTGCAATATCGTAACCACATTTTAATTATGCATCCATTATTCGCTTGTATGTTTGTTTTATTACATTTTTTTGTGTTGGCCTCCTTTAGCCCTTGAATTGGAATTTTACCTTAGTTCTTGCCACTTCCTTTGAAAAAGTCGGCGGTTATATGCACAAACTCCACAGATTGATTTACAGTATTTATTGGTTAGCTAATGATATTTGAGCTAAATTCCAACATTTTGGTCAGGTAAAATGTCAGTTTTGTTGAGCGAAAAACTGATAAAAATGAAACGAGTTTAGAATAGAAGAAAAATGATAACAAGCAATAATGTGTTGGGATGTCAACACAGAAGTCCCCAAAACGCGGCCATTTTGAAAATTCAGAAACCTTTATGTACAACTAGGCATTTTTTGTACCAACTTTCATTAAGTTCTCTTGAACGGTTTTTGACATCCGATTCGGACAAGTTCATGGCTCAGAAAAAGGGAAAAGAATAATGAAAAAAGAATAAGAAACGCAGGAGAAACAATAAGTCCGGGAAATTTGTTTTTGGGACTTCATAATAATACAGGGATTCAGCGTCTCCATACGTAAACCTTTTATCAATTTTCAGGACAGTTTAAGAATCTATATTGTCTTGTTCTGTGACGCATACCAATTCTCTAACAAGAAAATGTATTTTGTCTTTTTCATCGTCACATCAACATAAAGCACTTCTATTCATGTTCCACAAATTGTATGTATGTTCTGGGCGTTTTAATGATTCCGTGAGATCCTCCGGAAATATTAAAAATAAAATCATACAAAGCTTTAAATGGTGGAAATGTTCAACCATAGTTTGTTGATCTGTTAAGTGACACAATGACAATTAGCTGTCCGAAAATTTATATTCTTCTAAACATAATAGAAAACTCTTATTTAATGTAAAATTGACGGTGTACCATTACGATGAATACAGAGTGTTTTGCATAGAGCACAAATTATATTTCTTGACAATAGGGACTTGTTTCAGATGAAACGTTATCCCTCAACTCATTCAATAGGAGAGAGAGAAGATTACGATTAACTATTAATAGTTCTCTGTAGTGAAAATATGGGTAAATCGCATGTGTTCTAGGCCAACCCCGAAACTACAAAACTGTTAAAGGCAGGCAAAAAAGATAAAAAATCACCCGAATTTATATTTATATTGTATGAACAAATTTGTATTGAAATTTTATGTTGCCTGAATTTCTAATATGTGACCATAAAGCTAAATCACAGGAAAACGCCCCTCTTTTCGACATACAAAATATTAGATGGACACTTTGATATTCTTTTATGGTAAAGTATTGTTACGGCCGAAATCACCTTTAAATTGTAGCCAACAAAAGACACAAATCAATAATAAAATTTAACAAGATTTATTATATACAAGGTTTACAAAAAATATTACAAAAAACTAAAATGTCAACTTAACTGTTCAAAATCCTTCGTCTTTTCCTAATCCGGAATTCTTCTCGTCACTGTTGCGGGAATCCAAACTGAATATTATATCCAATCAGTCACAATCTAGTATGATGTAACGAAAATAAAGGTCTGTCAAGTACGATGTGTGAAACGTAAATAAATTCAACAGCTGAAAACACAAGAATGTCTAGTCCAACACGTTCTGCTCTGAAAGTCTAACTTTCTTGTCCGTATATATACTGTAGAACGGAAACTTCTGGAATACGGTAGAAGTTCGAATCACACCATAATTATTACGTAAGTCAAATAGAAAGTTCTAGTCATTCCAACAGTATCTATTATTGTTCTAGTGATTTCTAAACTGCGCAGTTATAACATTATTTGGTAAACAACTATAAGTATTATGTAAACATAGTATACATGTTATAAGGCTACGCAAAACAAATTAGGCCAAGATAAATAAATATAATAATTACAATATCATAACAGTATATAGTGTTATTCGGTATTAACTGTAATAAAACAAACATATTTTGCAGATGTAAGAAAAAAGTCTGAAACAAAAGTATCGTTGTGGGTGTTTATGAAGTCGCCCAAAACAATCGTCAACAGTTTTGCTGTAATGGTATCTGGGATGATTTTTTCTGTACTGGATCCAACATTAGAACCTCACCTGAGTAACACGGTAAAAATTATTCACTATTTCACTAATTATTGTATAGCTTGGATTAACATTAACATCACAGGATTTGTCATTTAATTCAATTGTCTAACACCATCACAAGGTCATACCGAATGTTAATGATAGTAATGCATTGTGACCAATTCTACGTTGAAAATTAATTGAAGTTTAGGACCTTACCTATCTTCAAACACTGCATTTAGGCTGGTCGGGTTTTCAGAAGAACATGACTATTTAGTTAGGCACATTTACTGTGTTTTTAATTGCAATTTGACTTTGAGGCATAAATTATTAAACTAATTGTTTTTGTGTTTTATTAGCTTGATGTTCAAGCTGACGTTATCGGAATTATATTTTTGTAAATTGTATTTTATTACAGTCTGACTTCGATTCTGAAATTACTGGACTTCTGTTTTTGTATTGTATTACAGTTTGACTTAGAACCTGATATCATTGGACTTTTGTTTTTGTTGTTAGCTGGGGCTTATGGTTTGGCATCACCAATAGTTGGTTGGATAGCTGATAAAGCTGTTAGTTGCCTAAATTAAGTACATAATGCTCTCTTCTCTTTAACAAAGTACATATTTTTGTAAAGAGAAATATTTTAACAAAAGAAAGAAACAAAGCATAACGCACGTAGGGTACTGTTAGTAACTAATGAAAAAATATCAAAACTAAATAAAATAGATAAAAAGAAAATGAAACAAAATAACCAAAGAAAATAATAATAAAAAAAAAATAATAAATGATCACAATAAATTATAACAATATTATGATAATAAAATAGTTGAAATTATAATGATAATAGAATTAAAATTATGAAAAATTACAAATAAAAAACAACATTATAAAATAAAGAAAAGGAAAATAAATATGAATATCAAGGAAAACAAACAATTTTTATGTTAGTAATTTTATGCCCACATCTTGCAAAATTTAACGTTTACATACTGACTGTACATATAAGTTTCTGTTGGTTTAACATCAATTTCTGGTGAGTTTTAAATTTTTTGACAGTCTGATAGCCGTGCTGTAATGATACCTGGATTCACAGCAGCGGCCTTTGCTATGTTGTTCCTTGGTCCGTCAGAACTCCTTGGTCTTCAAGGCTTATTAGATAAGTAGGTATTGTAAGTTATAATATAATTTGCTAAAAACAGTTCTAAAATTAAAATAATAGGAATTATAATATCATATAAACTGACAGTATTCTCTTAGGATGAAGGATGAGTCAATGAAAACCAGGTGCATATCAGGACGATAACATGTTGATGTGATAATGAATATGATCCCTGCTTTGTACTGGACCGACACGCTGAGCTGAATTTTTAACTGTCCGCAAGAAAACATATCACCCAACTCGGACACATTATACTGACTCCGAGCCAATCCGTCAATCTTTGCTCTTACTCCTATATGCCGCGTGCTTGGCGGAGAAGTAGCAAATACCAATTTTAATGTCTTTGTTTTGACCCGGCCGTGGATCAAACCAACGAAATTCCACACTAGAAGCAAGCACGCTACCACAAGACCACCTACTAGTAGGCGTCGTATTCTCTCAGGACATTAAAAGGAAAATGTAATGGCAATATACAGAAAATAGAGGAAAAGTACAATCGGCAACCAGACCGGGAACCAGATTTCCTCTGTGGAATAATAACATAAAAAAATAACTCCTATCAAAACTATATTAAAATGAAATGTTGATTGAAGCAGGTATGACAAGGTCAATTGTTTCCCTAAAACATTGCTATATTAATAATTTTAAGAAATTATTTCGAACAGTTAAGTAATGCTACCTTTGGGACAAATTCCGTAATTGTCACTTCTATGTTTGTAGGAATCTTAACTTCC
Source organism: Mytilisepta virgata (assembly GCA_028015205.1). NCBI lineage: Eukaryota > Metazoa > Mollusca > Bivalvia > Mytilida > Mytilidae > Mytilisepta > Mytilisepta virgata. The sequence goes on along the minus strand of CM051512.1, from coordinate 5,610,481 downwards.
ATTTAAAATTTCGTATCAGGTTAAAAATAATTTTTTATGTTTTCGTGGAAATAAAATAAATGTTTGAAAAGTTTCACACCATCTCTCAATGATTAGGGATTTGTTGTACTTGGCCTCGCTATCTGCTAAATATTGTCATTGAATTATGTTGCAGTGCTGAACATGATTAACAGAATTGTTGTACACAGCTAACCTTTCATCAGACTAAATCACGGTAGTTCATGGAAACTTTTGAAAAATATTAACTTAGAAAATTTACCTATAAATTTAGGTCAAACACGACTTAAAAGACTTAGATAAGGGAAACATTTAAGAACAGTACGTTGTACAGGGGATTACATCCAATGACAAAGAAATTTTTTCTCTGAATTCAATGACAATTATGTTGCAGTGCTGAACATGATTAACAGAATTGTTGTACACAGCTAACCTTTCATCAGACTAAATCACGGTAGTTCATGGAAACTTTTGAAAAATATTAACTTAGAAAATTTACCTATAAATTTAGGTCAAACACGACTTAAAAGACTTAGATAAGGGAAACATTTAAGAACAGTACGTTGTACAGGGGATTACATCCAATGACAAAGAAATTTTTTCTCTGAATTCAGTATAATTTGAATTTCTTACATTGTTCATGCCCTTCTTCCTCCTATTTCATCATTGAACAACATTAATATACCATTCTGGTCTAACTTACAATAATGTTTTTAGTTGACAATTAGTAATTCGTCGTTGTATGGTAATTTATTAGAATTTTATTTTATTTTGTAGTCAGTTATGGTTAGACATCGTTTGTCTAATAGTGCTGGGTGTATCAGTCAGTGCATCCTTAATCCCTACATTTAGTTTTTATGTACAAATAGCGCAGTAAGTATGTGTAATTACGAAAAACTTTAAGAAAACCAAGAACTTAGATACAAATGTTTCATTATATATATATACACATTTCTGAATATTCAGATCATTTCTTGTAAAGTTGTTTTGGTTTCCGAAATTATCAAAAGGGATTTGATATAAAACCAATTTGTCTATTATCTTAATCCTGTAATTTCATATGATGTTTTGTTTTGTGCCTATTAAACTAGAAACTTTTCTGTATCTATCAAAAGAGTTTTTCAAATTTTCAGCAAAAAACAGGTAATTTATTTTAAGGTAATCAAAATGATTAATTCTACATGCGTACTTAGTCAGATATGGTTTCTTACAAACACTAAAGATTTATATCAGTTTTTAAAATTAAGATATTTTGAAGGTATATAAGTAAAAAAGGAACATCAGTCTTCAGCAACCCTGATGCTACCAAGACATTGTCCGCCATTCATGACAAATATGTTGTTGTTCCTGCAGACAAGGACCCTAATTACATCGTTTTTGTATGCAAAAGCTACTATTTTCAATGCTTGATTAATGAACTAGGGATTGCTAGTTCACTTGACAATCCTACCTATAAAGCTACTACACTTTCAAAGGAACAAATAACTGACAATCATAGATCGGTCTTATCGTAATTTGGTATTTCCATCAAAGATGGTGATTGTGATCTTCCTATCTTGTTTCGGTTTTAATGCTGCTGATGAGAGGTAATTCCTTAAAATGCGTCGTATACAGCATATTATAAATTTACTACATCTAATATCTGTATCTTTGGATTGTTATTTTGAAACCCCTGGGACGGTGCCTCTATATGGTGGACCCTAGGTCCCCAAGGGTATTCGCCAACCCTATCGTCAGACTTGTCTCACATGATTATTCATTGATTTGTTACAGAAATTACCAGTATTTAGCAAAATTCAAAAATAATAGAAATACTCAGGGTTCATTCCTTGTATTGCAGATGGTAGATCTCCTTGGCTGAAATTTGGCTTCCTATTTCGTATTTTTGGTTATGAGTACTTCTTGTTTAAGAACAAAATTGGTTTTTGGTCTTCCAAATGTTTCGGTTTTAATGTGGCTGGTGAGAGGTAAATGTGTTGTATACAGCACACTATAAATTTACTATATCTAATATTAGTATCTTTGGATTGTTATTTTGGTATTTGAGCATCTATGGAAGGTCCTTTAAAAATTTGCTTAAATCATCCTGGTCTGTGGAAGAAATGGCCGCCATGAGCATTTACATGTTCTGAATGGTCGAAATTTAAAACGTTCTTCTCTGAAACCGTAAAGCCAAATGAACTAATTTTGGTATGGAGCATTTATGGAAGGTTCTTTACAAAGTTTGCATAAATCTTCCTAGTCCATGAATTAATATAGTCACCATGAGCCAGGTGAGCGATACAGGCTCAGCCACCTGAGCCTCTTGTTTGGATACCGTAACAAATTTATCAACTAAGTTTCTGTCAAAAATTAAAGAAAGTATAAATAAGCATATGATAAGTTAGAAACTTGTATTGTTTCTTTAAAAAAGTAGCATTATAACAAATCACATATTTCTCTTATATCGCACAAACTTATGTGGCTAAATTCAACTAAGTATCATCCTGAAAATGTTTGAATAGCTAAATGTTTTGTTGTTTTCACTATAAAATCTAATTATTTTATTATCGTTATTACAAACAAGTATTACGGTAAGTGGAAGGGAAGCTTTTTAATATACCGTATGGAATTTTTTAGCTAAATTCATGTAAAAAATTCCTAAAAGTATAAAATATGTACCCATCAAGTTTTTAAGTTGTTTTTCACTTTAAATTACACATCTGTTATAACAAAACTCATATGTATCATATATCGCACAATCTTATATGGCTAAATTTAAATAAGAATGATCCTACAAATGTTTGAAAAGCTAAATTTTGTGTTTTTTTACTGTGAAATTGATTTTTTTTTATCTATCAAGTATTACGGAAAGTCGCAGAGAAACATTTTAACATACCCTATGAAATTTTCTGACCTACATTCATGTCAAAACTTACTAAATTTATAAAATAAACAACGTCAAGTTTGAAACTTATATTTTTACTTTAAATAAACACTTTTGTTGTAACAAAAATCACGTTTGTCTTATATCGCACTTTCTGATATGGCTTAATTTTACTAAGTATTAACCTAAAATTGGTTGAAAAGCTAAATTTTGTGTTTTTTAGTGCGAAGTTTAAATTTCGTCATCTAACAAGTATTACGGTAAGTTGCAGAGATCTTTTTTGGATACCATAACAAATTTATCAACTAAATTTTTATCAAAAATATAATAAAAACTCCTAGAAAGTATAAAATATCTACCCATCAAGTTTGAAATTTGTTTTTTCACTTTAAATTCCACATCTGTTATAACAACAATCATATTTATCCCTTGCCTACAATCTTATATGGCTAAATTAAACTAAGAGTGGTCCTAAAAATGTTTGAAAAGCTAAATTTTGTGACTTGGAAGTAAATTATTTGTGTTGATTTTAAAAACTACGCATGCGCCACCCTGATGACCAGTTCCAGAATGCAAATACATTTGATGTACTATGCATGCGCCGTCCTTACGACCAAAGTAGAGATGGGTTCGGTCATCAGGACGAAAACGTTTGCCAGAATAAACTTAGACGAAACCAGACGCGGTCCTAGTCGTGGTCCGAAGAACAGTCATTAGGACCATTTCTGTCCTCAAGTTAACTTTATGCAGAGATTATGACCATAAGGACCAGTCATAATCTCTGGTCTAAGTTGGAACGGTCATAATCCCTGGTCTAAGTTGGAACGGTCATAATCTCTGATTCGAATGTCTGCTTCAGGGTGATGTTTTAAATGATCCGTACTGTATTCAAGAATTCGTATTAATCAAATTTGGATATTAAAGAACTCCAAAGACTTAAAGGATATTTTACAATCTCGGTCCATTTCTGTCTGTAACAGTTAAAAAACATTTGATCTCTTTAACCTCTGTACCACTATTCCTTATTCACAACTGAAGGAGAAGTTGAAAGATCTAATCCATCGATGCTTTTAAAATAAAAATCGCAACAACAGATACACATACCTTGTCATTGGTAGAGATAAATCATACTTTGTTAAAACACTCTAAATCTAACAAAAAATATACAGAGGACGAAATTGTCCTGATGATTGAATTTTTCATCGACAATTTGTTGGTGGACGTGTTTTCCAACAGACAATTGGCATTCTTAGGGGCACAAATTGTGCGCCACTCCTGGCCGGCTTGTTCCTTTACTCATATGAGGCAGACTTCCTTGACGGGCTTCTTCAGGAAAAACGTCTTAGCACGTACGTTTAATTTCAGCTTCCGCTACACAGATAATGTTTTATCACAATAAATTTCACGTTTTGGGAATTTCTTACATCTCATCTACCCAATTAGCTCGAAATTAAGGATACCACATACACTGCCAGGTCTGCATCTTATCTTGACCTTCACCTCAAAATTGACACCAGAGGAAGGTTGACAACAAAGTTTTACGACAAACGGGATGACTTTGACTTTCCAATCGTCAACTTCCCATTTTTGACCGCAATATTCTAGAAGAGGCGGCGAATGGAGTATATATTTCACAACTCATACGTTAGTCCAGAGCTTGTGACATATACATTGACATCCTGGAGAGCCCGGCTCCTTACAGAAAAGTTGCTCAGACAGGGGTATGTTGCTCCGAAGTTGGAGTCTTCCTTATTAAAGTTTTATGGACGTCATCATGACTTGGTTGACATGTATGAAAAACTGTTTCCCAAATGAATATGGACCTGTTCCATTGATGGTATTCCTTCCTCATAACAGATTTGACATGAGCAGCATGGTGGGTGTCTTGCAGGAAGCAGAGACTGCTTACTCTACAGGAGCACCCGAGTCTTCCCCCGGTTTTTTTGGTGGGATCCATGTTGTTCATATGCTTTTAGTTTTTAATTGTAATGCATGTATTGTTTTGGTCTTGTCTTCATTGTTCTCCTGAGTTTGTCAGTTGTTTCGATTTTTCCCTTCGAACATCCCTTTGGTATTTCTTTACTTTACCTAGAACACATGATTTATTTTCATGCAACATTCTAAATTGAAAGGTTTAAAAAGTTTCTTTATCGTTTGATGTTTGCGGTTTTACGGCACTTTCCGCGCTACTGGATATATGTATCGATTCTAAAAGTGTTTATTGTTGCTTTAAGCCCGATGGGAAAACCAGCGACTAACATCTGGAAAACTGCAAATTCTTGTTAGTTATGAGAACACTTCGTCATGGCTTGGATTTAAACTCACAACCTAGTGATCATTAGTATTACGAATTAGTGTTTCGAATTACTTGAACCACTCGGCCACCACGATCCCGTTTCTATATTATTCATATCTGATGAAAATAAATGTAGTGAACTTTATCCATACTCTATCATGGGTTGCCGTTCTAAAATATCATTGCATTGCATAATTTGTACTTCTACAAAGTTTCGAGAATGACCGCATATGTTTTTGTTGTATATAATATCAGATAAAGTGTTTTGAATTGAACCGAACAATTATCCAGAAATGCATTGCCGTAGATTTCCATTTGGTTGGGAATCTATTCTTTTGAAAAGGGATTCTTTCAACATATTCAGAGACAAAAACCGCAGGTTTTATTCCAGACTGGTATCGGAAGGTGCTGTCGATACCTTAATTGTTGGGGAATACTGCCTACGCGTTAACATCTATGCACCAGTATTCTACAAAATGAAAAAAGTAGAATGAAAATAAAATATAAACATTTTAATTATTTTAACTGAGGTTATTTTCCTGTGTTTATTTGAGATTAAACGAAATCAAAATCCAATTTTTTTAATTAAAAGATTGCATGGTTTCATTCACATCATTTTACATTAAAAAACTCTGCTCGTATGACATTATATTTTGTTTCACGTCAACTTTTTGACCAATGATAGTCACGTGACTTGAAGCCTTGACGTAAAAAAATGAGCAAAAAATATTATTCTATTAGAAATATAGGACTTTTTTAGCTGGCAGGATATTTGGCATCATGAAAAAGGTAGCTGAATAGGCATAGATGACACAGTTGTTTTGCAGACCTTTAAATTAAACTTTATATATTTGACAGCGCTCACATTTTAGCTATTTTCCTGTTCTGTATTAAAAAAAAACGAAACTTGCGTGAATCAGTTGCATGCCTTGAACCAGAAAATAAAATATGAATGAAACGAAAGCATATATCTAACAAAAACTAATGAAAGCACGATATTTGTTTTGCCAAGATGACTTTGGCTGGTAAAGAAAAATTGCAGGACTGACATTTTGACAAGAAATATCTGCTTTATTACATCATAATTTTTATTCTTTAAACACTATAAGGAATTGGAAACATTTTCATTGTAATAGATATGTATCCAACTAACATTTTATTTTCCTAACATATACACTGTCTAAAAAGACAAGTTCATGGAATAGAGTTTTTTTTATCAATTTGAAAGTCCTGATGTAAGAACTATAAGACTTAATTTTGAATAACCTTTGTGGGTTGTCTATGCAAACATAAAAAATGTATACTTTTTAACCGCAGATATGATGCTGCATTTTCCAACATTTGTCCAATACAAAAAGTTTTTAAAATATTTTTAAATCTGAAATGACTAAATAAGTATGTCTTGAAATTTTTGAAACCATTTTGAATATTTTTTATGCACTAATTAAATTAAATAAGAACTCTAATGGAGATTTATATGCCTTTGACGTTGACAATTCCAAAGGCGAAATAGTTTTGTTTCCTTTCAAGACATGACTGTACAACATCGGGTAAGCTCAGTTGTTTTGATTAACGTACTATGATAATGAAAATTCGTACCACAGAACAATATTTCGGGCGGCGACTCATTTTTGTCCCCGAGTTGAAGTTTCTGAAATGTTTCAACTGTTAAAGGGGGACGAATAACCTTTTTCATTTATTTGAAATTGTATTATACAATAAAAAAAATCAGCTTTTTTTTCATTTACTGTTCGTTTGACATTATATTTTTCTGGACAGGTGAGGTTTTATTCAGTTCAGTAGATAGTATGTTTTGTGGTATTACTGGTTCAGTTGATATGTTAATTAGGGTATTCCACAAAATTCAAATTTGATATGTAGAGTCGTCGTTTGTGTGCTAACTAAAAAAAATAGTCGGTACAGTTCACCCTAACAGATAATTAGACCAGGGGTTAATTGAACAGTTACTGTTGAGGATGCCAAAAATATAGTTGGAGTTTTAACTTGATATAGAGTTGACTGTGTTATCAATGCAAATTTAAAACCATTTAATTCAGCATTTATAAAATGTAATATTTTCACTAAACAATAGTTGATGTCTTTTATAATAAATCGTGTTTTCACTGTTTCCACAAACTTTATATTTTACAGAGAATTAGGTTTCGATGATGGCCTTGGTATGTATGGTTTGGTAGCTGGTACATATGGATCAATGTATGCCTGTGGGTAAGTAAAAATGTATATCTGTTTTGGCAGGGACACGATTTTATGATATTATGTTAAAATTTCCGATTGATAAATGTCATGTTCTATATAAATTTAGGAATCAACCCCCTCTCCCCTCTCCCCCAAGGCTTTACTTTATCTGGATTTGTGCAATTCTTTTTATATTCAAATACTACAACTGAGTTTTGCTGTAAAAGACACCGGACTGTATTGCGCATGTTGCAAGTCTGTACATTTCAAATAACAAAAATATATTTAAAAATCAAAAATGGTTAACACTTTTAAAAACTAAACTTGGGCATATTCAATAACATTAAATGTTAATCATATTTTACCAAACAATCGATGAAGTGAACACAAACAGGGGAAATCTGCATTTATTAAAGATTAGATGCATTTCAGCTATGATAAGGGCAATAGTTAATTATGACTTAATTAATCAATCTGTTCCAACATGTATCCAGTTTGTTTCCTTTCAGTGATTTTCTTGGACCAACTATTGGAGGAGTTTTGTTAGATTTATATGGTTTTCCTTTTTGTTGTACTGTCACAGCAGGTGCTTGTTTGGCGATGGTAAGTACAAGCAGTAATTAATTATACAATTTGATGAAGGTTTATGATTCACATTTTACACATAGTTTTAAAAATTCAATGTTATAGGTCCACAGCTAGCTTAAATAGAAATTAAATGAGACATTGCCCCTGTTAAAAAATCGACATATGCCCCATTTCGTACAATATTAAAAAATGTTGTTACGAGTTGTCTTTTCTTATAACTAAAAAATAAAAAAACATTGCAACATATCATCTAGTGGCCATCATACGACTTCCAGTGAGTGGAAAACGAAAAATCATGTGACGAGCCTTACTACGACAACATAACTGGTATATAAATCATTGGAAACAACACTACATCAAATAATCAAATCAGCTGAAAAAATTAAAGAATTTAAATAGACGAAACATGTCCATATTATTCCTAACATATGAATGGTGCAGACAATATGAGGTTCGATTAAACTAATTTTGTTGGATGCAAATTTTTCCAATATTTATGGACAAGGGGAACAACAAAATAGTTTTTTCTTCAGATTCCGCTTTTGTCTATATCATGGCTGTATAACACGAGGTGTTGCAAACAGAAACCATTGCAGAAAGATCATCCGAAATCTGTCGAACACGAAATCACTGTTAAAGAATCGACACCTCTTTTATCAGACAAGCTGACTGATGATGACAACGAGTGTAATGTCAAGTCTACTTTCTCACCAACAAAGTCTACTGAAACAGAAATGTGAAATATAGTATTTCTGGCTTCAGAAATATTGACTTGGATAAAGAAAAGAAATTGGAAATTTGTACATGGTTATAAGGTCTCAAAAGAGATATCTGTACTTTTGTCTGTGCTGAAAAGTCCTAATACTCCAAACATCAAAATTTATAACGGTAACAATTGAAAAGATCGATATACTGCAGACACATCAAAGAGCACAGAGACGACCTCGTGTTGGCAGTTTTGTCATCATTAAATGATTATGGTGACATCTAATTGATTTTTAAAAGTGCATTTATGTGATAATATCATAAAATTATTGCAAAACCAGGATTTAGTCGAATGGGGTTTGTTTTTCTGTCTCTTTATGTTATTCCTTTTTTATTAGGGTTATATGTATAAAAATTATGATATTATATTCTTAATATTTATTTGGCACTTTTCTAAGTATATAAAATTTGTTACAAAATATCTGAATCAGTTTCGGACCAATTACATTTCCCGATCCAACAAAGTGATACCAGATAAAACATTATTTTGGTCTACTGCTTTTAAACATTCAACAGGTTTTTTTTTCAATATAAACTCAAGGCCAATGAGAGGGTTTTTTCTGAGTATTTTGTTTAAAAGAGAGACAATATCTGACCAGCATAAACAAAAAACTAAGCTAATTCAACAGTTGAAATGACCGAATTTTGATCCTGCTATATAGATTTTGTATTGTCGGTCTATTTTATGCAAATATTATATATTCTAGAACGACAGACATAATCAAAGTCAGTTTTCTTTCCTTTCTCTAGCTTAAACTTCATTTCATTAGCAGACATTTATCGTTATATTCATTGAAAGTAAGTACAGAAAAAACAATTATAATATGGAAAAATAATAATAATAAGACATGCGCGGATAAATAAATGAATTAATTAATTAATAAGATGGGAAAATGGATGATACGAAATTGATAAAAATTATATATAGTACTTGATGATCACCCCGTTACTTTAAAGGAAAGGTGGGAAAGAACATCATATACATTTACAACTAGAGAAACATGTTTGTGAAAAGTTTGTTTTGAACAATGTGACAATGGACCTCATAAAAGATTTACGAGTACTAGGAAACATGTTGCTGCCACACTTTCTTATGTAAAATGAAACAAAATCTTGATTTAGGCAGACTAGTGGTTTACATATACGAAAGTTAGAAAAATAAGAGAAACACTCCAAATAAACCTGGTAAAGGTCCGAATGGAAAGTTTGGTCCTCTTCCACCATCTCGCAAAGGCAGGACATTAATTGTTCTTAACTTAAACTCTGGAATTATATATTTTAACGAAAATATTATCCGTAAAACAATAATTTCTGGAGTCCTTAAAAAAACTAAATATGTTAAGAAGGGTCTTTTAAGTAAAAAATCAAATAATCCCAATGAGAGAGAGCGAAAGACAGAGATAGAGAGAGAGAAGGAGAAACGAAGAGTGGTAACTAGAGGTGAATCTCAACACAAAACAACTTTTGTGTAATTCACTTTCCTGGTGTTTGCTATATCCTGACCCCGGTCACCATTAAAGATAATAGTATTGCATCGATCAATTTCTTGACGCAGAAAATCTTTCGAACATGATTATACACTTTAGTATAAAGGCAAACGATTTGTAACGAAAACTCTTGCGAAAAGATACATACCTCCAAGATATTTTCCTATACATGCGTAAAGAGGATGGGAATAATTCTTTGGTTGTATGAGGAGATATGATAGATAGTCTTTCAGTGGAATATCCAACACACAAAAACAAATGTAAGGACAGAGCTTTGCTTAAAGGAAAAAAACTCATGATTTTATATGTTTATAAATATCTAACAGATGGCGTTCCATACATGTTGTTTCTATGTACGTTGATTTAGACCATTGACTTAAATAAGTCTAATGTAACTGTGTACTCTATTTCATGTTTTCGAAATGAAACTTCATCATACGTAAGTAAGTAAATTTTATTTATAGTCGGCACATATATACATACAACAAATAACATTAGCTACATTATCTCTTTCAACCGACTATAACATATATACAAGACAAGCCAAATAAAAGCAATATTAATAAGCTATATTAAAAATTGAAGCATATGGAAATAAAACAGACACAAGCATATATTTAAGACTGAGTAAAAATATTTAAGCATTAATAATAAAGGAGCACACAAGCAGCACTAAAACAGCATAAACAATTATAAAATATTAAGCATACTAAAAACGGCATAAGCATTATAAAATACTAAACAGAAATATAGTTTTTAAACTGGTCAAGTGAGGATATATTTCAGGCCTCATTTGGCAGCGTGTTCCACAGTCTCGCTGCCTCATATCCGAAAGAATTCTTACAGTACTGTGTTGTTCTTGGACGTGGGATGTCAACAGTATTTGTACACCTAAAATTATCAGAATTTTCTTTAATTACTACAAGATCTTGTATAAAAACTGGACTTTATTTATTTATAATTTTGAAGGTCTCCAACATGTCCAAGGCAATAATTTTCATTCTACGGGTTTTTAGTGACGGTAATTTAGACTTTTCAAGTAATTTTTGCATATGAGCTATCCAAATCATCATAAATAAATCGAAGTGCCCGTTCCTGAATTTTATCTATTTTTTTAGTATTTTGTTCTCCGCAAAAATGCCAGGTAAGCGGACTGTAGCTGAAATTTGACATAATGAGAGAGTGATAAATGGTTAATTTGCCGAGTCTATTTAAATGTTTACCTTTGTGCTTTAGAACATTTAATTGTTTTGCAGCCATTTTACAAATGTTTGTGATATGTGTAGGGAAATTTAACCTGAAGTCAATGTTGACACCTAAAAGTTTGACTTCATCATCACATGTCATAGAAATACCATCCGAATTATGTTCGTCTCCTGTTTTTTGGGCCAACAGATATGGCTTGAAATTTCTCACGATTAGCATGCATTTTATTTATAGAAAACCAGTTACTTAAAGATTTACTATCTTTCTGCAGGGAAGTTACAAAGTTTTTCTAATGACTTGTCTGATTTAGACAGAGTGTTGTCGTCTGTATAGTTATATAGATCACACTTATTTATGAACAAAACCAGATCATTTATGAAAATATTAAATGGGAGATCATCAAAATATGTGTTTTCGTTACTTTCCTTGGTCATTCAATATTAAACAAGATGAAGCAGAGTTATACACTAAGTTGAATTAATTCCATATGATGCCAAGTTTGGTGTAGAAAGACGGATTCAATCTATTTGTTTGCCGAATATAAAACAGATGGCTGACAGAAACGAAATCGGGTATAATTTTATTCGTATCAGTAACCGAAATGAGGGTTGGAAACCCTACCACTGTAAAATGAATATCAACAGAAGAATACATAACAATAAGATTAAAGTGGAAATTCCAGAAATGAATTAATTAAAAACAAGACAAAAGACACTTGACGTCCAAAGATATATAACAGAAACTGATAAAAAGGAAGAGCCAAGTATAATATGAACAAGATAAATTCTCTTAAAGTTTATAAAAGTAAATGTAAAGATTCAAGTTCATACCGACACGAAAGTACTACAACCGAGATGTTGGCCAATGAGGAACCAGAGTGATGTAGGTAAGGGAGATAATTAAATTCTCTCCCTTTTGTCCTGAGGCTAAAATGGAGACAAATTTATTATCTCCCTTACCTACATTGGTTAAGAAAAGATAACTCACTCTGGTTCCTCATTCAATATTGCAAAGCTGCGCGATGTTTATTTTCTAAATCAGAGAAATAAGGTGTGTTGTTACTTTGTGTATGGCTGATTGTGTATAAAAATATTGGACTTTAATGGCAGTACAGCATAACCCAATCATGCCAATAGTGTATTCTCTAGCTAGTCTTCTGTGATAACATCGATTTGTACAGGTCTTTGTCTCATATGACTTGTAGACAATTGTTAACAAGCAGTTTCCTATAAAAATATCAATACGGATATTCTAATTTGTTAACAATTTGTCGTGTTACACATGATACTCCTGCATAGATTGCGACCTAACTTTAGTTGTTTCCGATTTATTTAAAGTGCATTTGGCAGAATACGTATTATCTTTCACAGAACAATTTGTTGATTGTATAATACATGTATAATAAGATTTCGTTTTGAATAGAGTCTAATATGAAATGATAATGAAACGAAGAATAAAACAATAAACTTTCTGATTTAATTTGACACTTTTTACGTATAACCATTATCTCGTTAATATCCATACATATAACTTGTATAGTGTGTTATGTACCCCAGAGGGAAGACAAAGAATGGAATGAGCACCAGGCTAAACCTTACAACTAATGAGTGTCTATCACGACAATATTATTAGACTCTCCCTACGTTTGTTACACAATGAGTGCTAATGTTCCAAAAGCTTGAAATCTTCGACCTTTTTTTGTATTTAGTTTCATTTTTGGATTAATTGTTTGTTTTTCAACAGTTTAGGGCTTGAACACAAAATTGGTATAAATATATTTATTCAAAAGGCTATTTTCTGCATCCTCCCAGGTCAGGGTTTTGTATCCACGTTCGTTCCTACAAACCCATGACATCACACTTTCATATTTTGCGGGTCGAACATATCGCAGCCTGGTGTGTGACCTAGCAAATTCTACATACGACGCAAATGGATTCTATTTCGACCTTGAAAAGAACCAATGAAAGTCATTCACTTCCGACCCTCAAAATATGGATACAAAACCCTAACTTGGGAGGATTATTTTCTGATGAATGTTTTAACTATTTGTATTTTTTCTTCTCGTGGTTTTTCCTTCTTATTTTGTCTTATAAAATGATTAAATATTTGCGAAGAAATTGTTTTCCTAAATTATATTTTAAATACAGATGTAAGCATTGGATATTATATTAGGCCACAAAAAATTGATTTTAGTTTTTTGAAATTTTTCATGACAAACATACGTAGGAGCGAGGAAAATTTTTATTTTAATTTTTCTTTCTCGAGGACTAGTATTGTTCAGGCGAAAATTTATTTTTTCAAACTTTTAGTCGCATGGGAACACTTTGTATTTTAATTTCATGAAAAATGAAGAATATGGAGCGAAGTTTCAACAAAGAACGTAAAGTCAATTTAATATAGCCTTATCTTCTCTTGTTTAATATGTAGTGTTTCAAAAACAACTATATACGAACAAAGAAATATTGAGTATATTGTCAAGAATACAACTTCCCATCTCCGAACTAAACAAAAGGTTTTAAAACAACAATGGTGAAGATTATTCCAAATGATCTGAAAGTTACTACATGAAATTTCTTGCTTTATAAGTGCAACCTAATTTCCGCCATAGACAATGGTAAATCTGTGTAAAAGTAAGACATATAAAATATTGTATTTATAATACCGTATCTTTGGTCGTTTTTTGCATCAGTTCGAGGAATATTATGATGACAAGACGCTTAGAGTGAAAAAAATAAACATTAACTATTTTAACAGTCACGTTAAAGGAAAAACATCAAATACACTTAGAATACAATCATTTTAAATTTCATTTTAATTTCACCCGAAAAGGGGAACATGTTCTCAGTTGAAGCAGTTGGCTCTAAATGTCCCGAGTTTTGAACAACAATCTTAAACACATTAAAAAATGGTATATTCATTTGCACATTGTCTACCCAAAGTAAACCAGATAAGCACGTTATACTTGTATGAAAGGCAGTTTATGTCAAAAACGATATAAAATAACGCGTTAAAATTTTAACGAGATAAATACCCGTTTAACGCGATAAAATGTAAATTAACGCGATAATACCACATTTAACGCGTTAAAAATAAGAACATTGAAATTCAAAAATGCTATAAATTTTATCGCGTCATTCACTAACGGCTTAAATAAATATTATATCGTAAATTTTAAGTTGCAAATTCTGATGCAGACTAGCCATTGATGTCTTTAAGAAGTATATCAACGCGTTAAGACATATTTTTAACGCGTTAAAAAATACATTTAACGCGTTAAAACACCTATTTATCGCGTTAAAACGCCAATTTAACGCGTTAAAAATACATTCAACGCGTTAAAACACATATTTAACGCGTTAAAAAAAATTTAGTAAAATATAAACTTTTAGTCTGGAACATCAGATATAATACTTTAATTGATTTCATTTGTCGTTTTTGGACGAGTTATTAGTTATTTAGAGACGTTTTAGAAGACTTATATGTAGTATTCAGTTTGGAAGTTATGCGATAATATACATATGACACTTGTTTATTTTATTATTGTTATAATTTTGAATTTCAGGTAGATTTGTTGAAGGGTAAACTAGATTATAAAACCGTTAGATCCAATTGATAGTTTACAGGAACAGTTATTCAGGGTTGAGAGAACTAAAATGTTTTGAACATACAAAGACAGCAACCTTATAACAACTTTTTTTATACTGCATATTTTGCATATTATGTCGAGGAAGTTAAGAGAAAAGTTTTCCAGTTCTTGGTGTGTATATTCACGTATTTAAAATGATGACGAGTGTATGGATATCCACATTTTCTGTATCGAATAATAAAATCCAAGTGTTTTTAAACTTTTTTTCTCTTACTTCATACGAATGATATACGTGGACGTGGATGCGATCTGAAGCGAATGATGTAAAATTAAAAAGTATCAAGCCAAAAAAATTATAACGTCCATAGTAGAAATTTTATTGGTACAGATTCACAAATTAGTTCTACTATTTTCCTTTTGCACATAAATTTGCGTAGATTGAAACATGATTTTTTTATATTGCGATTTTCTTGTGTTATTTAAAAAAAAAAATTAAGAAAGTGTCCGTATGACACAGATGCCCTCCCTGTACGTAAGTTCTAAAAGGCATAACTCTTTAACGGTAACAATTACAATAACCAAATTCAACTGACTAGATCTTTATAGTGTGATAATAATCAGTGTGTACAAGTTTCAAATAAATGAGCTAAAGCAACCTAGTTAGAGCATGGAAATGACAAATTTGAAAATTTTCAACTTTTCTAGTGTCATAACTTATGAGCCCTAAAAGATGCAATACCTAAACTTAAACTTGATTTGTATATTGTGATTATCGACCATGTCAAACTAACATTAGAGCCGTGAAACAAATTTCGGGACGAATGGACGGAGGAATTAATGGTCCGACCGCCGCAATCAATTGTCTGATTAAGTTTCAAACAGACTGTTTCAACAAACCCAACTAAACTTCACGTCATCGATATCATGTTTACATTTAACACAGGCGAATTAAGGGGGTGTCACCTTGTTGGCAGGCGCACGTGACACCCCCATGAGCTTCACAAAAATAGATTTACGATATGCAAAATTTTTACTGTATTTAATATGTTGTGTTTGGAATATCTGAAAGCAACAATCTAGGAATCCTAGCATTCAATCATCTCATTAGTATGGCTCATGGCAGTACAACTCGGTGGAGCAACATACTCAATTTAAGCATCCCCGCCCATCTGTCAACTTTATATTTTGAAATTACGCAAATTTAACAATAAGATATTTCTAACGCGATAAAAATTGTTTTAAAGCGATAAAAGAAAAAAAAAAGGACAAATATACCTAAGGAGCAATAAAAAAACGTAATCCATTGGACAGACAAACCCGGGAAGACAAATGAACAACCACAAGCACAACAAACAAACACAGAAAACTAAAAACAATGACCACGAACTCCTATAAAAACCAGGAGTGAACCCAGGTGCTCGGGAAGGGTAAGCAGTTCCTGCTCCTGTACCGTAAAAGGTATTTTCACGCGATAAAAGATGTTTTAACGCGATAAAAGGTATGTTAACGCGTTAAAATATATTCCAACTCGATAAAAGGTGTTTTAATGTGATAAAAGATATTTTAACGCGATAAAAAGTATTTTAACGCGATAAATGGTGTTTTAACACATTAAAATATATTTTAACGCGATAAAAGGTACGTTAACGCGTTAAAACATATTTTAACGCGACAAAAGGTATTTTAACGCGTTAAATTATATTCTAACGCGATAAAAGATGTTTTATGTGATAAAAAGTATTTTAACGCGATAAAAATTATTGTAACGCGATAAAGGATGTTTTAACCCGTTAAAATATATTTTAACGAGATAAAATATATTTTAACGCGTTAAAGATATTTTAACGCGATAAAATCTGTTTTATCGCGTTAAAATGTATTCTAACGCGATAAAAAAAGATATTCTAAAAGATATTTTAGTGCGATAAAAGGTGTTTTATCGCGTTAAAATGTATTCTAACGCGATAAAAGATGTTTTAACGCGTTAAAATATATTTTAACGCGATAAACTGTATTTTAACGCGTTAAAATATATTCTTACTCGATACAAGGTGTTTTAATGTGATAAAAAGATATTTTAACGCGATAAAAGCTGCTTCAATTTGATTGGCTACAATCTAACAAAGAACGCTTGATATTGTGGGGCACGCGGTCATTCCAGCACAAGCATCCATAGTGGAAAGTTCAGTATATACATTTTGGTGAAAATTCTTCGAATTCCCTCCCACCACCCCAATACCAATTATGCTCAGAATCGAATTTCCAATAGCTTAAAATGTGACATATACAATAATTTTAAATGTTGTTTTGTTATAGCTAAAGGTCTCATTGCATTTGTTGTTTTTTCATGAATCTAATGTAAATTTTTGTATTTCTTGTATTTGTTCTGCATTTAATGTAATGTGATGTTGGGTGGTGGCAATTTTTACTCCCCCACCTTTGCAAATTGTCATGTCGTTTATTCAAATTTATCATAATTGTCTATCACCATCTTTAATTATTGGTTGGTTTTGAATAAATGACTTTTCTCACAATACAGTGTATTCTTTGCCAATATTGAAAACGTAGCTCGGCCTCTTGGTAAGGTATGTCGTCGTCACAGTATGGTTGCGTTTTTCGTCTTCACAAGTCTTGTCGGCCCAAAAAAAGTATACACAAGCCAGTAATTTACATCAGATAAAATATTTTTAACGCGTTAAATGATCGTTTATCGCGTTAAATATTCTTTTATCGCGTTAAACATTCGTTTATCGCGTTAAATATACTTTTAACGCGTTAAATATAGGTAATATTTGTTATGTGTATGTTTTAGATTTTTGTCCAGGTCAGGTCCCTTGTTTGTAATTTTATCTCTGCGTCGTCAATTTCTAGATGAAAGTCAAAATATGAATTACATGTTAAATTAAAAAAATATTATGAAGTGGTTACATATCTGATTTGAACAAACTAGACACCAAAAGACTCAAATTACGCTGTACTTTATTTGGATTTGATTTTCAAATTAACTGCTTTCCGGATCCGACGATTTAAACATAATAATGATTGTATTTAACTGGGTTTTACGGAAATTATCAGTATTCAGGAAAATTCAAACCGGTAGAAACATAGAGGTTTATTCTTTGTATTGGACATATAGTAGATGTTCTTAGTTAAATAGAGTTTTCACTTTCGTTATTTTTTGTGAGTGCACCTTATTTAAATAATTTTGGTTTTCGGTATTCAAAAAAGATTCTGTTCTAATAATACCGATTAGAGGCAACTCCTTGAAATACGTATATAGCATACCATAAATTTACAATAATTAAGATAAGTATCTTTGAACTGTTACTTTTTTTAATGCTTATGCTCTGAAATTTTCTGTTTGTCATGTATTATTGTAAACTTTCACGTCATTGGATCATATTTGATGTCTGAGCAAATGAGAGGAGCTTGCCAATATGCTTTCTGTCACGATTTATTTCTTTTAAAATACATTTGTGAAATTTAAAATTATCAAATAAAAAACAGTGACATACTGCATTTCCAAATTGTTTGATTGGTTACCTTACATGTATTTTTGTTTGTTTTGAAAGTTAGTAACCAAGGATATGAGTGGAACCAGAATAAGGGTGACTTTAGGTTGTATATTATAGGACTGTAAAT
Source organism: Mytilisepta virgata (assembly GCA_028015205.1). Classification (NCBI taxonomy): domain Eukaryota; kingdom Metazoa; phylum Mollusca; class Bivalvia; order Mytilida; family Mytilidae; genus Mytilisepta; species Mytilisepta virgata. The sequence goes on along the minus strand of CM051512.1, from coordinate 5,591,852 downwards.
TTGAAACTTGTAGGCCATTAATTGCCACCTATTGCCTATTGCGGCGGACTGGCAAAAAATATTTAGACTATTAAAAAACATATAGATAACACAAATACCGGCCGGGTCAAATACAAACAAGCTCACCTTTGATGTGAATGGCAAGGTGTATTTGATTTTTATAATATTAGTTATTACCGAGTGATAATGTATAATAATTTATTTAATTCTACATAGTCTCTGAGCATCAAAATGCATGAAAACTCTCACAACTTTCTGTTTGTTTCGATGTGAGGGAACTAACTATTCCGTTGATTGACTTGTGGAATGGCGATCAAAGTTATGATATCTATCACAAGAAAAGAGGGGTGCATCAAATTTCTTGATAACACGGTGGCAGTCTTTCGTCGTAAATTTTTGGAAATGTTTACAATTAAAACATTCCGGACCTACCAGTCACAGAAGGGGAGTTAGGATACCTCTTTTCATGTGCTGGGTTGTCAACTCAACTTCGATCGCACTTCCACAAATCTAATATGAACTTTTGTATTGTACATAATATGAATACTAACATGCATTTTTGCTGACACAAAATATTTCTTCAATCGTTATGTCATTTTTTGCATCCCTTGATATCACTGTGAAACATAGTAAACTAAGCTGGAAAAGGACGAAATGGCAGGATAACGCACTTAAATCTGTTTAGCTTCTGGGGTCCTTGACGGACTCTAGACCAGAGAAAGGAACCAGTTTTTAGCTAAAAAATTTACAAAAAAGCTGTAATATTTTAAAGTTTAATGAACTTATGAATACAACAAAGCAATCCAAACAAAAAAACTGTGCAAGTTCATTAGAGTGATAAATGATAAAAGGGATTCTCTCAATTAACCACCCACTTTTTCCATCCTATTTTCCCTCTTACTTCACTAATTATCACATTTATTCTAAGATTTTTATATATCCATGTTTTATGTATTGTATACTGTATTTATTTTATTACCTCGACATTTGTACCATTAATATCATTATTGTATATGTCTATGTTGTTCTGTGTACCATTGTACCAGAATAAATATATAGACCCCCGCCTTATTTACTGCCTCCTTTTAAAGTCCTGTATATGAAAAAACACGTATGACCTCTTGATAGACAGGCAGTGATCACGCACTGGTCATACAGCCTTGACCTCGTGTCACCACATCATGAACCCAATTACTGATAACAGAGACCAATATGTAACCTAATAATCTAAATATCTTGCTTCCAAAAATTCTTTTATTTTCAATAAATTTATTTTTGGGCCGACAAGACTTGTGAAGACGAAAAACGCAACCATGCTGTGACGACGACATATCTTACCAAGAGGCCGAGCTACGTTTGCAATATTGGCAAAGAATACACTGTATTGTGAGAAAAGTCATTTATTCAAAACCAACCAATAATTAAAGATGGTGATAGACAATTATGATAAATTTGAATAAACGACATGACAATTTGCAAAGGTGGGGGAGTAAAAATTGCCACACATCCCTGCAAGGGATCCCCCACCCGAGGAATTTTGATATCTCAGATCAGTCGTTTTAAACTTTAAACAAAATTCTTATATCGCTACCAATTTCAAATTCTAACCAAAATTGAATAGCAAAAATTCTCAAGTCATTAAAAATCTGCAAGTCTCATACTAGATCACATTATAGCCCAATGCAGACAATCAAGTTATGTTGACCTCTTCCAAATATCATTTTAATAATACAATGCAAGCATAAAAATAAAAATGGTAAATTTGTAGAGCAAGCCATGTTGACCTCTACATAATTCACTCTACACGTTAAAAAACAAAGAAAATTACATCCAGACAATTCAGTAGAGCAAGCCATGTTGACCTCTACAGAAAATATAAAACACAAGGGAAAAAATATAATAAATAGTACACCTTCACACAGCAAGCCATGTTGACCTCTATGACATGTATGGCAGGAAACATAAAATAAAAAAGTAGAGCAAGCCATGTTGACCTCTACTAAAATGTTATGGTACACAAGCAGTTACTTTAGCAACCAATTAAAAATTGTGCAGTCGAATATATTTCTGGACCGCATTTGTTTTCCATCGACCCATACATTGAATCACTGACACAGGAACCCCCCTGGCGGCTGCAGAACTTGCTGCTCCTATGCGAAAACTATGCCCTTTGTATATAGATGTATCAAGACCAACAAAATTTAGTACTGACTTCAAAGAAGAATTGAAAAATGAGTGAGTAACCGGTGTCCCAGATCTAAATTTAAATAGCGGACCACTAATATGCTTCCCAAAATTTAAATACCTTAGTACTGCAGATACAGGACACAGCTCGTTGTTCTTTTCCAAAGAAATTGAAAGATTTTTGGGCAGTAGATCGCTATGTTTATAATTCTGCAAAATCAGGGTCATACTTGAAACTGTACCATTCACTTTTTCAAAATGCACTTGAATAACTTTAGAGGCTTCATCCTCTTTTTTGATGGCCATTTCTCCAATGCGAAAAAACAAAACTATGCCATATTCATCATTGCCTTTAATAAAACCTGATCATAATAACAATAAATTATAGTAGGCAAAGCTGCCACTAATTTGCGCAGAATATCGCGAGTTATTGGCATTCTAGTATCTCTGGTCCTTCTCAAATTTTGTGTACCTTTCAAAATTTTCTTGATAAAAAATGAACTTGTAGGATCTTTCATATCATTCAGTTTGTGGAAAAAAACTTATTGATGAAATGTAGGAAGCTATAGTAGAAGACTGGTACTTCTGAATAAATAAAAATAATATAAAATGTGCAACCATTTTATGAGTCGATGGAAATATTTGCAAACCAGGAAAATGTTCATTGCAAAATTGTACAAAAATCCTCAACATCCTGTTATATGATGAAACTGTGGCGTCAGACAATGATGCTTGGAGCAGTGCAAAAGAGAGTGTTATAGAGTCAAAAGATGACTTGGAACTACAACTGGATTTGGGTTTAACCATGGGGCAATATGAAGTGCCTTCTGAAAAAGAAAAACGATACAAAAGGTCACAAATAATGTTGGTCTTACCAGGGATATGTTTAGCCAATCTCCGGCGCAGAGTTCATATTCGTTCCGTTCCACTACGCACCACTACACAATATAAAGTGCAGTATTGCGAAGCATGTACGGAACGGATATGAACTCTGTGACGGAGATTGATGTTTAGCTTTAAAATGAATGTTGTGTTTCAATGCAGCCAAAACTAATCTTCTCACAAGTTTCATGCTATTCTTATCTTTTGTAGAAGTTTTGTTAATGATATCTGCGACAGCTGCATTATCCGTCAAGAACAAAATTTTATGGTTCGAAAGCAAAAGACCCCATATATCCAAAGCCAAAACAATAGGAAATAATTCCTTCATTGTTATATGTAGTTCTTTCATATTACAAGGCCATTCCCCTGCAAACCATTTATTACCAAAAACTGCTGCAAAGCCCCCGTGTACGCCAGCTGCATCAGAAAAAAGTTTAATAACATCAGATGAAACCCATTCTTTAAATAAAAAACAAGATTTACCATCATATTTCAGTATGAATTCATGCCACGTCTTTAAATCCTGCCTTGCCTCCGAATTAAGAGTTATCCTATAATGTGGGCATGTATGGCCAATTGTTAAATCAAAAAGACGGCGTAGAAAAGCCCTACCCGGAATAATAACACTGCAAGCGAAATTTAGCAGACCCAATAATGATTGCAATTCTTTCAAAGAAATACAGCGTTTTGATTTATAATGAAGCAGAAGAGATTCTATTTTCTGAATTTTTTCAACAGGTAGACGAGCCACCATTTCCACCGAATCTAAATTCCATAAATAGTAATACAATTGGAAGGCAACTGTGTTTTCTCTGACTTAAAGGGTACCCCCACAGTATCTGCAAGACATAAAAATTTGTTAAGAGCCTTGGCACAATTGTTGGTACCTGCCTCTCCGACAAAGAAAAAATCATCTAGTAAATGAGATACTCCTTTAACATGAAATTTTTCATTAAGAATCCAATGTAAAGAAGTTGAAAAATTTTCGAACAGCTGACAGGAAGAAGATGCACCCATGGGTAATGCTGTATCATAATAAAATTTACCATTCCAATGGAAACCTAACAAATGGTGGTCAGAGGGGTGAATTGGTATCAAACGAAAAGCATCCGCAATGTCAGCTTTGCTCATGGGACAATTATAGCCATGTGATTGAACAAGGTCGATGACTGTTTCGATATTTTGATAATGAACAACTGTAAATTCTTGGGGGATACATGAATTAATAGAGTTACCTTTAGGATAGGATAAATCGTGTATAAGCCGGAACTGACCCATTTCTTTTTTCGGTACTAAACCCAGGGGTGAACAAACAAAAAAAAGGATGATCATCAAAATGTCCCTTTATTCTATTTTTATCCATTTCTTTTTTTAATTTGGCATTCACGACTTCAAAATTTTCCCTCGCACTCTTATGATTTGGTGAAATTTCCCTATCAAAATTTAAAAACACTGACTGTATCCTGAACCCCTCAGTAAAACCCTGAATCAAATATTTTTTTTTCAAATCATTATCATAACCCTTCAAAAATGTTACTAATTTATGTCGTCTTACTGGTGTGGGCAGACTTGGTCTGTCTAGGTTCCCTACATGATAAAGTTGCATGTTTTTGACTGCAGTTGGCACACTGATGTTTGTGCCTACATTCCTTGTTTGAGCAAACCCCTGTTCTGCAGTAGGCCCAACAATATCCAACAGGAAACTGTTGTTGGGCCCTCCTTTGAAAGGGACTTGCATTTGACACATTTTTAACTCCTTAGTATTGAGAAGGAAAGGAATGCATCTGGTTACCCAATTTGGAACCGAATGCTGCCATACGCCACAGTTCATCATTTATTAAGCCCCATTCGAGATTCATTAATTTTCGAACCTTTCGGAATTGTTCATCATATATTTTCACAGCTTGGAATCCAAACTGTTTACACATAGACCGTATGTTGTAAGCATATTTTATCAAGGAAAAAATCGCATTGGGATGCTTCAATATGTAAACTGAGACAAATATGTCAAACGCATTTGTCCATTGCAGTATGGACGACAATTGTTTAGACTTAACCTTATTTGAAATTTTTAGCATTGAATTTTCATACAAGATACATGAATCGTCTTTCTCATCTTGAAAATTAGGTATTTTTATCGCGATAAACATTTGAATTGTGATATAAATGAATTTAAGTCGTAGATTTTAACGCGATAGCATATTTTGCTTTCTAACGCGTTAAAGACGGTTTTAACGCGTTAAAAAAGAGAATTTATTTATCGCGATGAACTTACCGTTTTACGCGTTAAAACAGGATTTAACGCATTAAAATGACATTTATCACGTTAAATGTTAACGCGTTAGTTTATACCGTTTCTGACGTGAACGGCCTTTCATATACTTGTATAAGGAAATCGATAGAGGAGACATTCTCTGGTAGATGTCGGAAGCAACAAACTATTAGACACGGTTTTAAACTTGATCAAAAACAGGCTATTTTATGATAGATCAGGCTGGCATTTTCATTATTTGTCTTTTTACATAGGATATAGAACAATTACTCGCTAGCAGTTCTCATCTTTTGATCAATTACAAAGACGTAAATAGTTATTTTATCATTTTAAACCACCTTAACCTGCTGTTTTATAAGCTGCCTTAATTCTAAAATAATTAGTATAATTATATTAAAATAAGGAAACATACATATGGAATTAATCAACTGATAGAAGCGGACAAAAGATACATCATTAAGTTGCACCTGCTGTCTTAAATCGTGAGTAATTTAATTTAATAACTTTTAGTGAGCTGAAGATTTGCCATGCACGTGTATAAGCCTGGATTAATTCAAGTTTGAAGGGCAGTTTCTCGGATCCGCAGCTGAGGAGTCATCCTGATTTCCAAATTTAATAAAAGGTACGGTTTGTTAGGTTAAATATTGTCCTCTTGCATAGGCCATTAATGCTCTCGGTATTAATTTTCAGTTTTTTCTATATTCTCTTTTTATTTTCTCTTCAGTGACAATCAGGAGACTATGAAATAAGAATTTCCTGCTTAGTTGTGTGAAAAGGTAATGTTTTTTAGTTTTTAAGGGAAAATGAGGACTAAACATAGAAATAATCATTACTATAATACTTGTTATGAATGATGGAACAAAAAATAACTTAATATAGATTTTTTCTCAGAAAAGCTTATAGACATAGCGATACATCGTATTTAACTTTATAATATGTTTAAAAGTTCTTTCAACGATATCTCATAAATTTCATAACTTTGGATGTTATGCTTTGATGTCAAGTTATTCAAAACTTTCATTATATCATAAAACTCTAATTTTACATTTCTTTCATATGTTACCGATTGATGCTTCCCTTGTAGTCTGGCAGAAACATATTAAAAAATGTTAACAATGTTTAATAGAATATCAAACCGGAGAATTTTACTTGTAGCAGTCAAAAGTTATCCGTAACAAACAAAATATATCAGTTTCAATCTCAAAAGTCAAATTTATGCAAGTGCCTGATGTCATTGTGCAGTCAAACAATCTTTCAAAAAATGTTTTCTTGGGGAAAATTATGACTGTTTCAGCTGCAATATTTTCTCGACAAATTATGACTGTCTCCGCCAAATCTGTCGTTTAACCTTTTATTCCTGTTAAGATGTTGATGGTCATTTGCTGTAATAAATTGTCCCTTGCAGTAGAGAAAAACCACTTTTTCAGTCATTGGTTTTTCCCTCTTTGAATTAAACAATCCAGTGTAATATACATTTCTGTATTTTGATATGAGATTAATGTCTTCCATGATATTTCAATATCAAAATGTTTAAACTTTTAGTACTAATATACAGTATTATAGTTTTTCAGGGTCCGTAGGAGTCTGGAATAAAACTCTTTAATTATGAGAAGTAACTTTAAATCATGAGGTTTAAGCCACTTTTATCATATTGTGGTGACCTGATTTTATTGATTATTTTTTTATTTGGTTAAGGATGCTCGCTGGTCATGTTTTGGTCTTTTTGTCAGATTTTAGGAATCCTCGGGTTTTATCCATTTTTTAAACATGAAATTATTTGCCCATGAACCCCCAATTTTTCTTTTATAATTCAATCATATATACCTTAAAATGGTATTTGACAAAATTTATGAAATCCTTTTTATTTTTTCATACATTTTTAGAGACTGAAGTTGTCAATGCAAAGACAATGAAAAATCCAGAGAAAACCCATTTCCTGCAAATTTTCAAGGCGTTATAGCTCTAAAATGAGCACATGAACCTATATTTTTTTCTTTCTTATTTGTTTATTATTCATATGTTCTCTCAAACTAAAACACCTATTTCAATCCTATTTATTTCCTATTAGACTAGCAATCATCCTTAAATAAGCTTGACGTAACCCATAGATTATTAACAACCTTCAGGGGAAAAGTGAGAATTCTTGTCAACTTCATTTTGAAGTTGAATACACCTTATTGCGAGTTGGCATTACATGTAGTAGTAACCACAAACTATACATAGTTATTCTTTTCCAGTGTCTTTTCTAGTTTACGAGAAGAGGTCAGTTTTAGGATGACATGGTTGGTGACGTATCTATATATACTTTTGACTATATTAGACATAGGTTCATCAATTTGAAGACGAAAGGATGTTTAGTAATGAACAGAATACCAGTGGGGAAAATGAAGATGAAATATCAGTTCCAGAGGACTATTCATTCAACTTTTCAAAGAACTCCAGTGATCAAAAGTCAGTTATCAACAGGGTTTCCTCTGATCAAAATGACATCTCTGATACAAATCAAAATTCTCCGTTAACAGATGTTAGTTCAAGTTGCAGAAATGATACTATCAGGAAGTCACGGAGAAATTCATCCAAAAATGACCAGTATGAAAAGTTATTCGATGAATCAGATTCCACCAAAAACAGTATCTGTGACCATAGAAAGAGTGTCAGTCTTTCTGATGAAAAAGGAATCATATTGTCGAACTCAGAACATGCTTCATATGTAGTAGAACATAAACCAAAAATATTCAAAGAAGAGTCTTCCAAAGAGTCAGAATCTAATTTGGAAAGTTCAACGTTTTCCCTCCGTTCCTTGGGAAACAGACATAAACTGATACTTATAAGTCTGTGCTTAAGTAGCTTCCTGTCATTTCTCAGTTTGTCACTGATTGCTCCATTTTTTCCAGAAGAGGTAATTTCTTACATTTATGCATGTTCTGGATACTGGTACTATTGTTTGATATTTTGCTGCTGCTGGAAATTTAAAAATTAATTAGTTTAAACATATTGTATTGCTATAAAACACAGCAAAAGGATCAGACACAAGTAAATCATACTTATGAAGTCTTCTCCTAATATATTAACATTTAAAACAATAGTAGAGCATGCATTACATACGTACACATTTATATAAATAAAAAAATACTAATATAACCTGCTTATTATAACAAAATTACAGTGGTGTACAATGATTGGACGGGGTAGGGAGGAGAGGTATATAGAGAGAGAAACAGAGAGGAGAGGGAGTGGGAGATAAAGAGAGAGATGAGTGTGGAATCAGATGTTAATTAAACGAACAGTTTAGTTTTCTAATATAATCTTACACATTTTAAAAAATGATTTCATTTTGTTCGATGGTGAGTTCATTACTGCCTCTCGTTAAAAGATCAGTATTTATACTGCAAGTATCTGGTAACAAGGGCAGGTCATTAATCAATGCTGCACTGCTGTTTGAATATTTATTACAACCAGGTACAAGACGGACTGGCCACAATGTTTACTCTAAAGAGATCGTGATTTTGAAAAGAAGCAGAACACATTTTTTGAGTTAAAATAACATTTAGTTTTCTAGGTTCAAATGCGAAGTAGGATGGTATAAGATTAGCCTGATTAATGGTTTTCAGTTTTCTCATAAATTATGACATAAAATTTTTTATGTTTAAATCCAAATTATTCCATTGCCTTATAGTTGCAGGGATGTATGAACCGCTGGTAAGAGAGAGCCTACAAAAAGGTACAATGATATCTTTTCCGTTACGAATGGGTTATGTAGTTGTTCTCTGAATAGTTGGAGGAATAAGTTTACAAAGATAATCAGGAGCCGAATTATTTTTTATATTATAAAACATTTGTAACTTTCTTCTGTTTCATCTCGTTTCGAGTTTTTCCAGGCCAATTTCTTGATAAATAATTTTGGACTTCGTGAATGACGGCAAGGCGGTTATTATTCGTGCTGATTCAAGTTGCAAACTCTCCAATTTTGTTGCATTTATGACCCCACAGTTATCCCAAAGCTCGCTTGCATACTCAAATAATGGTCTTATATAAACTACATACAGCTTTTCTAAATTTCCACGATTTATTTGATACTTTAATTTACAAAGAACATTAATATGTTTAGTAACACTTCTAATAATATTTTTAACATGCTTATTCCATTTCGCATCACTGCTAGAAGTAACCCCAAATGCTTATGAGTTGTAACTATTGGAATATCTTGCCCGTTTAAAGAAAAGATCAGATAAGAGGTATATGAGTTCGAGAAGATCATGATTTCTGTTTTGTTTGGATTAAAGCTCATTAACCATTTGTTCGACCACTCGTCCAATAGCTCCAAGTCATGATCAATCGCAGACTTGACATGAAGTTCATGATCAATAGAGCAGCTGAGCGAGGTATCGTCTGCAAAAAGTCTACATAAAGAAATAAGTTTGTCAGCAATATCATTAATATAAATTACAAAAAGAAAAGGTACCAATACAAAACCTTGGGGAACTCCGGCAGAAATATGACACAACGAGGAAGAGGAATTTTTAATTACAACCTTTTGTTGCCTTCCCAATAAATTTCCACGGATTCCATAGCTATTCAATTTATGTATCAACCCTCTATGCCAAAGTTTATCAAATGCCTTTGAAAAATCACAATAAACAAAACAACTGATTTCTTTTCTTTCTTATGCATTCAAAACGCAGTTGTACATTTCTAGTAGTTGATGTACAGTTGAATATTTTGAAGAAAGCCAGACTGATATTCATATAATAATTTGTTAACATGGAGATGGTTATACACATATTTATAGACAACACTTTCCATTACTGTACCAACACAACTTATCAACGAAATTGGTCTATAATTAGAAGGCAGTGACGAGTCGCCCTTCTTAAATATGGCAGTAACATTTGCTATTTTCCAGTTAGTCGGGTATTTACACTGGTCTATCGATTTCTTGAATATGATACTTAGAGGAATAGCTATCTTTTCGGGGCAAATTTTTAACATTTTGTAACTGAACACATGGGGACCAGACGCTTTATTGGGATTAAGTGTTTGAATAACATCAATAATATCTGTTATATCTCCTTCTATGTTGTGGATGGCATTTTCAGTTCTGGAGGGAAATTGAGGGAGTGGTACAGCATCGTCTTCTAAACTTGATATTTTACAAAAATATTTATTTAACAGTGAACACTTCTCATCATCATCGTGAACAATTTCATCGAATTCATCACAACCAATTGTATTGACATGTGGTGGAATATTATAAGAGCCTTCATTAGATTTTATCAACATTTTCATTATTTTCCAATATGTTTTAGGATTTGAAGCATTTTCTAGAATTATGTTATCCAAATTATTTTCAAATTTCTCCTTAGCTTATTTCTTCATATTATTTACTTTATTTCTCTGCTTTTTGTACTTTGAAATGTCCGACTCACGCTTATATCTTTGAGCTTTTTTCCAAAGTCGATCTCTAATACGCATCTCTTTTTGTATTTAACTACTAAACCACGGTTTATAATTGTTACGAATAGTTACGGTAATATTATAAATTAATGCGTTTATTCGTAATGCGAATCTTTAACGTCTCTTTGTATCAGCACATGAAACGGATTTACTGTATCAAATTCCCAGTTTTTCCTCCCCTTTTCCCTTTGTGTTTCAACTTGCTTAAGCAAACAATTTCAATTTCATTTTTTGAAGATTAAATGCTGCTTGTATTTAGTTCCATAATCGAACAAATGTGCATTCCTACATGTATAAATTGTTTATAAAGAACTTTAAGTGACTTCCCAAAAACGTGTTTATGTTTCGCGTGTATATCACATGATTAATGATTCTTTGTTTAATCGAGCTACAGTATCCAACATGCGGCTATGAGGGCCTTAGCGTGTTTTACGGTTAAACCGTGCAAACAAAAGACAAATATATACCTAAGGAGCAATCAAAGAAACGTAGTCCATTGGACAGACAAACCCGGGAAGACAAATGAACAACAACAATCACAAAAAAACACAGAAAACTAAAAAACTATGAACAACTCGAACTCCTATAAAAACCAGGAGTGAACCCTGGTGATCCGGAAGGTTAAGCAGTTCCTATTCCGTATACGGCATCCGTCGTGAAGTTCAACAAAGTCAATCCGGGGGAAGTCACAAATCGGTGGATGCACATCAAAGGTTACGACAGTGGGAACAGATCCAACATCATCTTAAATATTGGAACACTGCAATGGTCAATCAATTCGTGATGACGATCGTAAAATTTCCTAAGTGATGACATCAACTTATCCTTGATAAAACCCTGGTTAAGAAGCTTTTGTGACAGCAGTAATCCTCTTTGTCGAAAGTCAGGATAACTCACGCATGCCCTTGAAAATCGGATAAGCTGAGAAACGTAGCCGCCATGTGCAGGCGATGCTGGTATATTGCTACTCAAGAAGGGAAAATTGACAATAGGAAAGTTGAAGTCGTCACGTTTTGCATAAAGTTTTGTCTTCAAATGTCCCTCATAGTCTATTTCAAGAAACAAATCCAAATATGAAGCGGACTTTGGTGTATCTGTATTATCCTTAATATCAACCTCACTTGGGTAGATAAGATGTAGAAAGTCTCTGAATTTGTCGTTATTTAACGTCAACACATCATCTATATAACAAAAAGTGAAATTAAAGGATTGGGCTAATATCTTTTTGTTTTCACGTAGTAACCCTTGAATGAAGTCCGCTTCATATGAGTACAGAAACAGATCGTCGAGGAGAGGAGCACAGTTGGTTCCTATTGGAATGCCGATTTTTGTTGAACAATTAGACCGCCAAATTCAACGAATATGTTGTCTATGAGAAAATCTAACATGTTTGTAATTTCATCTTCAGAATACTTTTTGTCAGAATCAGAGTGGTTCTTCACGAAATAAGCCTTTTCTCTACTTAGAACAAGAAATTTATACTTGCGTGTCCCATTTTTCTTGAAACACTTGATGAACTAGTTGCTTTAAGCGATCTTTTAATTGAGAATGTGGTGTGGTAGTGTAGAGTGTAGAGAAGTCGAATGTTTTTATGCTGTTGCATGTAGCCAAAGATTTTGATTTTAGTTATTGAAGTAAATTTTTGGAGTTTTTACGAATCCACATCTGATTGACGCCACACTAATTCTGAAGGTCCTCTTTAATACATGTCAATACGAATGTTAATATCTTTGAAATATGTTGTGTAGAGCAATTAGCTGACCCAGCAATGTACCTTTGTTTAAACGGATTCCTATGTAGTTTAGGAATCCAACAAAGAGCAGGAAGGTCGATTTCTTCACCCTTTGTAGAAATGCCAAAGGAATGAAGAACGGTCTTTTGGTTATCAATGACTTCCTGCTTAGTGGGTGTGGCCGGTGTATAAGTTGGGTTATCAAATTCTGATCCAGCTATTTACAGTATCTACCTTCCAACCAATTTTTGATGTTATTGCAAGCGGTCAATTTTTGGTAATCAAACTGTAATGTTTATTTTGTACTAAGCTCTGGGTACCAGTAACACAGGTTTTACCTCACCATTGTTCAATGTCTGTACCAAGTCAACTTTTCCTGACTGTCTGTTGGGTCTATGTTTTCGTTTTGTGCTCTTTTGTTATTTGTTGGTATGTCATTCTTGGCCTTTCCTGATATTCATTTTGCTGTTTATGGCAAATGATAAGGTGTATCTATTTAGTCCCTATGAATATGTAATATGATGCCTCTGCATGGTAGACCCTAGGTCCCCGAGGGTATTCGCCAACCCAGTCGTCAGACTTGTCTGAAATGATTATTCATTGATTTGTTACACAAATTACCAGCATTTAGCAAAATTCAAAAATAATAGAAATACTAAGGGTTCATTCCTTGTATTACATATGGGAGATCTCCTTAGCTGAAATTTGGCTTCCTATTTCAGTATTTTTTGTTATGGGTACTTCTTGTTTGAAATAGGTTTGGTTTTTGGTCTTCCAAATGTTTCGGTTTTAATGTTGCTGATGAGAGGTAACTCCTTGAAATGCGTCGTATACAGCATAGTATAAATTTACTATATCTAATAATAGTATCTTTGAATGTTCTAATTAAACACTTGTATTGCGTAAAATTAGTACCATCCGATATAATTAACAAGCTGATACAATGATAAGTATCTGCAGAAGATTATCGAATCGACAAAACAGTGGAAAAGCTCCACAAATTAACATGTTATATGTTATATAATATGTAATATAATAAGTAATATGTTGGTTTTTAAACTCCCTAAAAGCCAACTATACGTCTATTTCTTATGTTAACATCTCATCATTATTGTACACTCCTGACGAGAAGATGACCCTCAAACTAAATAGCAGACCTTTTTAATAAAACATTGGGATATCAATGCTTGATGTTTCCTTTTATCCATGTCGTTGTTTATTAATTACCTGGTGATTGTTTATTTTGTTTCCGCTTTACGTGATCATGGGTGCTGGAAACAGCCACAGCATTTTATACACCCTTCCGATGTCAGGAAAGTATATGTGGTCATAATTTCTTTGTATCATTTACCTTTTTAGTCATTTACTTGTTGATAGTCTGACATGATATTTTGCCGCTAGACAAAACTACTCGAAATTACTCTGAAGTCACCCAGGCTTTCTTTGTATCTTTACTCCATATCCGTTTTTCTTCACATTAATTTTAATATACTGACAAAATATTTATTTCTAGGCATCTGAGAAGAATGTTAGTGAGACAATATCAGGATGGATCATTGGAATATTTGCATTGACACAGTTTGTTGCTTACCCTTTATTTGGTCGTTTGGTAAGTATATTACGTGTAATAATTCAACTGCATTTAGGCCCTGAGATTACTTTCAATAACTGACATTTTGGTTAACCTCTTTATATTGTGGTATTTTTTCTGATGTATCGGTTATATATCCGGTTGATATTTACTGTGTGTCTATTTGTGCTGTTTTGCCTTTGCAATAGAAAGTGTTAAAACTCACCTGATATTATTTGCACCTGCCCCAAGTCCGGAATAATTTAGACACTGTTACCTATCTTCTCTGTTTATTTTGTTTTGGCCGTGGTTGAAGTTTTTAATATATTTCTGTGACCATAAGTGTACAATGTACGTTGTGTAATATCTGTAATATAGCCGTGGTAGTTTATCTAACTACTAATGTTCACTGGGCTGTCCACACCGTGGCTGTAGAACCTAATTCAACTTGTGGTAAGGTGCATTTTACTACGATCTTAATCGCTAACGAATCCTAGTTTTCATGCCATAGTTCGGTCGTTCTCCTCGGGTACTCTGTTCCTAACGAAGTGGCTTTAACACAAATATACCAAACTAAACATTTCATGCAATTTCTGCCTTAAACTTGCCCGCCTGAATTTTAAACACGATTTTGAAAATTCCATCTGACTTGTAAATTTCTCCCTCTTGACTAGTCTTTTATAGGCATGTGCACATTGTTTGTTGAAAAAAGATTAGATTATTTTTCTGTGTTTTTTTCAGTTACCCATTTTTGGGTTGAGATTTATGTACATTGGAGGTCTGATCATGGCTGCAAGTTGTACAGTTTTATTTGGGTAGGTAATGTATGTATTGTTAGAATAGGACAGGATATTGTGTTTATGGGGGAGTTTTTTGTTTTTTGTTTACAAAAAATCAACTTTAATTTATTGAAATATTTAGGAGAAGTTGAGTTAGAGTCGTTGTTGACGGACAAAGCGATAATACTGTAGGTGTTCTGGAGACAAAATGTCACAATGATGTACATGTATTGAGAAAAAAATATCAAATTTGAACCCTATCAAAATCAAAATGTATTACCTGTACTGATTTCTAACTGTAATATTACTTTTGTTTTTGTACAATGGGACATACAATACATATTTATCACATGATGCAAATGTATGACCCTCTATGATATTTCCCTACACCTTTTTCCCTGCAGCGTCCTCTAAAAAAAGAGCATAGCCAGTTCTGACGTCAATGTCGTTAATGGAGGATAACCTGACTATACGATCATCAGTGGCAGTCGACTCAGATCATTAGTGGCAGTCGGTTCCCCGAACGTCAACTTTTTAAGAATCATAATTGATACATGTTGTTGTTTTAGCAATTAAAGTGTGTTCAATTGGGGTACATTAGGGGTGTATATAAATACATATATATATGAGAACATTATTTTAAAAAAATATAATTTGGAATAAAACAAAATTAAAGAAATAAGTATTTGAAGTAAATTTATAAGTTTGAATAAAATACTTTATGTATTTTACTATCGAAATATTTTAAAAATGAATCACTACTGCTTAAAACTCAACGAAATTAATAACTTAAAGAAAATAAATTTAAGAAACAGAAGTATTTCGCATGCAAATATTAAATACAAATATTTTTTTTTCAGCTGAATTTTAATAACTTAATAAGATGTATTTTAAAAAAAAATTATTTCATTTTATTACTCATTTCACCTTTTAATTATTGTAAGATTAAGTAAATGATTTATTCCTTGATGCATATTTTATGTTCAGCTTCTAAGCCTAAGTTTTGCAAAGTGAACATATTTCAGATTTGACTCTTGCCATAACCGAAGCCAATGTACACACCAAGCTATGTTTAAGTATATAACTGAACAAAACTTCAGTTTTTCATTACATAGTTTAAAGATGGCAAATGCACAACATGCTGTCAGTTTTATTACCAATAGAAAGGGAGGGCAGAATCTAGCCTACGAAGGTTATGTCTACAGACATGTACGTAAAAATGGCGACAGAACTTACTGGAGATGTACAGTATCTAACTGTTCAGGTTCTCTGACAACCCTAAACAACATACCAGTTGTATTTGGCAGACAACTACACAATCACCCAGCAGACCCAACTGTAGTCGTCAGTAAACAAATTCTTGGCAAAATAAACCAGAGATGTATGGAAGAAATTAGACCAATTCTATCACTTTATGAGGAGGAACTAAACAAACTCTGAGACCAAGAATAGGATGACATTTCTAAAACAGTCATTCAGCGTCTACCAACATTTAACTCAGTCAAATCAACACTCTACAGGGCTCGCCGAAAACAAACTCCAAAACTTTTTTTGTTGAATTTCAGTGCTTTATTGTGTGCGTTTTTAAATGTTTTGATAGACATTTTAGTGGTTTGTTTCTGTGAATTTTAATGTATTTATTGTTACATCAACTAATAATTTGTCATACAATATGTGTTTATAATATGAAAGCATTATTAATTATTCAAATGAAATAAACTATTAGTAATTTATATGTGTATCTTCCTTTTAATCCAACATATAAATGGAAGCTACACCAACAAGGGACATATTAATTAATTTGATACATATATAATTAAGAGAAAATTATTGCAACACAGATAAAACAAAACTCAGGTGATTTTTTTTACCTGTAAAAGTAATTGTTTAACCCTTAAATGGACCCCTTAATCGGGTTTAATGAAGGGGAAAAATGTTCTTTGATCTTCGAAAAGTTGACAAAGTTATCACCAAAGTCATAAAGTTTGACTCGCGGTTGTATAGATTTGACTTAAAAAACGAAAAACCTATAGCCGGAGGGAAATCTCCTTTTAAGAATGGGTTTTCTGCAGAGAGACACTGTAACCAACATAAATTAACATGACCAAAAGGAAATTACTTATTTCTAGCTTGGGAACTGATAACGTAATTTGTTACAGCAATGAACGACATGAATTTTGTTTTATTGTTATGTATTCGGGGTGCCTTATAACGTTAGCTAGACAGCAGGGGATGAAGATTGTGTTTGAAGTGCAATTTTTAAAGAGGACAAATATACCTAAGGAGCATTAAAATTGACTTGTTTTTTTTTCTTCTGTAATTATCTGCTATCATTAATCATCTTTCCCTTCGAAAAATTGTAGTTTTAAATATAACCTACATGTTTAAGAGTAATTATATATATGCGTATACAGTGGAACGTTGAATATCCCACGTAAAATAGGATTTTGGCTTGAGGTCCGAAAATGCAGTCTTATCAAACACTTGGAATTTTTAATTGCTTGGATCTACTTTTTCAATATCTCCATTTAAATTTGTATTGCTTACTGTGCATACACTTTTTCTTTTCTTTTTTTTTATATTTAAGGGTGCACATTTTTCATAAACAGAAGAAATGATATATTTCTAATATATAATGACTGATCTAAAATTAAAACACGCTAATATGTAGTTTATGTCAACTGCAACATTAGAAATATATCGATTTTCTACTCAATTAATTCTTTTTGATATGTATGTAACACATTGGTTAGATATAAAATGTTATTTTCACTAACGCCTCTGAACCGTATACTATTTTCATTATATAAAGTTATTAAATGTATCATACCATGGGTTAAACATGAATTTCGCCCTTAAATTGATTAGCGATTTGGATCCGTTTATTTTTTTCATTAAAATTAGTTATCAGAAAATTCATATTTAATTTTCAAAATTCGTTAATTTATTACATTATAACCCCCCCCCCCCCCCAAAAAAAAAAAAAAAAAAAAAAAAAAAAAAAAACAACTCCTTGAATAAAAAGGAATGTTTCAAGTATGCAATCAATTAATCGATATGAAACCATTTTTTTAAGTTTTGACTTGATTTGAGTACTGCTAACTGAAAATTTTTGTTTACATTTTTTTAACCTAAAATAATTTTAAATGAAATTTCTAATGAATTTGTTAACAGGTGTTTCTTAAAAGGAATGTGTATGTGATATGTGTGAATGAGACAACATCCTATTAGGGTGAATATTACAAAATATTGATAATCTCTAGGTGTTAATACATGGCCTTTTACAATGAGCACCACCCCACTGCAAAAAATTACCCTGATTTTTTATCCTAAGCATACAAGTATCAAATATTTCAACAAAGTCTTGTCTTGTTTTATCATCTGCATCTTATCAGCATCATTGGCATTGTCACACTTTGTCCTCGGCTGCCCTGAAACCTTTGTATAAATTTCAAGCGTAACGGGTATATTTGTACGTGTAGTTGCATATATCTGTCATTTTACGTATGGGTATTAGAACCCTTGATCTCTATAGTCTCCAAGTAAGGGTATGTCACACAATTAGGTCTTTTGCAAGACTTTTTCATCATCTTGCAGCTCGGATTAGCCAAAAAAAACCCACAAACATTGCTGACTCCCGGAGTGAAAAACATACTAGAATTTACTACTGATTTTAGATCAGAATAGTATATGGTCTTTTTTTAATGTAACTAGCTAATTTCACATGTATATTTCCAACTTCTATTTAATATATGTAGCAAACATGGAAAGTGTCTTGTCTAATATTTATTTACAGATTTTTGACGTATGTGAACACCACACACAGTAATACAACATTCATCGTATACTGCTTCCTGTTACGAGTTTCCTTGGCACTTGGATGTTGTAGTTTTGAAACAGCCAGTTTTTCACTATGTGCCAGAGAGTTTCCTGACAATGTTGGAACAGTTTTTGTATGTTTTTAATATTTATGTAGTTTATAGTGTTGAAGATTGGTTGCTGATAACTGTTGTATATACTTCGTTTGACGCCAATTTTCATGTTTTTTGTTAAATACAGTGGATCCACAAATGTACGGTTTTAACAAAACATATCTATCATAATACAGGAAAATTCATGAAATTGATGCTTATCGAAAAACTTGAATCCACAGGTAACATGAATGTTTATTTAGATTTATTTATTTGTGTATAATGCCAGTTCCAGTTCGGTGTGGCTGTCTCAGGGCAGGCAGTAGACGGAGTCAGAGTACCAAACAAGATCCACCACTTTTAAGCAGAACTTTGCAGTCGTGGCCAATGTCAATAAAGATTGGAGTCGAACACACCTATGGGTGGATGAATCGGTAGCTAAAGTATTGTTAATTTCCAGTGATCATCATCAAATGCACACCAGGATGAGAACAGGATTATGTGATATGAATATGAATCTTGCTTTATATTATATGTTGAGTCGAATATTTAACTTGTTATCTCGCAAAATATAGACACAGAGACACATTTCACTCCACCCAGACACAATATTCTGACTCCGAGACGAACAGGTTTTGCCGACAATGCGGTAAATACCAATATAAGTCTGGTTTGACCCGTCCGATCCAACTTGCGATCTTCCAAAATCAAGGCAAGCATGCTACCACTAGTCCACCGAGTGAATATACATTATGTGTAGGAATCAAACTAACAAACTGAGTGTAATAATAGCCCTTCCACCCCCTAGAAAATTAGCATACAACATATATATTCAGAATGTTAAAACATTATGCTTGGTTCTCAGTTACTAGTGCATATATCATATATTCCAAGTAATAATGACATCCAATATAATATTACCTGGAGTTGTAAGTTTCTTATAAGCAAACTTTATGACAGTTTTGATGGAAAATATTTATATGAAAGAAATTGTTTCCGAAAGTAGGTAAAATTAAGGAGAAATTTTAATTATGCTGAAATATAGCCATCTGTTTCCAATAACACTGTCAGTATATACTTTTTTATTCTAGGGTATATATGAAGTATTTGTGGGTATTGGGCTTATGTCAGGACCTGGTGTAGGAGGTTTTTTATACAGTGTAAGAATTTATTAAGAACAAATGGTACATAAATGCCTTTTGGAATCAATATGTCTATACGCGTTTATTCCTATTCTGCGTTACATGTATCATATATACCATATATCAATGGGCAGACTTTACCCTAGATCTTAGTAAATATATGAATAAATTGTTAGATAGATATAGACAATACATTCTCTCTGACCTTACCATTTTTCAGTGTTTGTAGTGTTTGTGTTTGTTCTCATTTTCAGTCAATTCGTTCCTATTTCCAAGGTGACGGGTGTCGTTAACGGGACAGGACATGCTTACCCTTCTGGACCACTCCCGTTTTTTTTTTACTGGAGTTCACATTGCTAGTGCTTTAGTTTCTGTGCTGTCTTGTTCTAGTTTTGTTTAGTTTATCATGCGTTCTTTATATTGTTTTAGTGTGTCGTGTTTGTTTCTTGTGTTCCATTATCCTGCCGTTGTCTTTCCTTATACTTCGAATTTGTGGACTTTTCCCACTGTTTTGTCGCTTCGTCATTTTTTTCCGATATTTTGTACCAATGTAGACTATCCTGACTCTCTGTTGTGTTCATGTTTGTGTTCTTTTATGTTTTATTTTGTCCGGAGCTCTGTCTGTTGGTTGGTGTTGATTGTTGGTATGTCATCGTTGACCTTTCCTGTTAGTTAGATTGAACTTTATTCCATACAATGCATCATTTTGTGTCAAGAATTTATTCACTGTACATTTTTTCATAATACTATACTTTATAAATTCTACAAATTAAAAACTATTAATTATTCTGTATAAGTCAACATGCTGAAATGAGTACCTGATATCAGCCTCACAAATTAAGGTCTGACAGAGGCAATAGACCAATTTTTAAATTAACAATTATACATTTCTTTTCTCTTCATCAAAATTTTTTTTGATTTTTTATTTATTATTTCTTTCGTATTTCATCATCAAAATACACATTTGTATACCTTTAACATTGTGGATCCTTCCTATTTTTAATCAAATTTATTTACTCATCTTAATTTGACACTTATATTACACTAAGCACTTCCACGTAGCCTATGATTTTGTATAAATTGCAAGTATATTCATAAGGATACGGA
Source organism: Mytilisepta virgata (assembly GCA_028015205.1). NCBI lineage: Eukaryota > Metazoa > Mollusca > Bivalvia > Mytilida > Mytilidae > Mytilisepta > Mytilisepta virgata. The sequence continues at coordinate 5,570,819 of CM051512.1, read as the reverse complement.
ATTTAACATAAGCCTGTCTTGTTTCCGAATCCTACTATTTTGTCATGTATGTATATTTGTTATTATGTACTTGCTTGTGATTATATGAATAAATATGTTTAAACTAATAGACCAATTGTCCAAGGTTTAGATCATGGCTGTTTCCCCAAAAACCTTATGACTACTACATGTATCAATCTGTTTCGTTTATATATAAAATGTTAAGGACTAATGTCAGATTTACGATGAATCATAGTCCTACAATGTTTTTCCTTGAAGAGATCCCATTTCACAATGTTGGTCCAGTAATTAGGGTTACGAAATGCTTTAATTTGCTTATATCTATAATAACTGCAAGATAATTATTTTAAAATCCAATGGAGGAATTTTGAAGTAATTGTTTTGTTTTATATTTTTTTCATCAACCAATCAAATTAACAGATTTATAATAGAAGAGTAATAATTGAAAATATGACCAATAATGCACATTTTAAAATGATACTTTGTTGGTTACAATTTTTGTGTTTAAAATTTACAGGCTGGTGGTTTTGTGTTGCCATTTACAATAATTGGTGCTTTCGTGTTTGGTTGTGTTCTTTTTAATTTCTGGCTGATTCCTCGTGATGAATGTACAAGTCATGTTGGTAAGAATTCTACTGTACTTTATACTATTAAATTGAAATTTAGATCAGCTTCTTAAGATCAGGATTAAAAGAACAATCATAACCGCTAATAACTGAAAGTTTGGGATCTCTCTGACGTTAATTGTCTTCAATGGACTGAACTAAAAGACTAAAATTTGAGATTCCTGCACCGGTGCGACTGCAGGAAAATGGTATCTCATACACCTGAGAGTAATATTTAATTGTCCCAAACAAGGCTTAAAGAAGTCTTTTATAGAATTGTGCTGCTTCCCGATCCAAGCAATTTTTTTTCTGAATAATATATTGTTTATATTAACCTACTATTGTTCTACAAGGCAGAAAAAAAATATCCAAATTTACAATTTTATTGTCAGGACAGAAGAAAACAATTGACACAGACCTTGCAAAAGACCTATTTTATATTCAACATTGAATTTCCAGGCTAAATGTTACAAGTGTTAACGTAATACACAAAACTATTAACAATATATTCGTTTGAGACAAAAATAGAATAAAATAATAGCAAAAGATTTGATTTAAACGTTTCCATAAAAATAAGCATGCTTCGATCCTTGCATAACGCTGAGAAGGGTATGAATAATCTTGAAATTTCTGCTGCAGCTCTCTTGAGTTCCAAGTCAAACAAATATTTTGCTTCTCTTTTTCTGAGAAAAATATAGACAGAAATGTATGGCGGAAAATCAGTTACATTGAAATATTGACGTAAAATCGGCCATGATGCATGTGGCTTTTCAAAATATAGATGATTGGTAATTATAAGAAACTCGATGGACCTGACAAAACCACCCTTTCTTTTGCAATTGTGTTTCTAACGGGTATCTGTACATAACGAAACATTTTTCATGTAGTAATTAAAACATAAAAATAAATGATTTGATTTGATTTATGAAATTGGCTTAGTTGATGTGTTTCTTTGATTAATTTGCAGATGTTAACAGTAAATCTGAAACAAAAGCATCATTATGGGTGTTTATGACGTCGTCCAAAACATTTGTTAACAGTTTTGCTGTAATGGTATCTGCAATGATGTTTTCTGTACTCGAACCAACATTAGAACCTCACCTGAGTAACTCGGTAACTAGTTTGTGATTACAGTATATAGTTACGTAAACATCCAAGGGATTTTTATTTACATCCTTGCTTTGTCAATGGTCTACGAATTACATGAAAATCCTTTTAAGAATATATCACCACCGAATAGAGATATAAATGATGGCAGTGCAGTCTGATCCATTGCAAATAGAAAGGTAGTTAAATTGTTGGACCCAAATTATGTTGAAACCTTATCGGAGTTACAGGAAGAATAGTTTTGTTTTGTTTGGCATATTTATTGAGTATTAAATACAGGATTAAACGAACGAGATGACTTGGAGGCAGATATTATTCAACTTCAATGTTTGCATTTAATTCATTTCATTTGAAGACTGGCATTATCAAACTTTTTTGTACAGTGTATTTCATTACAGTTGTATTTATACGCTAACTATCAACTTGGGGTTAATTAGTTTAAAAAGAATTTAATTAACTTTAAATGAATTAAATTAATTAGGTCAGCTTCGCCAATATTATTGGACTTCTATTTTTGTATTTTATTACAGTTTGACTTGGAGGCTGATATTATTGCACTTCTGTTTTTGTTGATGTCTGGGTGTTTTGCTATAGCATCGCCGATATGTGGGTGGATAGCTGATAAAGTTGTAAGTTGCCTAAATCAAATGCACTGCGAACTTTCTCTACTTAACAACGAACTTATATCGGGAAAGAAAAATATTTAAGTAAATGATAAAAAAATAAATTTCTTCAAATGAGAGTACTTTCAGTCAGTAATGAAAACAAAAAATAACAAAAACAAAATTAAAAGGAATAATATTTAAGTGGAAATTACATCACAATAAATAGAAATAACAATTGAATAAGAAATAATAATAAAAAAAATAATAGGAAAAATATTAACTATAATATTAAAATAATAAAACAATTACCAATAAATAGAAATTGAAATGAATAAAAAAAACCCAAAAAAGGAAAAATAGAAAAAAATTGAAATAAAATGAAATAAAAGAAACACAAAAACAGGACGAAAAAACAGGGTTATCAATCTCATGCAATTTAAACTTTTATAATGACTGTACATATGACTTCCACTGCATTATCTCACTATCATAATGAAAATGTTTAATTGTTTGATAGCCTGATAACCGTGCTGTAATGATACCCGGATTTACAGGAGCGGCCATGGGTATGTTGTTCCTTGGTCCGTCAGAACTCCTTGGTCTCCTTGATATTTTAGATAAGTAAGTAAGAAAGAAAATTGCAAAAAAAAGTACTGGAGGAAAAGGGGGAATCGGAAATCAAAATAAACTAACGGTATTCTCTTATACGTTATAAAATACAATGGAAGTTTACGTTAAAACAGAAGAAAAATACAAAAACTACAATGTGCAACCAGACTTCCACTTTGTATTAATATGATAAGCATCAAAATTAGTTCCTATCAAAATTATACATAACAACACGGTGTTGATTGGAAGACATGTGCGTTTGTAGTAATAGGTATCAACTGTTGTTATAATTGTTTTTTTTATAGCAGTCAATACATTATAATGAAAATATTTCGAATTTACGGGGGGGGGGGGGAGGTATTTTTTGCATTTTATTTTTCAGAAACAATATCAATGGGAACCAGAATCTAACAAATCGTATTTCCTTGAATGTTAAATTCATACCTCACAATACAAATAAAAATTGAAAATTTAGGATCGCCTCTATATGGACATTTCCTTGCGCAGTAATTACACTGTGGACACCAATATCAATATAAAGATTATTTTAAGCATCTTGTTTTATTTATTTCCGGAAATTACTTTAAAATTTATTTTTGAACATCTCAGTAATAAGGGATTTATAGGTACTGTATAATATGCAGCCTTACGATCAGGTCAATTTTAGTCATTGAATTTTTTTCTAGTGGCAGACATGATTTGGAATAATCGTTTTGCTATCACGAAATGGTCCAAGACCACAACTACACAATAGTGTATTTTTTTCTATTAAAAGAAACTTAATTTAGAACAAAACGCACTTCCTCAAACGTGATAATCTTTCTTATGTGCAAAGTATATTTATTTCCTGTTATAATTTAAAAATAAAAAAAAGTATTTCTGCACTGGGACTATTGTAGCATTTATTGTTTTCTCAGACCAAATAGTTTAGTAGAACATTCATAAAAATGGCGTTTTCATACCTTCTCTCTTAAATTGTTCATAATTATATCATTATTACACCATGTTTTTTATTGAACATTTGTTTAACTGTCATAGATCAAAAGGACTTTTTTCTTTCTTTGTTCAGCCAGTTATGGTTAAATATTGTGTGTCTAATAGTGTTGGGTGTATCAGCTGGTGCGGCATTAGTCCCTACATTTGATGTTTATGTAGATATAGCTCGGTAGGTATGGAAAATTAACAATAAACTTGGGTAGTTTAATTGTTTAATGTACATACAAAAGTATGAGGATTTACAGGCATTTCTTAGTATATTTTTATCAAAAGGTGTTTTGGTCAATAGTTGATCTCACACCAATTGGTGTATTCTCTTTATAAAGGAGATGTATATAAAGCTATCGTATTAAGGCTTGACATATGTGCCAAATTAACAAGAAACTCTGGGAATATGTCATAACTATTTTTGTCACATTTCAGTAAAAAATAATTTATGAGTATTTAAAATCATTAATTTTTCTCACTATCTCTATGACAGTTTCTGAGTTGAAATGTATAACATTTGGTTTGGTTTGAATTAGCAGGGTTTTAAGCCACTTTCGGTGTAACTCAATATATCGTCACAGCCAGTTTGTTGTGGGTTTTTGTTTGTTGGGGTGACCAGAATAAAGTTAACAGAAAAGTTTTATATCACCTTTTTTTACGTTTTAAGTCAGGATGAAATCACCTTCACGGGGTTTTTATTCGCGACTCTCAGTCAATCGATCGGGATAAAGTATTGAAATAATCATTGGCGCTAGTTTTGTTATTGTTTTTGTTCTTTTTACGTTTCATCTCTTATCGCAAAAACAGACCTAAACAGGAGTTTGATTCTAACTTACAACCTCACAGTAGCCTCCTTCTTATATCATACAACTTTAAATTTGTTTCCCCTGAAATACAAAAACTGATACCACTGAAAATTAATGAAACCATCGTACGATTTTTTAGTTTTTTACACAAACATAATATTTTGTATAGAGAATTAGGTCTCAATGAAGACCTCGGTATGTATGGTTTGGTAGCTGGAACTTGGGGATCAAGATTTGCTTTTGGGTAAGTAGAAATATAAAACTATTTCTGCAGTGGCAAATTTGAAAAATGAAATAAGATTTTACTGATCTTTTACTAGTTTATTGTGAGGATAAAGTTACAGGTTTTATTGTATCAAGAAAATTTTACAGTATTCTAAACAATTTTACAGAGATATTAGACTGTTCTAGACAGCAAAAAGCATACAATCAATTGCTGCGGTACATACTGTCAAAGTAAACAGACAACGAAAAATCCGCCTTTATAGAAACTTTTAGGCATATAGGTATATACAATAGGATACAGAAAATTTTTGTATGAGGCTAAGGAACTGAGAAATATTCAATGCTGGATGACGAAATTGAAATGTGATATAAATAATTTGAACAAAGCGAGAAATTTTTTTTTTGACAACCACTGTTTGAAGAAAGTAACGCAGTTCACAGGATTTTTATTTATTAAATAGTATGTAGATACGGCTTTGATGTATTCAATACTTGTTATTTCTGTGTTATCACTGATTGCAGAAGAAAATAAACAATTGTGACTACGGGAATATTTTTTTCTTCAATATCCTTCCTTTTAGTGCCTTTCTAGGACCAACCATTGGAGGTTTATTATTAGATTTATATGGTTTTCCACTTTGTTGTACAGTCGCAGCAGGTATTTATTTGTCCATGGTAAGTAAAAACACATTTGTGATTAGATAAAAACAATTTGTGTAGTTGTATTTATTCTTTACACACTTATTACTGGAACATTGTACATGTGCATATCGAGCATATTATTAAGTAGAAATTGAAGGTGACATGGGGTAAAAGTTGATGGTTCCTGTTATAAAATTGATAAATGCCTCATTACCTACAGTCTGGGAAAAAAAAATTCTGACATTACAAACTTGTGTCAAACTGTATGAATTGTCTTTGCTAATAACTAACTTCTGAAAATAACAAACAAATCAGTATCACCGCCAAGCTTATATTTCTTAATATATCTATGAGAAAGAACGAATATGTATTAAAATTTAAAGAAGACAACATTCCATCTCCGCATTGAACAAGCCGAATTAGACATCTAGTGATCACAATAAAATTTCCAACACGTGTCGAGCCCTTGATAACCATGTGTATAAATTATTGTTAACAACACTACATCTTATCTAGAATGAACAAACCAGTGACGTTCATAATATTCTTGAATATACTCCTGAATCCCCTAATTATCGTCAAGGGCATCAATAAAAACACTTTTTTCTTCAGATTCCACTTTTGTCTATATCATGGCTGTATGACACGAGGTGTTGCACACAGAAATCATGGCAGAAAGAGCATGCAGAATCTATCGACAACGATATTAATGTCACGGAAATGATGCCATGTTTACTTTCGCACACTCAAAGTCTATTGAAACAAAAATGTAATGTAATGTATGGTAGTTGTGACTCCAAAAAAGACTAATCGACTGGAATAAGGAAAATAAATTGGGAAATTATACGTAGTTATGTTGATCGCAAGAGGAGATGTGTAAATGTTTCTGTGTTGAAAAGTTTTGATACTCCGAAACTCATGCATGAAATTTCTTACCTTCACAGCTGAAAAGATCAATGTCAAATAGAGCAAACATTTCATGTTTAGAGTTTGTGTCTTTATGCATTTAAATGTTTCATTTTGTTATGAATGAATCTATTCACATCGAGATAAAAATTGAGATGGCTGCAGTTTGACCCTGCGGACAACACAAATGCATTTTTGTCAACGGTCAAAGAAACAACTTTATTACACAGAGGCTAACACATGTCTTCATTGTATGCATTATTAACTGATTTATCTAATTGATTGAAAAAAGGTCAGGTAATGTCATAACAGTACTGCAAAGTCAGGATTTAGCAGAAATATGATATTAAGGATGCTCGCTGGTCATGTTTTGGTCTTTTTGTCAGATTTTCGGAATCCTCAGGTTTTGTCCATTTCTCAAACATGAAATTTTTTGCCCATGAACCCCTACTTTTTCTTTTATAATTCAATCATATATACCTTAAAATGATATTTGACAAAATTTTATGAAATCCTTTTTGTTTTTTCATACATCTTTAAAAGGCTGAAGTTGTCAATGCAAAGACAATGAAAAATCCAGAGAAAACACATTTCTTGCAAATTTTCAAGGCCTTATAGCTGTAAAATGCGCAAATGAACCTATATTTTTTTCTTGCTTATTTGTTTACTATTCATATGTTCTCTCAAACTAAAACACCTATTTTAAATCCTATTTATTTCCTATTAGACCAGCGATCATCCTTAAATTTTTTATATATATTGTTTACATTTCTAAGTAAATAAAATATGTTAAAAAACTAGCTTAGTCAGTTTCATCATCAGTTTCGGGCCAATTACATTTCAGATCCAACACAGTGATGGCAAGTAAAAACATTATCTGGGTCGACCTCCTTTTTAACTTTCAAGAGGTTGACATAATGATTTCCCCAGTAGTTCCACTGCCAGTTAGTCATGTACTCAGCTGCTTCATTAACATAAGTTCCATAACCAAATGATATTAATGTTTTACTGAGTTCTTTCCCTTTTTGTATATTTATATGGTCACTTGCTACATCTGGAAGTCCAACAACACAACCTAAGCATAAACTGCCGTTTCTAAATCCTGTGTGAATCGGAGTGTCATCCATATTTATCTCAGATATTCGTCCTGGAAAAAATAGATAAAATGTATATAATTATTAATTTCATCCTCAAAAATCTGAGGATTTTTGTTTTATTACGGATTCCTAAAATTCTAAAAAAGCAAATTCAGTTATTGTGACATGTGTGATATATACAAAATATGATATATGTTTCTTTCCATTTTGAAAGCTTAACCTAGTTTATGTCACCATATGGGATTTATTTTCATTGATTAACACGACAATTTAGTGTAAACAACGAAATTGTTCTTTAAATGGAAAAGGATTTGGCCGATATTTTGCATCCTCTCGCCGCCAAAAAATGTATAATTTGTAAGGCCTGAAAACTAAATTGCAGAGAGCGAGCAATGGAGGCTACTTGGGCTTCTTAACACAAAACACGTTTTGTATAATTTCAAGTGCTGATTCTATATTATATCGCGCGGCGCTAATTATCACTAGTTTTGCGTCGATACATTCGTTAATGCAGAGAAGTATTTGAACATATATACATTATTGTTTTCAACATTTATTTCAACACACACACACACACACACACACACACACACACACACACACAGCAATATATACTTTAAGAAAACTTTACAATGATAAAGGCAAACTCCTCTGAAGAAATACACACCTCCAAGATGTGTTCCCACACATGCATAAAGAGGGTAGGAATCATTCTCTGGTTGTGTAAGGAGATCTACTAGATAGTCTGTCAGGGGAATATCAATAGCATTTTCTTGTATGAATGACCCTGTAACATACACTCTTCTCCATGGGCTGTCTGTCATAACACTCCCAAATCCTTTCCAGAAAGTAGAATAGTTCCGAACGGAATAATCCAATCTCCATTCGGGGTGGAAAGTATCCCAGAGTTCCATGTACTTCCGGCTTGGTTTTCCCCAACTACCATAGTGACAATATAAAAATCCAATTGTGCCGTGAACAGAGTCGTTATTTGATGTTACTATCTGTTGATTGGATAGGAAAAAATATCCACCCCACTCGTTTGGCATTTTCTTGACAAAATGTGCATAAAATTGCATTACTTCCCTTCCAACCGATGCATTTCTATTCAAAGACAAAGGGTAGGTCATCATTAATTTTACGTACTGGCGCGGCGGTTTATATATTTTAAAGGTATATGAAGATACAATTCCGAATGTTCCACCACCTCCACCTCTGAGAGCCCAAAACAATGATGTATCAGTGGTTACAAGATGGCTTCCATCTGGATTATCAACATCGGACGATGCATTTGTGCATTTTATGATACTTCCATTACTTGTTACTACCTGTAATTTGATAAGCATTGAGACCATAATGATTGTCTTATCTGAGTAACCTAAGGGAAAATTAAATCATGCTATATCAAAGTGATGGACATTTACACAGTGTTGTTCTATTGCTTTTTGAGTAGTGTTACAGTACTGCATGTGTTTTTCCTGTATACCAATCCCTCATCTTTCATTTTATTATCTGTTAAACGGTTTTGCGATAACTGATTTAAGTTGTTTAAAGGTGTGTGTCCCACACAATATTTACGCTTTAATCCCAAAATCAAGGAAAAGAAATATGACGTAAATATCACTGAGACAACAACCGTGAAACGTAATTAAAAAAACTCTGTTAAACGTTATCATTATGTTTGTGTATGGAATGCCCTTTAGTTTTGCCACAGTCAATTTTAATTGCATTTTAATCTATAACAGGAGTAAAATGTCATTTTATGGGCTTTTTTATAATCCTTTTTCGCCGTACATCTAAACATGTACTACTCACGGTCATTTCCAATACTTGATCTACTGCCAGTCCTAGCATCCGGGATAACATGCTGTGACCGCCACCTTGGGTATATCCACCAGGTGTCACTGTTTGAGAACTTCCGCCAACAACTACTCTCTCATATTTATCTACCTAGAAAATTGATATAAATTAATTACAAACTAATCATATCTCTAGTTTCGACACTTTGTACTCCTTTATGCAAAACTCTGGGCTTAGATGGGTTTGGCTCTAATCCTTTATGTCGTTTTGGCCATTTTGAATTCGCTCTTCAACTTTTTGGATTATTGCTTTGGTTTTCAACAGTTTAGGCCTTTAGCACAACTATTGAGTCAGCAACCGACGAACACTTTCTGCATCAGAATAGGTATCAAAGAATTTTATTTCCAAAATAAACTGCTACTAACTCCCAGTGAACTCCTAAACATTTCATATTTATAACCTTTCATCTTACTGTTTTCTCCGAGGGTTCCCGATAGAGGTTTGTTTACCAAGAAAATTGCCGTGCGATCAGTGTATTTAGTACTTATCTTACTTTGAATTTAGTGGGCCTGCCTTATTCTATCATGTACTCCATTCGTTTACTTATATGATGAGACGTAAATTGACGAAATATGCACATCTTTTGTATCAAAATTGGTATCAAAGAATTTATTTTTACCACTGAGTCGATACCTCCGCTAGTGGACTCGACGTCCTCAGATGCCAGTATTTCCATACTAACCCGACGTTGGCACTTTTAATTATCCCAGCACTTCTGTCCGTCCGTTAGATAACCTTGTCTCCAGAACTCCTCATTTTTCACTTCATGCATTTAATTTTCATACAGTATTTTCACAAACTATATGTTGTTGCGCAATAAGGTTTACGAATTTTGATATTCCAAAATTGGGGCCCCACAGGCGTGGAATTTTGAAAATTAGAAATTTAAGCTTGGGACTTTAAACTCCTCATTCATTTTTCATATTTTGCTTTTAATTTCTATAAAATATTGTTACATACTGTATGTAGATGCGCAATAAGGTTTTAGAATTTTGATTTTCACAACTTGAGGTCCACAGTGGTTGTATTTCGGAAATAGTGAATTTAAGTTTGTTAATTCAGTTAGATTTAGCAAATGTATTTGTATATAATATTATTCTTAATTATCTGTAAAAACTTTTTTAATTTTGAAAATCGATTACGGGTTCCAAATTTGGGACTGAAAATGGTGAAATTGCTAATTTTGTCTTGTCTCTGGAAATACTCATTAGTTTTTTTTTTTGTGTCAGTGGTTTTATTTGTTTATAATATTGTTCTTAACTATGTGAAGATGTGCAATAACTATTTCAATTTTGAAATATGATTCAGGGTTCCAATTTTCAGACTGAAATTGTGAAATTGCTAATTTTTCACTGTTGTTTTTTTACTTGTGTATTGCGGGGATGGACATCGTTTATGATGACACCAAGTTCTAGTTTACAGTTAAAAAAAGGAAACCTTTATAAGAACTAAGGAGTATCTCATGTATGGCTATGGTTTTTTGACGATTTTGGCTTCACACTTCCGGTCATTTTGAATTTGACTTCAACATTTTTGAAGATTACTTTGGTTGTTCAACAATTTAGGCCTTGAGCACAACTGCACAACTGATGAGTCGTAAATCGACAAAATGTGAACATCTTCCGCATCAAACTTGATATAAAATAATTTATTTGTACATATAGTATTTGTCTTACTGTTTCTTTCTCTAACAAATTCGCGTTATATTTTGACTTTAAGACTATCTTCCTTGCTCCATCGCTTCAGTATATTTTTCTTGATGATCGATATTTGCACATGTTAAATAGAAGCTAATGCTAAGGCTTAAGGATGGTGACTTGTGACATTTTTTTTATTTTGGTCAGATTATGCAAACTCCACAGGGTTAATCCATTTATAGTATGGGATATTTTTTCACCAGCAACCCCCTATTTTCTTTTTATTTATTTATTTTACATATCCTAAATATCTAAATGAGAAACTTTTATGAAATTCTTTAGTTTAAATTTTACACAACTTCAAAGATTCATCACATTTTCCATTCAAACCAAAGGAAAAATCTAGAGAAACTCGTTTTTCTGCCAAATGTTTTACAAACTTATATCTCAGAAACGAGTTCAGCAACATGTAGTTTTCTTTTTCTTATTTTGTTATTGATTTCAACCTCTATCTAAATATAAAATTATTTGAAAATCTATATATTAAAACTCTCACCAGTGACCATCCTTAATACATATAATAGTAATGTTATATGTATAGATATCGGAAAAAGAACACGGAAGCAATAAGTCATGTGAAAGAATTCAAAGTGAAATCGACAGAAAACAGCAAAACATGTAACAAACCAGGGAAGTAAAAACACATAGCTAACCAAAGAAAACCAGAACTGTACGACACAAAATTTAAGATACTTGCAATGTGAACTCCCACAAAAAAAATCAACTGCCTCATAAAGTTTAAGCATATCCTGCTCTATAAACTCCACTCGTCAAATTGCAAGTGAGGAAAACCCGGAATATTGTCAAGTCCGGTGAAGAATCAACTACAGTAAGACGTGAAACCTAACTTTTTTTTATCATTTGTGACATAGAAACTTCGTATCGGTCATTCAAGTCGTGGTGACGGCCATACAATTTTTGTAGTGACGAATTTAACAAAGTCTGAACATATCCTTGTGTCAGAATTGTATGTGGCAGTAACTTCACTTTGTCAAGAAAGTCAACATACAAATCACGACAGCGACGAATCAAACGGAAAATGGAAAAACCATAAGATGGAGGCGTTGGTATGTTACAACAAAGAAAAGGGAAGTTAACAATAGGACTATAGTAATTGGGCTTTCCCGCCAATTGTTCACAGTAAACTGACAATTGTTATTCGCATATTTACCCAGGTCAAATAGGGCGACCATTTACAAAAAAAAAAAAAATAAATAAACAACTAGCTTTTATTCGTTATTCCAAGGCTCAAAACAATTCCTGTCGAGTTCTAAAAGCAATCTATTTACCAAAAAGAAAACAAAACGTATCTTGTTTACCTTATTATATATTTCTTGCCAATTTGCTCCACTCTCTACTGTTATTTCACCATCAGAAAATCTTGCTGAATTTAAGGTAACTTTCATTTTTCTCATTCGAGCAAGATTAATCTGAAAACTTCCGGACCAGTTAGATCTACCAATGTAATCATGACCTGACGACTTCACTGTCACGTGCAGGTTATACTTCCGCGCAAAAAGAACTGACTTCTGAATATCATCTACGGAAAGTACCATAACCACAATAGATGGAAACCTTGAATAAAGATGGTGTAAAGCAGATAACAATTCACTCTCCAAAAACGAATCTAAGGACAGAAAGCTATGCAAGAATAATAATAAAACATAGAGTATAAACCTTAAACAGTTGTTAAGGATGATCGCTGGTCTAATAGGAAATAAATAGGATTTGAAATATATGTTTTAGTTTGAGAGAAAATATGAATAGTAAACAAATAAGCAAGAAACAAATATAGGTTCATGTGCTCATTTGAAAATTTGCAGGAAATAGGTTTTCTCTGGATTTTTCATTGTCTTTGCATTGACAACTTCAGTCTCTCAAAAATGTATGAAAAAATAAAAAGGATTTCATAAAATTTTGTCAAATACCATTTAAAGGTATATATGATTGAATTATAAAAGAAAAAGTGGGGGTTCATGGGCAAAAAATTTCATGTTTAAGAAATGGATAAAACCCGAGGATTCCGAAAATTTGACAAAAAGACCAAAACATGACCAGCGAGGATCCTTAAACACATTGCAAATTATAACATCTAGTTGCTGTATGTAGAGCACACATTAAAAAACCTGACAATTATCAATATCCGTCTAATGATTTGATAAGAAGTTATCATGTAACGTATGATATTCTGGTATTTCAACCTACATGACCTAACTACAAACTCAAAAAAAGAACCAAAAACATTTTTTTTTTTTGTGTGTGTGTTTTTTTGTTTTTTGTTTTTTTTATGTTTTGTTTTGTTTTGTTTAAACAAACAAACATCAACTAGATCCAGAAGTTAAATGTTAAAGGGATACTTTTTACAAACAATCAATGTGAATGGTTAAAACATATTTATAAAATTACATTTTAGTCTTAAGGTCATGTCGGTACAGCTGTACTACAATCCAGCTCTTCACCAATGTAGTGCCATCCATTCAATATTGCAAAGCCTTATGCTTAATATTTTTTATTAAGAATAGGGAAATCAATTGTGTTACCTGGTGTATAGCTGATTGTGCATAAAAATTGCATTCTTATAAGATGAATTTGAGGGCAGTACAACATATCCCTTTAGTGTGTTATCAAACTTCGCAATATCCGGTGTAGCTGGAAAACAGTCACTTCCGGGATAACATCTGTTTGCACAGGACTTTTTCTCAGATGTCCTGTATGCTAAAGTTACCAGTAGACAAACATTAACGAGCAGTTGCCTATAAAAAATAGCATTGTTTTTTTCTTTGAAAAAAGAAGAAAAGATCCATAACCTTCCGGAGCACACGATGACACTCCCGGTATATGTGGGAGTTCCCATTGTTAGTTCTTTATCTAATTAGTATGTCCGCCCTTTTGTTCCGATTCTTTTTTATTTGCTTCGAATGCAGTCCGTCAATACATACAATGTACGTACATAGTGTCCCAAGAAATTTAAAGGACCGTAAAAGACTCTAAACTAGGCATCATGTTTCATATGTGCTACAATATAAGGTTCAGTCAGGAATGAAAGTTTGAAATTTCAAATATTACCCTGTAGAAAACAATATGGGCAAAAAAAAAAACGAATTACGCTGTATCCTTCCGGAACACCTGATGTCACTCCTTGTTTTTAGAGGGAGTTCACATTGATAGTGCTTTAGTTTCTGTGCCGTCTTGTTAGTATTATATTATAAGTTTTATTTTTTTTTTTATATATCCTTCTAGTTATACATGTATCGTTGTAGCATTTGTTTGTTATATTCCATTTTTTTGAGTTTGTCTTGCCCTTGGATTTCAATTTTACGTACATTTCCCACTGTTTTGTCGCTTCGGTATTATATTATCGATATCTTATGATGAAATCTCCTACACCATGCAATCTTGGATGAAAAAAATTATATGGTAACTCACATGTTATATGCCTTGTCAAATAACAGTATTGCATTGTTTGTAGCACCCAAGGGGCGTTGCCTCTGAAGGGTCAAATCTTTTTGCAAATCTATTGTCCCCTTTTAAATAACATTTTTGATGATTTTAAAAACACGAAATTATGTTCAATAGTAAAACTATAACTGTGCTGAGGATTTCGAAAATTGGATATATTTCCAAATGGCAGAATTATTGGCAAAATGTATATTTCTAGATAACCAATAAAGGTGATTTTTAAAAACAAAATTCAGTATTTGATGTTGAAACTTATATATATTATGATTAATATTATATTTATAGTGTCAATTCAAATAATGGTGTTGAAATTTTTTGTTATACCCCTGGTGACATAGCCACTCAGGGGTAAAAACAGAACTGAAAAATGAAATTAGTAATTACTCATTATAAGGAGGACAAATATACCTAAGGAGCAATCCAAAAAACGTAATCCATATATTAGACAGAGAAAGCAACAACCAAAGCCCAACAAATAAACACTGAAAAGAGTGTTTGTTCAAAATGTCAGTAAGTCGCGAGGATATCTGCAATGAGCGATTCATTTTTTTCATTATTAGCATTATCGCTATTGGTTTTTTGTTGTGTTTTCATTTTGTGTAGTCAGTAGCTTGAGTTAAGGGTGATAGCTGGTCTAATACGAAATAAATAGTATTTGAAATAGGTGTTTTGGTTTGAGAGAACATATGAATAGTAAACAAATAAGCAAGAAAAAAATATAGGTTCATGTGCTCATTTTAGAGCCATAAGACCTGGAAAATTTGCAGGAAATGGGTTTTCTCTGGGGTTTTTATTGTCTTTGCATTGACAACTTCAGTTTCTCAAAAATGTATGAAAAAATAAAGAGGATTTCATAAAATTTTTTCAAATACCATTTTAAGGTATATATGATTGAATTATAAAAGAAAAAGTGGGGGTTCATGGGCAAAAAATTTCATGTTTACGAAATGGATAAAACCCGAGGATTCCGACAATCTGACAAAAAGACCAAAACATAACCAGCGAGCATCCTTAAGTGTTTTGAATTGCTCCCCCAAAGTCCATTTTTGAACTAGCAATATGCATAACTATCAGTACGATCAACTTATTGTTACGTCACTAGAAGATTGTAAAGAGATACATGTAACAGAGACGTGAGAGATTATTACTATTACTCATATCAATATCCGTCTTATGATTTGATAACAATTTATTATGTAACGTATGATATTCCGGGATTTCAACCTACCTGACCTAATTATAGTTGTTTTAGAATAATTTTAATTATGTGCATTTTCGATGTAACAAAATACTTCTTATCTTTGAAATAAGTTCGAAAGAGAGATTGGCTGGTAATCGTATCATAGTGACGTAACCCTTCTCAGGTACTAAAGTATGATATTTCTATAATACATTTATAGTAAGATTTGTTTTAGTCCAACATATATTGTTAATGAAACGAAGTATAAAACAGGTTTCATTGACAACGCACCGTATTTTCCTTCGATCGTCCCTGTTTGAAGCCACCCACCGTCCATTGTAAAATTAATCGATATTGCATTAAAAACAAGCACATGTCGACTCTATGCCTTCTATCGTAAGTGCAATCCACCCCATTTTAAAGTTTTTAGGTAACCGTCACCTTTTTAGCTCACCTGACCAAAGGCCATATGAGCTTTCGTCATCACTTAGCGTCCGTGGTCCGCCCGTCCGTCTGTTAAATTTTCACATTTTAATGTTCTCCTCTGAAACTACTGGGCCAAATAGAATTAAACTTGGCAGGTAGCATCTATGTAAGGTCCTTTATAAAGTTTCTTATTTCGTCTCGATCGGACAACAAACTTTGCCGCCATGGGCAATTGTTGTTTCTGATTGGCTGAGTTTACAAAAATCTTCTCCTTTGAAACTGCTTGGCCAAATGGAACAAAACTTGACAGAAAGCATATATGGGAGGTCCTTTATAAAGTATCTTCATTTCGTCCCGATCAAACTACACAAATGGCCGTAATGGGTAGTTCTTGTTTCTGATTGGAAATCTTCTCCTCTGAAATTGCTTGGCCAAATGGAACGAAACTTGACAGGAAGCATCTATGAGAGGTTCTTTACAAAGTTTCATCGTTTCGCCCTGATCGGTAACAAACAAGGCCGACATAGATAAAATAACAACCCAAAGATACTAATATTAGATATAGTAAATTTATACTATACTGTATACGAAGCATTTCAAGGAGTTACCTCTCATCAGCAGCATTAAAACCGAAACATTTGGAAGACCAAAAACCAAACTTATATTAAACAAGAAGTACTCAACCAAAAATATCGAAATAGGAAGCCAAATGTCAGCTAAGGAGATCTAGCATGTGCAATACAAGGAATGAACCCTTAGTATTTCTATTATTTTTTAATTTTGCTAAATATTGGTAATTTCTGTAACAAATCAATGAATAATCATGTCAGACAAGTCTGAGGACTGGGTTGGCGAATACCCTCGGGGACCTAGGGTCCACCAGGAGAGGCATCATCCCAGGAGTTTCAAAATAACAATCCAAAGAATTCTTTTTTCTCATTGGTTGATTTAAAAACAAATTTTTTTCTGTGGAACTGCTTGCCCAAATGGAATGAAACCTGACAAGAAGCATCTGTGGGAGGTTTTTACAAAGTTTTCTTATTTTGTCCAGATCATGCGACAAACATGGCGGCCGTGGGCAATTCTTGTTTCTGCCAGATGAACGATACAGGCTCAGCCCTCTGAGCCTGTAGTTGGTATCCGTCTTGTACTGATTTTTGTAGTGTTTTTTTTTTGTACACCAGAATGAGATGAATACCAAAGATAACTCCATCATTGTTGAAGTCTAACTAGTGGAACAGTTCCTACTCTTGTTTTACAGTGCATATCCCTAAATTTTATCCAGGCATGATGTCGGAAAGTGCAATAACAGTAATTATACTTGAGTGAAATTACTACAAAATCGGCGAATTGGATATAAAACTACTAGATTAAAATCGACAGTACTAGTATGCTAACAATTGGCTATAAAATTGAAGTATTAAAACCCTTTACCTGGGCATTCTGTTGAGTCTAGATCTCCTGAACTATTTTTCACCGCACATGTAAATGTTGTACCTACCTTAATTTGAGATACACTGTAAATATCTTAAAATCTTGGTAACAATATAATTTTCTGATAGACATCTCAGCTAGCAGAAGATATGTACAGTCAAACCTGCTTTAAAGGACATCTCTGTGTAGTATATCACTGTCTATAAAGGGCGCAGTTAAAACAATTCCCATTCATGAAGAAAGCATGTAAACACATTTCTGGTCTCTCGGGTGCCCTTTATAGACAGGTTTGGCTGTATTGGTTTATATGTGAGTCTTTGAAATCAATGTTGGTATGCAATACTTGCAGCGACAAATTGTTTTGGTTCAGAATGTTGAACTACGATCTTAAAAAGGTAAATTTTTATTCAATCTACCTTCTCAAAATATTCAGGTTATTAATAGTTAATAGTACATATTCAGATGATTCTCCGCACGCATGTCATTCATGTACTGATAATGTTAAAATAACCTAAACAATTATCAAAATAGGGGGAAATGACATACTTATGTCATCGTGTGTTTCTTTTATTATTATTTTATTTTAAGGCACTGTTATGTTCATTCAATCGATGATAAAAGAGTTCACAATATCTGACACGACGAAAATAAATGCAATCCACACGTGAGCAAATTTCAGTTAATTTAAAACCGATCGGGTGTGCGTAAAACTATTATTGTCTGATTAAATTGCAGTTCAGACCAAGCTACTGTCGGTTTTTGTTACTTTGAACTTTATAAAGTAAATAATTCTTGTAGAGAGGCCGTAAAGTGTCGAGATGGTCTAATCTATTATACAATAATGTGAATTTATCTGCTGTTTTCGGACAGTGTGATGTTACTGAGATCGGAAAATATCACAGGTAATCAATGATAATTATAATTTTGGAGCTTACTATATGACACGTTTTGCTATTTATTCTGACTTCAAGATGTCTAATAAACTTTATAAGATATCTCATATAGTTTATAAGATATCTTATATAGTTCATAAGATATCTTATATAGTTTATAAGATATTTCATATAATTTATAAGATATCTCATATAATTTTCTTTATATCTTATAAATTATATGAGATATCTTATAAAATATATGAGATATCTTATAAAGTATATATCTTATAAACTTTACAAGATATCTTATGAAAACTGGATTATATGAGATATCTTATATATTATATGAGATATCTTGAAGTTAGAATAAATAGTAAAATGGCTTGCTATATTAGTATATCAATTATACAAACACAATGCGTGAATTAATCGGATGTTAAAGTCAGACAAGCTTATAGAAAAGGGAATACTTGTTCTGGGTGTTTTAAGCTCTTTGGAAGGGTAATCATAAGTAGTTGTCCTCATTTAATAAGTTAAGAATTGAATTAAAAAGATTGAAGTTATCATTTTGATTAACTGAACACGTGTTGTTTTATAAGATCCTGTACAATTTTATTAATTTTGTTCTCTACATCATAATAGGACGTTTCGGAGTTTAGAGTGCCGTCCATTTCGTTGAACTAGTATGCATTATTGTTTAGGGTGCAGCTGAAGCCCGCCTCCGGGTGTGGGATTTTCTCGCTGCGTTGAAGACCCATTGGTAGTCCTGAGCTGTTTTCTGCTCTTTGGTCGGGTTGTTGTCTCTTTGACACAGTCCCCGTTTCCATTCTATATTCTATTCGTATTTAGTTTAGTTTTGATATTCTATTTTAAGGAACATATTGCATAAAATAAACTGAAATATGTTTTGTTTCTATCTGTTATGTTTATATCTATTGTGTGGAGATGATGGATAGTTATATCGTTGTATCGACATGTCCTGGTATAGATTTTGTTGTTTATGTTATCTGAAATTATTTAAATGAAAAAAGTTCAATTATTGGTACAAGTACATAGATCATAATAGATAAAAGATATATGTTTACATTTTTATTTAATTTTAATCATAACATATTGCGCTTTGTAATCAATTTAATAGCACATGTTGTCTTATCAAATATCATGGATAATTTAATTTAAAAAAGAGACTTCAAATGTAGATCCATAGGCTTATAGGCACATGCATGTTTGTTGGAAATCCTGAAATCGGTCTCCCGTCTAAATCTTGGATCCGCACCTTTAATCAAAATAAGAATAAGAAACTATGTCGGACAGTCAATAACGTACATATATTTTAAAACCCAGAGACAATGGTGAACGTCTGAGGTGAGTATTGACCACGTATTTTTTGCTTTAGTTGTGCATGCTGTGTGGAAATAAATTGTTTATAATTTTAAAACCAAAGCAAAATTCAAAATTCTCTACAAAAAATAGAAGTACTGTGAGCAAAGCTCACAAATGTGTATTCCCCTTTCCATTATGGCTTCAATGATATAACAAAACATGTATACATCCATGTTTGTCCATGGGAAACCCCAAAGGTCATTTTAATCAAAAGACAAAATAGAACTTGTGCAATGTTAATGTACACTAAAGATTCCCTGAAAGTGTCACAGAAATCCACTCATTGATTTAGGAAGAGTTGGGAACGGAACCTTACAATACCACATTATGAAGAAAGGGCAAAGACCATGTTAGTCGTTGGAAAACACCAAAAATCTTCTGATTAAAAATAAAATACGTAGTGCACAATGTCACTTAGTACTAAAGATTCTGTCAAATTTCTAATGAAATGCATTCACTGGTGTGCGAGTAGTTTACATATACCATAGCACTACTGATTGGAGATAATCCCACACTTTTGGCCATATAATGTGACATAGGGAATACAACTGGAAAAAAATCATATGGTAGTGCACTTCTTTTTTGCTACAGTCATTTGAAAGTACCCCATTTTTCATAAATTTTTACCCATGTTTGGGCTATTATCATGAAAAAAAATCACAGTTTCACAATTAAACTTTTTTTCATACTTTCCCTAAAGATCGAGTGGACCAATCTGAATAAATTTAACTTCAAAAAACTATATGTAGGTGTTAATATAAGAAAGTTTTATAAAGTTTTGTTGTTTTTTCGTGTCAAATTGACAATGAAGTCAGTTTAGTAAATTTGAGGTTTTTCTCATTTTTTTAGAACAAAGGGCATATAACGTTAACTTCTTTGTTATATATGATTAAACAAAATAAATATTTAAGAATTTTAAAAAGAAAAAAAATGATATGGGGTGTACATATTTGTGGTAAAATCATTTCTTTGTACCCCTCACCCATTTTCTCAGAATTTTGGCTAAGGACACTGACCGGATAAGTTATAAAATTTGAAAATTTTATTACTGAAAAACTACTTATTGTAGGTACATACTTTTTTCACAGAGTATAGTTGGATTGTAATATTTTTTAAATTCATTGATATTTTCTACTTGTACAATGTATCACATGTTTTGGAAATAATTCCCGACTGAGATTTCAACGAGACTGAAACATCAGAAGAATATACCTTCAGAAGAATACATCCTCAAAACGTTTACTTTATCTTTTATCTACTAGTTAGGGTAAAAATCGAATTAAAACTATAGCTATTGTATATGGATTCAGCATCTTCATGTCTGTACACTAAAATCTTACGCAAAGAATGCATTCTGTCTTGAACACATTTTTATAGAAGGTTCTGTTTCATTCTTATTCCTTTCAACTGATTGTTTGTCTTACTGTTGTCTACTTCTGTGGCATATAGCAATCATTCAATACACTTAAAACATAACTATATATGCATATTAATCCTTGGCGTTTAGAAAACTCCGTGGAAGTGTGAAAATAAATCACCGTCTGTGCCGTAAGTGATGGGAATGTCTAAGTTTAAATATACGAAAAGGCACAATGACAATTACCTTTCTTAAAATTAAAATTTATTTTGTTCTAGCAATAATCATGATAGAAAACAGTCTTTTTTAAACTGTTAAATGAAAAATATAACTTTGGGACGGGTAACAGCACTAGTTATATTTCTGGAACACGCACTTGTTTCATTCAGATAGTAACCCCCTTCACTTATTATTTAGGTAAGACGTGGAAACGGTACTTACCAGTCAATAACAGTGGAAAATATTGACCGGTCAATAGTTTCAAGTTTAGAAACAGACAAAATACTGAAATTATTGGCTTAATTTTTATCTATGAAAAACATACAGAGGTATAACAAAGTTTGTTTGTTTGTTTAGTTGGGGTTTTACGCCGTTTTCAGCACATTTGGCTATTTCGCGGTGGCCAGTTTTTATTGGTGGAGGAAGCCGGAACACCCGGCGAGAACCACAAAGTGATATAAATATAAAAATATAGTAATGTAAATTATTGACTTACAATAGGATATAAGCCTAAATATGATAAAATGTAGCTGTCAATACAATACAAAATGTCAAAGTACGCCAATACGACACGTAACCGTCCAATATGCCGTATTGACTAGTCAATATGACATATTGAACTGATTTGTCAATAAAGGATCATTTTGGACTACTCAATATGACATATTGGACTGGTTGGTCAATAAAGGTATAATTGTGCAAGGTTTTCCATATTGGCTTAGTTATTGGTCCTTGGCTAGCCATATTGGACTTCGGCTTCGCCTCAGCCCAATATGGCTTGCCTCGGCCCAATGGCTAAGCCAATATGCAAAACCTTATGCAATAATACTATAATATTACCCAACTTTATATACAAATACAGTATAACAATGTTCACAATCGTGCATTCGTTTAACATGTTTAACGAAAATGTGTGCAAACGTAATGCACTCGCCTGTTTTTCGCCAGGTGTTCTGCCATGCAGATAAAAGATCCCAAAATGATCCAAATTAACAGTCAGGCCTTTTTTTATATATAAACTCTTATCTAGACAATTTTTTAATGTACACAGACGATGTAATCTTCCTCCCCAGAAAACGGTCTGCAACAAAAAATTAATATTCCAAACGTTTTGGAAAAATGTTCTCTATATTTTAGAAAAGTCGATCAGTTCTTGTAAATACCATCCATGTGAAGTCCTCTCTAGATCTGCTATACAGTAATTTAATGCGGGGCTTCCAATAGTTATTAGTCTTATCGGTATGGTGTTGGCCAAAATAATATCATCATTGTATTGTACAAGACACTTCGAAGAGAAATTTTTGAAACTGTGGAGAGCAACTGTTTACCAAGATATCCTTCTATCTTTTACATGTTTTAGATAAGAGATTTCTTAGATTGCTAATCAGCAAAATTATATATATATATGTACATTGCGCTTCTCTGGGGAAAACAATGCGGACTGAACACATCGAAACCTATGCGAATTCAACTGTACTGATAGGACTCGTAGTACGATCCACACAATTTATAACTCCATACGGAAAATATTGCAGCGCACGCTGGTCAACATAAATCGGGTGGAAAAAGATGACTTTCTGGAAACGTGTTGTTTATTTTAATTATTTTACAAAAAGGAATACAACGTACTGCCTTAAAATGCATTAGTATTTTATTTTTATGTAAAAAATTAGCTCGACCATTTTTCGGTTTGTATTTCATTGTATTTAGCTTCAAATTGTCTCGGTGGCCGAGTGGTCTAGGTAGTTCGTCATGACTACTAATGATCACTAGCCTGTCAACACTGAGTTTGTGAGTTGGAATCTCACCTGTGGCGGGGTGTGTTCGACTCCGATCTAAATTGACAAGGATTGCCAATTTTCCTACCAAAGTTCGGTGGTTCTCTCCGGGTACTCCGGCTTCCTCCACCAATAAAAACTGGCCGCCGCGAAATAGCCAAAATGTGCTGAAAAGGGCGTAAAATCCCAACTAAACAAAAAAAAAACAAAAAAATCTCCATCATGTCCATGGCCAGGCCGATTTCTTCGTGAACTTCTGTCACGTACATTTGCGCTATAATATGAACCGTTTTCCATTATTTTGGCAATAAAACGATATTATCTTTTTATAAAATGGAAATTTAAAATTATCCATGTTTTCAGAAAATCACCCAATCTTCAGTTTCCTTAAACTTTATACTAGGTCGTTAAAATAAAGTAATGGCAAAGTCTATATTTTGCTATGGAATCCCTTAAAATCGACCATTTTTCTTGTGCTATAAGATATATGTACATCATGTACATCTATGTTAATTAAAAGAGGAAAAAAATTATTATTAACCGGAAGTTGAAGAGGCGTTACTTCGTAATTCAATGTTTAAAAATTTTTTTAAACTAAAAAAAATGTGTGAAAAAGTGAAGTCTAATCTTAATTTTTGTTACACGGACACTTTTTTGTGACCTGAAAATTTTAGTTGTTGAATTTATTTTTAGCAAGATACATGAGATAGGCCTACCACATGCAAAATTGTTAAAAATAAACTATCAAAAAGTTTCCTTAATTTTTGGAATAGCTTTAGAGAAAGTAGTTTAAATTCTGACAAAGGGAAATTATTAACATACCTCACTGTCAAAAGATGTTTTTGAAAGAGAGAAATATCTTGATTTAAATGATTTTAAAATTAGACAATCAATTAGTAAAATTAGAGTTCAACTTAGTGCTCATTGTTTAAAAATAGAAACTGATAGATATGCGAAAAATTATATTGAACGTTCACAAAGATAACGTACTAAGTGCATACTTGGAGAGGTTGAAGACGATGAACTCTTTTTAGCTCAATGTCCATTGTATGAAAATGAAAGAAAAGTATTTTATGAAAATATATACTTATTTTTTAATAATTTTGGGAATCTGAATAAAACAGCAAAGTTTATTTGGCTATTGACTAATGAAAATATTAATGTACTAAAAACATTGGGTATATTTATAAATAAGTATAAGTGTTTAGAAATAAGAAATTCTATATAATAACATGCAAATATTTTAATTGATATATTATGATAATATAGATATTGTGCATATATTATGGCTCTGACCTGACTGTGGTTATTGTGGGTTTGAATATATATGTAAACTGTATATGTACCTCCAATGATATAAATCATTTGTATTTGATTGCTTGCTCTTTATGGGCCCTCAATTGGAAATAAAATTCTTTATTCTTTGTACAAGATAGAACATTGTTATTAGCAAAAAAAGTGTCCTTGTACAATTTTGTAACTATAAGGTTAGATACACCCTTTAAATAGCATTGCTGGGGGTATATTGTCGTACAAGTCATCTAAGGTGAATACAACTGAGGAACATGATATTTTGTAAATGAATAGCCAGTTCACATGATGTCACATGACACAATATTTTTAGAACCACGTGCTTTCTTCGTAAATAATTAAAGGTCAATATGTAAAACGTAGTCAGTTGTTTACTGTCGACAATACCTGGATTTAAAAAAAACAGTGTCATATCTTGGGAAGTAATATAAATTGTAAGTAAAAATTTGTTCGGTCACCCGTTGGTATTGTTTATTATGGCGCGGAATCAGGGTCAAAAATTATTTATGCGTTGTCATATATATAGGACTAATACATTAAATATGATTTTTATTTTGGAATCCAAGGTATTACATAAAGTATTTTCTAGAATCACTTTTATATCCCAAGGCCAAAGTTTCTCTCTGGAAAAAACAGTTTACACATCAGCTGCAAAAAGACAGAATGACTATAAACTTGTAAAATGATACATTTTATTTAATGTGTATTATTATTTTAATTTTACATCTTTGACAAAATTGTATTAGGGGTACTATTATATTGATAAGAGGTGGACATGGTAGGAATTATTTCAGTCATGACATCTTATTGTAGAACTTTGAAAAAAAAAAAAAATTTTTTTTGTTTATAGTCCAGTCAATCTAGCATAAATTTGACCCTAACCTTTTTTGTAATTGCAAAAGAAGATTTTTAAGTTTTAATCTTTAGTATTATACCCCAAATATACACAGAAAAAAGTCCAACAAAATCTAACTTGAGGAATTTAAGGCTAAAAAATCACGATTTTAAAATTCCTATGGAGATTTGCATTGAAAATGGGAGATAACTGTGCAAAAAAGGCAGAAATATCAATAAAAATTGATACAAAATTATAACTTTACCGCTTCTATTCAGCAGAATATATTGATTCTTGGTATTTTAGTCGTCTTTAAAGTATAACAAACAACTCTAAAGGTGTTTTCATATCTTTTATCAAGCTACAACCTAGATTTCGTAATTCATTACTTGACCATTTATTAAATTTTTCAACATGTCAAGGTAAAGAATCTCAAATTTAATAAAAATGATTAAGCATATATTCTTCTTTTTGTGGTTTAAAGTTTCTTAAAACAAGGTAGATGCTGAACAAATATAATTTACAGATATAAACAATACCAAATTTTCACATTATTTTTTCAAAATGGTCACAAAGCCACAAATTTGCAATTTCTTTAATGAAAAATGTGCAAAAAAAAATAAAAATATCCATAACACTTCGGTTTTGTACATTTCTTGAGCAGAA
This sequence comes from Mytilisepta virgata, assembly GCA_028015205.1. Classification (NCBI taxonomy): domain Eukaryota; kingdom Metazoa; phylum Mollusca; class Bivalvia; order Mytilida; family Mytilidae; genus Mytilisepta; species Mytilisepta virgata. Next base: position 5,544,753 of record CM051512.1, on the reverse strand, counting down.
GATTATATAATATAGTCAAATACGAACTTATAACCCCATCAAAGTATCATACTTTACCTGAATTTTAAGAAAATCAACCAAAAACTGACAAAAAAAAGACTACTTTTGCAGAGTTATCTCCCCTTTCCAATGTTAATTTCCATAGGAAATTAAAAATGCTGATTTTGAGTTTTCCTCAAGTAAGATTTTATGGGACTTTTTTCTGTGTATATTTGGGGTTTAATGCTATAGATTAGAACTAAAACATTTTCTGTTGCAATTAGTTTGAGGTTAAAACTTAGTTTGACTGGACTATTAATATACAACTTAAAATGTAGGTTTATTTAAAGATTTCATGATTTTGTTAAATATTTTAAACCAAATTACCAGCAATAAGAGGTGGAAATGGTGAGAATTTTTTCAGTCTATCTTATGACATCTTAGTTATTGCAGAACTTTCTTGTTATTTGTTATTCTATTATTTGTTAAGGCCCCAAAAAATATATATATATATATGTGTGTGCTTAAAGTTACCCTACCTACATGTACCCTATTTTTGTGTCTACCCTAACCCCAATTTATTCCAATTTTAGGACAAAAATGTCGCTGATATAAAATGTATAATTATTTCCCAAATAAAACATCCGCTAACCATTTTTCTCCCATAGGGGTTGATGTAAAATAATTCTTCAAAATAAAATGATTTTGCCTACCTACCTACGGTACCCTATTTTTTGTCACAATGTAACCTTAAACAGATATATATTTTCTGACTGGATACATTCTTACACTAGAACCTCAGGTAAGTCAAATTGGCAGCCAAAATATATTTGTGTCATACTTAAGTTATAAAAATTCAGACAAAAAGAGTTGTAACAACCAAAATTTGTTTGCCACAAACTATATATGTATAGACACTATAATTTTCCGTCAGTCAGTCAAGGAACTTCTTCTGTTTCAATGTTTTTTTTGTTATTCTGTTACTTATTGCCCGATTGAGTGACCTTAATTGGTTAATAAACATTATCTTATCTTATCTTATATTCACATTGCATCTCACTTACACTTAGTCTCTAACAAGATGAAAAAGTTTATGCAGTCTTATTTACAATATATGTATGTAACTATATATCTCTCTATATATATATACTACCACATGATTCTGCAGATACATGTACATTGTAATGTACTGACTCAGTCAAAATATGTTTGAGCCAACCCAGAGAATATTTTCTCTAGCAAATTTTGACTCAGCAAAATCCATTTGACAAATTAATGCTTGCAGACATTTTCTAACATTTTCTTTTTCTTTTTTTACTGTCGTTTGTGATATTAAATTGTAATGTCTAATATTGGTCTTGTCAGAAACTTTTTGTCTATGGTGTTTCCCCTATATCAATTCAATAATTACAGTCAAACCTGTTTTAAAGGGCACCTCTATATAACAAAACACTGTCTATAAAGGGCACAGTGAAAAAGTCCCTTTCATAACAAAATATGTAAAATTAACCTCTGTATAAAGGACACCTGCTCATAAAGGGCACTTTCTTCTGGTCCCTTGGGTGCCCTTTATAGACAGGTTTTATTATAGTTTACTCTATATGTCTGCTTTTTAACTTGATGACTGGCCGATTATTAATTAAATTTAGAAATTGTAATGCCAAAAATCTAATTATTGAGACAAGATTTTGTTTAAACAAATTGATAAAAATATATAATTATTTATATTTTTTTTTATGCTGAAAGCGCAGGGGACTAAAAGAAATCTTTGTCTTATCCAGTGCTCATCTGTATACAGTTTTTACCTCCAGTTTAATCTATGGATAATTGAACACACATATGCATGTAATGTTGAGCATTTTGATTGATAACCCGTAATTTCCTATTTCTGATTGTTAATTAAAAATGTGAAAAAAAACATGAAATTACATCAATATCATGATTTTTTGATACAAACAAACAAACAAACAAATACTTTATTTGCCAATCACAGTGCCCAAAATGAGCAGAATAATTACAAGAATCTTAATTTTCAAACATAATATAAAAATAAAATAAAAATAGATTAAACAAAGTATAACATGATTAGTTTTGATTTAATTGATTATAGTAAATGAAATAAGTAATTTGTAATATGAAAATATGTACTTGTGTATGACCCATTGTTTGTAACTCTGGTCCCCTTACTGGACAGCACACCTCTATGTATTATTATTATTAATTAATTGTAAATAATGTGTATGCATATATCCCGTTGCTAGAGGAACAGTTAAAACATTTATTATTCTAGGGCAATTTTTTCCATTCTGAAATTCTAGAACTGTAACGGAAGTAATTTTCTATTGTAACGTAATTCATTCTCTCTATTGTTACGCAAAACGTCATCTGTTGTTACATGTATGCATCTATGTTACCAAGAGTTACTCTCATAATAAATTCCGCTGAGGAAAGCCGGCGACCGACTGAAACGTCCAGAATTACGATTTATAGTTTTTATTTATATTTACGTATATGATGATATATATCTATAACTCTATGCAGAAATAAAAAAACATAATGTAATTTAATATTTCATTTCTGTTTTCATTTAAAATTTCCAATAATTGACAAATTATTGTCAAAATTTCTTTATCTTCATTTTTCCCATTAACCAAATAAAAAGAGATCTGTTATCAAGTATTGAAACAAGTTTTAATTTTACTAAATATTTTGCCAATAAAGGGACTTTTAACATTAAACATTAAACAAAGCTTTACAACAGTCTTTACAATTAAATATAAATGACTTAAATTTAATAAATAAGCTTAAGAAGTTATCTTATATGAAACGAAAAATACATCTGATAAATTAATGCTATCAAGGTCATGTCACTTCCAAACAGTAAAATAATAATATACTTTTTTTACTTTCGGACCACAACAATAGTTCTACACGACCGATGTATTCGACTCAAGCATGTTTGAAAAAAAGTGTTGAATAAGGAACCAGAGTGAGTTATCTTTTCCTAACCAATCTAGGTAAGGCAGATAATTAAATTGTCTCCCTTTTGTCCTCAGGCTAAAATGGAGACAAATTTATTATCTCCCTTACCTACATTGGTTAGGAAAAGATCTCACTATGGTTCCTCATTACTTCGGAATTATATACATGTATTGGAAAAAAAACAGGTCCGATCTTTAACTCTGAAATATCTATGGTATTCAGATAAAGAGTTTTTGTGTTGCCAATTTCATAATAGTTGGCCATATTGTGATGGCAAGTTTTTTATTGGTTGTCGTTGATGAATGTCAAGATTTGAGTTAACCCGGAGAAAAACCAACAGCCTTCAGGAGGAAAACTGAGAATTCTTGTTAACTTGAGATTGGAGTTGAAGACACCTTGTTTGTATTCTCAACCACTGTGTTGACAGCAAGGCTAGTGATTAAAAGAAGTTATTACAATCTATCATGACAGGAATTATTTCATCAAATCACATTCCCCAAATTTTGAAATTACTGATCAGCATTTTGGAAAAATTTAAGCATAACCTATTGTTATGAATAACTTAATAAGAGAGATAAGTGGGAGTGGCTATACCAAGTCCTTATTTTTCAACTTTTTCAATTGTCAGTTTTAGTATATGTATGGTAATAAATTAATTTTTTTGTTATTATTTCAGACAGAAATTGATGAATGAATTGAAGATGAAAGGATGTTTAGCGATGAACAGAATACCAATGGAGAAAATAACGATGAAATATCAGTTCAAGATGACTATTCATTCAAATTCTCAAAGAACTCCAGTGCTCAAAAGTCAGTTAGTAACAGAGTGTCCCCTAACGTTAATAAAAATCAAAATGATATATTAGATAGAAATCAAAATTCACCATTCAAAGATGTAAGCTTTAGTCAAAATGATATCAGAACATCGTGGAGGACTTCACCTACAAGTAACCAGTATGATGAATCGTTCGTTGAATCAGATTCCACCAAAATTAGTATCGGTGACCATAGAAAGAGAGTTAATGTTTCCGATGAAAAAGCATTACTGTGGTCGCAGTCGGAACATGTTTATGAAGTAAAAGATCAACCAAAAAAACTTCAAGATGATTCTTCAGAAGAATCTGAAACTACTACAGGAAGTTCAGCGTTATCATTTTCCTTCCGTTCTCTGGGAAACAGACATAAATTGATAATGATAAGTCTGTGCTTAAGTAGCTTCCTATCCTTTCTTAGTTTGTCACTAATTGCTCCATTTTTTCCAGATGAGGTAATTTCTTAATTTTTATATACAATTAATATTATTCTTTGGTATTGTGCTTCTCCTGGAAATCAGAAATTACTATGTGAACTTTGAGTTTGCTTGAGACACTTGAGACATGGAGTTTGTGTGTCACATCCCCTGGTTTTACTCGGATCTGCCTCTGCCCATTTTCTCTGCAACACACTGACTTCTATCATGATTTTTTTTCTTCATTTCATGAAAGAAAGAAATTTTACATCACATTGTCATAGAATAATTAAACCTTAAATAAGAAGCAAGGATTCTGATTGATTGATAATTGTGATATTTTCTCACAATTCTTCTCATTTTCCTTCGGGTCAGGTAAGCTACTGTCATCACTTGGTGTCAGTTGTCCATCTTCCACAATTCACATTTTAATCTTCTCCTCAGAAACCTCTGGGCCAATTGGAAATGAATAAGCTTTAATTTTAACTTGATATAGCAAAAGAAATACTTTGGGCAAGAGAAATTTATACATGTATATATCTGTTTTGACTGAAATATCAATTGCAAGCTGTTTACATGTATGAGGTTACAAAATGAATAAGCTTTAATTTTAACTTGTCATGATATAGCAAAAGAAATAATTAAATGTGTGATGAGGATTAATAGCATAAGCTAGAGATAAAAATTCAGAATATAAAAATTTGCTATATTTTCTTTTATCAAAGCAAAATTTTCAAATTCCATTTTTCAAAAATTAATTTAAGTGTTTTACATTATCAAGAAAATGTGTTTTACTGCTTGTTTAATTTGTTTATAAATAACAGCATGGGACTTCAAAACAAATGCACATCTGTATTGCATGCATATCACACGATTCCGAGATTATTTGCAGATTGTATGGTCAATGTCCTGATAGGTAAAAATATGATAAAATGTGTTTGTTCTGTCCATATAGATATTTGATTTACGTAAAGTAATCACCTGATGTATTTATCAGACTGATACAATGATAACTGGGGTCATCCATAATTGTCAACATTTTGCACAAGTTTACAAAGAGCACTTCAAAAAGTGTACATCAACATTTTTTAACTATTACTGTGAACAGGTACCACTCCTTACTGGGAAAGAGGATCTACAGACATTGTTACACCCCTTGAAATGCATGTAACAAGTCTGTAAAAAACTTTTTATCAGTCTTTACAAACATGTATCAAACACAGGCACTTTAGATTTTCCATCTTAGAATTATGGGTCTTTAAAAAAATATCAGATTCAGAATTTTACATATGTCATGTTGTAAACTGATGTTTCACAAAATGTCATGAAATTGTACAAGAATTTTATGATGAAAACAGCATAAAACCCCCAACTAAACAAAACTGAAGCCAAAGCAAAATAGTATTTTTTATGAGTTATTTCCCATACATGAAGAACACTTGAGGTCTTTGTTGAGTATTATGTGTGATTTATGAGTTATCTCCCTTGGCAGAATGTAAGATATATGGTTTTTGATGGATTATCTTCCTTATCAAAAGCAAAATCATATTTTTAGCTGACCTGAGCTGAAAGGTCAAGTGAGCTTTTTTCATCACTTGGCGTCCATCGTCGTACGTCGTCGTCGTCATTTTTGTTAACTTTTACAAAAACCTTCTCCTCTGAAACTACTGGGCTAAATCTAACCAAACTTGGCCACAATCATCATTGGGGTATCTAGTTTAAAAATTGTGTCCGACCACCCCGCCTGCCAATCAACATGGCCGCCATGGCTAAAAATAGAACATAGGGGTAAACGACAGTTTTTGTCTAATATTTCAAAAACTAAAGCATTTAGAGCAAAACATACATGGGTTAAAAATGTTTATCAAGTCAAGATCTACCTGTCATGAAATTTTCAGACGAATCGGTCAACCCTTTGTTGGGTTATTGCCCCTGAATTGTTAATTTTAACAAAATTTTGCAGTTTTAGGTTATTATCTTCAATATTATTATAGATAAAAACAAACTGTAAACAGCAAAAATGTTTATCAAAGTAAGATCTACAAATAAGTCAACATGACCAAAATCATTGATTGATCCCTTATAGGAGTTTTTGCCCTTTAAAGACGGCGTCCTGCGTAAACTTTCCTTAAAAGATCTTCTCCTTTGAAACCACTGTGCCAATTGGGACCAAACTTTGGTGGAATGGTCCTTGGGTGGCCCCCTTCCAAATTTATATCCGGCATCCCTGACTTCCAAGAACATGGCTGCTGTTACTAAAAATAGAAAAACGGGGGGATGAATTTGAAAAATCTTCTTTCATGAAATTACAACGCAAATTGAAACCAAACTTGGCAGTAATGGTCCATAGGAGGTCCTCTTTCAGAAATATGTCTGATGACCCAAACTGTTAACCAAGATGGCTGCCCCAGCCGAACTTAGTTTAACATAGGACCCTATGGGAAAATTCATTGAAAAATCTTCTTGTCTGAAACCACTTGACGAATTGGAACCAGAAATGGCAGCAATGGTCCTAAGATGGTCCTCTTTCAGAAATATGTCTGATGACTGGGACTATCAACCAATATGGGCGCCACAGCCGAACTTAGTTTTACATAGGACCCTACGGGAAATTCACTCAAAAATCTTCTTGTCTGAAACTTGACTTAGCCGATTAGTACTAGACTTGGTAGCATTGGTCCTTAGATGGTCCTCTTTCAGAATTGTGTCAACCCAGACAGTCAACCAAGATGGCTGTGACACCTGAACTTAGTTTAACATAGGACCTTATGGGTAAATTCATTGAAAAATCTTCTTGTCTGAAACCACTTGACCAATTGGAATCAGACTTTGTAGCAATGGTCCTTAGTAGGTCTTCTTTCAGAAAAAGTGTCCGATTTCGTTGACTGTGAACCGAGATGGCCGTCACACCCGAACTTAGTTTAACATAGGACCCTATTGGAAATTCACTCAAAAATCTTCTCGTCTGAAACTACTCAGCCAATTGGAACTTAAGTTGGCAGCATGGGTCCTTAGATGGTCCTCTTTCAGAAATATGTCCGATCATCTGGATTGACAACCAAGAGGCCACCACAGCCGAACTTAATTTAATATAGGACCCTATATTTTTAAATTCATTTAAAAATCTTCTTGTCTGAAACCACTTAGCCAGTTGGAACAAAACTTAGCATGGTTCTCTTTTAGAAATATGTCCATTGACCTGGACTGTCCACCAAGATGGCTGCCACAGCCGAACTTTGTTTAACATAGGACCCCATAGAAAAACCAGCCAAATTGACTGCAACACTTAAATGTTTAGTCCTGCTCAAGGTGAAAAGTTAAATCCAGGTGAGCGACACAGGCTCTAGAGAGCCTCTAGTTTATGAGTTATTTCCCATTTATAATGTATAAAATTATAATATGTGTGTGGATTTATGAATTGTCGCCTTTGTCAGAAGTAAGAAATTTGATTTTTGATTGATTGTCTCCCCTACCCAGAGTAAAATGTTTGAATTTTTAAAGTGAAATGTGTCATTTGTGATTAATTATCTTTTGTAAGCCTAAATTTAATTTTTTGTTTGCTGGAATCCAAAGTAAATTTGTGGTTTACATGTATGATAAGATAATGTCTGTTCTCTACATACAAGTGTTTAGTTTTCACTGAATATTTAATTCCATTGAAGAAAAAATGGAAAAGTTCTTATAAACTGACTTAATTTTAATAAAATGACAAAGTTTTTTTCTAGGCAGCTTCTAAGAATGTTAGTGATACAATATCAGGATGGATCTTTGGAATATTTGCATTGACACAATGTATTACATCCCCTTTATTTGGTCACTTGGTAAGTAATATTATTTTCTATTATTAAGTGTGATTTTAAGGCTGACAATTGAGGTTGACACAAGATGTGTTAAATTCCAATTTCAATTTTCAGAAAAATATCAACAGTTTTCATGCTAGGTAAACCATAATGTCACTTTTCAAGAAAATCTTAATAACATCTTTAAAATATCAATAAAAACATTTCCTGTAGCTTATGTTGCCTTTCCAATGTTAAGATGCCTAAGATTTTTTTAGACCTGACCATAAGCAACTTTCTATCCTAAATCACTCAGAAATCACTTCTAGGGACAGGTTTTTGAGAAATGGTGATTTTAACAACAATTATATAACTTTCACAGAATTTTGTAGAAACTGTGGTAAAAATCATTGATTTAAGAATTTGATAAAGTAAAATGTATAATTTTTAATATTCTGGTTACATGCATAATTTCACAAAAAACAGGAAATGATTTAAAAATGGAGATTGATAAAAAAATTTATTATATAAGTAACAATGTAGATTTCAGATGTCACAGCTAGATGTTGTCTTATATTTACTGTGCATTTTTTACTTATTGTGTATGGTCACTTCAGGGGTAACATATGTTGCATGTAGTAACTTCAGGGCTACCAGCTCAGGACAAGGTGTATTTTACTACTGTAACAATCTTAATTGACAAAGATTGTTAGTATTCCTGCTGTAGGTTCATGGTTCTCCTACTTCCCCCACTTGTAAAGACAGGGTGACATAATATAGTAAATTTTGCTGAAACCGAGATAAACAAAAAAAAACATTTATGTATCTCCTACCTTAAAATCTCATATCTGACATGGAAATTTCTTTAGGGACCATATTTACATTTTATGGTGATGATAGATCTAGACTAACTTATCATGTTTTTTTTTTCAGTTACCCATTTTAGGATTGAGATTTATGTACATTGCAGGTCTGTTCTTGTCTGCAGGTTGTACAGTTTTATTTGGGTAGGTACAATGTAAATGTAACACAAACAACAAAATGGATGTCAGGAAAGGTCAACAGTGACGTACTAATCAATGAAGGTCACCCAACAGATAGGACCCCAGGCAAACAATAACACAAAAGAGCACAAAAAACAATCATAAAGACAACAGAAAGTCCGACTTTGTACAGACAGTCATAGTGGTATTTTTTTGGCACCCAAATTTACTTCCTTATCTATCCTGACATTGTGGTGTATAAAATACACTATTATATTTTACTATAGCAACTACAGGTAAAATAACTACGTTGTTTTTTAGCGTGCAAATAAAATAACTCCAGTTTTTCTCACGCAATAATCAATGAGTGCGAGAATCAACGATAGCGTAATAACTGATATTTGTCCAGGAGTTTAGTTCAGTATAATAATAACATTTTGTCCTTCAGAAGGCAGTAATATTCATAATTATTAAATCTCAATAAGGTTATTTTTCTTCGGGCCAAAAGCCCTCGGAAAAATAACCCTTAATTTAATTATGTATATTACCTTCTTCTGAAGGCTGTAATTTTATATTATAAAAGCCAATACAGTGTGATAACCAACATGTACATGCATTGTTAGAATAGAATAGAATATCCTATGTTTTTTTTCTGTTAGTTACAATTCAAGTTAAATGATTGATTGTCATCTACCACTTCTAAAATGAATGGAACGGGTGATAGATTTTCATTTTTTATCACATGGATATAATTCGTTATTCAAGTCACATTTGGCAAGGCCACTGTGCACGAAATTCTCCTTGTCTGGAATTGGCATTAATGGTTATTCTCAAAATAATTATTTCATATCAAAGAAAAAAATTTCTGAAAGTTGCATTTTGAAATCAGGGGAGGTAACTGTGGCAAAATATTAAGTTTCTCCTTTAATGGCATTACTTAATCTTTTATTGTCCACTCCTTTGTTAAACAATTGGTTTTAAACATCATGAAAAAGTACTGGGGTAATTAAATACAATTGTATCATGCGTATCCAGAAGATGAGTTTTGATTTTACAAATTCAAAATTCAAACAAATCTAACAATTAGATATGGTCAATATTCTTACCTCGAAAGTACAAAACCAAAAGAGATATATCAAAATTGATATCATGGCATATTTTTTAAAAATATTTAACAAATTTAGACAAAAAGATGAATTAGCTTTTCATTCTATTTTATTTATATTTACAGAATCTTGACGTATGTGGACACCACAGAGAGTAATATGACGTTCATCGTCTACTGTTTCTTATTACGAGTTTTCTTGGCACTCGGATGTAGTTCTTTACAGACAGCCAGTTATGCATTAACTGCTAAGGAGTTTGCTGACCATGTTGGGACAGTTTTTGTATGTTTTTAGTATGATATGAAGTTAGCCTGTACTGAGTTTATTGAGTTCCACCTAATGGTTGCTGAAATTAGTAAATTATTTGTTTTGGAGTTACTTCCATCAAATCTGACACTCTGTTATCCTGCCAATGTTGAGCAAGGAGGAGAGTTCATTTTTCTGTTATAACAATATTAGCTTATGAAACATCCATCATAACACATGTAATACATTAAATGGGAAAGTCACGAAATTCAATATCTTTGAAAATTATTTTTTTCTTTTTAAAAAATGAAATTTGATGCCTATGATAAAACCTGAATCCGCAGTAACAGGAGATCTGTTTCTTAATTTTGGGTTTTAAGCCACTTTCTGTGTGGCAGACTATATTGTGGCAGCCATTAGAGGAACTCAAAGTACCAAAACGAGATTCTTAACTTTGTCAGAAAACTTTGCTATCATTGTAAATTAAGATTGGAGTCAAACACACCCAGATATGTGTAGGGTTAAAACTCTCAATCTCTGTGTCGACAAAGTGTATTTATAACAAAATGTAACATGAAAATTTGATACAAATTATTAAAATCAAGCTTGGTTCTCTGGGGTCTTATATCAAGCCAGATTTTTTTTTCAATGCAAACCAAGCAAGAAAATTGTTTTTCAGTTGAACCAAAGCCCGAAATTTTTTTTCAACATTTGTAGACAAAGGAATATGATATCTATAAACTTTGTTTTTTTCGTAGTTTTGCATAAAGAATTTTGTATATAACCAGGCAACCCCTTTGGTTCATTTGCTATTTTCTGTAATCACGTTTGTGAGGTCTCTCACTTTACCTCTAGTTTCATCCTGTTGTGGGTTAGTTAGATTCTAATGGAGTAACCTTTGCAATAATTTGAAGAATAGCTTTGCAACCAACTGACTGATGAGGTTTTTTATCTCAATTGAAATAAACCTTTATGTTCTCAAAATGTTTTAATATTTTAATATGTATGTTCTTCTGTTCAAATAACATTGAAAAGAAAAACACAGGGAACCTCAACACCTCTAATCACAAAAGTAGATTTAGATACTCCATTTGTACTCCGTGTATGCATTATTATTGTATTGAAATACAAGTACATGTACAGTGTATTTATGATGTAGCAAGCGAGCGAAGCAAGAATACTTTACATCATACATGAAATACTTGCTGAAGATGAAGCCAGAAAATTTTTGTTAACAACTGAATAGGCTAGATTATTCCTTTTTATCAAAATGTAGGACAGACTATTTTTTTTTCAAAAAATCCCAGGCCCTCCCAGAAAATCAAATGGTCTGTGCCGTAATGGTTTATCCCAACAGATTTTTAAATCTGTTAATGTATAATTGAGACTGGATGTTATAAAAATATCATTAGGGAACACAAATTATGCATATTGTACAATAATTCCAATATGACATTCAGCGTATGAATATGTGAGCTCGACCAGGTCACTCACAAACTTAACATAAAGTCCTTTGGACTTTATTCAGTTTGTGATTGAATTGGTCTCCTTTATACACCGATAAATTGCTTCAAAACAACTCTTATTACTATGATAAATTGATGATGAATATCAATTCTTGAATTGTATACAACCAACTTTAAGAAACAAAGTTCTTTCAAAAAAATTTAAAATCTACCCTATATTTGAATTTGAACAAAAACTCAGAAAAAATTATACCAAATCCAAGGCCACCTTTAAAAAATTGTTTGTTTGGCATTGCCGACCCACACTATCAGCAGGTGGATAGGTAGGTAGGGAAATTATTATTTTTTACATTTAAAAGCTTTATATTTTCAGACTGGTTTTTCACAGGAAAAAATAGGAAGATATGACATATTACAATTACATGCAATTACAATTACACGCAAGGCCCATACACCTACTTCTCAATTAATCTTTTTTGAATCATTTAGTGTAGATTAGTTCGATTAATCCATATATGTGCATTAAATTGTAGATAAGTGTGGCAACATATTTATTTAATGAAATTGTAGATAAGTGTGGCAACCTATTTATTTAATGAAATTGTAGATAAGTGTGGCAACATATTTATTTAATGACATTGTAGATAAGTGTGGCAACATATTTATTTAATTAAATTGTAGATAAGTGTGGCAACATATTTATTTAATTAAATTGTAGATAAGTGTGGCAACATATTTATTTAATTAATTTAATTTATTTAAGTCGTATGCATTTTGTGATGGCTGTTAGAGGATTTCTCTTTAACCCAATTATGTTTTGTAGATAAATAGGACAGTATATGGTGTTGCCATTTTAGTGTTTAGTAGAATAAACACATTTGTTAAGATTATTTAAACTTTTGGTTTTAGATTTTTAGTTTGTATGCATTTTAGCTGAAGTTACATATTGCGCCAAGTTTTTGTTACGCTTGTATGCAACCATTGGTGGTCTTTGAAACAATTAGTTCACATTCAGTAATGAGGTGTTTTCGGATTAACTTTGGTAGATGTCGTAACTGCTATGATGTTTTGTTGTAAGAACTAGCGGAATATTTGTGTTAGATTTTTTCTTATATTCAAGAGTTTTCGCCCATGACATAATGTTCGTTGATTTGATTATGGAATTGATTTCTTTTGCTTTATATCCTCTTTTTAATAATCATTGGATAGTTAGTTCGATTTCTTGTTTTCTTTGTTCTGGGTCACTGTTGTTTCGTATGTGTCTAATTATTTCCTCTTTTACTTTTCTTTTGAATAATTTGTCATTGTGGGATGAGGATCGATGTAAGTATCCAAAGGTTTCCATTGGTTTGTGGAATGATTATATATCTAGAATACCTGTTTCTTTGTATCTTTTCCCTTCTCTTTTTCCTGTATATTTTAGTATCTAAAAATGTTGTTGATGGTATGAGTAGTTGTAAGTAAATTTCAATAATTTGTGCTCTTGATTTGCAATTTTGAAGAGTTTTTCTATTTGGAGATAATCTCAATTGAAAAGAATTATCCCATCATCTCAATAGCAAAGATGAGTAATTATTTGTTTTTTGAAGGGGAATTTAGAAAAAATGGTTTCAATGACTTCGTACGCCCGAAGGTCACTATTACAATTACACGTTTGCTCTCAATACAGTATACAGGAAGCGCTTTTACGATTGTGATTTGAAATATGTAAAGCCCGGAACAAGCTCCACGGATACGATCAAAATTCTGGCAAGATTCCGATTTTTTTTTAATACAAAAAAAAAAAAAAAATTCTGAAACGCAAATAAAATTATTTGAGCGGCAAGTTTTTCAGTGGGTCGGGCGGCAATGCCAAACAAATGAAATTTTATTTTAGGCTCAAGTATTTTGTCTGAAGTAAGATTTTTTAAAGCGATCATTAGAATTGCGAAAATTAGGTCTGTTTTGGTCAGTTCACTTCTGGATTAATAATAATGTCTCGCTGTATATGTTTTTGTTTATTTTATCTTCTATATTGTACTGTATTGCGTTTGTTTGACCCATATGGGCGAAATATGGAAATGAAGAATTTATAATATAATTTTCCATTATAGGGTATCCTTGAAGTGTTTGTTGGTATAGGGTTTATGTCAGGACCTGGTATGGGAGGTTTTCTGTACAGTGTAAGTAGTCATTAAATACAGTAATAATCTAATATTAGTTTAAAGTTATTTATTTGTAGTGGTTTGTTACAAGTTTACAAGTTTATTTCAAAATACACTCAGCCGCAGATCACTGTAACAGGAGCGAGATTCCATACATTTTTATACATGACAGACAAATCGAGTAGAATACAATATATATATATATATATATATATATAACACACACACAACTAATTACAATAAATATCCTGATCTTAATTATGTAATAATTTTTTCCAACTTCTGGATAAATATTGCCAAATTTGAGAGTACCTTAATATTACAGTATTTAAGCATACCATAAAATTACCGTAAAACATGTGGTATCACCTTCATTTTGTTTCATGCAAAATTGTATCCTGCAGCAGCATTTTAACCAACACTTTTTCAATAATACTGCATACATGTGACTAATTCAGAATAGTTTTGGACGAGATTTTGTTCATCTTAGGGAGATATTGGATCAGTTTTTGTTTGATGTCAAGATGTATGTAAACGTTTTCATGTTGAATTTAATGGTTTCATTTTCTTTTTTTTTTTCCTTTTTTTTTGTATTTGAACAATCATGCTGCAATCGATTTATGGACATGAATATCAGCGAAAATTAATAATTTCAATAAAACGATCAATAGAAATACAAACAAACCAATGGTTTATATTGCAAAATAAGTAAAGATAGCAAAAAGAACACCGTGACCGCTACAACATACCTTATTTTTTTCTTACTTTTGGAAATCTATATTTTTTTATTGCAGTTGCTTTATTCCGATCTTTTTTCCCACTTGAAAAAATCAGGTCTGGTACATTTTGTAATAACAAGTAAATGTGGAGATAAATTATCAATAAGAATTCATTGAAGAACATGTTTTCTTCTTTCATCCAAGGTTAAGGCCCCGATTCACAATGAATCTTATGATTAAGAAAATTCCTAAGTGTGACGTAATCATATGTAAAATTTTATGGACACTCACAGACATCACACCAACGACAAATTGTACTCTGGAATTCATAACCGAGTTATAATAATTTAAAATCTTATGATTAAGAAAATTCCTAAGTGTGACGTAATCATATGTAAAATTTTATGGACACTCACAGACATCACACCAACGACAAATTGTACTCTGGAATTCATAACCGAGTTATAATAATTTAAAATATATCCCACAATCCACTACATTTCTAGATGTTGATATACTGGATACAAATTTGTGTGTTTAAATTTTACAGACTGGTGGATTTATGATGCCTTTTACATTAGTTGGTGGATTCATGTTTTTGTGTGTTCCATTCAATTTCTGGCTGATTCCTCATGATACAAGTCATAGTGGTAAGAATCATACTGTAGTTTATACTTTCGATTTTTACTCCGATCTTACTTGACAAGGGTTGGTAATTTTCCTACTGAAGGTTTGGTTCTCTCCGGATACTTCGGCTTCCTCCACCAACAAAAACTGGAAGCTGCGAAATAGCCAGATATGCTGAAAATGGCATAAAATCCCAACCAAACAAACAAAATAAAACAAATTTTGAGCCTTGGCGAGAAATTTGATGGATTAAATTAACTGTAGAGACTGTAGAAATTATCAGCTGTTTGTGAAGTAAGATCATATGTGTCTTATCCTTTCATCAATTTTAAATTTCTGTAATAGTAATATTTCGCTTCACATTCTCTCAATTCTTTCATATGACAGAACATACCAAAACAACATTTAGAAACCATATTGTTGATGGACCCATATTTCGGTGCACATCCTCTCAATTCTTTCATATGACAGAACATACCAAAACGACATTTGGAAACCATATTGTTGATGGACCCATTGATTATCCCTGTAAAATCCTTGCTATAAGTTCTTGTTAGGAGACACATTTTTATTTTATACAGATTATTGGAGAAGTTACAGGTAGCTTTTTGACATTTCTACATAACGAGTATCCAGATTATCGAAGGGTAATCTCATCCACCAATCAGCAAGTGAGAACAACAAATAAAATTTTTCTTCAACCCATCTGAGATACCCTGAAAACAGCCAAAGATGAAGAGAAAAAAACAGTTTGGCATATTTGTTTTCATTGCACTAGAAACTGATCGTACATTTCAATTCTTTTGACAGGTTGAAGTGGAGATAACCCATATAAAAATGACTTAAATTAGAATTAACATCAGAATATGAAATTACAATGTAGTTTATTGTGTTATATGTTGTCATGTATATTTTACAGATGAGAATAAGAAGTCAGAAACGAAAGCATCATTATTGGTGTTTATGAGGTCATCTAAAACAATCGTTAATTGTTTTGCTATAATTGTAGCTGCAATGATTTATTCTGTACTGGATCCAACATTAGAACCTCACCTAAGTCACTCGGTAATTAGTTTTCAGCATTTTGTTAATTACAGTATAGCTTCGATTTATACTTGAACATCAAATTTATAAAAGATGTCATCGATCTTGCTTTGATAATTAAATTTAGTGGTCTAAGAATACACCTAGCTGTCAATATTTCCTGTCATTAGTGCAGAATATGTCCTGATATTACACCATTTCTACTCGATTTCTTCAAGGTGATGTGTAATTTAAGAAACAATTCATGTAAGGGAAGTTACGTGTTGATACAAGTATTACACGAAAAAACAACTTACTTGAAAAATGGAGTTTTTTTTTTCATTTGACCTTTACATTTTACTTGTAGACAGATATTTTTGGACATTTCTTTTTGTATTTTTTTACAGTTTGACTTGGAGCCAGATATTATAGGACTTTTGTTTTTGTTGATGGCTGCTTTTTATGCTATATCTTCACCAATATGTGGGTGGCTAGCTGACAAAAGTGTAAGTGGCTTACATTAAGTAGAATTTTTCCCTTGATCAAAGAACATACATGTATATCGGGAAAGAAAAAAATTCAGCACTGTAGTAAAAACAAATGAAAGATGAAGTTTTTTACAAGTAGAGTAATGTCAGTAAGTAATATAAGATAAAAAAAACCAAATACCAAACAAATTAAAAATAATATATATATAAAAAATATTTTATAAAAATGAAAACAAAATTAATAAAAATTATTAAAACATGATAGTAAAATAATTTAAAAATAAAATGAAAACAAAATTAATGAAAATAAAACAAAAACAGGAAGAAAATTCAAAGGATCAAGTGAGCTATTCTCATCACTTGGCGTCCGTCGTCCGTTAACTTTAACAAAAATCTTTTCCTCTGAAACTACTGTGTCAAATGGAACCAAACTTGGCCACAAGCATTATTAGGGTATCTAGTTTAAAAAATGTTTATGATGACCTTCCAACCAACATGGCCAACATGGCTAAAAATAGAACATAGGGGGTAAACTATAGTTTTGAGAGAAGATGGACCCCTCTTAGACACATATTTCCGTAATTATCTTACTAATTTAATTACAATGTACTGTAATAAGATAACTTGCATAAGCAGATTAAACAAATGTTTATATATAGATTTACCGATGATATGAAAGCTGAATGAGAGCGTGAGTGAAATAGCACTTTTTTTTTTATCAATCATAACCTGTGAATATAATTGTTTAGTATTTAAAAATTTCTGAAAAATGTAATAGTCAGTTTTTAATGTTTTTCTATTAGCACTTACATACCCCAATACACCTTAGTCATGTGGTGAGGGTCGGGATTTGTAAAACCCGGACTATGAAAAACATAAAATATAAAAAAAAAAATTTTAAAGGTGAGCCAGTTGGCTTGACAACAATGTTCTAGGCTGCCAATCAAGATGGATCAAGGCGAGCGATAAAGGCTACTAGGAGCCTCTAGTTTCTTAAATGTTTTGGTTTTTCAATATACTGATAAATAAAGTTCCCCATAGTTTGATGAAATAAGAGATACATTGCCTTTATATCACAAAAAATGTTGTTATATAGATTCATAAGGAAAACACATTGGCAGGCTTTTTAGAAAATACAATGTAATAGAAAGTATATACAAAATAGGAATTGGTTGTTTTTTTTTGTTTTTTTTTGAGAAATCTTTTTTTTTTGACAGCCTGATAACCGTGCTGTAATGATACCTGGATTCACAGCAGCAGCCATTGGTATGTTGTTCCTTGGTCCATCAGAAATCCTTGGTCTCCAAGACTTGTTAGATGAGTAGGTATTGTAAGTTAGAAAATACATATTGCAAAAAACAGTACTGATAGGGAAAAGAAGAAAAACAGAATATCAGGTTAAGAAAAAGTATGCAGAAAGTCACAATGGGCATTTTATCTTTGTATGTACAATTATTACATCCCAAAATTTGTTACCTTTCAATATTTTAGTCAGTCTTGATGAAATCATTTTAAATTTGGCTATATTGTTAGGGACCACTAAACACAGCTTAAGACGAATTTGACATATGTGACTTTTGTCTTTTCCAAGTTATGCCCCTTTTTAGTGTGTCAAATTTCTAAAACTGAGGTTTCTGTTCAGTAACTTGAGTATTGTTTTACCAAATCATTTTGAATTTATAAATGTCATTAGGGACCAATAAACACAGATAAATTTTAATTTATTATATTTCATATATATTATTTCTGAGTTATCCCCCTTTGAAATGTGAAAAATTGACTAAACTGAGGTTTCTGTGTCATAAGTTAAGTATTGTCATATCAAATGATTTGAAATTCAGAAACATTGTTAGGAACCACTAATTACAGATTGATTTTTTGAAATTTTGCTCTTTCCAATTTACATAATTTTTGAATGTTGAGAATTGCCAATCTTTACGTATCAGTTAAATAACTTGAGTATTGTTTCACATGACCACCTTGCTTTCATCATTGGTTAGTATTGCATTTTTATATCAATTTGTTTTCCATTGA
This sequence comes from Mytilisepta virgata, assembly GCA_028015205.1. NCBI lineage: Eukaryota > Metazoa > Mollusca > Bivalvia > Mytilida > Mytilidae > Mytilisepta > Mytilisepta virgata. Next base: position 5,525,949 of record CM051512.1, on the reverse strand, counting down.
GAAGTAGTCATCTGCTGTCATGTTTTAAGATTAGAAGTTAGAACTTCTTTCAAATTTCTTTTTTCAGTCAGTTATGGTTAAATATAGTGTGTCTAATAGTGCTGGGTGTATCAGCTGGTGCAGCGTTAGTCCCTACATTTGATGTTTTTGTAAATATAGCTCAGTAAGTATTGGGTATTTACCAATGATATGAGAAGAATTTTAAAAAAAAACAGGTTTTTAATGTGCATACATCATGGGAATTTATCCCGACTCTGTTAAAAATACTGTCTTTCCATTGGTTACAAAATGTCCTTGTCAATTATTGTATCCCCCTTCCTTGAAATCATGTGATTTGCTACATGTCCAAAAATGTTTTTGTATCCGTCTCCATAATCTGTATCCCCCTTCCTTGAAATCACGTTTCCAAAAAATCTGTTTGAGTTACCTGGAATTTCAATTTAAATGTGTTCAAGATTGACCGTTGACTGTATTGTCAAAATAAAATTTAAAAAAACCGCTTAATTCGGTACCTTTAATATCATATTTTCACTGAACCTCAAAAAAATGAATTTAAAGAACATGTACAGTAGATGTTTTAACCATTTTACCCAACGTTTATATTTTTACAGAGAATTAGGCTTCGATGATGACCTTGGTATGTATGGCTTGGTAGCTGGTACATGGGGATCAATGTATGCTTTTGGGTAAGTTAAAATATATAAGTTTTAATAACTACATATACTTTGACAGTGACACAATTTAAGATATTTGTGTTCAATTGATAAATTTGTATTCTGTTTAACAATGTTTAACAAGGTTTCAACTCCTTCAGGGAAAATTAACTTTTCCTTTAATTTCGCTGTTCCGGTTACTAAAAATTCTGTCCCATATACTTCTTCAGCTTCATTTTTTCATGAAAAAAAGTCTTTACTGCAATTATGTGTGTGTTTTAAATAACAAAAACTAAAGGTTATATAACGTTTTATTAAACGTCAACATTCTTCGAATTTTTAGAAACAAAAGTATTCAATGAGTTCACATTATTTGTGCTTATGTCATTTTTTATGCAAAATCAGTCAATTGCACACAGATAACATAAAAGGCAATAAGTAATTATTTTTATAAAAGGAATTAATATTTTCCAATGTACTTCCTTTTAGAGATTTTCTTGGGCCAACTCTTGGAGGTGTTTTGTTAGATTTTCATGGCTTTCCATTTTGTTGTACTGTCACAGCAGGTGCTTGTTTGGCGATGGTATGTAATGGTAGACATTTGATAAACATTTATGTATTTTAATTTATAAACTTTGATGTTTGTCTTTTTACATTTTTGGAAACATTCACTTAAACATCTGCACATCTTGCATAAAAAAAATGAAACAAAGACTTGGGTAAATGTTGATTGCCTCGGTAACGAACTTGACAGATTTCTGATTTCTGTCATCTTTGAAAATAAATTGATATTTACAAACTTGTGTAAAACCATATGAGTTGATTTTGATTATTTTAAAAAATAACAAACCAGTTTACAAAGCTTACATTTTTCATATTCATCATAAAAAGGGGATTATGGAGTAATATGTCTAGACAACATCTTATCTCCAAACCTAACTGACAAAAAATAGATATCTAGGTTGCCACACGATCTTCTATGAGTGGGAAACAACACACCATGTGGTGATCTCTAAGTGGCCTAGACAAAATAACCAAATGTATGACTCAGTGGAAACAACACTGTATCCAGTCATCATATAAAGTGGAGAAACCAAAGAAATCAATTAAATAGATGATAAATTCCAGTGACCATAATTTACATGACTTGGGACAAGCACAAATAATATGTGGTTTAAATAGGCCAAAACTAAAAATAAATAGAAGCATAGCATTTTTTTTTCTTCAGATTCCACTCCTGTTAATATCATGGCTGTATGATACAAAATGTTGCACACTGAAATCCTGGCATAAAGACCGTTCAAATTCTATCGAAATCATTGTTGAAGAAACAACACCTCTTTTATCGGACAAGTTGATTGATGATGACGAGGAGGATGATATCCTGTCAACGTATCCACCACAAAATAATGTCGACACGGAAATGTGAAATATGGTATTTCTGAGAACAGTAAGACTGACTGTGATAAAGAAAAGAAATTTGATAATTGTAATTTATTATGTTGATCTCAGCAGGACTGTAGTGTAAAATTTTTTGTTGTATATTTATCTGTGAAGAAAATAATCCAAAAATCATGTATGATATTCAGCGGTCACCACCACACTTCAGAATTTTAGGGAGAAGTGACTTTTCCATTGTAACAAACGTTTGGGAATATTTTATCAAAAGATTTTCTTTTTTCTTACCGTTAATGTGATTTTGGACAAAATGGTAACCTGAACTGAAATAAGAAATCATAGAGCAACTTCTGATTTGCCTTTTGGATACACTTGGGGAGATTTCATCATTCAGACTGCGACTTTTTCGCCGACTTAGCCCAGTTTGGTGATCCTTCCTGATATTTTCCCTCAAGATCAATATTGTCAAAAACCCAGTGATTATGGAAATATTTCAACTCAACAGGAGAATGGAAGTGGATTCAGCAAACAATCAAAGATACAACTTGAAAATATTGCACAGATGGTAACACGTGTTTTGATTATGTTTTTCAATGATTGATTCTAATGTCATATAATTGGTTGATAAAAGTTATCTTAAGCAACAATAAAAGACTTAAAATTGTGATAGGACATTTAAAAAATGAATTTTTTATATGGGCATTTCCTATTGATTTTATTGTTCTGTCTCCAAATATTTTAGTACACGGTTGAAAAAAAAATTGATATCCCATTAACACCAAGTACATAGAATGATTTGGCCTGATATTTGACCCCTTGAATTCCAAAATCAAAAGGTAATAAAATACCTACTCTCAGATATCATTAAGTACTCTTAAAATGTTGTATTTTAAGGAACGTGTTTTGTTTTCAACAAGAAATTGCTGTAATAGCTGCAATATGCTGTCAAATATTAAAACAGTATTTTTGGGCAAGGCTGTTGCTCATAGTTGTTCTGACCAAAATCTACTGTGAAAACACTCAATTTTCTTAAAATTCGTGATTTAGAAGATGAGTTGCATCATGGGAAGGATTTTTTTACAATGTTTGATAGATTTTAAAAGTTCAATCATTATACAATAAAAATAATACAAATTCTAATTTGAAATCTTAATTTTAATTTTTATGTCAGATGGGGCCAAAAAATGGCTCAGATCATACCATCTCCTTTGATGAAACCAGATAAGGACATGCAAATATGTATTTGTAGAAAATTAACCACAGCTGTGATATTTAATAATTTAATGTGTACTTTTGAGAAGTAAAAATCATGGTTGTGAAAATAATGCATTTATACAAAGTCCAACCTATTTCTTTTTCTTTTCAAACTTATTTCTAGTACCAAAACTTCGGCTAAATGCGAACAACAAGAAGTTGTAAAATACATATCATTGATTTTTTTGTCTGGTGGTTGGGTGACAAGTACTCAATATATAATATATGAATGTTGGTGCCAAGTACTGCCAAAACCATATCTTTATAAAAGGTAAATTTTTAATCAGGCATTTTAATAATGTATTTTTAGAGGCATTAATATTTAATACATGTAGTTAACTTATTTATCAAATCGTAATGATCTCATAAGTTATATTGATATGAGATTACTGAAAGAACAAAGATATACATAGACTGTTTTCACTATAAAAATTATATTTGACACTTTAGAGGATTAGACTCGATCCTTGGATGAAAACTGCTTAAATGTTTTGTAAAATTATGAAATCTCATCTTAAATATAATTTATTATATTCTTTAACATTATATATTAATTTCAAAACCAATCTCATCCAATATGTAGATAAATCTTCTTTTCAAATACTAAAGACAGTACCAAAGACAATTGAATAAATAAATGAAATAAAATAAATTTCTTCCTTCATACATTTTTATGTGAAACATTTTGTATTTCTTCATTATAACAGATATGATGTACAGTTTGTGTTTTATTTAAATCTGAAAAATGTGATATGTTGTTTATGTGAATATATACATAACTATTTTGAAAGATTTTAAAGAGCTAGATTTACTATAGTGCTACCTAATGAATGTTATCGTTGTTGATTATTAATTACTTCATGTGGATGTACGATTGTACATGTACGTGTTGATATAGGTAATTTAGAAAAAAAAATTGTTTATCTCTGTTCATATATTTCAATATAGACAGAAGGTTGTACAGGGGGAATATGGACAGGTGCGAACGAAAAATAAAAATGTCATTCACAATGAAAGAAAAATAAAAAATTGGCTTGCATGTTGCATTTTCTCAATTTGCATGACAAACATTGAATAATGACATTCAGCACGGTCACACGGGAAAGAAAAAATGCCAAAAACGTTGCACGAAATTAACCCTGTACCGCCTTCTAGACATTTTAATCTAGACATTATTTCCAAATTAATTGTGGTTAACACAATTTCACATTTAAGACACATGTAGCAAATTTATCTACAAGTAAATGACATGTATAAAAGATAGATTCAAACATGTAGATGTATTTAGTTAAAAAAAAAGATATGCATATTTATATATAATGGCTCATATTTCATGTGTTTATGAGCTAATTATATACCACTGCAAACTTCAAACAAAGATTTTTATTCTTTTTTTTATGTCAGAGTAACATTTACATGAATCTATTGGTCAGGGATTATTTTATGATGTTGTTTAGATCACTTTATGGACAACATAAATCCAGTTAAGAGATACATGCTCCTAGGAGCCTCTAGTCTTTCAAAGCATTATTTTTATTTTGCATATTCAATTAGATATGATATACCAGTATTCAACAGACGAGCAATTTTAATAATTAAGTGACAATCACAATTTTAACGAGACAGAAATATTTGAGTGGATGTAGTAGTGTAGATGCTCATTTTTGTTGTGCAGTTTGAGCCTTGATAGCTTTAGTGGTGTAGATATTTAAAGAAATAAATACTGAATTTACATAAGTTTGAAACCAACTCATTTGGAGGTTTGACTTTGACTTTTCCACAGGGATTGAGTCTTCCTACCAAAGGTCAGTGGTTCTCATTGTGTACTCTGTCATCCTGCATGAATAAAAACTGGCTGCATGATATAACAACATGTGTTAAAGGTGGTGTTAAACCAATTAAACCAAACCTTACTCTGATCTTATGTCCATTTTAGTATCGTTGAAATAATTCTAGTATTTGTTGAAAATTATATTTTATTATACCCCACGCAACGAAGTTGCGGAGGGTATAATGTTTTTGACCCGTCCGTCCGTCTGTCCGTCAGTCCGTCCGTCCGTCCGTCAGTCCGTCCGTCAGTCCTGTTCTTGTCACTGCAACTCCTCTGTAACCGCTTGACGGATTGCTTTCATATTTATTAGATAATAAGGACATACTATGTAGTTGTGCATATCGACAGGAAATTGGGTTTCAATTTTTTTTCTAGGAGTTACACCCCTTTGAACTTATATACTTTAATGTACTACTACAACAGTTTGTCATCGCAACTCCTCTCAAACCACACAACAGAATTTCATGAAACCTTTTCAGATAATAAGGGCATACTACGTAGATGTGCATATCGACAGGAAATTGCGATTCAATTTTTTTTCTAGGAGTTACACCCCTTTGAACTTATTTACTTTAATGTACTACTGCAACAGTTTGTCATCGCAACTCCTCTCAAACCACACAACAGAAATTCATGAAACCTTTTCAGATAATAAGGACATACTACGTAGATGTGCATATCGACAGGAAATTACGATTCAATTTTTTTTCTAGGAGTTACGCCCCTTTGAACTAATTTACTTTAATGTACTACTGCAACAGTTTGTCATCGCAACTCCTCTCAAACCACACAACAGAATTTCATGAAACCTTTTTAGATAATAAGGACATACTACGTAGATGTGCATATCGACAGGAAATTTCGATTCAATTTTTTTTCTAGGAGTTACGCCCCTTTGAACTTATTTACTTTAATGTACTACTGCAACAGTTTGTCATCGCAACTCCTCTCAAACCACACAACAGAAATTCATGAAACCTTTTCAGATAATAAGGACATACTACGTAGATGTGCATATCGACAGGAAATTACGATTCAATTTTTTTTCTAGGAGTTACGCCCCTTTGAACTAATTTACTTTAATGTACTACTGCAACAGTTTGTCATCGCAACTCCTCTCAAACCACACAACAGAATTTCATGAAACCTTTTCAGATAATAAGGACATACTACGTAGATGTGCATATCGACAGGAAATTACGATTCAATTTTTTTTCTAGGAGTTACGCCCCTTTGAACTTATTTACTTTAATGTACTACTGCAACAGTTTGTCATCGCAACTCCTCTCAAACCACACAACAGAATTTCATGAAACCTTTTCAGATAATAAGGACATACTACGTAGATGTGCATATCGACAGGAAATTACGATTCAATTTTTTTTCTAGGAGTTACGCCCCTTTGAACTAATTTACTTTAATGTACTACTGCAACAGTTTGTCATCGCAACTCCTCTCAAACCACACAACAGAATTTTATGAAACCTTTTCAGATAATAAGGACATACTACGTAGATGTGCATGTCGACAGGAAATTACGATTCAATTTTTTTTCTAGGAGTTACACCCCTTTGAACTTATTTGCCTCACTATACTATTACTGTTGACTACTCTCGCTTGGAATTTAAATTTCCCAATATGCTGCCATTCAAATTAGGATAAATATGTGAAGGTAAGCATTTGATTGTGTTCATTTTACTTGTGAAGTGAGATTTTGTTTCTCCAGTGACAATATGAAGACGTGGGGTATGTGAGCGTGCTCACAAAGGTTCTTTAATTAAATATGATTGTATAATATTATTTTCATTTTCATATTCGTTCATTTGACTGTACTCACCTGAGACTTGAGATTATGGTAAACAAAACTAACATATTGAGCACAGCCTCACTGGAATGTTGCACAAAATTTCTGTTTTTTTTTTTTTTTTGTCCTGGGTTTCATTCTTGATTATATGGTATGGATTCCAGCGTTTGGTTCATACCATAAGCAGTGTTTGCAGAATAAATGCTGAATTATGAACATAATAAAAAAAATTTCGCCTGTGAAATCCATTAACAATATTTATGATAAGTGTATGAAAGAATGTTATGAACAGAGATGTTCTTTGTTTTACTGTACTAACCTGTGATGACATGAGACTTTAGACGATTGTAAACATAAATTTAATATGATATTTAAATATCATATTGTAGAAAATTTGATAATCATGATACTCTGTATTAAAACATTTATTTGTTGTCTGGACTAAATTATGTAAATGTGTATTGAATTGTCTGTTGTGTAACGATTTGTCTGTGATAAATTTATTAATTTACACAATTTTATTTCTACATAATGTTTAACATGTTAAACAAAATAGAATTATGGATGTTTTAATTCATATTAATAGGACAATACATTTCTTATTAAAGTTATGAAGTTTTAGTGTTTTATTTGAGAAGCTGACTTAATTTGATAATTTTTATGAAAATCATCCCAACTTTTAATACTAACTCTGACATATACAAAATTTCTTGTGTACACTGTGTGTTTCTGGAATATCCTTATAGTAATGAAGGTTATTTTGAAGGAATTTATCAATGTGTAAACTCAGGCGATTCACTCACAAACTAAGTAAAGTCTGAAGGACTTTATGCAAAGTTTGTTAGTGATAAGCCCGAGTTTACACATCGATAAATTCCGAAAAATAACATTTATTACTTATAATTTCAAAGTAATGCAGAAATTTGACGTTTTCCATTTGAAATTAACATTTTCCTCATGAAATATATTGCATTCGTAGGTATTCATATGCACGACATCATGAAAGGAATTTATCAAGTTATAAACTTTTTACCGAAATTTGCTGTTAACCAATGAAATTACTGCATTTGATGTTTTTAAAACAGCGTTGGAATTTATAATATATTCTCCTGTCTTTGGAAGCCAATAATCGTTACATTGTAAGCAGTAGAATCAAGCAACCCTAGCAAGTGGCCATTATGTTGGTAATCATACTGTATCGGTTTTTATAGTATTTTGTATACATATAGAATAATAGGTAGTTTCGTTTTTGATACTGACTATATCATGTGGAGTATCTAGACCTGCCCGAAGAGCGAGTTTAGATATTCCACATGATATATAGTCAGTATCAAAAACGGAAATACCTTTTATTCTGTTTATTGGTAATTCATTTTTTTTTCTGAAAAATATCACTTTTTCAACTAATTTTCATATGCACTATTTTTCATAGCAGAAGAAGTTTGTAATGCAGTTGACCAATCATTGGCGCGTGACATCATTTTGAAACACATTCTTGACAGTGAATGGGAAAGGAAAATATTTACTATTTGCGTGATTGATGACTTGTCATTGATAATTTCCGTAATTCATTTTCATTGGACGATCAGATAAGTAGATCCCTCCGCATTACGCCACACAATGTATTGCCTAATATTTTAAGTGATACAGCCTGTATGTGACACTCAAAAATATTAGGCAAAAAGATCAAAGGAAATATGTACGAATTGCCGATAAACCACATTGTCACATAGATAAGAGGGAGGTTAACTTAAAATCGGTTTAATCCTACCACAGTTTAGTGTTTGTACCAAGTCAGACTATCCTGACTCTGTCATGTCTGTAGTATGTATGTTTGTGTTTTATGCTCTTTTAGGTTATTTTTTGTCGGGGGTCCTGTCTTGGGTAGTGATGATTGATTGGTAAATCATTGTTGATCTTTCCTTTTATCCATTTTGTTTTTTATTAAACAAATGTTCAGGTACATTTTGCTTGCGGGAGTTAAAACCCTTAAATTCTTTCAACAAAATTTATCAACAGAAAATTTCAACAGATGCACATACAAATTGTCATTGTGCAAGCAATGACTAAGGAGACGGTATGATATGGGCTAGGAAACAGGGTGATGTTTTATTATTATCAAATGTTCTACGATGGTACATTTTGAATGAGAGAGATCATTTAGAACTTGTTGTACATTACTTCTCATTCATTTAATTTAGAAATGTTATTTTTGAGTTGATTGTGTTTGTTTGAACTGAAATAGCTATGTTATAGTTATCCCCGGGCAGAATGGGGCCATTTATAACTTGTCTTAAGTGTGGGCAGTAGCTTCTAGATCTTTTATTACAATTTTGGCTGTTTTGTACCATTAAGATGGGGGGCCTCGGTGGCCGAGTGGTCTAGGTAGTTCGTCATGACTACTAATGATCACTAGCCTGTCAACACTGAGGTTGTGAGTTCGAATCTCACCTGTGGCGGGGTGTGTTCGACTCCGATCTAAAATTGACAAGGATTGCCAATTTTCCTACCGGAGGTCGGTGGTTCTCTGCGGGTACTCCGGCTTCCTCCACCAATAAAAACTGGCCGCGGCGAAATAGCCAAATGCGCTGAAAACGGCGTAAAACCCCAACTAAAAAAACAAACAAACCATTAAAATGTAACTAATTCAGTAAGTCAGTATAAGTTTGGTGTTTTGAAGTGGGCTGTGAAGCTGTTTTGAAATTCTTTTATAGTAGAGGATTCAACTTTCACAATGAATCATTTAGATTTTGTATGTTATGACTGCCTCATCGAGTTTATTAAGGGACGAGATCAAAAGTTCAATCTAGGATAAAAAACTTAATTCAAATAGTTTGGGGATGGGGGGGTCAAAATCGCTGCAAGTTTTGTTATCCGACATCTATTTTCGGATTGAAAAATACGGATTCAAGTGATGTCCAAGTCAATATACAGAACAAACATACATTGTTGAGGAAAAACAGGACCCTTGATACAAAAAGTATACTCTCAAAGCATATGCCCATAATGGTCAATCAATTTTTCCCATATTAAGTTGGGGGGGGGGGTCAGTGAAAAAACTAAGGTTTTTATCCTACATTGAAGTTTTGACCTCGTCCCTAATAGAAAATAGGGCTATTTTTATATGGTTTATGCTTCGCATCTTTAGCTTTTTGAAAAACTACATGTAAGCATTTCAAAAACTACCAGGGCATTGCTAGTGTTTGTCCTCTTTAAAATAGAAAATAACAATCCAAAGATACAAATATTAGATATAGTATATGTATACTACGCATTTCAAGGATTTACCTCTCATTAGCAGCATTAAAATCGAAACATTTGGAAGACCAAAACCAAACTTATTTTAAACAAGAAGTACTCATAACCAAAAATACTGAAATAGGAAGCCAAATTTCAGCTAAGGAGTTCTACCATGCGCAATACAAGGAATGAACCCTTAGTATTTCTATTATTTTTGAATTTTGCTAATTACTGGTAATTTCTGTAACAAATCAATGAATAATCATGTCAGGCAAGTCTGACTACTGGTTTGGCGAATACCCTTGGGGACCTAGGATCCACCAGTTTGCTTTACTTCTCGACTATAATTGTTGCCATTATAGTTACTTTTCCGTGAATGATTCTTATAGGTCTAATATGTGACCTCAGTTTGTAGGCAGAAATAATATATTTTGGAACCAAAATTCTCGTCTTGGTAAAGTTTCGTGAAGAGTATGACCTTTATTTTCATTTTGTCTGTTGAATTTCTAGATTGAACGGAAATATGGAAGAGGCTATAACCTTTTCTTATTTCTGAGATGTTTCTGTTTATTGAAGTAGTTCACTAATTTTGTATTAAGTCATGCCATTAATATTGATTCTCCAACTGATATTTATTATTTATGCCGTCATCTGCCGTACAATTCTGTTGGTTGTCAAACACTTAAGTACTAAGAACGCCATCTCCAACAGAACAGACATTATGATATTTGCAAATTGAACGTCATTGGCTGAACGAAAAAAAAAGCATTCGTTCGACAAATCGTGAAGAATGAACCAACAGATATATTTGCGTCCATATACATTTGAATATGCAGATTGAAAGGAGAGTCGATAATCTGCTTTTCACTGTTTTTTGTTGAAGCCAATGACTACACTGGGCTAATAAACTGTCTTCTAAAATTATTTAGTAACACGCGCATTGGCTCTACAATTGTTACAATGGCTACTTGTAAGCCTGATGAGCATCACAATTTAAAAGAGAAGTTAGAGACTTTGAGAGAACATTTTACTACTCTGACAACAATGCTGGCTGTAAAACCAATAGAACATGTACTGAAGTTTATAGGACATATTTGGTAAGTTTTCTAGTGATAAACTTAATTCTATATATGAACTGTGACCGCGTGTGTACATCTGGTAACGCAAGAATGCGAAAAAATGTTTTATTTCTCCGTTCTGCTACTCCTAACAAAAGTAAAATTTAGTGCAATCGATCGGATTATTGGTAGTTATTTTTCAAAGAGCATGTTTGACATGTTTGATGTGTGTTAGAAAGTCGACTGCTTTCTAAAAAAATCAACATCCAACAATGCGTTCAATATCTTTCATATTTATGCCAAACATCCTTTAAATATTTCGGAAATATACAATACATAGTCATTGTCGGAAAATTTTAAATTTATTTGGGCGAGCTTTAGAAACATGAGAAAAGGCGAGCTTTTTAGTGAGCCTTTTTTCCCTTGTTTCGAAGCAAGCCCAAATACATTTTATATTTTCCGACAATAACTTTGTATTTTCTTTATCCTGCAATCCACTTTCGATGCGTAAAATGCCTTAAAATTACGTTAATACTTTGAAGTTGAAATCCAACTGCCGTGAAAATGCGGGAAACGCCACGACGTCATCTGGTACATTCACTATGCTCCTCGCGCTCTTCATGTAAACAAGTACCAGTAGACTTAATTAGGTCATTGACCTAATACGACTAAAGTTTATTCTACCCCTGTTATTAGACCGGAAATGGCTTGATTGCAGGATAAACTAAATTGTATACTTCATTAATGTATCCGGACCATAATAGGTCATGATCGAAAATTGTATCTCTTTTTGACCGTGAATGACTGAACCAAACAATTTAAAGCTGGAATTTTGTATATATATTTTTCTCAAGTTGAAACACACTTTGTTGCTTATATGCAGAGTCTGTAAAAATAAGTTAGTTATATTGGCATTTCCGAACTTTGCCGATAATTACCGAGGTCAATTCCATTGCGTTGTATGGAACATCCGGGAACTTTTGAATAATCACGTGGTCATTTAAGGTCCGGATACCTTAATGTTTGGAAAAAAACCTGTCCTCTCTGTACACCTGCTACCTTCGGAAGAGTTATTCCTATATATCTGAATGCACCACAGTTTTTTAATACAATACTATTATATAATTTTCATATAGAAATTAAAAATGAATCGTCTTTTGGGGTTCACGGTTTTACCCCTTGTAAATGTTTAGTATGCGATATACATGTGTATTAACTTTTAAACAAGTTTTATTGCTTAAAGCCCCAAAACAAAGTTTAGGGGACGCATTGTTTTTGCTCCGTTTCTTTTCCTTTTTTTTCTAAGCCATAAACTTGTCCGAAGCTGATCTGAAAAACCGTTCAAGCGAACTTAATGAAACTTGGTACAAAAATAGGTGGCCATGCCTTGTTTGCGTAGATGTTTCGGAATTTTCAAAATGGCCGCAGTTTTGGGAACTTTTGTGTTGGCATCCCAACACGATATTACCTACTTGTTCTTTGTTGTTAATTGGTTTTTTTTAGACTTTCTATAAATTAACTTTGACGCCGTACCAAATACTAACATATGCATATGCTTTTTTTCGTATTACAGGGGCTGTGACCACAACAACATATGTAAAACATCTCTACAAGTCCTGTTTATGATACTAGAAGATAAAAACAACCATGACGTCTCAGCCATTTTACATAAAATTCTGTCTGAAGATCCCGGAAAGGTTCTGGAGGCATTTGTAGACATTCATGGTAATGACAATTTAAATACATTTACTTTATACTTCCTTTTTTATACGAGTTACATTTGAATATAAGAAAAATACAGAAGCATTAAGACTGAGGTACTGGACAATATTTATCGCAGGGATAGGACCAATAAAAAAAACTGTCCCATGCCTGTAGTTATTTAAAAATGCCAGTGTCCCATCATAGTGAGTAAATCACTTTCTTCCAAACGCTTGTATTATAAACATGATAAAGTTGTAGTAGAAAAGGGGGGGGGGGGGGGGGTAGGGTTAGGGATAGACACAGATTCAAATGTTTACTATAAAAAAAGTTGGTCCCATGGACATTTATTTAAAAAAAAAAAAACAATTTGCATCCCATGGCTTACAAGTAGTAAAACGGTCTATCTCCCATGCCATTTGTACCGGTCCCATCCCTGCAATAAAAACTGCCCAGTCCCTGAGGTAAATTCAACAATCTAAAAAAAACAAGAATTATACGGGTATGTGAGAAGAGTATTACATACAATATAACGAAGTTAAATAAGCACATTACAAACCAAAGACAATTGGAACAAAACAACTGTTAATCACCAAATACATATAAGGAAATGTTTTTTTCTTCTTCAGGGCATAGCCATATGACTGCAAAACAATCAAAAATCAACAAACCATCAAAAATTAACCCTGCTGTTAAAAGCCCAGACAGTTTAGAAGAGCTCTGCATTATGATGCAAACTGCTGCTGACAGAAGACAGAAGATAAAAGGTATCAGTACAAAATATTCCAAACTTTGGAATGATATCGGGGATTCTGATGGAATAACAATAGATACAAGCAGGTATTTTATTATTTTATGTGTTTATATATTTATTTATTTATTTTTTATATTGAAAATACATTTCTTCTGCAACTAGACTGCCGTGAAGTTGGATTCTATGTTAAGGCCCATTTCGTATAACTACAAACGTAGTAACAATTCATGCTTGTTTTTGTCTATCTTATTTATTTCCCAAGAGTTACGGCCCTTGCCAAAATAGAGGGGCAGGGCCTTTTTATTGCATTGTTTACCTTGGAGAAAGACATCAATATCTAGGACAATAAACATTTTATACAGGACTTGAAAATTTCAAATCTGTAGTTTTGATGCACATTTCAACAATTTATGTCTCGTCAGTATTGGACATGACCAAGAAAAAAAAACCGAGGAAACCCAAACAATAACCAATTATATTACAACGCAAATGAAAGAGCCAAAATGGCCGCAAAGATAAAAAAAAAACTAAACCTCTAATATCTTATAAATCTTTGTAAATCTGTATATAATTAAAAAAAATAACAATGAATTTTAACTGACTATTAGAAATCGACAATGGGTACTCATTCTAAGTTATTTACATATATGAGGCCGTATCTGGGGAAAAAACTCGGATACTTAATCGGATTTTTTGTTTAAACGGCTTCATTGGTTACTCGCTTGACAAAAAGTTCAGAAATACAAAATGAATAAAAAATTCCTATACATTTTAGGTTGTGTTCTCCTTTGACTATTGACTGCTTAAAAAGCAATATACACAAACATAACTATTGTCAGTTTGAAGCTGGAATTAGAATTGAAGATATCCAAGAACACTTATGGCCGTCTGAACATCGAACTACCAAGCATTCCGAGAAATTCCGAGTTCTTGAAACTGCAACATCTGGAGCTAGTTTATCTCTAGCTGGTACCGTCTCTACTGGTGCCCATGGAAATGGCTTGACGACTGGAATAATGGCGGATGGTGTGGTTTCTTTTCAAATATTGACGGTTGATCAGTTTTGGAGAGTGAAAGGGTATCAAATAGAATCATCGAATGGAATAACGGATCCAGAGAAATTCAAGGCGAAATATAAAAATGATGAATATCACCGCGAATTGATACAGGACGATGAAGTATTTAGATCCAGTACAGTTAACATTGGATGTATAGGAGTTGTGTACAGCTATGTACTTCGTACAGTACCCGGATTTTGTTTAGAGGAAGAGCGAAAGATATACCTGTGGAGTGAAGGTAAGAAGGTTATACAGGACTTGTACAATGGGAAAATTTCAGATCTGTATAACTTTCAGATCATTGCTAGTCCATATGCTTACAAGTTAAGTCCAAAAGAGAAGGAAGAGAACAGGATTCTTATTTCAACCTTAAAAAGAACAAGCTCTCCTGCCATAGGTAAACGGCCCGGTGGAATTAAACTGGTACCAATTGAATCGTTAGATAAAGCACTAGTGGCTGCTGGCGAAACCTCACCTCACATTGTACCAGTGGTAATGCATTTTTCGCTTATGTATCTTGCCCACGAGAAAGTAGATTTAAGTGCACCAGAAGCATTGAACACATTGTCTGGAATAGTTGCAGGAGATTTTGCTGATGTCCAAACGAGTGAGTGTGCAATACGATTGGAAGGCGCCAATACTGTCGTCCAGATTATTGATGAATTGCATAGACTATTTAATGGAATCCGTAGTCAAAATCAGAGGCAACTAGTGAACGTTCCAGTTGCCGTAAGATTTACAGCCAAAACTGATAAATATATGGCGATGGCATATGATCTCAAGAAACCATCAATAACTGTTGAACAAAGCATTTTATCTGGTACACCTGGATCTCATGACACTTTATGTAATTTCCGAAAGAAGCTGAAATCTAAGTTTAGAGGACGTCCACATTGGGGTCTTCTGCAGGATATGAATTCCGACGACCTTGCTTACTTATATGACGAAAACTCACGCAGAAAATTTTACTGTGCACTAAACTATTTTGATCCTAATTTTTTATTTGAAAACCGATTTGCAGAAAGAGTATTCGGACAGGAAAGGCGAAGACAAACGGATGTTGTCGAAGAGTTGTCTATAGCCATTACCAAGAAAATGAAAGTAGTGAAAATCTCTTAGAGAGTTTTATTATCTATAGGTTCTTTTGGTTCAGATTAATGTTCGAATCATATATTTGAAAAAATATTTGAGGACGTCTTATCATTAAACAAAGCACGTCATGTCAACAGTCCTTAAAGACAAATGTAAATTATCAAAACGTGTTGTTTAAATGATTCATCAAAGACAAAACTCCATGGAAACAGGTTTTGACATGTGCAAAATTAAGTAACCTACATTTTTCACCACGGAATCGGATTCCAGAATAATTAGGAGTCCATATTAATAGAAGTAAAATTCATAGAAAGCCTGATTTTAATCCCTTTTTAGCTCACCTGGCAAAAGGCCATGTGAGCTATTGCCATCACTTGGCGTCCGTCGTCGTCGTCGTTAATTATACAAAACTCTTCTCCTCTGAAACTACTTGACTAATTAGAACCAAACTTGGTATGAATGTTCCTTGGGGTACCCTGCATAGAACTGATATTGGTATTTTTGATTCGTCGAAAAACATGGCCGCTGTTACTAAAAATAGAACATAGGGTCAAACAACATTTTTTCGCAAATATCTCAAAAATCATTAGGTTACGGCAAATCCTGGCAGGTTGAAAGTGTTCAGCATGATGAGAGCTACCTGTGTGCTGATTTTCGTGAAAATCTGTCAACTGATGTTAGAGTTATTGCCCTTTTTTGAGATTTTTGGGCTGTTTTTATGTTATTATTACAAAAATCTTTTCTCTGAAACTACTATTCAAAATCAAATGAAACTTGGTAAGATTGTTCCTTAGGTTATCCTGCAAAAAGTTAATGCTTTGATTTTTTATTGGTCGAAAAACATGTCCGCCCTTACTAAAAATAGAACATAGGGGTCAAAATGCTGTTTTTTGCTATTTTTTCCTGAATTATAGAAAGAAAATGAAGATGAAAGCTACTTTCAAGGTAAACATGGTATCCCGAGTTGAATGGTGATGATGAAAGTTTGTTTCGGACTGCCATTTTCCCGCCATTTTTTACACTTGCTCGGATTTCAACAATATTTGGTTTTTAAAGTAAACATGGTATCCTTAGTGTATGGTGATGATGAGAATGTTGTATAACAATGATTAAACTTCAATATATGTGAGCTTTTAATTGCTATCACTTGGTGTCCGTAATCATTGTTGTTAACAAATTTTCAAACATCTTCTCCTCTGAAACTATTAGGGGGATTTGGATGAAACTCTACAAAATGACAGATGAGTTAAGCATGGTTTATTGGATAAAAACCAACACCTTAGTCAATATGATCAAAGATCAAGCATAATAGAAAATAAAAAGCCTTAACCCACAATTTTTACATTACTTCTTTCAAACATTTTTAAAACGAAGACAACGTATAGACCAAAAGATTTATACTTTTATCTGAAGATGAATTAAAGCTTGTATTTTGTATTGTGAATCATCAGATTGACCATGACTGTATCTTAATCAAACATAGGGAGAACTCATGCCCATTTCTTTCCAGAGGTTCTTGAAAGGCTTTTAAAAGTATTTTCAGCATTTTACATGACCTTTAATACTCAGTTTAATTTACAACAAACATTAATATATTAATTTAGTTTATAGTGCATTGTTTACCAGGTGAGCGATTCAGGCTCTTGAGAGCCTCTTGTTTAATAGAATGAACCATATTGAACTTCTGAAAATTAAATTTATTTCAAAATTACAGTACGTATGCATGGTATACGAAAATATGTTTTAAATAAAGAATTGATATATGACGATTTTTATTTCGAACTCTCTTTTGTCAAAACTCCAAGGCTGTACTTTGAATTGTATTTTATTCCTGATGTCACCGAAAGTACCCATTATTTAAAAAAAATTGACGTCACAACAATTTTAAGACAAACTATATTATAGTATCATTAAATATGTGTTTACATATTAATCATATATTATGTGGTATTATTGCTTGAGGTCAGCTTTATAATACGAAAACAGCTTTTCATTATACCGTTTGAATTAACCAATGATTTAAAATTACCTCGTACAGTTGTATTTGTTCTTGATCTGCTATAGGTAATGCACGCATTAATTTCCCTAAAAAAACCTGTATTTCTTGATCAACTAAACAAATTGGTATGCTGCACTTCCGCCAAGTTGTATTTCATTCCAATGTAAACTTTATATTAGGGGATACATAAAGTAATGGATGGCAAAGTCTATATTTTGCTATGGAATGCCTTAAAATCGGCCGTTATTTCTTGAGCAATAAGATATATGTACATCATGCACATCTCCGTTAATTGAAGGAGGAAACAAAAATGTTAACTGGAAGTTGAAGTCCCATATTGGCCCTGTATAAATGCATTGTTTTCAGACACTCCTAGTTGTATAATATAGTATTATTAACTGGCTGTTTCTGTATTGGCACTGGTATAGATTCAAGGTTTGCTGTATTGTCCTCGAGACCCGTAGGGTCGAGGGCCAATACAGCTGACCGAGAATCTATACCAGTGCCAATACAGAAACAGCCAGTTCATAACACTTTTATTAAATAATCCAACTTTTTCAATACAGACTTGTTCTGAATGCTGTATTACATACATCGAATGTGAATATAGGGCCAATATTTCCAATACGGACTGGCAATGAATCCTGAATTACATGCACAATATATGTTTACTGGGCCAATGATTTTAATACTGACTTGCTTTTTCAGTATTGGACCGGGCCGAAAGATCACGTGATTTATATGACCAGGACGACATCACCAGTATGATACATGCCGTTTTGGTAGTATTAGGGCCGTTTTAATTGTATTATTTAATAACATGTAGTATTGTACAATTCCTATTTTATTTTAAGCAATTGGTTTAATACATTGTATAAATAGATATAATATGGTCTTCCTGTTCTTTTCTTTGTTTTACATGTTTTATATAAATTCTGTTCTTTTGTTTTTATAATTAAGTATATATGTATACGTCTTGTGTAATTCTAGTAAGCACATTGAAATATAAACATAGTATACAGCATAATGTCGTGACTGTTTTAAATTTTAATACTTGTGGTATTAGAATTGTGCTAGACGAGGAAAATAAAAGATACCAATACCACGTCAATCACAATAAAGGGTACACACCTGCAACACACTGTGGTTTCTGCTGGCAAGATGGCTGTCTCGAAGACAATGTTCTTAATTTTCTTTCTGGAAATATATGCAGTGTCAGATCTGTGGTTAGGAATTTGTTATACAGGTCTTGCTTGCTACACCTTTTTCGTGTTTTTATTTTGTTATTTTACATAATGCTAGCTTCTATATTAAAGTTATACATATATTGATAAAAATAAAGGCCTCAATGGGATTCATATAGATCTACATGCCGACTCTATACACTTCCTTCATGGGTTAAAATTATGTACGTTTGTGCTTAGGAACGTGCCCTTGTTTCACGAATTTCATCAATTTTAAAATTTCAAATCGACTCATTCCAAAATCCTCTTTTAGCATTTGTTCATCTATGTCCAATAAAATGGCGCCGTCTACTTGATTTTCCATAAACACGTCTGCGTATTTTGACAGTTTTAATTTTTGCAACCACTCGAAAACCTCTTCTATGGTCAGCCTTGAAATATCTATTACAGTTTCTGATTCTGCATGGGATGTTGACAGCACAGGTGAAGTCACAGTCGTCGATTCGGGAACGCTGGCTGGAACTGTCTGTACAGGAACGGCTCTACCTATATTTGGAGTATCTCCACCGAATTGTCTACGAATTTCGCTCACGCTAACACCAGTGCCGTCTTTTTCTTTCGGAAGCGCTGATACCGATATCCTTTTCGGTACAACAGGTGGCACATCGGAATCCTTTGTCGTTGGTGTGTCTATAGAAAGTGTTTTTCTTAGCGTTGTTGGGTCGGGCTTTGACGCAATGGGAGGAGGTTTTTGTTTCTTATCCATCATAGGATCAGTTTGATCGGTATTTCCAGACGTTGAACTGACATTAAGATCTGTCTTATCTTCGGACTGTTTTGATGTCACTTCCGGTAGTTTTGAAGCTGGCTTTTGATCGGTTGGTTTCGTTTTAATTGCGTTCAATGCGTCGTATGTTTGATTACTGAATTCTCCCGGAAGTGAACATGTTGAAATTCGCATGACTTCGTAAACGTTTCCAGCACCCTTTTTGCCTTGTTGTACCGCTGGTTTGAGTTTGTTACTTCTGAGGAGATCACTAATGTTGTAGTACTCGCAAGGTGATATGTAAGAGTAACTCTCATCTTCGTGAGCCTTATCGTGTGAGTACAATGCAATATCTAAAAATATATCGTAAATTTAGTTAATCATCATATCATCTTTCCTTTTCTTATTTATTACTTGGAAAAATAATGAAAATTGAAGTTTAAAATTATGCTATGCGTCAAAGACATACTACAATGTATTATAGTATCTAAAAAAGGGCTTTCTATAACATGTATAATGTGTGTATATATCTGATATTCTCCAAGAAAAAAAATGAACATTTCACAGGAACTCGAATGACATAATTTTGACTGTCTCAAGATCATAATATTGGAATATCGGAATATTAAAATCATCTAATATATTATACCCGTATTGCCAAAGGTTGGATCAAATCTAATGTGTTCTTTTACAAACTGGTCAGCCACATTTAGGAAGTGCTGATACTGTTCATCCGTATACCCCTTAATAGCATTAACAATTGAAAACCTCAAATCTGGCAGATAGGCAGGAACTGCTGTTACGGCTCCATATAAATTCCCTGGAATGATTTTTAAAAAAATTTATTAATCAAATCGTGTTTGACTTCATAATTATATTATTTATTTCATTTTAAACGAACGATCGACACGTTTGCACTATTTAGATGGTAAAAAGATACGAAAAACTGCAACACAGCTAGCAAGATGATTAGAACGATATGTGAAAAAAAGGTTATTTTTTTTAACTATCTTACACATTGAAAAGTGAATATAAGCTAAACACAAGAAACACAAAATCTCTTCTGACTGGTACGATGGATAGTCGAAGGAACTATTGCGTTTGCTTGGTAGTTGTCAGGAGAGGTCGTACTACGTAATATTAAGAAAAATTGCTCGAAGCCAATGCAAGCGAATGAGAAATAATCCCAAACTTGGGTCAATTGGGACCAAAGTTTGGTGGAATTGTCGTTGGATGGTTCCCTCATGCTAACAACAGACGACTTGCACAGAAATACCCCCAAACCCTTCCCCCACTCAACCACCCCCGCCACACCGTAAAAATGGACACATTTCGCTGTACTGATTGGCTGTGTGTTACTTTTATTCTGGACTTACAGACAACAACACAATTTAAATAACCATATTAATAATGACCAACAACTTATACATTTATAAATTTATCATCGGTTGTCATCACGAATTGATTGACCATTACAGTGTTCCAATATCTAAGACGATGTTGGACCTGTTCCCACTGTCGTAACATTTCATGTGCCTCCACCGATTTGTGATTTGCGACTTGTTAGACTCCATTAATTATCTCGGTTTCAGAGAAATGCACCCCAGAATTTTATTAATTATTAGAGTTGGTAAAGTTTGACTACATGACAAATAAATAATAAATGTCTGAACCTCAAAATTGTAATATTGACCGAACGAAAATAGATTTTTGTTTAAAAAAAAAATACGAAAACATTAACTGATTTTGCTTCTGACAAGTAACGGGAGGTAATAAACTAAGACTTGTGTATTGACATGTGGTGTGCAAAACTTTGACAGTGATAATCGGCACCTGATTGTGGAAAAAAGAGCCGGAAAAGTAAACGTTTTTTTCCACATGTGTAATGGAATTTTATGCAGAATCTGAAAACTTAAGCCTCAATTGGATTGAAACGCTGCATCATACCTCAAGTTTAAGCCTAAGTGGAGGGAAACTGAACATTTTTAAAGCTTTTTTATGAATTTTTTTAAATGTTGCTATGCCAACTAGGTTTCCATGGATATTTTTTATTTATTTTATCATGATTGAAACAATGCTAACATAATGGCATTTCAGAATATATATACAAGTATATGTGTAATATTTACTCTGAAGATGGCACAAGACCATGACATTTGTAAGATCATTTCACATAGAAAATGGTACTATTAATTTATGGAGTCTAACCTGAACTTCACGACGTGTGCCGTATACGGAGCAGCGTATACGGAGCAGGAACAGCTTACCTTTCCGGAGCACCTGGGTTCACTCCTGATTTTTATAGGAATTCATTTGTTAATTGTGTTTTTAGTTTTCTGTGTTTATTTGTTGTGCTTGTGGTTGTTCATTTGTCTTCCCGGGTTTGTCTGTCTAATGGATTACGTTTTTTTTTTTTATTGTTCCTTAGGTATATTTGTCCTTTTTATCTACTAGTTAACACGTGGTTGACCGGCTTAATTAACATTAGATAAAATAATTATGATACGAATTGCATTTCTTTGCATTGTAAATATATTAAAATATATTTAATTCTTGAAAATATTTTTTGTAACATAACCTTTTTGTATTCGATCTATACTTTTTTCAACTTGACAATTTTGTTATTAAACGCTCTCTTTTCAAAGGTTTATAATTATATAAGTAAAGTGTATAAATTTCATCTTAAGGTCAAGGCGAAGTAATTGTAAGTATCCTACAGTTTTCTAATTTTTTGTCAGTATGTAAAGCTAATCGAAATACATTGAAATATGAAATAAAAAAGGGGGTACCCATGCTTATTTTTTTGCTATAACCCTTGGAAAATGCGTTCTGAAATTAACTTTTAACATAGGATATATAGGGAAAACATCAATTTTTCGACAATTTTGCTCGAAAAGTCTATTAAAAACATTGATGTTAACCCTACAGTTTCTTGAAAAACTAATATTATATTGCCTCATCCACGAGCTTTCTGGTGATATAAAAATATTTGGGGGTCCCCATGCTTGATTTCATTGTATCTGCTGCTGAAGATAATATCAAGGTACTAATTTTGGTGATTTTTTTAGGCAACGCCATGACGTCCAGCGTTCGATAACGTTTATGTATTGCAGATTATAATTACAGGACAAACAACAAATCTTTTTCTTTCATCTGATGTATATTTTTCAATTTTAATGTTTTTATTAATTTTTTATTAATTTTTATTTATTAATTTTTTTATTAATTTTTATTAATTATTTATTGACCATTTTATTTATTTATTTATTTACTTTTTGCTTTCTGTAATGAGTTGCGGATTTTATTTATTATTTGTTGAATGACAATGTTTGATTTTCATGTTGTCGATGAATGATTTGTATTGCAAAAATATAAATTCTGAAGTGTATCCTTATTGTCCCGTGAAAATATTTAAAAAAAAATCAAAGTGCGTCAAGTTGACCAACTCCGCGTAATTTGAAAACAACATTTTTTTTTCAAAATGCGTTAAATTTAGAGGATATTGCCGTTATCACACTTGAAAATTAAAACTTCGAACAAAAAAATCTTGCATGCGAGAGATAAGCAGGAGTGTAAAGATCAGTAAGGATAATTGACAACGGAAACATTTTTCACACAGTGGGAGCTGATAATGCTTTATTTTGGCTGAAATATTCGACGTTAAATCTCTTACAAATTAGGCCAAACCAAATTGATTTTTAGGTCGTTGGATTTGAAGCTGCAAGTTTTTTGCCGTTTCATTTTAAAATTAAGAGCACAAAATTCGCCCCTTTTGCAAATTAATAATAAAAAGTTGTGTCACACTTAAGTTAGATATTCAATGGCGCCTGAAAAAAACGTTCCGTTAGAAAAAAAAATTGCTCGCTCGCACCTATATTTACCCTTAAAAAATCCAAAGAACTTAAAATCAATTTTGTGTGGCCTTATTAACCAAAATAAAAAAAAAAAAACAATTAATGTACATTCTCAATGGATCATGTGATGAGATCATAAAATTAAGCTAATATCGGTCACATTTTCAATCGATTCAGTTTAATTCGCAGTATTCAAATGCCGAAGCGGTACGAAATAATTCCAATATCAGGCGAATTCTAGAGAACGATGAAATTGCAAAGACGTTTAATCAAAAATATAAGTAACAATATTTTTTAAAAGGATAACGAGGACCGTTTTCACTTGATTGATATTTTTTATTTCTCCATCAAAGTAAAAATGATGTTATATGCGCAACTTCACGTCACATATTCATTCGCGTTATTTACTTACATGTAGTTCACAGAAATTGAGAAGTTTAGTAAATTTATAACAATGTACCCGTGATCTAAGTGTCAAAAAGTTGACTTACGCCGTGTTAATACTATGGAGGTAATACACTGTACATAAATACCTAAAATTTAAGCTAAGCAAATTACTTGCATAATATGTACTGTACAAAAAACAACACGTACACATGTATCTATGATTCTGAAACGAATTAGTCTAAATATGCCGCGTTTACACGACAAAATAATGCTTTCGAATGTTTTTTTGATAATGAAGGGACATGCGAACGCACAATGCGTTTTGAAACGTTCCGAAAAAGTTTTGCATTGCTCAATAACTGTACGTCTGAACACACCATTATTTCTACCTGTTACGACGACTACAAATCTCCGGAGTCAACGTCATAATGGCTACGACGTCAGACAATCAGTTGGGGACGTAATACAATGACAGGGGGCTGTTACCCTTGAAACGGTAAACAAATGAACACTAGATGGCGTTCAATTACTTCGCCTTGACCTTAACTTACAGTGATTAATTAAATACAAAACGACGGTAATAAAATTCGTTCAGTTGTCAAATTACGTCTACACGTTTATATTAATAATCTGTTATACGTTGGTGGGTATCAAAAGGAAAGTGCATTTAAAAGCTTTTTAAGAAAAACTCATTTAATTAAAGCTTCAAATAAACAGTCATGACAGTCAAAACCTGCTTTAAAGTGCACCTCTACATAGCAAGCCACTGTTTATAAAGGGCATAATGAAAATATCTCAGTAAAAGTAACCTCTGTATAAAGATCATCCTTTTCTTGTCTCTTGAGTACCCTCTACATGTAAACACATGTTTGGCTGTCATGACTGTACAATGAGGATAAAACACTGATTTATCAGCATAGAATAAAGATTATGAGCATGTTCACTTGAAATAAGTATCGTTAAAATTATTACAAAAATAGTATAAATCAGCACCAGGCACATTATATTACAATATCCCAGTCTAACGGTATTACGACCGCCTGCCTATCTCATTTATATGCATTATAATTTTTAATGTTAAATGTTCTCATTATTCTGTTTTATTTCTAGAATCCAAGAATGTGATTCGCTGTAATTTTATTTCCTTAGTTTGTTTATTTGATTCTAGTTGACAAATCCGCTCTGAACTAATTTTCGATCACTTTCACAGACATTATTGTTGGGAACAAATTTTTCAACAATTGTATGTATCAAAATGTGGCAACATATACGCATCAAACGGGAATTATTTTATCGAATCGTATTCCCCAAATTTTGATATTACTCGTTATTTTGCAAAAATGTAACCATAAGGAGTTGTCATGAATAGGAGAGATAAGTGGGCTTGGGTATATTGTCTCGCACCTTTTATACGTAAATTAAAACTTCACTGCTCACTCAATGCAAGTGATACAAAATTCAACGTCTGGTGCTACTCTTTCATCCCAAAAATAATTGCATTACCATGTTAAGACGAAAAATAAGAAACTGAAGGGCAGTCGGAAACATGTCTTAAGAATGGATTTTTGCTGAATGTTCCATTTTCGATTATCTGCACATTTGCGTAACCAGGGTTTTATCAGGGATAAGTTGATGTCATCACTTAGCAATCTTTACGGTCATCATCACGAATTGATTGACTGTTACAGTGTTTCAATATCTAAGATGATGTAGGACCTGTTCCTGCTATTGTAACATTTCATGTACTTCCACCGATTTGTGACTACCACAGGATTTACTTTGTTAAACTTCACGACGGGTTCCGTATACGGAGCAGGAACTGCTTACCGTTCCGGAGTACATGAGTTAACTCAGGGTTTTAATAGGAGTTCGTGTTGTTCATTTTTATTTTTAGTTTTCAGTGTTTATTTGTTTTGCTTGTGGTTATTCATTTGTCTTTCCGGTGTTTGTCTAATGCATTGCTTTTAGTTTTTGTTTTTGTTTTTTTTGTTTTTTGTTTTTTTGTTTTTTGCTCCTTCGGTATAATGAATTATGATCGATAGATTGACAGTACCGTCAAGTCGAGCTGAATGTTGGGTTCAAGTGGAGATCTATTGCCAATAAAATATATTTATATTTACCATAGCATATTGCATTTCCAAGAAGATAGAAATCATCGTATGTGTTGAGAATTTTTAGTGTACATAGATTATATCCTGTACGCTCTGATTCTCCTATTTTGATTGGTTGGTCTTCACCCCCAGCAAACTGAACTTCTATTGGTAGTTTATTGTGCTCTATTATCTCTTTCAGGCTTGCTGGTTTTCCTCCTGTAAAGGAAGATGAACGTTATAATATCTTTAATCAATTCATTGATATTTAAGTGTCTGGGTTTATTGTATCTGTATGTAAACGTCAAAACGGTTAACAGGAAAGATCAACAATGACATATCTAGTCAATCAACGCCATCAGACAGGCAAAACCCTGGACAAACAATAACATAAAAAAGCATAAAAACACAAACATAAACACAACAGAGAGTCAGGATAGTCTGACATGGTACAGACACTGAACAGTGGTGGGAACACAACAGAGAGTCAGGATAGTCTGACTTGGTAAAGACACTGAACAGTGCTGCGTTAAATAACCAGTTTTATGGGTACCCAACCCTGTGTACTGTTTCTTAACTAGTGCGCAGTTGATCTTAAGTACACAGTTAAAAATCATAAAGGTACATACTTAGGTAGCCTGTATGGACTACAAAATAAAAGGAATTATCGATTTATAAAATGTTCATGTATTTTTTCAAAAGGTTTTAGTCGATGCAACATATTTCGAATGATTCATAGAACTACACGGTCCGTCCCGTTTTTCGTTCAAATGAATGCCATATCTTAAAATGGATATTACATAATGCAAAAATATGCGAAAATATCTTCCTTTTATGAAAATAAGGAAATATTACAAACGAGAAACTAAAGCGGGGTTAACCTTCAGTTCAATATGATAATTTTGATTTGAGACTCACCTTTAGGTTTACCGTGCTTAATGATATTAAATTTGACGTCATAATCAGCCGGTATGCTAATTTGTCGACCCTGTAAACCATACATTCCCTTCTCACCGGAAATTAGCACAGCTACTACTCGTTTCTGTGTGGAGTAAGTCTGGATTCTGAAGACCTACAACATGGGTTGAGGACAGATATAGCAAAGTCAATCTGAGTGTCGTAGTAAAGTTTATTGGCGAGCAGTGGCAGTTGCCATTGAAGATTGGCTGTGGTACATGCATTTTACTATAATATCCTCATAGCAGGACATGCTTACCCTTCTGGAGCACCTGATGTCATTCCCGACTTTTGGTGGGAGTTCACAGTGTTAATTATTTAGTTTCTGTGCGGTCTTGTTATAACTATGTTTAGTGTATTATACGTTTCTTTAATTATTTAAACCGCCTCGGTGGTCTTGTGGTCGCTTCGAGTGCGGAAGATCGCCGGTTCGATCCCCGGCCGGGACAAACCAGACAATACAATTGGTATTTACTGCTTCTCCGCCAAGCACGCAGCAACTATAGGAGTAAGAGCAAATATTTACTTCTCGGCTCGGAGTCAGTAAAATGTGTCCGAGTGGGGTGATATGTCTTCCTGTGGTCTGTTACCTCGTGAGCTAGCACATTGAAAGTTCGGC
Source organism: Mytilisepta virgata (assembly GCA_028015205.1). Classification (NCBI taxonomy): domain Eukaryota; kingdom Metazoa; phylum Mollusca; class Bivalvia; order Mytilida; family Mytilidae; genus Mytilisepta; species Mytilisepta virgata. The sequence goes on along the minus strand of CM051512.1, from coordinate 5,498,250 downwards.
TCAGCGTGTCGGTCTAGTACAAAGCAGGGATCATATTCATTATCATATCAACAAGTTCTTGTCTTGATATGCACCTGGTTGCCACTGGACGTTAAACAACAATTCATCCATCCATCCATCATTATTTGTTTAGTTATACACGTATCCTTGTGGCATTTGTTTGTTCCATTCTCATGAGTTTATCTCAACCCTTTGGATATTATAGAGGTGTGTGAAGTCATTATAAGTACTACGAAAACGCAATATCCTGTACAATGTTGTACAGTAATTTAAATGATCGTACAAACCAAGGGCTGGTACAATTCATCTACAGCTAATCGTCATTTATCCGCCAAATAAACCAGCAATTTTATCATGCATTTTTTAAGTAAGCATATCCGAGATCATTTCATTAAAAACGTTCTCCTTTATACCGTTTAACGCCACTTTATGTTATAATAAAAAAAAAAAATAAAAAAAAATGCATTTATCACAAAATACCGAATCTGATGCACTGTATGGCCATTTCGTTGACTGACAACTCATCAGCAGTGCTCTAGAACAAATTAGTTATACGTACTTTTCTTTCAAAATTTAAGAGATTGTGAATCTCATTAAATGCGAATCATGTTAGAATCAAGTCTTTGTTTCACATGTTTTACCTGACCTCTATCAAACGTTTCAAATGTGACCTCTCCCATGTAACCCTGGGTTACCATGACCATCTGAGGTAAGTTATCTTTGAAATGTTCATAGAAGCTCTTTGCACTGTACTCTTCTTGGAGAGTTTCAAACTCTACATCTGCCTGGTCTTGCTGTGCCATCTGTAATAAAGAGCTAGCCAATTCAGCAAAATTGATGGCTTCTTATGCATAAACAACAAATTGATAACAGGATAGGTCAACAATGACATACCAATCAATCAAAGCAACCCAACAGACAGAACACCAGACAAAAAATAATGCAAACGAGCACCGAACTCAAACATTAACACAACAGCGAGTAGGGATAGTCTGACTTGGTACACGCACTGAACAGTGGTGGGGATAAACTGGTTTTATGGGTACCCAAACCTCCTGACACTCTAGTGTATAAAACATACTGTAAAAACCAATTAAGTATGATTACCAACAAGGTGACCACTTGTTAGAACTGCAAAAGTAAAGTGGACGGTACATAATTTAGATAGGAGAGCAGAATGTGCTCGTTTTAACTGTAAAAATAGTTAAGGCTCTCATAGCTACAGGTCGGATACTGTCGCATGAAATGAATAACGCATGACCTCTTTTACATACCGGCAAAGGAATACCGAAGCGACAAAACAGTGAGAAAAGTCCACAAATTCGAAGTCCAAGGAAACGAAAAAGTCAGGAGAGTGGAACACAACAACCAAACACGACAAACTAAAAGAAAAAAAAACGTATAATAAACTAAACAACACTAGAACAAGATAGCACAGAAACTAAAGCACTAGCAATGTGAACTCCCATAAAAAACGGGAGTGACATCAACTGCTCCGGAAAGGTACATGCAATCCGTGCATACTTATATAGAACGACTAGGTATCTAGTTGTGATGATGGGTAGTGATTCATTGACGTATACCCAATGTGTCTTTATTTGTTTATTTATTTCCTGTTTAAAAAAATAAAAAGCAACTTATACATAATGATTCGTTGTAATTAAAAATTATATTAAAGCTAACCTACCCAGATTTGTGGTCTACGTTGAATACACCAGCTAGCACTAAATCAAATGTTTCGAGTTTCGGATTCACTATTGATAGTAAAGGTATACAACTTAGTGATACACGACTTCCTGGGTATCAAGTTTATTTTATTTTATTTTACTGTGGGAATTTTCACACATAATACAAGTATTTTCGTATGACTTTACGACAGTTAAATTACAAAATTACAAAATACAATATACATGCAAGACTTATGTACAAGTAATTATTATTTAAAATCGACATATTTATATAAAAGGCTCTTGTTCATTCAGCGAAATAGTCCAAATTATACTAGAGGTATTGGTATGCTGTAATTAGTCCAAGTTTAAGAAGTTATACAAAAGGTCACACGTGTAAAAATATTTGCTGCGCGAGATCTCTATGGTTTTATGAAGGGTTAAGTACATGTGTAATTCAAAAAGTAAAACTGTAAATTTATTATAAATTTAAAATGTAAAATTGAATTAATTATGATAAAAAATATACTAGTCACATTAAATTTTAGATCGTGTTTATTTTACCTTTACAATTTTGTTGTTTGTAAGGTTCTTTTTTAAGGTCCTCTTTGTCCGACATGTTGGGATATATCTACCCACAGGACTATAATTATGCTAATGCAGAATACACGCACTTGAAACAGGGTCTATTTTAACCGAGGTTCTCTGGTTACGTACATGTATATCTCACAGGAACAAGTGCCTGTAAATAGGGGATTGGGGGGGTGCTCAACAAAGAGATTGAGACGTTAAAATGCAGTACATGTATTAGAAAAGTCTGATAAATTCAAATATAAGCTTGACAACAAATGTAAAAAGGTAAAAAATAATGTAATTTGTATTGCAAATCAAACCCTGACCGGTAAAGCAAATACATGTATAAACGCCATTATACCGTTTAACACAATACATATGTATTATACACCAACATAGCATAAGAGATAATAAATAAATAAGAATCAGTTAATATGAAATAGAGTTAGAGTTTATTTATTCAAACAATAATATAGCTTCATATTACAAACATCGGATGCATAATGTGACATTATACATGTTATATGCATTTTAAACCGTGCAAATCAGTATCAATCACATAACCATCAATTATAGAAGAATACATTCATTAGATAAATAAAACTGTTATGAATGAAGACAAACATTAGTAAGTAAGTAAGTAAGTAAATTCTTTATTTATCGAGGGTTACTCAATTAGACTTAATCTAATTTTCATTGAGGCCCTCCAAACATCCATTAACAAAATCATACACATTCATACAATACACATTCACATAATAATAATCAACAAATTATAAACAGTATATAATAAACGTATATAATAAGATATAGTACATTTTCCTTAAACTTCATTAAGGAAATATTTAAAAAAATGTTCCTTAAATATATTAATATTTCGAGAATTTTTTATGCAATATGGCAAATCATTCCAAATTTTAACTGCTGAATACTGAAAGGATTTTTTATAAAAATTTGTATTTGGTCTTTGTAAGAACAAATCATCATTTACTGAAGATCGCAGATTATAATTGTGAACTTCACTAACAGTTTGTAAAAATAGATACTCTGGAACAAGACCATTTTACTACTTTATACATTAGCACAGATTTTTGATATTTAACTTTTTCTACAAATGGTAACCAGTTCTTATCTAAGTTTTAACAACACAATAAGCTAAAATAAACATGATACGCAAAATTAAAACGGGAAAACCGTATATGCAAACAATGTAATTTAGAATTGAAGATGAGAATCATTTTTTCCTAACTTGTCCTAAATATAAATCTCTTCGGCAAAATTTAGAAACAGAAATTAATAAAATATGTCCAGAATTTAAAAACTTCGATAAAAAAAAAAAAAAAAAAAAAAAAAAAAAAAAATGCAATTCACAGCTCCATTCATTAGAAAGTCTTTAATACTGAGGAGAGGGGGCCCTGCTACTGCATAGTTTATAGTACATCAATTAATGTTCTTGTTTTATTGTTTGTTTGTTTAGTTTATGATTTATATGTTATCAACCCTTACGGATATAATTGTGCATTTATTATTAAATATAAATAAATAAATGTTATAAAGAAAGCTATGTGGAGAACATATCGTGTGGATAGCCATTGAGACATGGCGTCTAATTCAAGGAGGGGGCAGGGAGGGGGGGGGACACTTCACAGGCGATTATATAAGGTCTACTTTTACATAAAACTCTCTGAATACAGTTAACTTTGCTCGGTAAGTACTTTGAATTGTTCGTGGATATTGATATATATTTATTTTTTTAACATATTTATTTTTAGGTTTGGTTAGTTGGGGTTTTATGCCGTTTTCAGCACATTTGGCTATTTCGCGGCGGCCAGTTTTTATTGGTGTAGGAAGCCGAAGTACCCGGAGAGAACCACCGACCTTCGGTAGGATATTTATTTTTAGTTAGTCAACCCAGATATATCGAGAATCTATAGGAACAGATTCAGTTTCTTTTTAAGTGCGCATGTTATCAACTTCTGTTAACTTAAAAATATGATCATGGTCCAAACTGTTATGGAAATATAAGGTTAAGGGTATGAGTAGGTGAAAAAAACTGCATATAGGACCGACATGAAAGGGTTGTAGTAATATCTTCAATCTGAACTGCTTTCATTAATAAGTGAAACCTTCGATATGTCTTTAATTTTAGGTAAAACTGTTAAATCGCAAATAGAGAATAAAATTGTAGTGCCGATAAATAAAAGCAAATCTATTTCGAGTTACCTTGTATTCTGACTGATATTTGGTTCTCGATCTATACGGCTCGTCACTAAAAGCCACATGAATTAAGTCTCAGTGAGCTTTTAATGTGACCGTATACATTACTCGGAAGGAATCAGGCGTAGTTTTGTTTAAAATATCAAATTTGAGATTTCCTCAAATTATCCTTAACTCAAATATTGATCAATCAAATCGATGGAAAGTTAAAGTTTGAGGAAGTACCCAGGAATTTTAGTAAAATTACAGTTTGAGAAGTTTTATGAAACTGAGATCTGATGAATCTTTTCGTTTGGAAGGAGGCACAGCTACATCTTAAGACAACACAGGTTTTTATTTATGTTGATGGTTAGTCAGGAAGTTATCACTGTTCAAAGTACAGCTTTCCGGGACGGTAGTCCTTTTTAAGTCAGAAATAGTCAACTACCCTGGATTCACTATAGAGGCAGAATATTGTGAATTATCCATGCACATAACACTTGCTCAAAGATCGGAAACGACTGAATACCCTTGAAATTAAATAAAGCTAATACTTTCTTTGATTGGTCACTTCTGGCTTAACCTTCATCAGGTATTCGGTGACTAAAATATTTGAAATCCAAAATGTCATTGAAATATTATGAGCAATAAACACAAAAGGGTATAAACCAAAGTACCCAAAACTAAGGCAAGGTCAATGCGTTCTGTGAGTCTATAATCTTGTTACCGAATTAATCGAATTCATTGTCAATGTAGTGACTACGGAGTGAAAAGGATGTGCTATCCGGCTCAAAAAAAGCTTCAACTTCTCATCATTGGTAAAGTTAAAATTGTACACAAGTTTACGAATAAGAAGTAGTAAAAGTTTATACCATTCATGTTTGTAGGCTTCTCTTTCTAAATTTGAAATTGAATTAAATAAATGTTTACTTACTTTGACAAGTACTTTTCTGTTGTGTATAAATAGGAAGTTTTTCTTCACAAATTAATGAACAAGGAAGAATATCAAAATACGCATTTAAATACTCAATAGCATATTTGAAAATGACTGTCACCTGTACAGGTATACACTTGTTAAACATGTTAAATTAATTAAATCCATTTTACCTATCCGCTTACCAAGGAGGAAGTTTTACAAAAAAAAGTATGGAGTTCGGTGTTTGCATTAAGAAATGCTGGTTGTCTACACACATTGACACATTAAAGAAAAGCATAAAATATAAATTATAACGAACTTTATGATTTTCTTATTATCTTGTTCAAGAAAACAAACGTATAGGGGGGGGGGGGGGGGCTTTGTTAGACTTGTGCGTTTTTTGAATTTTGGTTCATTTGCAGATTTGTATGTTTCGGAGTCCATTTCGCTGAACTAGTATGCATTATTGTTTATGGACCAGATGAAGTCCGCCTCCGGGTGTGGGATTTTATCGCTGCGTTCAGGAACTGTATATGTTAGTATTATATGATCCCTGCTGCGTTGAAGACCCATTGGTGGCCTTGGGCTGTTTTCTGGTCTTTGGTCGGGTTGTCGTCTCTTAAATTTGACCCATTTTCCGTTTCCATTCTGTATACTATGTTAAACATTAAAATAAACAACAAGATAGTTATTCACAACTCGATCGTATTAAACATGTTTTAAGAAATTGTTGAAGTCGGCATTTTGCATTTGGGCCATTCTGCATTTCCGATTTGCGCCATTTTTTTTTTTTTATCATTATCGCCACATAATAAATTTTTCATTTGTTCAATTTTATAGATTGTCACGTTTTGCGTCCAGGTAATAAAAATAATAAAAAAAAATATAAAGAACAGATGTATACTAAGACAAAGTCCTGTTATAGTTAGGAATAGGTTCCCTTGGCCCACATTTTTATCTGTTAATTGGGAGTTCGAGCTTTGTATAGTTTTTAGTTTTTGAATAGTTTTTTCGTTTTAATTTTAGTCCGTATTTCTTTCTATTCTCCGAATCATTCGAGCTTTGATTTTTAGCTAATAACGTCGATCATATCATGATGTAAATGTTAGAAGTATTACAATTTATTTTATTCAATGTCTTTTTAATTAATTCTCTTCTTTCTACAAAAAGAACAAGATACAAACCAGTTTCTGATTGGTTGGTTTAAAAGAAAATCTTTTTCTGAAACTGCTAGGCCAAATAGTTCCAAACATGACAGAAAGTGTCTGTGGCTTATAACAAAAATCTACAGAACCGCATAATTGCTTGAAACCAAACATGGCCTGAACGTTCCTTATAAGGTTTCAATCGCTCGTTCAAGATGGCCACCAGCAGAGGATTTAGGTCAACATAAGATCCTATATGGGAAATAAATGCAAAAATATTCGGAAGAACCACTGAATTTAAGAATATGCTGACCTGTAAGTAGAAGGAACCTTATTGCAGAAAAATATCTGAATCTGAGGAGTCAAATCTATGATGTGGTTTTGTGCTGATTTTTTGTAACCTAATCCAGGAACTGTATATGAATTTAGTATTATATGGTCCCTGCCTGATCCTTTTAGTTTTTTACTACCCCTGAATCAACCATCAGCAAACCAACCACAATTCATAATGATAGAGAAGTGGCTTCTCTCTTTGTGGCACATCAATAAAAACTGCTTTCATTCCACGTGAGCGATACCGGCTCAGTCCTCTGAGCCTCTGGTTAAATTGCATACATGTATACTTATTTGTTGGTTTGTTTATATACCCAATGTATGCAAAGGGCTGAAGTCACGTGATGCAAATGCCAAGAATATGATGAATAAAGTACCTAGACTGGTTCCCTGTAGTTAAATCATACTATATATGGACTGCATGGTTCCCTGTAGTTAAACCATACTTTATATGGATATGGTAATGTAATTAAAGGATAGAGGTCAGAGAACCAGTCTATAAAGTACTCACATATGCAGCTATATCGGTCATAATTATGTTAGGTAACTCTGTTTAGACTTATTAACTTGTTACGCAATATCGGGAATCTACTGGTCCCGTTCATGCAGGCATTCATCGTACTTCGATAACATATTGATTATAGCACGTTCTCCACGTCTTCACTTTAAAAAACTTTTTATTTGAAATATGTAGTAACATTTCACATGGATTATAATTTCAATATATGAAATTGTGACAATAATTAATAATATGAAATTTATCACCAATTTATACAAACTGTCAAAAGTACATAATTACACGTGATAAAGGGTAATGGTGCAATTTTTTTTAAAATTTTTTAAGTCGCGAGAAAAGCGATTTTTTTTTGATAAAATTTATTTGAGTTTTATCTGAAGAAATTTATTATGCGCAATTAACATGCTGTGTGTTTCAGGTAATTATAACCAGGAACTGTATATGTTAGTATTATATGATCCCTGTTATAACTAATTAACGATTTGACATGTATATTGCACCTTGACTGTCCGGATGTTTATTGTTCCAACCGTTAATTAAGGTACACAGGTACATTGCATGTATACAGGTAAACCGTTTGCTGACCAAAAACAGCGTGATTTCATTTTTTGATAATTAATGCAACATTTTAATAAAGAGGTGTGTGTGTGTTTAAGGGGGGATCACAAAGAATGCAGTGATGAAATATAATTTCAAATTTCAGATAAGTAACATTTTAATTTATTTTAAAGTAATATTTTTTTTTTGGTATTTATATATTTAACATTTGACATATTATATGAGTAATTCTATTTAATCGTATATATATTTACTTTGTTTTGGCAAGGTAGAAGCTGATTAGGATGGGCGCCATCTTGAATAATAATAATAAAAAATAACACATTTCAAAATAGCTAATTTTCAAATCAATTTGGAAGGGACATAATCAAAATTTAAACTATTGCAATTACGATATTTCGAAAAGTTATGAAGGTTTTACTCAAACATATGATATATGAAGACCAAAGGATATACTTTATTAGTAACATCGGAGACATAAAACAATATGTTTCTAGTAATATATCAGTATCTATAGTATGCATATCCCCCCTTTTTATTATAACTTCATCACACAAACATTATATAATAAAATCCTCGATTGAAAAGAAATGATGTCTGTATGAAATGATCCATCATCTATGTTAGTTTTTCATTAATACTGGCAAAGGTGCGATTTTTTTTTCATAATCTATATCGCCCTTGGCGAGGATAAGTTAATATGCAGTGCAATTAATAAGTTATGTCAGCTATTTATATATATATATATATATATATACTTTATGTTTCAAACTTAAGCGTTTGTTTCGATGCAAATATGAAATTGAAAATCATTAAATGTTTGTATTTTCGCGCCTAGTGCCATTTACGGTCATCGTCGCCATCTTGAAAAATAATAACAGATTTTCCGAAAATAGCTAATTTTCAAATCAATTTGGAAGGGATATAATAAAAAATTAAACTATTGCATTTACGATATTTCAAAAATTTATAAATGTATTAATTAGCACATAGCACCAAAATTTTTCCATCAGTTTTTGTTAAATCGCAATTTTATGTTAAAAACGACAAAAAAGCCAATTTATCGGAGTTAGATGATGTAACAATATGGACTTAACGGGAAAATAAGACAAAATTTTCAAAAGCATTTGGAAGGGATAAAACAAAAATTTAAACGTTTCCAAATAGCATAAATATATTTCTAAATATATGAGGAAGTACTACATAGCACCAACATTTTTTCATCACGAACTAAAGGTAGTTTATTTTATCGATTCCTGATCACCCAAGTGCATTTCTATACAATTTGCTAGGGCATGGTATAGGTGATGTGTGACGTCACCAAAGTCACGTGATGACTTCTATAGTTGGATATGGCATTTTGCCACTGTGAAATGTGAATGCCATAAATAATTTTTCTCGCTAACACCCATTTTTCTTTTCATAAATCTTTTGCGTGCAGAATAATAAGCCATTTGTAAAAATCTTATAAAATCCTTGTTATTATTTAATGGTTTTTGAGAAATAAAACTTTTCAGTGATAAAGATATGTAAACTGATCAAGCTTTAGAGATCATATTTCCCCCGCTAAATTTTCAAAGGCTTATATCTCGATAACAAGCACACGGACCTATATTTTTCCTCGCTCTTTTAGTTCATTTATTAATCCACTATCAATATTTACCAGTGTTATGAAAAGCTTGCTATTTCATAACGGAGCAGCGAACATATCCTCAGTCAACCATATTGAGGTGAAAACAAATCATATCTCTCGGGATTTTTCCTAGGAAACTACTAAAAATTGAATTAAAAATTTTTATTCAACCCAAAAAAACTTTGCCCTGACAAAATATAAAATCATTTAGATATGCAATAAATGTAAATTTAAAGTTTTGTTTATAAACTTTAAGGTGATATAGATTTTGAATTAAATGTGCATTAAAACGCTTTACTTTTATAATGGAAGTCAATGATAAAACCTTCCGCATTGCCTTCACCTCGATGTTTTTTATCCCATGTTATGCTAAAATTCCTCCTACATTTTATTCCAATTTTATAAAGGATATAAATCTTGAGGCCGTTTCTACTATTACTACGCGCGTTATATTAGGTAGTTGGTTCTACCTGAAAAAGTCCCGAAAGTTATCGAATGGATTAAGTATGGAAATCATGTGACAAAATGAGCACAAGACCAGTGACACAGTGTTTACATTATTAAGGAAACTGCATTAATGAAGATCATCTGTTTTATCTATATGAAATGGTAAGGAAAAGATTGGCTCAAAATAAGGAAGGTTAATTTACATGTAACATGACACCAACTTCAACGACTTTAAAAATAATTTGCAGCGTATCTTTTCAGATGAAATATACCTTGGTCCTTGCTATTTATATAAAGTCTAAGGTCGTGAAGAATAAAAAAAATACCTAGATCACCTTCCTAACATTGACAGTCTTTATCATGTGTTTGTGCTATTTTTTGTATTTTCTCAGATCATGTAACACTTAACAATACAAAAACATATATGTGATTTTCATGCTTTCAGTTTGCATGTACTATGACTATGCTGACGGGTTATTGGGCACAGCGTTTAATTAAGCGCGTTCAAATCATTTTCATGTTAATGCATTGAATATGACGATGCACAGAATTACCCGTATCGACTGTACCTGTGTGGGGATTTACTTCCCTTAAAACCAGTCATCCTTGTGTCCTGCATGTGTTAAGGTATATAGAACATGATTATTCCAAAGACCTCAGATGTTCTATAAACTGTAATGGCAATGGCAAACTTCGGAAATGCTTTTACACCAATATGAAAGTTATTTTCATTATTAAAGACACCGTGATAACTTGGAAAAGATATGTATCTATACAAATTCTACTTTAAACTCCTCATTCAATTTATTTTCCATCAAAAAGAAAAAAATTACCATAATTACTTATTATGGTCCAGATATCTTTAATAAGCAGTGATTATTGATTGTTTGGTATGTCGTTGTTGACATTGTTATCCATTTTGTTGTTTCAATGTCAACACAAATAGGTAAAAGTGTCAGTTGTCTTGCATTGTTGGCTGCTAATTAGACTGTGTAAATTGGCTTATGTAGTAAACATGCATGTGTGTATTATGAGTAAATATATGGTATATTAGTATACATATGGTACAAATAAATGGTAAACATTAGAAGACAGATATTTATGCTAATGAGGGGGGGGGGGAAGGGTGTGGTGGCCATGAGAAGCCCAAGACGGGATTCTGTCCTCAAGCACCTGTGCAGTTAGTCAAGAATCACTTCAGCTCTACAAACAAACATTTAAATATTTGCTTTCATTTTGCATCTCATAGAAATTTCTGTTTCACATTTTCACATACAAGAAGACTTTTACATGTATTATACCTCAAATTAATGAGACTCTCATGTTTTGGTGTCAAAGATTGTTTTAATTGTTGGCTACAAATGCTTTATGCTATGTTTCTACATGTACATAACTGATTTACTTGACAAAAAGGAGGTTGATCTATCTATGCATCTGTAATAATTTAGGGAATATGATACAGTAATGTTCTTCTATAGATTTTTCGCTGAAATTTTACCATAAGTTCAACTTTTTTTTTTTTTTATCCTTTTCATGTACATAATGAAAAACACACCATTAGTACTTAGTTTTTAAGGTATTGACACTGATTTTCAAATATTTGAGCCAAAAACTATGGCAAGCCGTTTTACTATTTATTCTAACTTCAAAATATCTAATAAACTTTATAAGATATCTGATATATTTTATAAGATGTCTTATATTGTTTATAAGATATCTCATATAATTTATAAGATAACATATAAACTATCTGAGATATCTTATAAAATATATAAGATATCTTATATACTTTATAAGATATCTTATATAAAAAATATTTATAAGATATCTTAAATACTTTATGAGATATTTTATATACTTTATAAGATATCTTATATATTATATGAGATATTTTGAAGTTAGAATAAATAGTAAAATGGCTTGCCATAAAAAAAGCCCTTAATTTTCATGTTCAAAGACTTTCAGAAATAAAATGATATTACTGTTGTATAATGAAATATTCCCAAATAGTAAAATACATAATCATTGTTCTCATGGACAATTGGTGGCAAAGATCGTTAATTATAAAAATAATCATGAAATATGCAAATTTTGGCCGAATAAGGAATTTTAATACTAATTTTGTAACTACAGATGCATGTAGAATAAAATTGTCCACTATATTTCTTTAAGTTTCAGTATAATAATCTTGAAGTAATGAAGTGTCTTTAGTTTTCAGTATAAAAAAGTTGGGGTCCATGGGCTTATTATTTATTAGGAAGATATTTAAGAAAAATCTCGAAAACTATGATGTTAAAAGTTTTTTAGGGGGAGATACTACGATTTGACAGTGTAGCTCTTGGTGATTTCAGTGTCCTGACCCACTATAATTGGTTTATAGATAGTTCTTTTGGATACATTTGAGTCTGACGCCTATCACTCAACCTTGACATGAGTTCATGCTTGAATGACTTTCATCACATTTTCACAAATAAGTCCATTCCTCAGCAAATGTAATATGTAGTCCTACCATGTTTGGTGTATATATATTTTTTGGTGGGTTCATACCAGTCTTAGACCTTTTAGCTGACCTTTGACACAATTTTAGGCTTGAATGACTTGCATCAGATGTTTGAGACATGTTGGATGGCCATACCTATTTCTTTGGAGTTGCAATGTCAGATATCATATAATTTATTATGTGTACTCTGGCGAGACATTTAGTGTGTCCACTCTTTTTTGATCTATTGCCAACACTTGGCATCCATTGTCATCTATATCGTCGTATGTAAATCTTCACGTTTTACTCTTCTCTGATACCACCATGTCTGAGTTGAGACCAAACATCGGTTGAAGGTGCTTGGGAAGTTCCCTTTCAAAATTGTGTCTAGGGGTCCAGACCTCTGACCAATAGGGCCATCATTATTAAAAATATAAAAATTAGCAAAATGATATCTGAAAATTTTTCTCCACTAAGACAGCTGGGCCTGTTAAAACCAAACTTTGATGGAATGGTCCATAGGTGGTCCTCTTTCAAATTTTGTCCACGGGTTACTAAAAAAAGAAAATATGCAATAAAAGGGTTTTAAAATCTTCCCCTCTGAAACAATTGGGCCATTTAAGACCACACTTTGATGGAATGGTCTTTATAGGTGGTCCATGACCAATAGCACAGGCATCTGGGGAATTGATTTAGTATATTTTCCTCTTCCTCCCCCTTTTTCTATGCACTTCCCCCATCCACCTGCATTGCCAAATGTTTTTTTTTAACTTTTCATCATTTTATAACAGAAATAAACGTAATATTACAATATTATAGCAGGAATCAAATGTCAAAATTTAGTCGACTGACCCAATATAAGAATTTCTATATACAAATGTCGAAAAAACATAAAAAACACAATCACTTGTATTCTTTTGAATTTGTCAATTTAATAAACAGAATATCTTATCTTCAAATTTAAATACCAAAACGTCTACAACTTGTGACTGAACAATATCAATAATTCACTCATGTGCTACATACATGTAAATTGAGGTGTTTTTTGGTTGCCATTCATAGATTTGGGGTATTTGCATAGTTATACTATAAGATCAAGGTCATTTCACATATAAATCCCAATAGGTAAGTACTTAGTCCTATCTAAAGTGCACGAGGGACTCAAGGGGTTCAGACTAATGAGGGATTGCTTTAAGGAAAATTTTGGGTAAAAGGATGGGTCTTTAAAGTGTAAGAATTAAAACATTTTTTCAATAGATGTAGTAATCGTTGACATTGTTTAGCCTATGGATTAAACATGTTAAGACTGACATTATATAATCCACCATAGGTAATTTTCCAAAGGCTATTTGAATCAGACAGTCTCATATAACTAGGGAACATGACTGGCCATTAATTATAAAGCCATGTATAGAAAACTTGTTACATGTATTTGTATGATATTGGATCATTAACTAAGGGTTCATGGCCTGCTACCTTTTTGCTAATTTTGTAAGTTTGTTTTTGATATTATCTCAATATTTTTAGTGTTATGCATTTTTGGTTCAGTTTTTACAGGTTTAAATTCTTTATTTTTTCTTAACCATTGAACATGTTTAAAGAAATCCATTTCTTTCAGGATATTAATTTAAAGATCAAGATAATACACATGATACATAATGATATTAAGTCATACTAAAAATAAGAAAAACATTACATATGTACTTTTAATGTTTATTTATGATTATTCTCTTTAAGGAACAATCATTTAATGTTTTTTTTTTAAGGGGGGGGGGGGGGGGGAGGGGTCATGGGGCTTATTGTTGCAATATATTATATTTTGGCTACATACTTCTATTTAATTTCAAAATTTTTAATTTAAAATTCTTTTATCACTTGCATATATCTTCTTTTATGTTGTTATCCCACTCATTGATCATGCGACTGGCAATCGAATCAGCCGCGGCTCAACTTTGGTAATTGGACAATTTTTTCATTAGTTATTTTGAAGTTGTCATGATAATTGCAGATTTTTCTTAATTCTGTCTTATTTCATACTGAAATTATCATTTTATGATAAAATTGTGCCTTAAAGTAGTGATTCCAGACATACTTGTTAACTTGTTATTATTTTCATATAACAAATTTGATTGTCTCCCATGCTTATATCTTAAATTAGATAAGATTATTCAAAGATTATTCATAAATAATTTCTTTTCTGTAAAATTGTTGTAAAATTGATAAGATTTGATAGATTTCTTTTCGTTTTAAAAGCTTTTGACCTAATTAAGTTAATATCAAAGATTTATTGCATGTATATTTTGTATGATTATAACTTTATATATATCACGATAACAAATATAAATAAACTGAATATTTTTGAAATCTATGAAATACATATTTTTTCCCACTTATTTATGGATTAAAAGTTTCCTTAACCATTGACATGTGACTGCTTATTGTCAAAGAAAACAGAATTTTTTGTCATAAAGGGAAAATAATTTCAATTTATGTTTGTAAATAGAACTACATGTATACAGTTAAGGCATCAAAGAAAATGATATACATGTAATATGTTACCAATATACGAACCCTTTTTCTAAATTTCTCAATCACACAATACATGTTGTCATTTATCCAACAACTATTATACTTCCTTCTTATTTGAGATAATTCTGCATTATCAATATATGATATATATATAAATATATATATAGTATTGTTATCAGTGGGATACATATTGGTGTACATATGATTTAATATTTTTATCAGTTAAATACATATTGGTGTATGTTTTTACATACAGGTAATCTGATATGGATTTTCCCATTTGAAATACATATATATATATAATTAGTGGATTGCTTCATTTATATAGTGTTATGTGAAAATTACCAACAAATGGTAAGTCTTAAATTGGTTTGTTAAGCTTTACATGCATTTTAAACATGGGAAGTTGAGGATTACAAGTCCATCAACAATTCCTTTGAATTCTGATTATCAAAATAGAAACTTAATATTTACCCTTTGACATCATGTTATTGATGTCTTGAAGCAAACGACATTCAAAAACGTTGGGCCAAGAAATAAGTGTGGATCCCGTTCACTTCAAGATACCAAAAAATTGGATAAGCTGGGGTTTAATTTTTGTATTTTAATTTTTTTTTTAAATTGAATCTATCGGAATATTGGAAAATGTCTAAAAAAATTTTTAGGGTACATGTAGGTACGTGCCAACAATAGGGTTAGATAGGGTAAATCACAATAAGGAAACCATAGTTATGTCAAATTAAATTGAGTGCAGGTTAAGTTTTGGTTGTGATTGATTAAAATTTAGTTATCTTAAAATATGGAGATTTTCACACCCTGAAGTACCTTTGTATGCCCTGAGGTTTTCAATTGGTAGATTTGTCTGTCCTTCTTTTGGTCAGTCGTCCTGCCGACATCCATCAGACCTTGGATTCCAATCTCCAACTTGAGGTTACCGAATGTTTTAAAACTTGCACATGTACACAATGCTGATCAAATTTGAGTTTAGATATATGGTGCCCCTGTATGAATGGAAACATTGTCAATTCCAATATTGCCTTGTTAATGTAGTCAAAATTGATATGTTAAAACTGAGTATTGTTTCACCAAATCATTTTAAGTTTGATAGTGGATTAATAAAGGAACTAAAAGAGCGTGAAAAAATTAAAGGTCTGTTTGCTTGTTTTCGAGATATAAGCCATTGAAAATTTGGCGGGAAAAATATGCTCTCTTGATTTTCTTGATTTTACTTAAGTTTGGTTAACCTTGTTAAGATAGCAAAGTCCTTTATAATATATTTGGAGTTAAAAGTAAAATGACATTAAGAATTTATGAGTTTTATTTTGAAATACATCTTCCATTGAAAATGTGATGTTCAAAACTATTGTATTTCTTTTACATTTATACACTTACCTAAATATGAAGAATATTGAGGTAGTGGTAAAGTTAAACTTAAAGTGATTATATTATGCTCAGGACAAACTTTCCACCTAGACTTTAAAATGTACATTAGTTTGCACAATGTATTAGCGAGCGATGCATTTTCTACATATGGGTCATTTAGAAAAGTCTTTGTTTAATGGGGAAACCATATTGTGCTACATACTAAGGCTAGAAAAAGTTTCGTTCACCAGAAACGAACGCAAGGGAAAAAACTTGCATCAAATTATAATTTTAGAATCAGAATTGTGATACCGGAAATGAGTTTCTCCAAAGGGTTATTGCTGTGCTCGCATCATTGGCCACCCTAACAGCATATTATATTATACATGTAATGGCCCTATTTTTTCAAGTGTTTGTTTCTTACATTTTACTGCAGTTATTTTTTTTTTCATAATATATATGTACAGTCAGCTCTCGTTATCTCAAACTCACTTGAGTCAAATTTTTTATGTGGTCCCAAAAGTTTTACGGTGCAAATATATGTATTTTGACTCCTTTTTTGTCGAATTTGCATGAATAAAATTTGCTTCTATCTCGAACTAAATTTTGAGTC
This sequence comes from Mytilisepta virgata, assembly GCA_028015205.1. Taxonomy (NCBI): domain Eukaryota; kingdom Metazoa; phylum Mollusca; class Bivalvia; order Mytilida; family Mytilidae; genus Mytilisepta; species Mytilisepta virgata. The sequence goes on along the minus strand of CM051512.1, from coordinate 5,481,282 downwards.
CCAAATTATAAAAACAATGAAAATTCTATTGGTTTTGTCGAATAAACTTCATCAAAACATCACCTGGCGGAACAATTAATAATTTTGATCTATTGTAATCAATTTGTCTTCAACTCTATATTATGTTTATAAATATAAAATGCTAAAAATAAAAGTATCTGAACATGGATAAAGTGATGTCTCAATAGTACAAGACTATCGTTTTACTCCAGCACCTTCAAAGATTTTAGATTTACCGAACCTCTGAGGTAGTTTATTACATCCCCTTCGTACATGTAACTTGGAAAATTTGTCAGCTCCCTTTTAGTCAAATTTTTTTCGTGGTCCCAAGGACTTCAAGATAACCAGAGTCGAAAGTATATATAAAAAAAAGAATCTTAAGATAATTAAATTCTGTAGCAGACAGAAAATATTTGAATGTAGTTAGATAATTATGAAATGCACAGAAACGTCAGAAACATTGAATTTTGGCCTTTTTATTAATGACATGAAATAAAATTGTAGACTAGCTTTTCAAAATGGTCATTGTTTAAGTTTAAGACAAATTAAAATGAATTTGTAAATTTTCATCCTGATTTTAATTTCTTAAATATTACATACTATTCATGGATTTATTTTTCTTAATATCCAATTCTCGAAAAAGATATTTTTGATATTCCTCCCGACTGCCCCCATTTTTCTTCAGTCATTGTGAATGAAAATCTACAAGTCTTAATTATATGTACTGTCATGATTGGAGATGAATATTTTCATCAAATTTAGAGTCACCCTGATCATTAATAAATCTGCTATCATTAAAGACGATTTAAAAATTCACATGCGTTCACTAACCCCTTAAGTCAGGGGTAATCATCCAAATCATTTCATGATCAATCATTAAATGCCCCAAAAAAGTGTATAATGATTTATGGGTGCGTGGTACAATTAAAATAACCCATAGATTTACAGTGCAACACTGAACATTGCTGACATCCGTTTTATAGACCTGTGTCCATGGATGGATGAATCCTTGACATTGTATAACAAACGATCTTATATAACTTTTTCACATGTATAAGGGAAAAACATGTGCTTAAAATTTGAAAATGGATTGAGAGAAAAAAAATGAAATTTATGAATAGAATTTAAAATGGATTCATTAGTAAAAATTCAGTCAAGTGAAGATGTTACACATCACAATGGATGGGTAGAATCTACAGAGTACTATGGTATTAAAGTAGGAAATTTTTCTATTTTCTATTATTTATTTATTTCTTACATTTTTCTTCTTTTTTTTGGTAACAGAATTTTACTTGAGCTGTTTTTTAAATGTCATGCAGAATACTTTTGCAATATGTGTTAAGTATAAAAGCATGTTTAACTTAGTATAAAGCATATTTACTGTAAAAAAGGAATCACTCATATGATATTGTCTGAAAATTATCACATCCTATACTTTAGTTAACTTTTTTTCTATTGTTTCCTTTGCTTATGCAAACTTTTTTTCAAGTTTATTTTGCTAGAATTTTATTATGAAACTAAGCAGATGCAAGGCTATTTTTAATAGGGTATACACGAGTGTGTATAATTATCTACATTTAAATAACAGAGTGAAATATGTGATTTTAAAGTCTAATTTATATTTTTTTTTTATTAAATAATTAGCATTAATTAATATTTGATTAACCTTAATAATGTTATCAGATGTGGTTAGGTTTTTTTTTTTAGAAATTTTGGGATACTAAATTGATATTGAAGAAGGGTATTCATTTATTATATAGCAACATTTTATTGCATGTAGAACTTTATTGACATATTTAAGCATGTAGTATTCCCCGATACATTAGTATTTGTATGCAGAACAGTATCAGTTGAAAATTACAATGTTTTGGTAAATAGACATCACATTATTTTTGTTTTCAAAATTTGCAGTGTTATTTCACAAATACTGGTAAATATCAGTTTGCAAAGACATGCAAAGAATTTTAGTTGCTTTTGCAAGCTCATGCAATAAAAGAGTTGCTTAAGTCAGTATTCATGCAATAACTCTATTTTATATATTTTTAGGCAGCAGCAGTAGAGAAAAAGGAACATTTGTACAAAGTTCTAGTTATAGGAGAACTTGGTACAGGGAAAACAAGTATCATCAAACGATACGTACATCAATTCTTCTCACAACATTACAGAGCTACGGTATCCTTTATTATATATTGTGTACAGAATGCGTAACTGTTTAATCTTTTTACATGAAACTTGTTCATTATCATCTCTAGTCACAGAAAAAGTCTTTTTTAAGGGCCCTAAATGAATTTAGTAGAATAACACAATGAAACAGCATTCCATAGTATTAGACATCGTTTAAAAATTCCACAAACAGTAACATCCTACAAAACGAAAGTAACCCTAAATATCCAAAGAAATAAAGGTGTCAAAAATTCAATGGAAGTGACCAAAAATCATAAATAAAGATCACCAATAAACATGATAAATGCACCATTACTTTGCTGAACATTTTTCATGTGCATGTACAAACGCATACAGCCTTTTTTTAGTCATGTTTTTTTTTTCAATTTGGTTCATTTATATGTTTTGGAGTTTAGTGTGGTGTCCATTTTGCTGAACTAGGATGCATTATTGTTTAAGGGCCAGCTGAAGCCCTCCCCGGGTGCCAGATTTTTTCGCTACATTGAAAAACCCATCGGTGGCCTTGGGCTGTTTTCTGCTCTTTGATTGGGTTGTTGTCTCTTTGACACATTCCCCGTTTCCATTCTCTATTCTATATAGCAAGTATTTTTGTCAAGAATTATCCACCGTATACTTTATTCTCTTTCAGGCCAATTTATGTTAATGGATATATTGTCATCCATTCCTTGTGAAAAATATGGGTTGGAATGGAGGATTTTGTTTTTTATTAGATGGATCTGTCAAGAAATGTTTGGCAAGGCCCAAATGGGCACAGAAATTCTCACTTTCTGCAGTTCAGGACAGCAGACGTGTGGTCTGCTATCCTGTTCATTAAATCGTTGTGTCAAATAATGGAATTTCTGAAAATTGCATTAAAAATTTTAAAAATGGGTTTGGGTGGGGATGATAATCTATCAAGTAGCTTATATGTTGTCTTATGATCAATAAGCTGGCTATGGCATGTTGAATTTAAAAATCTGAACCACATACTATTATTGAAAGTCATATTGGAGGGTTAAATACGCAGATAAAAAGGAAATAAAAACATAAATTCACAATAAACATAAAAAAAAATATTTGACCAGCACTTTGCATATTTAAAAATTTGCAATAAACATGTTTGTATATAATGAAAACTGACCATACCACACAAAAACACCAAAAAAAATAAAGTGTACATTGTTGCATGAAAAGATGCTAAGATGTATCACTCTCTACCTTAACTGTCATTTAACAGACAGTAAATTAACAGACATGATCAATATTCTTGATTACGTTTAATTTCCTTAACTGATTTTACAGATAGGTGTAGATTTTGCCTTAAAAGTTTTGAATTGGGACGCTGACACAGTTGTCAGGTTACAATTATGGGATATAGCAGGTAAGTGATTGATCACATGATTGTTTTACTGACAGCAAACATTGATCACATGACTTTTGTTCAGACACCAGACAATTACCACATTATGTTGTACAATGGACAGCCATTGTTGTTTGTGTGTAATTTAGATGTCATATTTGTCTAAATCGTTGTAGAGTATATTGTATGAATCTATTGTTTCGCACTTTAGAAGTGTGAGAAAAATTGATAAGGGTCATTACTGTACATATATATAAGGAAAGGTCATGCAACATTGCATCCTCTAATACTTTCTAAACATAGAAAATCCTACACTAGACCACACTATCATTATTACATTGTACACTTTGATAAGGAACATCCTAAAACATATATATTGTGAATAAGAACACAAAATGACTCCCCATACATTTTGCCATAACAATATGATCACGAACTGAATATAAAAAATCACATTTTCACATTAAATAAAGTTGTAATGTAAATTTGTTTACTTTTATTACTTTTTTTTATATCAAATCTCCAGACCAAATGACTGAATAATGTATATATAATGTTAAAAATGATAACAGTTGAATGAGTACATGTCAAATAATTTGATAAAATTCATCTGTAACTTTGACACATTGATACAAAATGTTTTTTTTCATGGGATAACCTATGATCACATGATGATTTTGTCAACAAAAAGGCTTCCTTGTTATTGATTCATCATTGGAAATGTATTATTATCAGTTGATATGGTGCATAAATTATTTATGAATTGAAAAATGTTCTCATGTATATCTTGTACATGTTACTTTCTACATGTTCTTGGAAAAATATAAGCCATAAATATTTTTTTGAGTTATCTCCCCTTAATCTGCTCATGTTAGTGTAAATCTTTTTGTATTTCATGAATATTTACTATACATTATAATATTTATTTTGGGTGTGGTACTGACTAGATCTTATTGCCAAACAATAAATCATTAAATAATCCATATTTACATGTTATGAAAAACACAATAAAACCATAAATATATTGAGTTTATAATCCCCCCTTGTGATAAAGGAAAATGTCTATAAAACCATTTATTATTTAAACGCTTATAAAAACAACATGTATTTGAAATGATGAACACAATAAATGCTTGGAATTGAATACCAAAACGATGTATTGCTACTGGTAAGTATGGAATTAAATTTTTGTGGCATAGAAATTACTTTATTCACTTTGAAATCCATCAACCTTTATTTGACAGGTCAAGAGAGATTTGGAAACATGACACGTGTATATTACAAGGAAGCTGTAGGATGTTTTATAGTATTTGACGTAACACGAGCATCCACATTTGAAGCCGTACATAAATGGAAGGCAGATTTAGATAGTAAAGTAACGTTATCTGATGGTTCTCCTGTACCTTGTGTACTACTAGCAAATAAAGTATGTATTATTATAACTTAATAATATAATATTGGATGTAACATGTCCTTTGATTGGTTAACTTTTTCGTACATAATATCATAGACTAAATTTTTCTTTTCTACTATGACATCAGAAATAGGAATCCCTACATTTTAGATGTAAAAAAAAGCGTTGGAATTGAATTATAAGGGTTGAGTGTAAATTTATTTTCAGTCTATTTAAAATAACCTCAATACACATGGTGCACCCTTCAAAGAACATGGTATGCAGGTTAGTTTGTCAAAAGCACCACATGACTGAGATTATTTTTTATGGACTGATAAACATTTAATCCCTAATTAATTTACCATTCTTCCAATTTTATTGTTTGATTGTGATTCTCGGCCTGAAATATCTTCTCTGAAACCACTTGGCAAATTGAAAAACTAAGCAGCAATGGTCGTTAGGTGGTCCTCTTTCAGAATTGTGTCTGATGACCCCACCCGTCATGCAAGATGGCTGCCAGAGCCGAACATAGTTTAACATAGGACTCTATGGGAAATTTACTTAAAGATCCTCTTGCCTGAAACCACTTGGTCAATTGGAACAAAACCTAGCAGCAATGGTCCTTAGCTGGTCTTCTCTCAGAATTATATCTGATGACCACAACCATCATCCAAGATGGCCACCAAAGCCCAACAGAGTTTAACATAGGACCCTTCTGTGAATTTAATTAAAGATCTTCTTGTCTGAAACCGCTTAGTCAATTGGGACAAAATTAGGCAGCAATGGTCCTAAGGTGGTCCTCTTTCAGAAATTTATCCGAAGACCCAACCTGTCATCCAATATGGCCACTAGAGCCAAACATAGTTTAACATAAGACTCTATGGAAAATTTACTTAAAAGTCTTCTTATCAAGTGAGTGAAACCACGGGGCCAGTTGGAACAAATCTTAGCAACAATGGTCCTTAGGTGGTCCTCTTTCAGAATTATATCCGATGATCACCCCATCCACCATCCAAGATGGCTGCCAGAGCTGACCTTAACATAGGACCCTATCGGGAATTTACTGAAAAATCTTCTTGTCTGAAACCGCATGGCCTATTGGAACAAAACTTGACAGCAATGGTCCTTAACTGGCTCTCTTTCATAATTGTTTCCGATGATCCCGCCCACAATTAAAATGGCAGCCATATCCAAACATTGTTAAACATAGTACCCTATGGGAAATTTACTTCAAGATCTTCTTGTTTAAAACCGCTGTGCCATTTGAAACAAAAGTTAGCAGCAATTGGTCCTCTAGCAAGATTTATATCCGATGACCCCACCTGTCATCAAAGATGGCTGCCAAAGCCAAACATAGTTTAACATAGGACCTAATGTGAAAAATCACTGAAAGATCTTCTTGTTTGAAACCAGTGAGCTAGGTGGCTTGACAGCAATGTTCCAGACTGCCATTCAAATTTGTCTTAGTCCAGGTGACCGATACAGGCTCCTGGGAGCCTCTAGTTTAATACATTTAAATCCCAATCATTAATAGTAAAATTAAAGCCAGTGATCTTAACCCTTTTAACTTCAAAATTACCTCAGTCAGAATAACTTGTTGGTTCTCAGATGATAATATACTTCAGGTTGCTTATTTGATGATTCCTGATATCATGGAGTATATTTGCTGGTTGTCATGTACACTCCTGATATCATGGAGTATATTTGCTGGTTGTCATGTACATTCCTGATATCATGGAGTATATTTGCTGGTTGTCATGTACACTCCTGATATCATGAAGTATATTTGCTGGTTGTCATGTACACTCCTGATATCATGAAGTATATTTGCTGGTTGTCATGTACACTCATGATATCATGGAGTATATTTGCTGGTTGTCATGTACACTCATGATATCATGGAGTATATTTGCTGGTTGTCATGTACACTCATGATATCACGGAGTATATTTGCTGGTTGTCATGTACACTCCTGACAAATGCTTTGTAAATCTAAGAATCATCATTGCTACCGACATGATGTCATAAACAAATCTAAATGATCACAGAAGGGAAAAATCATGAGACGATATAATCTCTGTTGGGTATTAAATAATTTTTAATTACTTGGTTGAGGAGTGTGGAAATTGCACCAAAATTAGAGGAAGTAAAATAAAACACAAGGACTTAAACAGGTATAGGCAATTCAAGATAGATGAAACTCGATGTTTACATTTTTTCTTACATTTATTGTTTTTTCTCCCTCAAGTGTGACCAAGCTAAGGAAGGTCTAGTAAACAATACATCACAGATGGATGAATTCTGTAAAGAAAAGGGATTTGTTGGTTGGTTTGAGACATCGGCAAAGGAAAATATAAATATAGACGAATCTGCTAGATTTCTTGTTACGCGAGTGAGTATTTACAAATTCAAACTAACACGACCTCCAAAGCTAAAAAACGTATCATTCAGTCTGCTGTACCTATCTATTTTTCTATTTTGCTTTTGGGGCAGTTGTGGTGGTCAAACCGGAACCTGTTCATGACCCGGAAATTTGGAAAATCATACCCTGTCAGTAACATTCAATGTTCAAAGGTAACCCTGTTAATGACGTGCATGGTGCAGCTTCATCACTGATGATCACTGATAACAATATACATTGTAATAAGCCTTACATTTTAGTTAAAAGAGAGAGTGATTTGTAGTGTGTAGCAGACCCTGTGCATATGACAGGTGATTTATACATTCCACAATGATAAAATGATGAAAAAGGTAAAATAAGCAAACCTGATCATGACAGGGCAATGGAAAATGGACCCTGTTCTACCCCCTGGGGAAAATATCAGAAAAATAAAAAGTTTCTTTTCTGAAATTAATAGGGCAATTAAGACCAAACTTTGGCAAAATTATTGTTCATTATTATGTCTGGGAGTCTCGGAATTCTGACCAATATGGTCGCTTTTACTTAAAATAGATGAATTATATCTTCTTCAATGAAACTATTGGAGCAGTCCCCTTAAAAATGTATCCAGAAATTCTGGACCTGTCCCCAAAGCCATTATTACAGAAAACATTAAAAATAATTAAAACATATTGAAATCTCAAAATTTCTATTATTGGCCGGGTTGCACAGAGTGCAAATCCGGGTTATAGTATGGTGAAAATCGGGCGGGCGGCGGGTGGGCAGGGAAAATGAGTACCTATTTTGCGAAATCAACTCCTCCTACAGTTTTTCACCCACATCCTTGAAACTTCATAGAATGTTTCTATATATATTGAAGATGTACACCACACTTTATGGAATTATTTCAGGAATTATTTCCCATTTTTCCAAACTTTGGAACTTAGTCGTTTTTTTTATTGACATCTTCAATAGAGGGTACCTATTTTGCAAAATCAACTCCTCCTACAGTTTTTCACCCAAATCCTTGAAACTTCATAGAATGTTTCTATATATATTGAAGATGTGCACCTCACTTAATGGAATTATTTCAGGAATTATTTCCCATTTTTCCAAACTTTGGAACTTAGTCGTTTTTTATTGACATCTTCAATAGAGGGTACCTATTTTGCGAAACCAACTCCTCCTACAGTTTTTCACCCGCATCATTGAAACTTCACAGAATGTTTTAATATATATTAAAGATGTGTACCTCACTTTATAGAATATGATCTTATAATCACCTTTGTCACCACTACACTAAACACCCAGTAAAGCAACCCGGCCATTTGTGTCTTTGACCCATTTTCTGAGATTATTTTTAATGGTTACCAAACTGAAAAAAGTATTTTTGTGAAATAATTTAACTTCTTTTTTCTAATATTTCCAGATATTACAGAATGATGAGGCAATAGCTAAGGATGAGGCAGAAGCAGACAGAATTGTACTAAATAAACCAATTGATTCAACATCGACACAAAAGAAAAGTTGTTGCTGATAGTGACTAATACAGTTATGTTACTGACTGCACTCCATACATTTTGGTAGTGAAAGCACTCCATACATTTTGGTACTGAATGAACTCTATTTATAAATTTATTTTTTAAATGACTTCCTGTATTTTATTATCTTTTTTTTTGTCTTTAAAGTATGTTTTTTACAACTGTGATGTAATGGGATAGTATTAAAAAGTTTTGTTTGTTACCTGATAAAAAAACATTTAGGTCAAATAAGTTTTCCCCAGTGCAGTGCATTTCATGCTAATTGAATCCGTTTTTAGTGATCAAACTATGTTATATGACCAGATATCAGTGTTCCCATGGAATATCACATGGGTGTTGAAAAATAGTTCAAATGACGATATAATGCAAGGAAATAAAATAAATGAGGTAGGTGAGCCATTAAAAAGGCATAGCACAACTAAAAGGTATAAAAGACTAAAGCCGAACAAAACTAAATGCAGTTTTTAACGGGTATTGAAACATAAAAATCCATTTATTAGTGTATAGATGTATTTTGATTGGCTGTTTGGGCAGCTCTAAACAGATATAAAAGATTTCAACATTTTAGATGAGAATTTATTTTCATGGCCAATGTTTCTACTCAGTATTTATTAATTATTTTGTATTAAATAATATATCTTTTTGTAAAAAAAATTTTCTTTTCAAAGAGTACAAAAAAATGTTAAATTATTTACCTGACTATTTGGTCATGTATAATATGCAACAGAATTTAAGTACACTATAATTTTATAAGAATGTTTTTTGACAAAATATAAACATTGTTATGGTTTCTGAACATAATTTTTCATCTAAGATTTGGTTACATAACATGCAAATCCAGTGAGTAAAACTTTGTTTTTTAATTCACATACATGTACTTTTTTGTCATTTGATGAGCATGATTAGATTTATTTAACTTGATTGTTATGAATGTTTTGTACAAGAGATAAACTGTTCAGGTGTTTAAATCTGTGTGAGCCAAGAGTTAAGATTGGATCCTGAAGATTCTGCAATGAATTGGTAATTCTGTATGAATAGTTTGAAATATTTATAGAGTACTTATATAAAACAGTGCAATATGATTCAAAAATTTCATATGTGATTTTTGCATCTGTTGATTCTCATTATATCAGTGTTATCTTGGAATGTCCACTTCTCTGAAACATAAATTCTGCAAATGCCCACATGCATATTACAATAGGTGTTTTCATAATTAATTAGTGTTGTTTTAATCAAAATATAATTTTCATAATAAAAGCTCTTTTAAAATGCTCTGTTATTTTACATAAATATACTAAATTAAAAAGCACACTGCACACCTTCATCAATGGAGCCATGTATCCACTGGTATTAAGGAGCTTAAATAAATAGTTTAAATATTGTTTTAGTTTTCTACTTAATTTGCTTATGTAAATCAGTGTCTACGTTATAATTGATGGGGACTACGAAAACATTTACCTGACAATAAACTAAGTATGTTGCCAAACAGCTCATGCAACAATAGATAACAAGAAAAATAAATGAAAATGGTGAGCTGTCTATAGAGTCATAAAACGACTAAAATGTATGAAATACACAAGTCGAACAAAACCAAATATAAAATCGTAAAAAAAACTAACAACAAACTGAAAAGTTAAAAATATCCAACGTTTCGACCAATATGGTCTTGATACATTTTAGTCGTTTTATGCCTCTTTAGACAGCTCACCATTTCCATTTATTTTTCTTCTTACCTGACAATATACTGATTGGTTTTTGTTTTGATAACAATTAAAATTAAGATAACATATTCCTGGAATGCCAACTCAGTTTTATCTGTGTATGTGGTGGCAGATCAAAGAAAGTGGGCATAACCAGAATAAACCTTTACATCAGAGTTGAAGGCGATATCGACAATACTTTGAGATATGAGATGTAAATATAGTGTAAAGTGTAATTTAGGGACCTTCAAGCAACTTTGAGAAATAAGGAAAAATAAGGTTTGATGTAATGAGAATTGATATTACACCTGTTTGTAAGTTGATTTTATTATCAATATTCAACGTTTTTTTAAAGATATTTGAATGTTCTTTCAATTTTATTATTGAAACCAAGTTTTGTTGTGTTTTACATATATACAAACAACTTGTAACAGAATTGTATTCAATTTTGGTCATGTTTACTACAAACAGTTTTAACTGCTTAATGAAAGTACTCTTATGTGTTGCTACCTAAAACAAATACTTCTTTGTGAAATTTGATATAACCTTGACCTTTGTAAGTTGTGGTTGTTTCAGTTACCTCACGTTCGACCATAATAGTTGTGCTTGAACAGTAATAGGGTTGAAGAAAAAATATTTGTAAATGAATTGTATTTTCAGCTTTTGCAATATACTATTCGGCTTGGCTTGGTATGGTTTATCATTCAAGATTAAAAATTAATTTGGTGGTAAGGATATGATAAATGTTCAATATAGGGTAAATTTTGAGTATACTGATGAGGTCTTGACCTCTTGATGGACAAAGATCCTGAAGAGCTTATTAAAACCAAGACTTATTATTTCACATTGCAAGTTTATTTGTTTTTGTTTTGTCACCTTTGATAGGTGAGTTTTTAAGCCCCGCCTGTGATAACAACGGGGCATATAGTGTTTCAGTCTGTTTGTTATTGTATAGCAAGGTTTGTTTACATTAGAAATTAAAGTTACTCAAACACTCCAGAGATGGACAATAATGTTACTGGGTGATTTTATATAAAAGAAAAGTGCTGTGTAGCATCTTATTTTCTTTGGGTGCTTTACTCTTTTATTTTAGGTGTTAGTTAAAAAATTCAAAACCTTCTTGCTCAATAATGTTTAAAGTCATAATTACCCAATATAACAATCCAGCACACCATTATACGTAAATCACAAAAAAACATTTCTGTACCAATAAATTAAGAATACCTTCTTGACATGTTAAGATTAGGATAAATTTTCATGATATGGGTGATGTCAGAATTCCTTTATATAAAAAAATTTTGAAATCCAAGACTCATTTCATATTTCAAGTGTTTTTGTTTTTTGTGTTGTCCCCTTTGATAGTTATGTGTACAAAACTGTAATCTGTGGCACTGTGTATACAATGTAATATACTATTTTGTGTGGTGTAATGTATACAATATTTACTCACTCGAGGTACTTTTATTTAATGTATGGTTGCTTCTTTATTATCTTAACTGTTTTTAGTGGTATATTTATGTACTGTACACACAATATTGATTAGTAATATTTGCTACAATTGTTGATTTTTTCACATTTTGTTTTGGGATCATTTAGTGCTTCTCATTGTTGTTCTGTGTACATTCCTCCACTTCCTGGAGAACTGCAGTTCCTACCTTGGCACAGCATTAAAATCCTATCACACATAAAACCCCCGAAAAAAAATCATTAATGGTAAATTGAAAGGGACGAAAGTCTTGGTGAGAGTCAACTACCTATCACTACATGTTAAGCAACACAAAAAGTTATTTATGATTATAAGTTCAATTAAAACTTTTAAGTCTTAAGTTGAAGTTTGAAGCATACTGCAATTAGAGCGAGCATCATGTAAAGCATAAAACAGTCTATTTCCAATAGATTCTATTGATTTTTGGGTTGATGGTTATTGCTTATGATTATAAATCAATTCTCATAATCACTTCTACTTGTCCTGTACATGTCTCAGTAATGCCTAAACAAAGTCATTAGTGTTTGAAGGTGACACTAAGTCATTAGTGTTTGAAGGTGACAATGATGTATGACGTGATGACCTGTAGTCCAGAGAGAAAGTGGGGAAGTCCTGGTGAATCGTGTTTGGTGCTATAGTCATCTGGAGTTCCTATTAACATAGCGAAATGAAGTTCCTAGTTCATATTGAACACTACAGAAGTTTTTTTATTCTAACTGCCTGTCTGGTTTTCATGATACAAGATAATAATTTTCTATGTTTATGTGGTAGACATTTTTAAAACAACATAAAATCCTTTTTTCAGTTTCTACTGCCAATAATTTCACAGTGTTTAAATGTTATATTCATAAAAGCACATATTTCAAAACATATCTCATATAATACAAAAGTATATTTATATGAATAAAATTTTCATATGAATTCACATGACAAAAATAAGTGTTTGCAATCAATGAAGATTTTCTCTTAAATGGGAAAAAATTTGAGATTTTTACAAGTGTTATTAGATTGTATAAACCAGGTGTTACAAACTGAAATAGAACTGTTTGATTGATAATAAGTTGTAAATTTAATGGATTCTTTTTCATGACATGCATTTTTATGAAACACAGTGAACATAGTGAATATCACCCTCAAAATAGAAGCCAATATGAACTCCAAAGACTTTCACTGTAATAGAGGTATATAGACTCTGTATTCCTATAGCAGAGTTTAATATAAGTTATTTATATAATATTGTGATTTAGTATTAATCAGTAGTGTTATTATTTATACGAGTTTTCTATGGGTGTGTGTATAATGTGTTTTTAACGGTTGTTTTATAATTTTATCCAAATAATGTATTATTTTGATAGTCTTTTTATAAGAGAAATATATTAAATTTGTAGTTAATTTATTAACTAAGTATTAGCTATTTAAAGGTCACAAGAATGATTGTTCCTTATGAGTGAAAATTGTATTAATTTAAATATACATCCTTATGAAGAAATTACTGTTATATAATGGTTAGTTGAAGACGGTCTCCTTTGTTTTTGTCCCCGAACGCGAAGCAATGGAGGGACATGGTAATAGTATCCGTTCTTCCGTCTGTCCGTCCCCAACACCTTGTGGACGCCTATATAATACTGCCATTTTGATCCAACAAATTTTGTAGGAGTTATGGGACTTAGACTATTAGTGGAATTTAAAATATATGGTATGCCATTTTTCAAAAATAAAATTCATACTCAGGCATGCCAAAAAAAGTATCCCATCTCATCTAATAAAACCAAAAAAAATTAGGAAAATATAAAAAAAAAATCTAAGACTTTATATCATCCCTCCCCCCTTGTAAAATTTGAATGGTTACACCTTAATAATCTGTATTTTCTTAAATATTTTAATGTCAAACATCATTTAATATATGGGAGATAACTCAATCAATAATGCTGCTCATTATCACTTCCATTAATTATTAAAGGGTTCTGGTGAAGAGTGTATCTGTATGGTAGCCAATCACATATCGAATATATTAATGTTAAAATATTTGGAGAACAAGTCCTCAGTTTACAAAAACCAAAAAAAATATCACTGATAAATATTCATTATGGTTGTTATTTTCTGAATCCTAATACATGTATCATGTGTATGAGTAGTATATACTTTAGGTTTAACTTGTTTATTTACAAGCACTATTTGATATAAAGTGAGTATTCAAACTTGATTTCAGCTCACTCTGACAGCTCTGTAAACTTTGCTGTACTTAGAACAGTAATACTATTATGTTTTCAACATTTTTTATAATACATTGGTGCTAGATTTGTACATATTTTTTTGTAAGTTATTGAGGAACGTATATATTTCTGAATTTAAGGATGATCGCCAATCTAATTAAAAACCGAACTCTCATCGCTCCCGTTTTCTGATATGTCGCGTGGGAGATCTAACGAAATCCGCTTTGAGGTCACATGTGAGTGAACTGGAACTTATGAATTTATAATGACATGCAAATGACTTGACTTCCTATCAGTAAGCCAATCAAAAAAGTTTATGAATTCTGGGGACTGACGATTTCTTCGTAATCAACTTACAAGATCGCGTAAGCCGCAATTTCATTGGTCGAACAGGACACACCTACGAGGTCACTCACATGTGACCTCAAAGCGGGTTTCGTTAGATCTCCCACGCGATATATCAGAAAACGGGAGCGATGAGAGATCGGTTTTTAATTAGATTGGATGATCGCTGGTCTAATAGGAAATAAATAGGATTTGAAATAGGTGTTTTAGTTTGAGAGAACATATGAATAGTAAACAAATAAGCAAGAAAAAAATATATGTGCTCATTTTAGAGCTATAAGGCCTTGAAAATTTGCAGGAAATGGGTTTTCTCTGGATTTTTCATTGTCTTTGCATTGATAACTTCAGTCTCTCAAAGATGTATGAAAAAATAAAAAGGATTTCATAAAATTTTGTCAAATACCACTTTACGGTATATATGGTTGAATTATAAAAGAAAAAGTGGGGGTTCATGGGCAAAAAATTTCATCTTTAATAAATGGATAAAACCCGAGTATTCCGAAAATCTAACAAAAAGACCAAAACATGACCAGCGAGCATCCTAAAGTTCTTAGGGATTTATTACCTTACTGGATACAATGCAGATACATCGTTAACCAGACCCTGATAATATTCCTCTGGTTGACAGTATCTGATTTAGAAACATTTATGACAAGGTTAGATAATAATACAAACTCAGATAATAATTTTATGTGTATTTGGTTAAAAAGAAATGAAATATTTCAGTTTTTAGTGGTACAATGTATGATAGTAGAGAATCTATTTGACTTTTTATGATATAAATAAAATCAATTATGTATACAATTACACAGGACTTTTATTTCTTAGCGATGATAGGACACAAGAAAATATATTTCTCCTGTTCCTGACGTGTTTAATCGGTGGGATATAAACCCTGGGGGTAAAAATACATAATAGCTTTAACCACTTCTAGGTGATTAAATTTCTACGTGGGAATTACCGCCTTTTTTCTACAGTTATTAGAACGATAAACTAGAGAAGTCCCGAAATGACGTCTATGTAAACAAACTACATAGCAACAAAATTTTCTCGAGCATTTTCTTGAGGTTTTTGTCGAAAATCATAGGAGAAACCGATTCTCCTTCAATTCACTCGTCAGTTATGGAATTTCTCCACCCGCAATAGTTAAATTTTAGATTGAAAAAATTAACTATCTCGGGTGGAGAAATTCCATAACTCACTCGTACCTGAAGGAGAATTATATATAACAAACCAAACAAAATTAAAACAACGACGACAGCAGAAAACTAAATCAAAACACTAACAAAGTGAACTGCCATAAAATCCAGGAGTGATGCCATGCAGTTGTTCCAGGCTAGGGCGGTAAGCGGGTCCTACTCCGTCAATACCATTGGTCACACTGTAATATAAAAAACGAACCTAACAAAAAGTTACATTGAGCGAATATTCGTAAAAACTTGTGCAGAAAATGTACAAATTATAACTCAAAATGTATATCGTTATATATAATATGAAACTTGAAAATACAAACAAACATGCTTTTTTGTAGAAATTGGGGAAAAGATCGTTTTAATATACTTTTTATGACTCGTTTTACTGTTTGTATTTGGCGTTAAATTATTATTATTTTTTTTATTTCTCAATGACCAAGGGGGATGTCTTCGCGAAAATTCTTGCACATTTGCGCTATAATATGAACCTTTATTACATAAACTGCGATAAAACGAAATTTTAAAAGAATTCTAAAATACGTTATCAGAAAATTGCTACATCTCTGATTCCCCGATTGTCACTTGGCTCAACATGAAAACACAAGAAATATAATTCTTTGATATCAATTTTGATGCACAAGGTCAGGGATCATATACAGTTCCTGACAAGGTGTGCACATTTCGTCGAGTTACAACTCATCAGTTGTATGGTTTCAATTGGTCACTTTCAGTAGTAATACCTAACAATTAATTAAAACCGGTTAGATATTGTCATCAATGAACAATGTACCAAGGGGTACATGAAGGTAATTAAAAGATATATTGGACACAGAAGTTTTAAAAAATCCGTACCATATTTCAAAAGTGATTTCGCTTTTCGTTCCATTCATTCTACGACGTCTGTGATTAGAATTTCACATTCCGACAAAAGTGACAATAACTTCATTGCTTATACATGTCTTCTGGAAATATTTTATAGTATAACTTTTTTTCTAACTTTTCACTCAAAATTCAAATTTTAACTTTATAATTTATTGATATGAATAAGCTTACCCATCAATTTTTCATCAGATAATTGAATTTTAGACATTTACAAAATGATATATAGAATGAAAAATAAAGGATGATGGATAGATGAATTATTGTTTAATGTCCAGTGGCAGCCAGGTCCATATCAGGACGAGAACATGTTGATATGATAATGAATATGATCCCTGCTTTGTACTAGACCGACTCGCTAAGTCGGATTTTTAATGTGTTAGATCACGAGGTAACTGTCCGCAGGAAGACATATCACCTCACTCGGACACATTATACTGACTCCAGTCTTTGCTCTTACTCCTAGATGCCGCGTGCTTGGCGGAGAAGCAGCAAATACCAATTTTAATGTCTTTGGTTTGACCCGGCCGGGGATCGAACCCGCGACCTTCCGCACTCGGGGCGAGCACGCTACCATGAGACCACCGAGGCGGTCTGAAAAATAAAGGGTCTTGAATAGGTCCCTACAGAATTCCAGTTCATTGAATCTAGGAGTTGAAAAATTTGAATCTCTGAGTTCAAGAGAATAGATAGGGTTCAAGCCATTTTTCAGTTTCATCTGACATTTTGTAAAAATTAAATTTTTAAATTAATACTAGACATTGAACCCGCGCGGGGGCGGGAAAATAACCATTTTTTTGTGGTGGCCATATTGACTATAAAAAGTTGTTGCGGCCATGTTATTCATGGAACAGGAACTCAATATGGATGTTGTGGTTCTCTTCCCATAAACTTTCTTGTCAAGTAGATGGTATCAACTGATAGTTTCATGTCTATATATGATGTAGTATTCCAGAAATGGATGTTAATGCAAACTTTAACCAAAGTCAATGAAGCGTGAAATGTAGGTCAACGCGACCCAATTGTCATATGCGGCTGTTCGTTACTACCGAAGATGTATCCACTGATGAAGTAGACTGCATGTATGCCACGTAGAATTACCAAAATGGACCTTAAGGTTCCATCAAAGTCAAAATCTATGACGAAAACACAACCACATAAATTGTCAATATTTTTATTGTTAAAATTAATTCTGAACTGGAACTTGATGAAAAGTTTATTTAATACACATTTCATAGTGCATTACCTTTTTCCTTCAGAATAAATATGAAAGTAAACATTTCTTTAGTGGTGGAGGAATTTTTCAAAAGATGCCGTGAGTTTGGTAGAGCAAATTTTTGGAAAATAATTGTTCCAATTGTTCCATTGCCGTCATGGGCAGGGCAAATGAGGCTTAATTCACAAATATATCCAATAATCAGACGATAAAAGCATTTTTAGTGTGTGGCTGCGTGTGCTGTCCACGTTTATATTTATCAAAGATGTCCGAGATAAATTTCGCCGTTAATGATAAAGATGACCATTTGTTAAACATATTTTTATCTAGGGCTTACAGAGAATTGTATGGTAGAGATATATTTAGACAAATCAAATGACAAATAATGTTAAAATAGTTAATGGTTGGTTTTATCACTTTGTGCAAGGTAAACATCCGAGCAATCCAAAAAACAGTTAGGAATTCCTCTGAACTTTACCTAACTTCTTCATAATCTTCAAAGTTCATAACCTTTACAGTTAGGAGAAATTGGTTATTGTAGAAAAACAATCCATGAAGCGGAAACAACAATCCATGAACCGGAAACATCCCACTCGAAGGAGAATGTTTTTACTTTGTTTTATTCTTTTTCCGTAATTTCAAATAGAAAAACATTTAAAATATGTGCATACCTATTTATTTAAATCAATGTGTTAAAATGGTGCATTCGAGAACCTTCTAAAGGATATGTTGGGAGAATTCATATCGAAAAGTGCATAAAAATTCCATTTGTACATAAATAAAACTGCAGTTTAAATTTATAAATGCAGATTGTCAAATCCGATAATAACCTTTATAATCTGAACCATACATCGTTTATTTTAAACCACGCATTTTGCCGCCTATTCGGCTAGTTCGTAAATTTAGTATTATAAGATACTGTAGTTAATTAGGTCAAAGGCTTTTCTAATTTGTCAGCTAAATCACTACTTAAACTGTATAACTCTATGATAACCCCTATTATAACTTACGGTTCTGAAATCTGGATATCTGATTTTAAACCAAACTTTGAGTCCCTAGATAAGGCCCAGTTTGAAAAAACACAAAATATGATTTTAAAAAATATTCTTGGTGTTCATAGTAAGTCTTCAAACATGGCAGTAAGGTGTGAACTGGGTACACTCCCAATATATATGAAATGTTACTCGCTAATGTTTAGTTATTATTCACGATTAAATGATATTGGTGAACAGGCGGATGGTCCACACTGTATTCTAAAGGCTGCTTTTGAAACGGATAAATCCTTTTCAGACAAAGAAAACTCATGGTCGAAATGTCTAAAAGAACTCATTAAAAAGACAAAAATTGATACCCTTAATATTTCTAAGCAACTGTTTAAATCAAAACTTCAAGATTACTATAAATCAAAAATTGAATTTGAATTTTCGAAAATTAAAGAAGAGGCATCGGGAAAACTCAAGTTCTACAGTAGAATCTGTGCAAAATTCGAACAACAAAAATATCTTAATTTTAGCATACCAATAGAACTTAGAAATAAATTGACTAAAATAAGAATTAGTGCCCATTCATTAGCTATTGAGACCGGTAGATACTCCAAACCAAAAACTCCACCAAATGAAAGATTTTGTAAATTCTGCGTTGATCAAGTGGAGGATGAATTCCATTTCTTGTTTAATTGTCCTCATTATAATTCTCTACGAATTAAATACGAAATCCCTGATAATATTACTGATGAATCATTATCAGAATTCTTGAATCCAAATTCTTTAAAAAAATTACGAAACCTATGTTTATTCATAAAGGAAGCGTTTGAAAGCAGGGACCATCCAACTGTCTAGTCAATATTCATTGTTGAGATATATGAATTGTGACTGTATGACTATGGTTACTCATTGTTTGGTAAACTATTACATACATTGAGATTACTTATATTTTAAATGTTTATACATGTAATGTTTATGTAATGTGTTTGGATCACGCCTCTTATGTGCTCTTTCCAATAAAATATTTGAATTTTTTCTAAATCTAAAAATAGCACTCCATTAACTTCCCCATTATCTATAATTAGGTTTGTTAGAAACATGACCCATTTGGGATCAAAATTTGATGATAAAGATACAATTTCAACGGAAACGGTCGCCTTCAATTGTTTATGGGTCCATTTTCAACTTCGAAAAATTATATGATCGAAGGGTCAATTTCCAACGAGGTAAAATTTTCCCTTACACCTATCATGTGGATTGTGATTTACTGAGCTGTAAAATCATTTCTCACTGATTAGGTTCATTAAATATATAGTTCAAATAAGATTAAATAACATGTATATAGAACAGCAGGTGTGCATCTTGTGACGGCAGTGTGACTTCTCATATTTCCAAAATGAGGAACCAGAGATCTGTCTGGCGTGGATGTAAGGTAGGGAATATAAATATTATACACAAGCTAGACCTAATCTTTTTATGCATGTTGTCCATGTCCATTTTAACGTAAACATTGACCTTCAAGTATCAAGCATATACCAATAACTTTGTGTATCGAATATCTACACATTCCACATAGCTTTGTAAATAGACTGTATATTCCTACCTCCCCTTCCCGTTTTTCAGTGTTATTGTAACAGTCAGGAGTGACTTAAAATTAGATCTCAGGTTTGAGGATGAACCGGCAAGAAGGAATTAAATCAACCAGTTCAAGTAAAAATATTGCGAACACAAAACAACTCCAGTTAGACTTCAATCTCAAACCGACGACGGACGCACAAGTGAGGGTAACTCACACAAAATAAGGCTCATTTTAAAGAAACTTAATCACATTTAAATATTTTAATAAACAAAATACAATTTAAACAAGACAATGAACATAGAATGGCAATCAGGTAAGTCAGTTTAAAATATTTTTTAAGTTAATATAAAACTTTCGCTTCCATTTTTTTGATAAACAAAATATATGGATAGGGTGGGGAAGCTGCAATCCCCCCCCCCCCCCCCCCGAGTACGCTTCAGCCATTCTAATGTTTAGTTAAATTTTAACAGTCTCTAAAACACAAAATTAAATGAAATCAGTGAGAGGGGAGGACCAAGCGACTTGGAAATTGAATCAATAAATTTATTAAAAATAGATTTTATACAAAGTTTTCGATTATACTAGTTGTTAGAAAAGTTCCAATCCAATTTTAACAACCAATGAAAAGTTTTTAGAGATTTACGAAATTTAATGATACGAAATATATCAATAGGAACAATGGAAAATTACAAAAGTTTACGATTAAAATTGCCCGACCTACCATATATATGCGGAACTTCAATATACCAGTTAAAATAGGTTTAAAAAGATATACTGTCTTTAGTTAACTATTTCACATGAAAATGAAAAACGTAACCCCCCCCCCCCCCCCCCCAACTACTTTTTCTGTCGCTGTCTGTCCTGAAGTAACAGCAACAATTTAGAGAACAACAGTCCAGATGTTACCTGAAAATTTTACTAAACATCAGCTGTTTTTTCACAGTAGCTGGTCTACCGATCATGCGTGTAACGCTGTGTATTTAATTTACGGCTCTGCATTTAAATTTATGTTTTTTTTTAAACGTTGTACCTAATAGTGTGCAACGTAATTAAAAATTAAAATACCTATATGCTCTGTGCGTATTGTGGAATTTATTTCTAGAGGATTCATAAGTTTCCAAACTAGAGGTTCTTAAGAGCCTGTATCGCTCACCTGGATGTCACTTTTCACCTTGAACAGGACTAAAAATTGAAGTGTAGCAGTCAACTTGGATGGTTTTTCTATAGGGTTCTATGTTAAACTAAGTTCGACTGTGGCAGCCATCTTGGTTGCCAGTCCAGGTCAATAGACACCTTTCTAAAAGAGAACCATCTAAGGACCATTACTGCTAAGTCTTGTTCCAACTGGCTAAGTGGTTTCAGACAATAAGATTTTTAACTGAATTTTCCCATAGGGTCCTATATTAAACTAAATTCGGCTATGGCGCCATCTTGGTTGACAATCCAGGTGATCGGACACATTTCTGAAAGGGGACCTCCTAAGGACCATTGCTGCCAAGTCTGGTTCCAATTGGAAAAGTGGTTTCAGACAAGAAGATTTTTCAATGAATTTTCCATAGGGTCCTATGTTAAACTAAGTTCGGGTGTGGTGGCCATTTTGGTTGTCAGTCCAGGTCATCGGACATATTTCTGAAAGAGGACCTCCTAAGGACCATAGCTGCCAAGTCTGGTTCCAATAGGTCAAGTGGTTTCAGACAAGCAGATTTTTCAATGAATTTTTCCATAGGGCCCTATGTTAAACTAAGTTCGACTGTGGCGGCCATCTTGGTTCAAAGTCCACAAAATCGGACACATTTCTGAAAGAGGACCCCCTAAGGACCATTGCTGCTAACTCTGGTTCCAATTGGTCAAGTGGTTTCAGACAAGAAGATTTTCCATAGGGTCCTATTTTAACTAAGATCGGTTGTGGCGGCCATCTTGGTTGACAGTCCGGGTCATTGAACATAATTCTGAAAGAGGACCATCAAAGGCCCATTGCTGCCAAGTCTGGTTCCAATTGGTCAAGTGCTTTCAGACAAGAAGATTTTTTAATGAAAACTGCAGTTTACCCCTATGTTCTATTTTTAGCCATGTCGGCCATGTTGGTTGGCAGGCAGGGTCATCGGACACAAACTAGGTACCATAATGATGCCTGTGGCCAACTTTTGTTCCATTTGGCCCAGTAGTTTCAGAGGAGAAGATTTTTGTAAAAGTTAACGGACGACGACGGACGACGACGGGCGACGGACGTCAAGTGATTAGAAAAGCTCTCTTGACCCTTTGGGTCAGGTGAGCTAAAAATGGCTTGATATTTGCATGATTTGGTAGTCTTGATTGGTTTTAGAATTCGTTAGTGTCACACAGAATTGGTGTCTTCCCATTTATATGTCATATCAAAAAAGGTTCTAACCACATACTTTAGATATGTGGACTAAACTTGACACTAATATATATGTACAAAATATTCAGTCTCTCTCTGTGTTCAAGAACAAATTGAATGAAGAGATAGAAAAGTCTCCTATTCATTATTCCTATTGTCCAGGCAAATTAAATACTAGTATACTTTATTGTCAACTTCGAAATGATGTTAGTAACTTAAACCAGCATCTTTTCCCGCCAAATTTGTCTGAGAGCCCAACTTGTGCATGTGGCAGTGATATTGAAGATAGCTTTCATTATTTTTTCGTCTGTCCCCTATTTGACATTCCACGAGAACAAATGCTTAACAAGCTTATAAATTTTCTACATGTTCTGAACGTCCGTGTCTTATAGCATGGTTCCTTAGAACTGTCTCCAGAGGACAACACTGACAGAGATAACTAATGCTGTTCTTGAATATATTGAGAGTACAAATAGATTCCAATAGTTTGCAATTTACATTGTCTTTGCTGAGCATTAATTCTCCTCATTTTTACATACATGTAAAACTGTAAAACTTGTTTGACTTGCAAATATCACGAAATCTGACAGTTTCCACCCCTCTTGCGCCTTTGTTATCTGTGTTCTTCTTTTTTTCTTTTGTTTGTTTGGTTTTTTCCTAATACAATTATTAATTCTTTCCGTGATATTACTCTTACCTACGATAACCTTATTTTTCTTAATTAAAAAAGTTATCAACATTCAATCTCATTTTCTAATACTGTACCAATATCAACCAAATTGTGCATCCATTTGTTTTCTCCCTCCCTCAAAGAACAATTTTAGTTTAAGTTTATTCCAATCAAACAGTAAAATATGATATAAAATGGTGTGAAGGATTTTTCATTTATAAATTGTGCATTCTTCGCCGACACCGTGGTCCCATCTCGATTTCATCGTACTATATATAATACGATGGCTACATGACGGCATTGCAAGGGCTTCACGTGGTCGTGTTGCCTTACTAAGACAATCGGGCAGCTTCTTGTTTCCTTTGTATTGTCTTCGTGAGGCGAAAAATTCCCGATGGCACCGATGGTCACACGAAGTAAAGACGAAGATACAAGGCACGATTTTACAAGATGCTCTCACGATGTCCTTACGAAGGGCAAAATGGACACACGAATTCAAGTCGAAAATGAACCATCGCAAGGTCTTTCGGAAATTTTTTGGCATACCAAAGATTTTGTCACTGCTCACGAAATTGCTGCCGGAGCCTGAGAAATTCAACCGCAGGACATACGATGGCCACGAATGGCCCGATGTTTTTACGATCAGATCCGAATTTGAACATTTCCTTTATCGTGTGTCCATCTGGTGTCAGTTTCGGGACAGTGTGACGCCTGCATTATCCAACTTTAAATTTCTTACCTTTCGGTTTGTTTATATAGTACTAATTAGGTGTCAGGTAAATATTTGTGACAGTTTTCATTAACAGACAGAAACATACATGAATAATAATGTTTTTTTTTAATCTTGAACATTTTTACACATACTTAAAAATAAATTACTTTGTTCATTTACATCAGGTTCACTCAAATATACATCATCTTATACAAGACAACAGGATAATTTTTTTCTTGTTTAAACCAAGTTATGTCACATTAGTTTTTATTTGGAAAATAAACCCAGAGTACCAGATCAATAATGTTACCCCGAGGATGCAAAAACTGACAAGTTTATTGCACATGCATAATACACTGTATAATTTACATTTTTGTGGAATAAAAAAACCTTACTGTCAGTATATGTAAATGTTTATCAAAATTAGTTCATATTTTTGTTGTGAAATTTTATGAAGTCAATCCTGTTGTTTTATTGTCAAATATCAGAATTCGAAAATCATTCCATACATACGATTAATCATTAACATTATACGACGGTATGTTGCCTTTTGTATCGTGATGCAGCTAGACATGTCGGTATCACCATCACCTTGAACGATAAATTTAACTCTGTCGACCGTACTGTAAATGCTTGTCGAATTCTACGCTCGAGTGCCTTATCTGTGATAAAGTCTGGAATTCATCCCCATTTACTTAATCCGCTCTCGTGTGCAAGGATTATCGTTCAAACGTGTTATTCTAAAGCATAATTTGGCAGTGAACTGTGGTACAATCTGACAACAAACGAACTGACAATGCTCGAACGAGCTCACAGATATATCTGCAAAATGGTGCAAGGATTACCAAGATTAACCCGATCCGATAAGTGCACATCGCTCTTGGGATGGCAGCCACTACAATGTCTTATTGATAAACAGAAATTGTTGTTCTTCGGAAGAATGTATACACTCAACAGTAATGCTCTGCCTAAACGGGTAATGATAATACGTCTTCACGAATTGAAGAACACACGTGGTTTTGTCCCCGACTTAATAACAATTGTCGCAAAGTATAATTTGCATTTGTATAGAAATTAAATGCATATAAAGTTCATAAATTCAAAAATTCAACCCCTATTAACGGTCATTAGCTTACAGCTTTCCATTGCATATTATGACCTGGTAACCCTCCAACGAGGGGGGGGGGGGTCTTCCCTATCCTGTGGACGCGCTAGGTAGGTCTATGGTTAAACTCCCGTGATCCATCACTGTGTTGTAGCGTATGCCGCATATGACGATACTGTACAGACATAAGTTAAAAAAAGAACAAATTTTGGTCGCACGAATGTGTGACGAATGGACGGACGGGCAGCAAACAAAGAGAATTAAATATTCATGATAACAATTTTAATGCAAAATTTCTTCCAATTACGAACAATCAGCTGTGCTCGAGACCGAAACTGTTGTTAGAAACAAAATTAAAAAGGAATCTGTGTATAGACTATAACACTTTTCCTGCAGATTGATATCATAAATTATTAGCCATGACTCAAAACATAAAGCCTTTTATGGGGAATGACCGTAGCCAAGAGTCTTCATATTGTGATTCATAACTGCTGATATTTTACTGACGAATCACTATTACTTTTTTATGTGTTTTCTGTCAAGACCTTGATAAGTTCAGGTCAAACCTGGTAACATCGGGTCAAACATTGTGACTTCGGTAATAAGTTCTAGTCTTCGCCGTTGGTGATTATATCCGTACAGCCGGGCCATCCTCCACCAGAACAGGCCGTTGTATTGTGAGATGCGATGATTATCATGTTCATGATACATGATGTATGCATTAAATATACAACTTGATTTTACTCGTTCATTTAAAAATTCATTTTATTCAGATGTAAAATGTTCTCTGTTCTGATTTATTGATTAAATTTCTAATTAGAAAGATTCCATATTATCTGTAGATGGGCATTAAGGTTTTTTATCACATACTTATAATATGTTATATTTTGTATATGTAATACAGATGACTACCGCACTTCATATCTCCTGGGGGTGTAATAACCTAATCCGTATTACATGGGGGTGTAATAACCTATTCCGTATTACATGGGATGTAATATGGATTTTTCAAAATGGCGACCATCGATTTGAAATGATGTCTCGAAAGTGAATTTAAAAAAAAACATTCAGTTAGAATAAAATCCGGTATTAAAAATGTCCGGTCCGATTATCCTTTCAAATTAGTGCATATCTATATATGACAACATCTTGTAAGGCATAACATTAGCAACAAATAAGGAACAATTTGTGCGCAAGGAACGATTCGACAACCCAACACACCATTCTGATTTGATGAACTTTCTCCCCAACCCTTGATTTTTTTAATCTGTGGTGAACCCTGATGAATACCATTTTTTCTTTCATTGTAAATCCAATACTCACTTAAGAGCTGATCTATTTGAGAAGTTAATAAAACTAAATCTACATTTTCTATATATGTTGACTTTTAGTAAGTGTAGCAGCTACTTGCTGGGTTGTTGGGATCACTGTCGATTCTGAGAGTAGCTTTAATTCCTAGTTTGAATTTCTATTTTGAATCTGATATTAGGGATTTTATTTTTCGATTTAACATCAACCATTGTTGCTTGGAGTAGATGACTGTTTGAAGGAGTATATTAAATGAAATACACAAATAACCTGTTCATGAATGCTTTCTTTCAGGACTGGGGAGATTTTGGTACACCTCTGACAACTCCTAGTGATGAAGCTGCCAAGCTCTTTGACGCCGTGTTGACACAGGTAATTTAGTCACATCTGTATAAATTTGGTTGTAGTCGGTGACCATTCTGATGCTTGACAAATTGGGCAATATTTCATCAATATTCACATGTTGAATGACCTATTGTTTAACACACACCAGGCAATACGAAAACTGTAGCTTTGAAAACTAAGGACTCCTCGATACAACACTATATCGAATATCAAACGGTTACTCCCTAGTAACTATGATAATAAAATCGAAGAATTCCTGCAACTATTTTGTCTGATAACATTTTTTTAGAAACTCCTATGTTAGTTGCAGACAAAGAGAATTTGGCCTGTTTTACTCGCATACTGTTTCAGATAAAACTCTTTTCATACTGGAGTCGTATCTGGCTATAATATGGCATGTATATTAAACGTATGATTTATCTATTTATTCTGTAGTATGTTGGTTGGTATGATGAGAGTTCTGTTGGTGGAATTGAAAACAGCGTTGACAAGATGATGGCTGCTGATCCTAATTTTGGTATGCATCTCTCCCTGTTGATAGCCCCACTGTGCCACTCAGATGTTACGGAGTATGTAGCGCTGGAACAGGTTCATGTGTGGATCTGTGGAATTTAAAATCTATCCACGATATCATTTTGTTACTTACTATATATTCAGCTTATGTACACAGTATAACGCGATATCGCCTGAATTTCCTAGCTAAAACAAAGTACGTGTACATGTACAGGGAAACTCGGTTGTGTCGAAGTGCAAGGGACTGAAAGAAAAGTTCGATTTATGAAGTGCTTCAACTCATCCATATTCAGTGTTGACCTCCAGTTAACATAATGTGGTGCCTTTTGACTGTTAACACAAATGCCCCTGTTTAAAATGATATGAAAAATGTGAAAAAAACAAGAAATTTAAAATCAAAGTCAATAATGTGTGGAAAACAGACTTTACAATTAAAAGGAATTACTTATAACGCCATTTCTACCAGTTCGGATGGTGGTTTCCGACCATTACGGAGAAACTGTTACAAAAACATTGTTGATTTTTATTTTTTGACAAGTAGACAACACAAGTGTTTTCTACATATACATTTGGCGTGTATACACTTATTGATTTTCTGCCAGCAGCGGTTCAAAGGTTATGGTCCGTGACCCAAATCGCCCAGGTAGTGAATAGATCCAACGAGACTTCAGTGCACAAAATTTGTTACTGCCTGTTAAAGCTACAAAACTTTTCTTTCATCCGCACAAGAAAAATTTTCCATCAGTGTTTACAGTGACAAAATAAAAGGGGGTGGGCGATCTGGGTACACTGGGCAATTTGGTACCCTGACGTTAGGTAGGCTAGAAATCATTATATGAAAGGAAAAATATATCTGATCAAATAATTAAGACTATCAGGTTCGACTTCCAAATGGTAAAATAATATACAATTTTGACCTTTGGACACAAAAATAAATAGTTCGACACAAACAATGTATTCGACTCAAACATGTTAATTAACGTCGACACATCCATGGTATTCGAAAAAAGAGTGTTCGACACGAACGAGTTCGATTGTATATATAGGATTATCGTATCTGCTGTATGAGTAATGATTATTGTGTCAGGTCACATCCACATTACTAGCTGATTTATCATCTTGTAGCCAAATTGAAGGATAAATAAAGAATATGAAGCAATAGAATTCAAAGAAAAGCCACAGTTTAGTCAATTTCTCAGGAGTTTGTAATCAAGGGAGAATAACAGTGAATTTCTGCCCTGAAGCGAGCAACGTCAAAAGACCGCAACACTGTAGTATTTCACGACCCCATAAGTAAAATTCCAATGATTTGTACTGTGGTATCACAGTAAAAGTGATACATAGTTATATATGAAAGAAGTGTCTTTTTATTGTTATAGTAATGGGTCACGTAATAAAGAATGGACTCGACGTCTTAGGCACGGGGAGAACCATACAACTAGACGCTGATTTCAAAAAGGACATCTTAGGTTTACAGCAACTAGCTGAGAAACAGAAAGTCTCTGAGAGAGAGCGGAAACATGTGAATGCAGTCAAATTGTGGGCTGAAGGGTAATGTCTACATAATAAAATCGTGTCAAATTGTGGGCTGAAGGGTAATGTCTACATTATAAAATCGTGTCAAATTGTGGGCTGAAGGGTAATGTCTACATTATAAAATCCTAAAATCTCGGTGGCATCTATGTGTAACAGTCTTACAGAATAAAGATTAACAATAACGTACAAGTCAAGTATATAGTCGACAGATCCTCAGACAAAAACAACACAAAGAGCACAACACACACAAACAGAGTGAATATAATCCGTGAATATAGATGGTTTAACGGTGTTGGGGTTAAAACGGGTTTATGAGTAGTGTTTTTTTGTTACACGAATCAGAATGACCCTGATGGTCGTGTGCGGTCGGAAGTTTGTCATAACAACGGTCCAATCTTACGGGATGTATGAACCTCTAATCTTTATTTACATGACTCCCTGTTTTCCTTCCGAAGATCATACAATAACCTTATCCTCCCCAATTTAGGTATACTTCGGAAAAGGTTGTGAAACCCAATTATACAAATACGATGGAAACATTGATTTCATACTGATTTAACTGAGTAAAAATAAAGAAAGTAGAATTATTTAACACACTTAAATCTTCTACGTAATTCACTATTACTGTTTCAATAATACATAGAACAATACAGAAATGGCATGTCGTTATATTAATTCTGCTGCCTAGATATTACTATATTTTATTCCTCGGGTCCCTATTTCTCAAACATAGGGATATGTACCTTAAGCATGCTCTATCCTTAGATCTTTTTACGCTTTTTAAATTTAAATCTTATGTACACTATGTTGGGTTGTTGTCTTTGCTTTCTACATTTTGACCTTTGTCTACATCGTATAGAATATATAAGGCCACGTCAAACTGATTTTTGTCTCGCCTGTGACGAAAATATGGACATTTCAAGCCATGATCATGATCTTGCAGATAAAGCTTAACGGGAAGAAATTATACATGTAGTATTATTTATTAACAGGGAGATGACAGAAGCCTGTAACGTGTGGGAAGACATACTCTTAGATAGCCCATTAGACATGTTGGCACTCAAGTTTGCACACGACTCTTATTTTTACCTGGCCTACCACCCACAAATGAGAGATGGAATAGCCAGAGTTATGCCAGTCTGGAAACCGTCTATGCCATTATATGGGTAACTAATCTAGATATTCCAGACTTATGAAGATTTGTGAGAGTTCTATTAAAATTTAATACAGATGGTTTATTTTTGCTACTGAGTAGATGGCGCCATGCTTGTTAACTCAAGTCCTGACTCACCGAGAGTAGCAACAGCTCAATTACTACAATTACTACAAATAGTTAGTAGATACCGGCCGTGGATATACAATGAAGATGTAAACTTTGTTTTACATTACATAGTATTTGTCTCATGCATAGCTCAGTTCTTAGATATATTTTTTTTTTTTTTGGGGGGGGGGGGGGGTTACAAGTCTTTGACATTTTGGAATTTTTTAGTCTGCTAAACAGAGTTTTGTTATATTGTTTCAGAATTCAACATTATTTACCCTGAGCACCTCTGAAAAAATATAAAATGTTGAATTATGCGTAGTAATTACTTTGAACCGGGAAATTTTCAACACCGTTATATTACTAAGGAATTATTTTCATAGTAAGAGATAATAAAACAGAAAATAAAACTTCATTGTAACACGAATAATTATCTCAGTACCTTATTCAATGGATTGAATGGGAATGGCAAATTAAATGCAGTGTGAAGTTGAATAAATTTGCGAAATCGCGAAAAGAAAAACACAAAACTTTCCTGTTAACAGCACATGTATATATAAAATGTTTTGGCTTGCCACTTCTATTAAAATATTTGAAATGCAGTTAAACATTGTTGGTCTTTTTAAAGTGTTCACTATTTAATTTTTTTATGATGTTTTTAAAATTCATTGTAGATACTTAGAAGGGATGCATGCATTTGGTCTGGAGGAATGTAATTTATATGATCAGGCAGAAAAAGCAGCACGACGTGTAATATTCTTTCATCTAATATTGGATAAAGCTTAAAACATTTGAATGTTTTCCTTTGGTTTTAAATTACAAAAATAACATAATATAATACATTGTAACAGTGATAACAATATTCAAAATGAAAAGGATTATATGTACGCCACAATTTTTTCAAAATATTTGTGGTATCATATGAAGTAAACACATTCATATATGCAGACAGTGGCGTACCCATAGACTGAATAGAAGACCAACACGAGCGGAGCAACCATAGTCATAGTACCGAAATTATTATTATAAGACCAAAGTTTGACATGATATATATGCTTAAATAAAGGTAAATATAAAAGGGGCATGGGGATGAGTCGCACTGGACTGCATTTTCAGTGATCAACCTAATATGCCCATGACAAAGTACGTGTATATATAAGTATAGCTTACCATGATTTTGTCCTAGGGGTTAGACTTTAACAGACATGACGCCTGGTCAACACACGCCATGGCACACGTTCTTGAGATGGGAGGGAGACAGAAAGAAGGCTTACAGTTTATGTCATCTACTGAAAATGACTGGAATGTAAGTATGAAAGACCTATTGGACTCACTTAAAAAAAAACCAGCTAGTCTAAGAACGGAAGGGAATTCTATTATGATGATAACAGTACATGTATCAATGGTTAGGTTGTGCAATGTCTGATTCACTAATCCATTTCAATTGTTTATGTCTACTCAGCAGTGGTCAAGGCCGCAGAGAATTTGGAAATCCAAAATCAGTTAATTAGAACGTTTTTGAGCAAATTTAAATGTCAAAATGGATGAAAAGACAAAATTTAGTATTGCATTAATAAGTTTCACAATATGTAAATTAAGTCCACAAGTTGTATCTAAATGCTGATTACTTCGTTTTGTATTGAACCTCATAGTATGAAAAACCTGGAATGAACTAGAATTCTTATTATCAGAATTTTAACAGGTAGAATTAAGAACCAAAAAATTAAGTATGTTGCGAAACAGCTCATGCGACAATAGATAACAAGAAAAATAAATGAAAATGGTGAGCTGTCAAAAGGGGCGTAAAACGACTAAAATGTAGGAAATAAACAAGTCGAACAAAACCAAATATAAAATCGTAAAAAAACAACAACAAACTAAAAAGTAGAGAATTAAGAACCACACGGAAAGTACAGGTTGATAATGAAATTAAATTTAAAATATTAGGAGAAGCGAAATTAACTAATCTCTTTAACTCAGCTCGAAAACAAATATCCATTACCAACGAGTGTTATTTATATATATTATGTTGCAATATATAATGTTTGTAATTGTAATAATCAGTCTTGATTTATTATACATTCATTCCTTGTATTGCACATGGTAGATCTCCTTAGCTGAAATTTGGCTTCCTATTTCAGTATTTTTGGTTAAGTACTTCTTGTTTAATATAAGTTTGGTTTTTGGTCTTCCAAATGTTTCGGTTTTAATGCTGCTGATGATAGGTAACTACTTGAAATGCGTCGTATACAGCATAGTATAAATTTACTATATCTAATATTAGTATTTTTTGATTGTTATTTTATTACAGATTTGTGGAATGATTGCATGTCATAACTATTGGCACCATGCTCTGTATAACATAGAAGTGGTATGTTATTTCTTTAATAATTATGATAATAGACAAAAATATGATAATACTATGGTTCAGATTGAAATACAAATTTATATTGAATTGATATATGACATGATATAACAAATACTGATTCAGAGATTGCATATTCTACTAAAAGCAAAATGCATCATAGTCTACTTTTAAAGTTATAGACTGAAGTGACGGGGCCCGATTTAATTTAAAAGCTCAAAATGATTTTGATGTTTAGTCTAAACTTACAATGCGACTGAGTTAACCGTTGACTTTTGATGGTATAAAAATCGAAAGTTAACTTTCAACTCAGTCGTATTGTATTTATAGTTGATTGGTAAACAAGTAATAGTAACTTATGCTAATCCCTCTCGACTTGGCGGAGTGCGAAAACTGCCCCGTAACATCATTTTAGCATACTCTTTTTTTTTTACATCTATAGGGGAGTCTTTAACACGCTAAGGGTGCTGCTGTCCCTTAACACGGGACAGCCATTTTCCGTCCCCATCCGACGGACTAGCATCTTTTACCGAGACTATCCTCGCTAATTGTTTCGATAGGCCGTTACAAATTTTATCCCTGAAATTTTCATACCGAACGGAAATTGAACCACGGACCTTTAGCTTCGTAGTCCGATGCTCTGACTACTACACCACGGCGCCCTATGTTTTTCAATGTTTTAATCTCGGAACTGCTCCAAGAAAAGCCCGTGTACCAATAAATTCCGTACAATAGTGGTCTGATTCATTAAATATGACTGCATCAGTAGTGGAAGTGTAATTTCAAATATTTTTTTTTTGAAATCCGGAAGTAACACAAGCACCTCATCTCAGAGTCATCAATTGCAGAACCAATGGTTTCAAGATCACGCCATAAAAATCTGCTTACAACCAATCAGAATTGTCTTAATTCAAATTCTAAAATGAAATTGATGGGGGGCCTCGGTGACCGAGTGGTCTAGATAGTTCGTCATGACTACTAATGATCACTAGCCTGTCAGCACTGAGGTTGTGAGTTCGAATCTCACCTGTGGCAGGGTGTGTTCGAATCCGATCTTAATTGACAAGGATTGCCAATTTTCCTACCGAAGACCAGTGGTTCCCTCCGGCTTCCTCCACCAATAAGAACTGGCAGCCGCGAAATAGCCAAAGGTGCTGAAAACGGCATACAAACCCCAACTAAACTAAACAAATAAAATGAAAATGATTGCATTTATTGTGTAAGTCGTCATTAGCAAATACAGTTTGTTAATATTGATTAAAACTAAAACAACAACAGCTACATATCATACCCGTATGCCTAACGCTGTATGTTTACATTACAGAAAAACTATGAAGATGCAATCGGAATATATGACAGTCAGGTAAGAAATTATTTTTTATCTGAGTTAAGTAACAAAGCAGGACATGTTTATGGTAAATCTGGATCATCCAATTTTACTCTCGGCTTTTTGGTGTTTTTTTTTTATTGATCCAGTTCCCTTGAGTTTTCTTGTAGTGGTAGTCTGCCCCCGTTTAGTGAGCGAGAAAAAGTGTTCGATACCCGCTTTGTAAAACGAAAGACTAAAATTTCTACTATTGCCTCTCCGTTGATAATTTAATATTTAGGAATAAAAGTAAAATATCAGAGTTAGAATGATGTGCCCGGATATGTCTCCTGCGAACCTTTTTGCCTGAAGCGTCCAGGAGCTCTTGGGTAAACGCTACAAAATCCTGTATTCTGAGCGATTTCGTTGGTGTTTTGTTCACGTTTGGAATTACAAGTTTCGTCCGGATAATTTCAGGAAAAATGGCCATATTCATCCCAAACAGACAAATACTTTTTAGTAATATTACCTGCATGAGATTTTTTATAGGGACATTTTCTTATATGTCTAGTCCTTCAAATACAGGCAATATAACATCTAAAAGACACTAGAAGAAACTGCAGTTCGAACAATACATTTGTATCCAAAACAATAAGTGCACCGGTAGCGTAAGCGTCCTATTCAACGTTTTAATTACGTAATAACAATATAATATGATGGCCACTACTAAATGGTGTAAACCGTTTTAATATAAGTATCGTACTGCTAAATGGACTCACGGACCAAGATTTCTACAAGTAAAGAAAGGTCATAGTTACTCTTTGTGTTCGAGTGTTTGAACTAATGAAAGAAATGAAATGATCCGGTGCGGTGATCTCACGTGATAAAACGCACTTGATAGAGAAGATGAAACGATATATATCTATACGTCGAAAATTACCATATTGATATTTGAAATTTTCAATCGAAATGTTGGAACGCCACACCATGCTGCCAGAACAGAATGACCAATAATTCTTGAGTATCGGTACTACATGTACTACATACATACATGACATATTAGCAGTAAAATTGATAGAAAAGCAAATAGTTAGACAGTGTTATTCTTTCATATATCTTAGCTCAAAAGGCAAACTATATATCTAGAACTGAGCCTGGATTGAATAGGGATGAATACTCACACGACTGAATAATGATGATTATTATTTTCCAAATATTTTTAAAAAACTCTCGTTGGATAAAAATCGTCATGTGATTAAAAAATAAATTGAATGTTTTTACAAAAATTGAACATCACGGGAAACACCCCAATATTGTTCACCTCCAAACATCCCAATATTCCCCTGCAAGGGAAACAACTGCGTAAAAAAACAAAACTCCAGTACAAATGAGATAAAGCAACAAACTGTAAAAATAAGCAAAATCAATTCTTTCATTCTCCTATAAAAAGAAAAAAAAAAATACGTCAGCGGTTTTAAATGGGCAAACCATACTGAGGAGCTGTGTATTAAAAATGGTTTCATTAAATATATATCGTCACTCTACTGGTATAAGATATTATATCAACTTCATCATAATACAACTTGATATTTGTTGAAGGTTGGACCATTGGCAGTTAAATCAGGGGCAATGTTAGACATGGTTGATGCTTCTTCACTACTATATAGATTACAGATGGAAGGTAAAATAGACACATGATAGATAAGAAGATAGCATAAAGAAAGTGTATTCTGAATTACCATTTTGTAAAGTTGGTATTTCAAATAATCTATAGTGTCTGATGTTGTGGATAGTTTTATGTCTGGTATCAAAATTGAATTGTAGATACAGTTTGTCTGTTCAATTATTGTGACCTAATTGTGTATTTTGCTCAATACAGTTTATCTCTCTTCTACCTCTATTTTTGTCTTAATTTCGGGGAAGCTAAATCATCCAGCTTGAAGAAATTTTTCGAGTATTAGAGAAAAACAGAAGCAACAATTTGTTGATGTTAGAGACATGCGTTTGGAATCTGAAAACTTAATGGTTATTTTAAAACGACGGCATTAAAGTGACCAACACCTGAAAAAACGGAGTTTGTACCCAATTTGTCCATGCATTCAGAAATATCAGCCACATCAAGAGTATTACAAAATTATAATATGTTGGTTCCGATTGTGTGCGTTGAAAGTGAAGTTAAGAAATAACTGGTTGTTACTCTGTTTACCTCAAAAGGCTTTTTCATTCTATTTGAAGGTGCATTACGTTACCTTCATCATGTTCATCTTCTGACCAAATAGCAAGACACAAAGGTTCATACATGGTAGCTTATTATTGTTTTGTGGTCACTCATTTGTATGATTACTTTAGGTGTGAATGTAGGCAACCGCTACAAAGATATCCAGGAGATTTGTAAAGAACATTTAGATGATCACGTGTTAGCATTTAACGATGCTCATTTTATGATGTCCTGCCTTGGCTCTGGTGACAAGAAGTCAACCCAGAAACTACTGGACTCCTTAAGAAAATTTGTGAAGTAAGATATACACAATATAAATAGTATTGATTTATTGCACAACTAAATGAATGAAATAATTAGGGATACGGATTTGGAATTGCACCACTGTTGTTATGGACTAGGGGGGGGGGGGAAGCTGGCATCGTCCGATTGTTCAGATTTATGGGCGGACACACAAAAACACATCAGCTTCCATTTTACATTTTATCCAGACAAAGATTACGTCACATAGGTATAACAGTAGTCAAAGGGGCGCAACTCCAATTCAACCCTCACACAAAACTACACGACCATACAAAATACAGAACACTGTATCATGACAGGGACAGGATGTGCTTATATCATTATAGAACTTATGACATAATTCACAGTTTTATAATAAGAGTCCACATTGCAAGTGTTGTAGAATATGTATCATCTTCTTCCAAGGTTTCTGAATGTATTCTACATTTTAGGTTTCTTTTTGTAGTATTTCTCTTCTATGTATCGTTCATGTGTTTTCATGTTTTTGTGTTATCTCCTTCATTTTTTGTCCTTTGTAATTTTTCCACGAAATTACTAGCAGTGGTTGTATTGGTACTTTCGCTAACATTTTTGTTACCTCAGTAGCTAGTATTTTGATACTAGCCCGAAATTGATACTTAGAATTTACTGTTACAAAATTGTAAAATTTGTGAAAACTAAGGAGTATCTCCCTCCTGCAAAGATTTGTACTTAGATGGTTTTGGCTTTACCCCTTTTGGTCTATGGTATTTTTGAATTTGCTCTTCATCATTTTGGATTGTTGTTTTGGTTTTCAACATTATAGGCATTGAGCACAACTGGTGAGTCGTATTTCGACAAAATGTGCACATCTTGTATATCAAAATTGGTATCAAAGAATTTTATTTACGACATCAAAGGCATCAACCGTGTGGTAGCGTTTCAATAACAGACACATGACACATGAATTTCGACAAATATTGTATATATATATATATCTATATTCAGCCATGCTCAAAGTCAAACATTATTGGAAAGGAAACAAACGTAATTCATTCATGTAAAAAGACCAAAAATAATACTTAAGGATCTATTTCCTGCATTTTTTCAAGGCCTTATAGTTCTAAAATGAGGACATGAACCTATATTTTTTTCTTGCTTATTTGTTTACTATTCATATATGTTCTCTCAAACTAAAGACCTATTTCAAATCCTATTTATTTCCTATTAGACCAGCGTTCATCCTTAATAATACATGTATAATGAAGGGGGATAGTCAAAACATTATAATTAGGTACATGCTCTTAATTTTCAAATAGTTCAGCAATTTATTATTGATTTTTATGAAGAACTCGTTATATGTACGTCAGTAGCAGAATGCTAGGGATTTTGGTTATGTTAAATTTTTAGTTTTGCAAAATAGATTTTTTTTTAAATCCGAATTTTAATAACTTGTTTTGCAGAAACGGGAAAGGCGACAATTGCACAATTACAAAGGAAGTAGGTTTAGCTCTGTGTGAAGCTTTGGTAGCTTATGATGAAGGAGACTTCAGTAAAGCTACAGACCTTGTGTACCCAGTAAGGTACAAGATACTTAAAATAGGAGGAAGTCATGCACAGGTAAACTATAGATTGGAAATTATCATTACAGCATTATAATTTTAAGACTGAACTTTTGCTGTTCATATTTCGAACTTGGCCTCTGTTTCATAAAAAGTCTCAAGTTTGAGGATTTTCTCAGCATGTCCCGAACTCAATGACTTTTTAAAACTCAGAATTTGAGGAAATACTCCTTATAATTAGTTTGTGTACTTTGGGTTTAGCCATTTCAAAGCATTAAATATTTTTGCCTGGTCAACGACATTTTTTGCAAATTCCAGATCTCATATGAATTATAATACAAATGATAACTGACCACTGTTGTTGCCCTGTTTACCTATACTGCAACTCTCTCCTATGTCAGAAGAACCACCATTTAATGAACCACCATCTTAAATTGGTGGTTCATTAAATGTGATCAGAATGAAAAAAAGCTTGTCTATAATGAAAGCGAGTCTAGTAACTACCTAAACAACTGATAAAGCTAAGTTTAGAAATCTCAAACAAATATAAATGCATGTATATTTAGGGACATATAACTCAAGAATAAATTGATATTTTGAATGAATTCATTGAACATCTGATGTTTTATTTTTGAATATGTATGTTTCTATTTGTAGAGAGACCTGTTCAATCAGTTTTTGATACACTGTGCGTTAAAATCAAACAAACAAGAACACAGGAAACTGGCCAGGTAAAGGTTATATTCAATATTAAACCGACAGAAAATGTATACTGTAAATTCTGAAATTGTTGTGATGTTTTTATTAGTGCAAAAAATGCGACAGGGTTGTATTAGGAATAATTTAAACTTGCATTTTGGAATTTTTTATATGAATAAAGCGGGATTTGTCTCTATATCGCAAACATTAAAATCGCATTTTGGTCTAAAATGAAGTGGATTATTATTTAAGATTTTTTCGTTTAATAAAATGACAGTATCCGACCTGCAGCTTACCTTTGATAGTTTTACAGTTTTAAATTATATGAGATATCTTATAAACTAAATGATATATTTTATAAAATATATAAGATATCTTATAAAATATATGAGATATCTTATAAAGTATATAAGATATCTTATAAAATATATAAGATATCTTATATAAGAAATATTTATAAGATGTCGGGATCTTATACATTTATGAGATATCTTAAATATTATGTGAGTTATCTTGAAGTTAGAATAAATAGTAAAATGGCTTACCATATATCTTCATTAATAAGTAGCCAAATTAATTTATTCTCATCAGAGAGTTTTGAAAAGTTTGCTGTTGTTGATCCCTTAAAGAATTCATTTCTAATTGTATTATATTTGGGACACTTAATAAAAAAACAACAGGTTTTTTTTTGGTACAGACCTTAAGTAGACATGGTAGAGATACCATGACAACAGGTAAATAGTGTATTATGGGTTATCTTGCATTATATTATAAAAGCCAATAAAGTATGATTAAAAAAAACCGTGGCCAAACTGAAAATAACAAAAATTGATTAAATGGTATTCAGTGTTAATATATATATAACTACGTTGCCAAATCAGAGCCGGCTCTATATAGGTAGTAGTGGTCCACAACGGTCATAATATGTAAAACAAAAGGTGTAATGGAAGTACAACATATTTTGTCTCTGTTTCAGACAACTTTTAACGGAGAGAAAATGTTTGAAGCAGAATTCTCCCCTGACAGATCGGTTGATGGCAAAGGCAGTGGCACACCATGCCGACTAGATCAGACTTGTTAGGACTGATACTTATATATGTTATAGCAAATCATCACAAGAAAAATTTACTCCAGTTTTCATTTATATTCACCAACACTATCTGCGATAAAAATGCCATTTAACTGTAATGAGATAGAAATTAAAACAATTGGACTGAAATAGATAATTGATATACATGATATAAGGACAATATCCCTGTCATGTTAATTGCTTATATAACTTCTTTTGTATTAAGTTAGCGAAAAGTAACACACTTTGATAATGCGCTTTCCTGAAAGACTATTTTGCATTTAAATCACATTTATATTCTTTACACAATATTTATATTCCATTTATTGTACTTTTGATTCAATACAATCATGGTACACAAAATTGTGTCAAAGCATCTTATACAATCAATTTATATTTATGTTAAAAAAACATTAGTTTTACACAATAACATTTAGTTTTTTATCTGTAATACGGGAGAGCTGTTCAAAATGCTTTCCTGGTGTGGCTCTGTTGTAAACTATTATAGGAGAGAGCTGCTGAAAAAGCTGTCCTATTGTGGCTCTGTTATCTGTAATAGGGTAGGGCTGTTACAGAAGCTATTCTGGTGTGGCTCTGTTATAATCTGAAACAGGGGAAAGCTGTTAAAAAACTTTCCTGGTGTGGATCTGTTATAATCTGTAATAGGGGAGAGCTGTTAATAAAAACTTTCCTGGCGTGGCTCTGTTATATTCTGTAATAGGGGAGAGTTGTTATTTAAATTTTCCTGGTGTGGCTCTGTTATAATCTGTAATGGGGGAGAGCTGTTAAAAAAACCTTCCTGGTGTTATAATCTGTAATGGGGGAGAGCTGTTAAAAAACCTTTCCTGGTGTGACTCTGTTATTATCTGTTATAGGGGATAGCTGTTAAAAAACCTTCCTGGTGTGGCTCTGTTATAATCTGTTATAGGGGAGAGCTGTTATAAAAACTTCCTGGTGTGGCTCTGTTATAATCTGTAATAGGAGAGATCTGCTGAAAAAGCTGTCCTGGTGTGGCTCTGTTATAAACTGTTGTAAGAGATAACTGCTTTTTTATAATCTTCAATACGGGAGAGCTGTTCAAAACTTTTTCCTGGTTTGGTTCTGCTATACAGCGTTAAAGAGGAGAGCTGCTAAAAAACTGCCCTTATATTGTCTGATATAATATGTTATAGAGGAGAGCTGTTCAGAAAGGTGCCCTGGTATGTTTCCGTTATAATCTCTTGTAGAGGAGATCTAACCAAAATGATGTCCTGGTGTGTAGCTGATATATTGTTATAGAAGAGATCTACCCAAAAAGCTGTCATGGTGTGGCTCTGTTATCTGTTATTGAGGATAACATAAAAAGCTATGCTATTGTGGCTTTGTTATAGTGGAGAGCTGATCGAAAAGCCGTCCTTGTGTGGCGCTGATATTGTGTCATAGAAGAAAGCTACCGAAAAGTGGTGTGGCTCTACTATAATCCGTTACATTCGAGAGCTGATCGGAAAGCCGTCCTGATGTGCTATAGGAGCATATGCATTTTCTACATATGGGTCATTTAGAAAAGTCTTTGTTTAATGGGGGCAGCCATATTGTGCTACACACTAAGGATAGAAAAAGTTTCGTTCGCCGAAAACTGAAGTAAGAGAAATAACTTTATTTAAATTATAATATTAGAATCAGAATCGTCATACCGGAAATGAGTTTCTGGAAAGGAGTACTGCTGTGCTTGCATCATTGGCCACGCCAACAGCATATTAATCTGTTATATTCGAGAGCTGATCGGAAAGACGTCCTGGAATGGCTCTTTTATAATCTGTTATATTCAAGAGCTGTTCGGAAAGCCGTCCTTGTGTGGCGCTGTTTTATGTCTCATAAAGGAGAGATTTGCTCATAAAGCTCTCCTTTTCTGGGCTGTTATAGGGGAGAGGTGTTCAGAAAGATGTCCTAGTGTGTCTCAGTTATAGTCTTGTCCAGACGAGAGCTGATCAAAAAGATATCATGGTGTGGCCTGTAACATTACCTGAGAGGTGCTCAAAAGGCTGTTCTGGTATAAATTACAAAGGCGGGCTGCTGAAAAGGCTCTTTAAATGTTTATATTGAATAAATTAATATATAGTTTATGGTCTATAAAGACCAGAATTAAGAAAATGAGAGTAAATTTTCTTTCTTATTGAAATTAAAATATACACATGATATAGCTAATTTTGAATTCTAATACTGTAACTGCCGAGGGCTTCCCAAAAAGCTGCCCGTGTATGGTCTGTTATAAACTGTA
Source organism: Mytilisepta virgata (assembly GCA_028015205.1). Lineage (NCBI taxonomy): Eukaryota > Metazoa > Mollusca > Bivalvia > Mytilida > Mytilidae > Mytilisepta > Mytilisepta virgata. Next base: position 5,439,305 of record CM051512.1, on the reverse strand, counting down.
ATAGAGGACTTTTCAAAACGCTGACATAATGCGGGTCTGTTATAATCTGTTATAGTAGAGAGCTGATCAGAAAACCGTCCTTTTCTGGCGCTGATATTATACATGTTGTATGTTAAAGAAGAGAGCTACCCAAAAAAACTGTCCTAGCTGGTTTGGTTCTCTTATAATCTGTTAAAGGGGATAGTTGCTCAAACAGCTTTCCTGATTTGGCTTTTCTATACAATGTTATAAAGGAGAGCTGCTCATAATGCTGCCCTTATACGGTCTGTTATAAACTGTTATAAAGGAAAGCTGTTTAAAAAGCTGTCCAATGTACCTAAGTTATAATCTGTTCTACTGGAGAGTTGATCGAAAATCTGTCTTTGTGTTGCTCTGATGTTGTCTGTCATAGAAGAAAGCTGCACAAATGCTATCCTGGTGTGGCTCTGTTATATAGTGTTAAAGAGGAAAGCTGTTCAAATAGTTGTGGATGTGGTAAAAAAAGAGGACCACCTAATGACCATTGGTGCCAAGATTTGTGACAATTTGATTTCCGTTTTTAGACAATAAAATCTTTTAAGTAAATTTGTAATAGGGTCGTGTGTTAAACTATGTTCGGCACTGGCGGCCATCTTGGATGGCAGACAGGGTCATCGGATACAATTCTGAAAGAGGACCATTGTTACCAAGTTTTTTTTCTAATTTGCTTCGTGGTTTAATTCAGACATTTAAGAAGATCTTAAATTTCCCATAGGGTCCTATGTTAAACTATGTTTGGCTCTGGCTAAGGACCACTGGTGCCAAGTTTTGTTCCAATTGGCCAATAGGGTCCCATGTTAAACTATGTTCGGATCTTGTGGCATTCTTGGATGGCGGGCGGGTTCATTGGATACAGAAAGAGGACCAGATAAGAACCATTGCTGCAAAGGTTTGTTCCAATTGTCTATATGGTTTCAGACAAAATCTTTTAAGTCATTTTCCCTAAGGGTCCTATGTTAAACTATATTCGGTTCTGACAGGCGGGGTAATCGGATACAATTCTGAAGGAGGACCACATAAGGACCATTGCTGCACAAATTTGTTTCAATTGAACCAGGGGTTCATGGTAGATCGTTAGAGGAAAGTTTAATAACAACGGCGGACGCCAATTGATGGCAATAGACCTTCTGTAGGAACAGTATGTTTGTTTAAGATTAGTTTAAAGTCTATCAAATGATTGCAATCTGAATTAGTTGTACATAAAATAACTCATACTATTATGATATTGTAATTATTATATTATTTATCTTGGCCTAATTTGTTTTGTGTGGCCTTATAACATGTATAATAGGTTTACATAATACTTATAGTTGTTTACCAAATAATGTTATAACTGCCATGACTGCGCAGTTTAGAAATCACCGGAACAATAATAGATACTGATAGAATGACTAGAACTTTCTATTTGACTTACGTAATAATTGTGGTGTAATTCAAACTTCTACCGTATTCTAGAAGGGTTCTATGCATTTCCGTGGTGGTTATATATACGGACGAAGGTTGGACTTTCAGAACATAACATATCGGACCAGACATTAATATTCTTGTGTTGTCAGCTGTTTATTTACGTTACACACATCATACTTGACACACTTTTATTTACGTTACATCATACTAGATTGTGACTGATTGGATATAATATTCCGTTTGGATTCCCTCAACAGTGACGAGAATTCCGGATAAAGAAAAGACAAAGGATTTTGAACAGTTAAGTTGACATTTTAGTTTGTGAAATATTTTTTTGTAAACTTGTATATAATAAATCTTGTTAAATTTTATTATTGATTTGTGTCTTTTGTTGGCTACAATTTAAAGGTGATTTCGGCCGTAACAGAAATTGGGGGCTCGTCTCGGGATAACGTTAATATCTTATTAAATTTTGTCAGTATTTTTATTAGAATTAGATTTACTCAGCACTTTCTTCAGAAAAAAGTTCTGATTATGACATAATACTTATAGTTGTTTACCAAATAATGTTATAACTGCCATGACTGCGCAGTTTAGAAATCACCGGAACAATAATAGATACTGATGGAATGACTAGAACTTTCTATTTGACTTACGTAATAATTGTGGTGTAATTCAAACTTCTACCGTATTCTAGAAGGGTTCTATGCATTTCCGTGGTGGTTATATATACGGACGAAGGTTGGACTTTCAGAACATAACATATCGGACCAGACATTAATATTCTTGTGTTGTCAGCTGTTTATTTACGTTACACACATCATACTTGACACACTTTTATTTACGTTACATCATACTAGATTGTGACTGATTGGATATAATATTCCGTTTGGATTCCCTCAACAGTGACGAGAATTCCGGATAAAGAAAAGACAAAGGATTTTGAACAGTTAAGTTGACATTTTAGTTTGTGAAATATTTTTTTGTAAACTTGTATATAATAAATCTTGTTAAATTTTATTATTGATTTGTGTCTTTTGTTGGCTACAATTTAAAGGTGATTTCGGCCGTAACAGAAATTGGGGGCTCGTCTCGGGATAACGTTAATATCTTATTAAATTTTGTCAGTATTTTTATTAGAATTAGATTTACTCAGCACTTTCTTCAGAAAAAAGTTCTGATTATGACACTGTTAAACAGAAAGTTTTGAAAGATCATGAGCTAGTGCTAGAAGCATATAGACAGAAATTTAGGTCCTATAAAAAGTTTGAATTACAAACCTTTGTTGAATTTGCTAGGGAAAAAGAAGATCTATTTGATAAATGGCTTACGTCAAAGAAAATAGATAACAATTTTGATAAATAAAGACAATTAATGTTATTAGAAGAGTTCAAGCAGTGTGTTAATATAGACTTAAAAACACATTTAGATGACAAAACTGTTGAGACATTGCAAAATGCAGCTGTTGTTTCCGATAATTATACCATTTCACATAAAAGAAGTTTCAAAGGTCAAAATTTTAATACTTCTAACGGAAATTACAAAAATCAAAGCACTGAGCGTACTGATAGTAAGCCTGTTGCACATAATAAGAGTCCGTCTAGTTATAATATGTCTGGTCCAAAATTTGATACTTTTGAGAAGAAGTCACTAACTTTGTGCTTATTGTAAGAAAAATGGTCACCTGATGGCTGATTGTTTTAGACTCCAGAAGACGAATGAAAGAGATCATAAGCCCAAGTCCAGTGCTTGTACGACACCCGTTGTTACCAATAAGTTGGAATGTCCTGCGAGTCAGGCTTTTAAGTCTAGTTTTTGTGATTACATGGAGGATTATAAGCCCTTTATGTGATGGGTTTGTTTCTATTGTTGATAATACTACTCCTCAGCCTATTAAGATTTTACGGGACACTGGAGCTTCTCAGTCTTTGTTGTTAGAAGGTGTGTTGCCTTTGTCCGAGGAGACGTCCGTTGGTGCCTCCGTTTTGTTACGAGGTGTGGAGTTAGGTTGTATTTATATGAAGTCAGATTTAATTACTGGACCAATTGTTGTGGGTGTTCGTCCTACTCTCCCTGTTGAGGGTGTTTCATTATTGCGAGGAAATGATTTATCTAGGAACAAAGTGGTTGCTGAACCGATTGTTACAAGTGAACCGGTGGTGGATGTTAAATCACCTGAAGATGATGCTGAAGTGTATTCAGCTTGTGTTATTACTAGGGCAATGGCAAGAAAACAACAAGATGAGGATTTACAAGAAGGCCAGTATGATTATATGGACCTTTCTGACACTTTTTTGTCGACACTGAAGGTCCTGGTAGCTCACAAAAGGCCATAATAAGACAACCTGGTACTAACAAACGTGTAATTATGCCATGGCCAGACGTGAACAGCCATTCATTAGACAAAAGAACATCTAGGGAAGAACAGAATAAAGACCCTGAGGTTCTTCAGCTCTGCAAGAGGGCTCTACCCCAAGAAGAAGCAGACAAAGTGGCTGAATGTTAGTACCATCAAGACGGCATTTTGATGAGGAAGTGGAGACCCCCTGATGCTATCCCAGAGGAGGAATGTAGAGTGGTATACGAAGTGGTGGTGCCTAAAGTCTATAGGCAAGAAATTATTGGTCTTGCCCATGACACCCGCTTGGCTGGACACTTAGGTATAAGGAAGACTTGCCTTAAGATATTACAACATTTCTACTGGCCCAGACTTAGAAATAATGTAACAGAATACTGCAAATCATGCCATATATGCCAGGTTGTTGGCAAGCCTAACCAGAAAATACCACCAGCACCACTTCTACCAATTCCAGCCTTTGAAGAACCTTTCAGCCGAGTACTTATTGATTGCGTTGGACCTTTACCAAAGACCAAGACTGGAAATGCGTATTTACTGACGATCATGTGTACATCCACTCGCTTTCCTCAGGATATTCCCTTAAGGAATATCAAGACACCAACTATTGTCAAAGCTCTTATCAAATTTTTTACATTAGTAGGACTTCCTAAGTCTATACAGTCCGACCAGGGTTCAAATTTTATGTCAGGTTTATTTCAGCAGGTCGTTTATCAGTTAGGGATTGCTCAGTATAGATCAAGTGCTTATCATCCAGAATCTCAAGGTGCATTAGAAAGTTTTCATCAAACATTGAAGAACATGATTAGAACTTTTTGTCTTCAATTTGACAGGAACTGGGATGGTGCTTTCTACTTTTTGCGGTCCGAGAGGCTGTTCAAGAATCCCTTGGTTTTAGCGCCTTTGAGTTTGTGTTTGGTTATACTGTAAGGGGACCTTTGAAATTGATTAAGGAAAAATGGCTTACTGAACACACTGACTTCAATCTTCTAGACTATGTATCTAGATTTAAAGAAAAATTGTATACTGCTTGTCAAATTGCTCAGAAAAACTTAAAAACTATACAGAATAAAATGAAAATATGGAATGATAAAGATGCCAGGGACAGAGTTTTTGAACCTGGTGATAAGGTACTTGTATTTTTGCCAGTCCCTGGGCATCCTTTACAGGCTAAATACTGTGGTCCTTATACAGTCGAGAGTAAAATCAATGATTTGAATTATATTGTAAAAACGTCAGGTCGGCGTAAACAAAATAGAGTGTGTCACATTAATATGTTAAAACCATATTTTGAGCGTACTAATGAAGGTGAGAGTAAACCAGTTGCCACTTTAGCCATGGTTAAATTGGAGAACGATCATGACAAACCAGACATAATTGAATCATCTTTTGATTCCAAGACTATGGAACAAACTGTTAGATTAAAAAATTCTGAAATTTTGTCAAATTTAGACTCAAAACTTGCACATCTGACTTTCGATCGCAGAGAAAATTGAAAACTTTGATATTTTCTTTTAAAAATCCTTTTCCAGATGTGCCAAACAAAACCACTGCTGTTTGTCATGATGTTGATGTAGGCGATGCTTCTCCAATTAAGCAACGTCCTTACCGGCTAAATCCACTTAAACTTGATGTTAGAAGATAAGAAATTAGATATATACTTGACAATGATATTGAGCCGAGTAACAGTGAATGGAGTTCTCCTTGTCTCCTTATGCCGAAACCAGATAAAACCTTTCGTTGCGTTACTAATTTCAGAAAAGTAAACTCAGTTTCAAAATCTAACTCCTATCCGATTCCAAGGATAGACGATTGCATTGATAACATTGGACAAGCAAAATTCGTAAGCAAATTTGATTTATTAAAAGGCTACTGGCAGGTCCCCTTAACACCGAGAGCTCGTGAAATATCAGCTTTTGTCACACCAGACGGCTTATTTCAATATACTGTCATGCCGTTTGGTATGAAAAATTCTCCAGCTACATTTCAAAGAATGATTAATAATGTTATAAAAGATTTAGACTGTTGTTATGCTTATATTGATGATCTTATTGTATGTAGTGATAGCTGGAAAGAGCATTTAACACATTTATATGATACTTTTGATAGATTGTCACAATCAAATTTGACTGTTAATCTTGCTAAAAGTGAATTTTGTTAGGCCACTGTTGATTATTTAGGGCACACAGTTGGCCAAGGTCAAGTGAAACCTATTATGGCTAAAGTGGATGCAATTACCAACTTTCCTCCTCCTACAAATAAAAAACAACTTATGAGATATTTAGGCATTAATGGATTTTACAGAAAATTTTGTTCAAATTTTGCTACTGTTGTTCAACCATTGACTCATCTTTTAGGGAAAGATTCTAACTTCATCTGGAGTGATAATTGTCAAAACGCTTTTGAAAAAAGCAAATCACTTTTAATTAACAGTCCCGTTCTTATCACTCCAGACTTTAAAAAGCAATTCAAACTTGCCGTTGATGCAACTGATGTAGAAGTTGGAGCCGTTTTATATCAAGAAACAGATGATAATGTTGAGAAACCTATATCATATTTTTCCAAGAAATTAGATAAACATCAGAAAAATTATTCCACTATTGAAAAAGAATGTTTTGCACTGTTGTCTGCACTTGAACATTTTGATGTATATTTAAATCCCACTATGCATCCTTTTCTGGTTTATACTGATCATAATCTTCTCACCTTTATACATAAAATGAGAAACAAGAACCAGAGGTTGACTAGGTGGAGTTTATTGTTACAGGAATATGATATTATTGTAAAACATATTAAAGGTAAAGATAATGTAATAGCAGATGCTTTATCTATATCTTATTAAAACACTGTATACATACTATATATTTTTGTATATATTGTTCATGAAGTTCTCGTTACACTCAAACTTCTTTTAAGGGGGGAGGTGTTATGATATTGTAATTATTATATTATTTATCTTGGCCTAATTTGTTTTGTGTGGCCTTATAACATGTATAATATGCTTACATAATACTTATAGTTGTTTACCAAACAATGTTATAACTGTGCAGTTTAGAAATCACTGGAACAATAATAGATACTGATGGAATGACTAGAACTTTCTATTTGACTTACGTAATAATTGTGGTGTAATTCAAACTTCTACCGTATTCTAGAAGGATTCTATGCATTTCCGTGGTGTTATATATACGGACGAAGGTTGGACTTTCAGAACATAACATATCGGACAAGACATTAACATTCTTGTGTTCTCAGCTGTTGGATTGACACACTTTTATTTACGTTACACACATCATACTTGACACACTTTCATTTACATTACATCATACTAGATTGTGACTGATTGGATATAATATTCCGTTTGGATTCCCTCAACAGTGACGAGAATTCCGGATAGAGAAAAGACAAAGGATTTTGAACAGTTAAGTTGACATTTTAGTTTGTGTAATATTTTTTTGTAAACTTGTATATAATAAATCTTGTTAAATTTTATTATTGATTTGTGTCTTTTGTTGGCTACAATTTAAAGGTGATTTCGGCCGTAACAATACAAGTTATAAGCTAAAGACTCTGCTCACCTGAAAATCATTTGTAGAATAAATTGTCTATGTCCATCTTGACTGGCAGTCAGAAATATTACTGTCAAGTTGGTTTAGCCAAATTATTCACAGGTTTCAAAGATCTTTCAGTGAACTTTCGCACAAGATCCTATATTCAGCTCTTGTGGGCATCTTGTACGGCGGACAGGATCACCGGATATACTTCTGAAACATGACCAACTGAGGACTATTGCTACCTAGTTTGACTAATTACAATTATGGTTCTGATTTTAATCTCTGAAAGAGGACCACCTGGAAGACTCTGTCTGCCAAGATATAACAAATTTTCACTCTCATTTTAATAATGAATTCCATTTGTCCTGGGTTCAACAAGGTAAATTAATAAAAAAAAACAAGTATATATGTGTCCAATGGACACTACATGCCCTGCCAATGATGAAAGCATTTAGTAAATAGAATTACATTTGTATATTGTTGACTTTGATTTGTTTGTTTAATTGGGGTTTTATGCTGTTTTCAGCACATTCTGCTATTTCGCAGTGGCCAGTTTTTATTGGTGGAGGAAGATGGCGTACCCACAGAAGAACCACGACCTTCGGTAGGAAAATTGGCAATTCTTGTCAATTTAGATCAGTCAAACACACCCCTCCACGGGCGAGATTCAAATTCATACCCTTAGTGTTGACAGGCTAGTGATCATTAGTAGTCATGACGAACTACCTAGACCACTCGGTCACCGAGGCCCCTTGTTGACTTTTGAAGTCCCTAATGCTAGGGTAGATGACAAACTATACAAGTATTTCATGAAAAACTACGTTAAACCTGAACCTTAACCCAGATTCTAATATTGAAATTCTATAAAGAAATTCAAAGTAGATGATCCATGACCAAGTTCACAGCACCCGTTTTGCATCAAAATGCTGCTGTTCATATCTCAAGCTATCTATGTACAAAGTTTCAGGATGATACCAGAACTCCTTCATGAAAAACTACCTTAAACCTGATCCTTAACCTAGATTCTAATATTGAAATTCCATACAGAAATTCAAAGTCGATTACCCAAGAAAAAATGTACCACATTGATTGTTCCACAAAAAAGCATTATTTCGTAGGGAACTGATGTTAATACACGTTTAACTATGGCAGTATAGTGCCAATAGTTATCAGTTTCAGGTGAAGATTAGATAAATTTTTCTTTAGGGTTCTATGTTTAAACTAAATTTATTAGTTGGCCGTCATTGCAGGTCATCAGATACAATATAGAAAGACAACCACCTACTGACCATTGCTGCTTTCTATTGACTAACTGGATTTACATAATTAAATCTTGCCAGAATGACCCAAGTGTCGAAATTGAATGCATTATAAATAAGAACAACAAATAAAAATATTTTTGAAACGGAAGCTTTTATTATATTTTTATAAGACTATAGATTATTAACAAAATCCTGATAAAAGTCCCTCTTCTCATGTTTGTCATGTTTGTGTACAGTAACTTGTTTATTTTTTTTAACAACAGTTTTTAAAATTTTTTCTTAGTTTCATAAAAATCAAACAGAAAAATTTAACACAACACTAGTGTAACTTCCTTCATTCAATCTGTCAACATACATGTATACTTTTTCATCACCTTCATTTTTTTTTTTTTAATAATTAAAACATTCATGCAAGATAAATTGAATAAAGGAAGATTGGAGCCCATAACAGCATATATTTATTTTCAAATGCCAATATTTAAAATATTTAGATAAATATATATTTCCTTTAGGGACTTGGGGAAATATAATGTAATAATTATCATTTTCCATTTTAATGCATGTGATGAGCTCATTAATATAGAGGAAAGAAAATGAACACAAGATGTAGAAAAGAAAAAACGTACAACACTTAATTTCCCAGTTCTACTAATCAAAATAAGGCCAAAACATAGTTTTTCCTATTTCATCAAAATTAAAAATGTGGTAGGTAGGTAGCCGAATCATTTTAACAACACGTGGCTGGCAACGAGCCATTTTCTTCTTTATTTTCGTTAACTGGAGCATTTATTCCTTTCACTTAGAAGCTGTGACATCAAGTGCTTTGAAGATCACATGCATTCTAAAGATACAATCGTACCACAAAAGAAAAAAAAAATCTTGGAATTTAAATTTTTACATTGTCAAAATGTTTAAGATCTGAAAAGAAATATTTTTTATTTTGGCCTTATGATGAGTACAATTGGTAAAAAATGACAACTAAAGATACAAATACATATATTATAACTGGAAAAATAACAATTTTTACATATTTTACATTATTCATTTTTTTATACATTTTCTTACATATTTCACTTTTTATATCACAGTTATTGTTAAGAATAAATTCCAAACAATAACTGACATTTTGTTGCAATATATTTTAGGATTTAGTTAATAATCTACACAGTTATGTCATATTTTTATACTTGCATGCTGTTTTGTTAACAGCATAAAATGAGAATTTTTTCAATTTTTTTTTAAACATTTTTTTTTTTCATTATGTAATTGTGACCCGTACTGAGGTTCTCCAAAGAACAAGTGGAACAAGTTCACATCTGTTAAAATGTTATACAGTGAAAATAATTAACCACAATGCGTCAAAAAATTAATCAGATACAACTATGTAAATATTTTTAAATCACATATTCATTAATAATTATCTTTTCAAAGCCAACTGTCCTTCACAATAAAAAGTAAAGATGGAAAAAAGAAACCCAAAAATTTTTTTTCTTTCAATAATTGTAATGAAATAAACATCCCATGTACCTAATAATTATGGAACTACATGAAAATAATATCACAAACCATGCTTATTATGATCATATATAATGTTTATGAAATATAAACAATGCTTTCAGCAAAAAAAAACTCAAAATAATGCCTGTAAACATATTAACAAGAAAGTGTCCTTTGTCCTGACTGTTCGCGGGATCTACTCCATTTTGGGATCGGATTGTGTGGCGCTCTCCTTAGCTTGGTGAGCCTGTAACACAGCAACTGCTTCTCTAACCTGTCAATACACAAAACAATTTTTAAGGATACAGTTTTGAGAAGTATAAAAGAAGACCTCTAGTTATTCTATTACCATAGAAACCGTTACAGTTTTAGGTAATTTTGGTTGAACTGTTAAGTGCAGTATGGTTGTATTGTTCACAATGATTTGGTGTTATTTCTTGGCTTTCCAAAGTTTTGGATGGATGGATGACATTCAGTGGCAATCATTTAATGCATATCAGGACAAGAACATGCTGATATGAATATGAACCCTGCTTTGTACTAGACTGACAAGGTGACGGAATTTTAATATGTTAGCTCACAAGGTATCAGTACGCAGGAAGACATATCACCCCACAATGACACATACTGACTGAGACAACCAGTCTTGTGCTCTTAACTTTTATATGCCATGTGCATGGTGGAGAAGCAGCAAAAACCAATTTTAATGTCTTTGGTTTGTCTCGGCCAGGGATTGAACCAACGAGCGACCTTCTGCACTCCAGGCCGCCAAAGTTTTCATGAAAATTAATTCAGAAATGTGAAATTGTATTTAAGGAATTACATATCATATTTTACCTATTTTATAGGCATATGAATGTATTCTATGGGTTTTAGTTAAAATTTTTGGAACATGAAGTATTTTCTCCAATATGACCGTCATTGAAAAAGTCTGTTTAACGTCTACTATCTAAAGATCCTATCATTCAATTCTAACTGTCTTAAAAGTGACTTTTTTTTAATCTTTATGATTTGGTCAAGAGACACATCTCAAATGCAAACAGATTTTTGAAAACACAACTTATAAAACTGCATGCCAGGTGAAAGTACACAAGGTGCCAGAAACTGGAAATTGGGAAGAATCCATTATTTTATATAGGAATATACATGTATAAAGATTAAAATGGTCAAAATCTAGAAATCCGGCAACTCCAAATGTTCCGTTTATTTTAGTATATACCTTAGCCTCCAGTGACTCCTTCGATTCTAACATGTGCAGTAACTCCGAGTTGTCGATTTCCAGTAACATTCCTGTTATCTTTCCAGCCAGGGCTGGGTACATGTTCTCAATCAATGGGAACAACCGTTCTCCCAACATCTGTTTCTGTTCCTGCTGAGGGGCGTCGGCCAACATAGTGGCTGTCAATGGCTCCTGCCCTTGTACCTGGATAACTCCCTGGGCTTGAGGCTATAAAATTGAAATAGATTACAATGTTAATCAAACTGAATTAAATTTTTTAAAATCAATGTAACATTGCTGAAATACTGGGTTGTCACCTAGTAAATATCCCATTATGAGGCAGTTGCTGTTTTCCCGTTATTCACATTAACTATTGTTCATCCTCTTTAATTAATACTGATGTGAACAAATCAGTCGGCATGCTGAACTGGTTTTAAACCCATGAACTCAGTGCTCACAGGCTAGTGATTGTTTGTAATTAGATGAACTACCTCGATAACTCAGCCATTATATTACGTTTTTGACAAATCCAGAATTCAAAAAGCAGAATTCTATTAAACATGTATATATGTGTCCAATGGCCACTACATGCCCCGCCAATGATGTAAGTATTTCGTAAATAGAATTACATTTGTTGACTTTCAAGTCCCTAACGACAGTGTAGATGAAATACTATCTCTAATCACTTCATGAAAAACTACTTTAAATCTATTTTGAAATTCCATGAAGAAATTCAGTTGATGACCCATGACTTCAAGGTCACAGCATCCTTTTCACTTCAAAATACTATTTTTCATATCACAAGCTATCCATGTAAAAGTTTCAGGATGATACCAAAACTCCTTTGTGAAAAACTACCTTAAACCTGAACCTCATACTGACGCACAAACCTAAAAGTATATGCCCGGCCTGCCTTACAGACGGGGCATAAAAATTATATAAAACCATCCCTGTAAACAATACCATTTTGAAACCTCTACTCCCTAAAATTATTCTCTATATTCAAATCCATTGGATATTCTCACATTTTCATATCTTATGTACAAACCATGATTTATAAATTAACATACTTGATTCATGACCATGTTCGGTTGTCCTCCAACCTGTTGTTGAGTCCTCATTGGTGGTTGATACTTGTACCTACTGGCCGGATTGGCTTGCACACCTGCTGGTGCAACTACTGGTGCCCTGCCAGGTACTGGCTGTGGCATACGGGTAGGTTGTCCGTTAGCCGATTGGCCTGTGATCGGTCTAGCATTTAAACCACCACGGATAACTGGTCCTGTAGGTCTGGATCCAACGTTAGGTGGATTAGATGGTCTAACTGGTCCTCCAGGCATGTTCTGGAATCCTGTGGAAGCAAAAAAGTGGAATTCCATTGTACTATTGCCGGCAATGTTGTAACAGTCTTTGTTATGATTTCTTTATTTGTTACTATATGTGATTACTGCTCTAATTAATGCTTGACAATTATGTCTTCTGCTATGCCTCAATGCATCTTTATGATGAAAAACAGCAATCAAATTATTTAACATTTGCTATGTGAATGTGGTTATCCAATATTTGTCAGTTTCCAACCCCACAACTGTGAGTTGGGACTATCTACTACTGATCAATTAATTAACAATTAAGTACAAAGACTGCTTGACCATCAAGGAATAAGTTGGCAAATAAACAATTAGGACCTTTAAAGTATCTCCTTAAGACAGAAAATTATTATTATACTAACCACTTGCTGGAGTTGGTTGTCTTATGTGAGTCTGCCATCTTGGACTAGCTCTCATCTGTTGCATCTGATTTGGAGCGTAGAAGTTACGCTGACCTTGTGTCATTGTAGGCAGAATGTAACCTGGTCCCGCCTGAGGAAACATCTGACTCATCATACCCGCAGGCTGGCCCTGAAAATTATATTTTTTTTACTTTTTTCAACAAAGCAAGTATTTCAATCAGCCAGGAAAAAATCAATTGTGATATGGAAACGTTAACAAAGACATTGATTCAATTATTTTCCATTTCTATAGCCAAAACAAGATAAATTTTGCTGGTATTATCCTAAAAAAAAATTTTAATTGCAGATCACTTATGTCTGTCAATGTGCTATGGCTGCAATATTCAAATTACATTAACCCTTTCACTGTAGTCCCCACAGGAAGTAACCTTTGCACGATGGCTTCCGTGACAAGATGGTTACTTCTTTGTTAATGTTTTAGAGCATTAATTTTGGGCTATTTATTCTTTATTTGAATAAAAATGTTAAGAAAATATGTTTTCTTTGTGATCTATTTAGTTTTTGAATGAAAATGCAAAGTCTTGGCAGCAAACAGGGCTGTCCGCTGCTGGATATGTTGAAATCCTTCAAATATCTTTAAAATCACTCTAAATATACAATTTTGTCATTAAAAATTATAAAAATTATTTCAAGAACTAAAGTTACAATCATCAATGTCCATTCCAATCAATTTTGGACAAATTCTGCACGTTTGATACAAAATACATACTTTCCTGGCACCAAATCTTGCCAAAAAATTTCTAAAATTCATTTTACTAACTTTAAAACCCCATAAAATCATCAAAGTTTGGTCTTTTTTCATGCCAATTTTCGTAAAGGATCAACCATTGTTTTATCTTTATTCGGGTATGAAGTACAAGAAAGTTAACTCTTGATCTTCGCTCCAAGAGCGGGAAATACAAAACCTATGTGACAATCCTGGTAAACCGGAACTCCTCGTCAGCAAGTTGACTCAGGAATACCAGTCAACTGGGACTCGTCAGCAAAATGGTTAAGCACTAAAGTTTTTGTCTCTTAAACTTATAAAGATACATTAAACTAACCTGCATTCTAATGCTAGCCAGACGCTGCATATACTGTGATTCCAAATGAGCCTTCCTATCTTCTTTACGCTGTGCTAGGGCCACATACAATGGTTTAGCTACAACGATTCTGCCATTCATTTCTGTGACAGCTTTGGTAGCCTCTTCCGGGGAACTGAAGCAAACAAAACCAAATCCTTTTGACCTGCCTCCTTCTGTCATGACCTGAAAAATATATCCTTTTATAATCTAATCATTTTCATATTGTGTGTTAAAGATTTATCATTTTTGTGCTTTGATGTATATTAGTTATGATATTTAGCCAAAAAACAATAAAATTTATTGTAAACCCCCCCCCTTTTTTAGCTAAAAAAAATTTGAAATTTTCTTTTTAATTTATGAAATATGAAATAAATTGCCCCCTCCCCAATTTCTCTTTTGTGGTCATAAACCTAGTGTTTAAATTTCATAGATTTCTATTAACTTATACTGAAGTTATAGTGCGAAAACCAAATGTCTTCGGACGACGACGCTGACGACGCCAACGTCATACCAATATATGACCGCAAAAATTTTGCAGTCGTATAAAAACAGCATATATTTTTAGAAAGTTCATATTATGATGTAAATGTGTACCAAGTTTCACGAAGATGTGACCCATTTCCTTAAAATGAGGATGGGTGGACAGATGGACGAACGAAAGCACAGACCGAAGATTTATATGTCCCCAAACCATCTTTTGGAGGGACATAAAACTACAAACAAAACAAATTCAACACCAAAGAATGCTTAAGGATACAAACCTATGATAGTTTTGCTTGTCGAAAAAACAGCACACATCACAATAATGTTGTAAGCATAGTAAATATCACTGAATAATGTCTCACCTTTGCACTGGTTATAGTGCCAAACTGAGAGAATTCTTTCCTCAACCTTTCATCGTCAATATTATCATCCAGATTTTTTACATAAAGATTGACTCCCTGGTATCTATTAATTCTCTCCATTCGGATTCTCTCAAACTTGTCCTTCAACTCGGCCTGTCTCTCTGCCTTTTTCTGTGCCCTACCAGCAAACAGATTTCTGCCATGTATATCTATACCGTTCAGTTCTTCAACAGCCTGCCAAAGAAATTTTCATTTTATTTTGTTAAAATCTGACTAAAAAATGGATTAAGCTCCAGACAAAAATATTTAATTTATATAAATCAATTATTTCCTGGCCTTTTTTCTACTTCTTTTAACTATATTTTATTTTAGTTGGGGTTTTTAAGCCTTTTTCAGCACATTTGGCTATTTCACGGCGGCCAGTTTTTATTGGTGGAGGAACCGGAGTACCCGGAGAGGACCACTGACCTTCTGTAGGAAAATTGACAATCCTTGTCAATTAAGATCGGAGTCGAACACTCCCCGTCACAGGTGAGATTCGAACTCGCAACCTCCGCGTTGACAGGCTGATCATTAGTAGTCATAACGAACTACCTAGACCACTCGGCCACCGAGGGCAACTTCTTTTTACAAGGATAAAATAAATTGCAAGCAATTACAGATATATCAATGGACTTTGAGAAAAATAAACATCAAAGTTGACTTGTAATTCCTCCTGACACAGATGTTACATATCATATAGCTGAAAAACTCTTTGACCAAGATGTTGCTTGATTTTTCATATAAATGCTGGGATTTCTGAAGTTAGATGTACCAAACTGCGAAACTAGACAGCCATTTATCTTCATTGTGAGCAATATTTATCAACAAAGGCACAAGAGTAACAGTTGGAAATTTTCCACCTACCAGCTACTTCTGAAATCTATGCAAATAAATTTTCTTTTTGACCGACAATTTTTAGGTCCTAGGACACAATGTTTACCTTTTGTGCAGCCTCTGGTTCCTCAAAACTAACAAATCCAAATCCTCTACTTTTCCCAGTCATATCAATCATGATCTACAATGTATACAGTACATATAAGCTGATCTGTAAATAAATCCATTTAAAAATGACATTTTATATTTTTTGTTTAAATCTTCTATTAAATTTGAGAGTGGAAGACAGATATCCAGGAAGCCTTAATAGTTTTATTTCTACATTTAGGATGAATCTGAAAACATTTAAATAACAGATTAATCATTAACAAGTTAAGTACTTTTCTGTTGCAAGTACAGCTCAAAGTACATCGTGTACAAAAAACTGTAAATATACCTTAACACTGATTAGTTTTCCATATGGCTCAAACATATCTGTCATTTCCTCCTCTGTCATCTCATCACCAAAGTTCTTCACATAGACATTGTTAAATTTCTTCATTTTATCACCCAAGATTTCAAGTCTTTCTCGTCTGTTCATGAAGCGACCCACAAACCTGAAAAATTAATACAGCATGCAATCTCCGTCGTTCAGACAATGAGTGTATTTAACCACTGCAGTATTTTTATCTTAAGATTTAACCTTGAGCACTTTCTGTTCATTTTCTGACCCAGAATCCAGAACATCATGGTCGGACTCAGTTTTTTATTTTTTCCCTATTAGCATGAATTTTTGGTTCAAATATTGCTTCTACAAAAATTGAAAATAACCACTTTAAGGTAATCAAAAAAGGCTTCGAAGCCATAGGGAAACACTTCAGATTTTCTTTGGCCTCACTTAAGAGTTTCAAACATTTCTAAAATAATTTTGTTGAAAACCAAAAAGCCAACACGAGACCTTGACAAACAAATCTTTCAAAACAAATGTTCAATTTGCAAAAGAAAATTAGTTGTCGCGACTACACACATATTTACAATTAAGAATTGATTATTTACTCATTTCCAGATTGTAACATCCGACAAAACAGTTTTGTCCGCTTCGGAATTTTCATTATCATCAAACTTTTTAGAACTGCTGAACAGCCCTAAAGTAAATAGTAGAATGATGACGGAGTAAACTAGAAAAATGGAAGCAATAAAATTCCTGCAATAATCAAATGCTTTTTTTCAATGGTCAAACTTTTTACAGAAGGTCTGCAGACCTTCGTAGTTTAAAAATAGACATAGTGGAGTCAGCATGAAACTGTTAAAGTATGAACACTGGCTTAAAACTTACACTTTTTTACCATTCAGCAACATGCCGTTGACCTTATCAATAGCATGTCTTGCAGCTTCTTCTGTCTCAAAATGTACAAATCCGTATCCACGTGATCCATGCTCATCACAAACTATCTATAAAAAAGAGAATTTTACATACATGATACAATCATACTTGTAATAAGTCTGTTTATTATAGTACAGCAGGGTTCTAAGAATTTTTCATGTCGAGTCCATTTTTCAGAATGGTGAGTCCCAGGACTCTTTGCCACTTTTTTGACATATGTTCCTGCATGATAGGCCTATTGTACTATTGTTAAAGTTTAATTAAAATCATGTGATGCCTCAAAATACTGACAAATATAATTTCTAAAAAAAAAATTGTACATATGCAGTGGTGCCCCAATTTCTGTTATAGATATGAGCAAAAATCTTTGCACCTTTTTATTATTGCCATTTAATTTTTAAATATTTATTTATCTATAATCTTTACTATTATTTTTTCTTAAAGATACTCTTAAAATCCTCCCATTGACCTTGTTTGAACACCTTTATAATCAATATTGACAAAATTTCCATAAATAAGTCAAAATCCGCTATATCTAGACAGGGGTCAACTTACGCACTAGCCCGAGGCCAGTAGAATTTCGATAGGGCCGATGAACATAAAGATTAATGGCCCCATTGGCCAGTACATTTGTCTATATTTTCACTTAGATAGTATTATTAGGACAAATTTTGTTTGAGTAGGCCCAATTAATTCACGATCTAACTGGCCCTATTGGCCATACTTTTAAATTTTGTTAAGTCAACCTCTGTCTAGGCCAATTTATTTATGCTGACACCGATGTTGGACAAATCTGTTATTACGAACATAAAAAACTCCCGACTGCATAGAAAATTATATAACTATGAAAAGGATTGGAATCAAATTAATAACTCTGGAATTAAAGAACATATAACGTTAATTTTTAACCCATTTTATTATATCAATCTGCTGACTGTCCACTGTATTCTTCCAGTCAAAACGAAATTTCACTCGATAACGGAAGCCAAAGTTCAACATGGTCAATAATCGGCCAACGTGGACCGGATAGTTGGTGGGCATTGAGCAATCAGTTATACTTGCTGTGTACTACATGTACATCAATGACAAAATTTGAAATATGATCATTTTTTTGTCTCTATCATAAATTTTTTGTATCTTCTATCATATAATAGAAAAAAAATTCTATAATTCAAGCCACAGTATCACTAGAATAAAGTAAACATCTAAATAGGGGGTGAACAGGCTTTAAAATATACAGATATGTGCAGATATGAAAACATTACAGAGATTCCTTACTTCTGTCAGATGCACAGTTCTCTCTGTTTTGTTTTAAGGGAGAAGTCACTTCTCCCTAACATTTTGAAGTGTGTTGACTGTTGAGCCCTCCATCTCTCCCGAAGGTTTGTTCAAATTCCCACCCTAATTAAACTCCTCAACTCACCTTACAAGATAAAATATTTCCAAAGGCAGAGAAGGTATCATATAAAGCCTTGTTGTCTATACTCTTGTCCAAATTCTTGATAAACACATTACCAACACCAGACTTTCTCAGAGATGGATCTCTTTGTGACCACATGATTCTGATTGGTCGACCTTTAATTGTGTCGAAGTTCATTGTGTCAAGAGCCCTTTCAGCTGAAATAATATTAAAACTACTAGTTGAGATTTTCTTTTCTAAAAAGGATTGTTCAAATAGTGAATAAGTCTAAATAAACAAGTAAAATGAGCTATTCCAGAAATAGTCTGTTCCTTATGAAAGATAATGGATTTCCAAATTTTTTTTCTTTTGGATAGACAATTAGCACGATTTGGTTTGTCAAACTTTGTTTTCACAAATTTCATATGTTTTCTAAGGAATTTTTTTTCAAAGTTCAATTCTTTCGTACAAGTTCAGAGTATTTCTGGAAAAGCCCAATTACAACCATAATGTTCCAATCATTAGAAAATTCAAGATCATAAACACGATTATATCAGAGAAATGTAAACATCCAGTAACATTCTGCAATTACAGGGACAAAACTTAACATTATTTTTCCAGGGACCAAACAATTTAATGCTAACAAATGTTAACTTTGTATGTAACAATGATATTTTATTCTTTTCAAATTTGTAACACTCAAACTTATACTCCAGTCTTGTTCTACTGTAATTCTGTTTGGGATTCTGTACCAAGTCAGAAAAATAGCTCCGGAAACAGACATTATCCTAAAAGGGATTAGCTCTACTGTATTACTTATTACAAAATTATACAGAAGGAATGGATATGGGGACTTTCTATCACAAGTATGGATATATCTTAGAAAACTGGACAATCTTACAAAACTTTAGAAAATAACCATTTATCAAGTCGATACTTTTATTTCTGTTCTTTATATACTCTTTTTGCTGATTTTTTTAATTTCACTGAAACATATGCTATGTATGTGTTATTTCTGTTTTCTTTTCCCACACTTAATCTTAATAGTTTAATATAATGAATTATTCCAAAGCCTTTTGCTAAATAGCAACTTTTCTGTGGAGGCTCAATACAATGTACCTTCTGAATATATCCACAGAAAAACGAAAATGCAAATAATTGATAACACAGAATACCGGAATAGTAAATGGAATGAATCCATGATTCAGTTCCATATTGACAACTTTTCAAAAATAACATAATAATGTGAGATCTGATATCAATAAACAAAATCCTAACGCATCGAAAACTACATGTAGCAGGTGACCAAAGTGGGTTTTTATTATTAACATGAACTCCCTGGTTCCTGAAATAACCTTTCTAACTTCTCCATGTTGATGTAAATAATTTTCGTTGGGGAACAGTTTTTATTGATATTGCAGGAAGGAACAGCACTGGGAATTGAATTCACTGCAAAACACTTTAGTCGCCACCCGAGCAAATAGGAAAATAAATTCGCCCACCAAAATATCGCTGCCTTGGGTGACCATTAGGCTTTATCCCTGAATTTAAGAATTTGTATTGGGTGGTCTTTGAAGGAGACCATCATTCAAATACGTCCTTCCACAGATTGAACCTGGAACCTTTGGATAAGTAATCCACCACTCTACCAACTGAAATAAAGCAGTCACAGTGTTCTCCCCATATCTAAATAGCATTCTAGTACCGCGGTGGTATATTTCTCAACCGCGTTGCTATCAGCATCGCTGGGGTGCTATATATTTTATCGCCGTGGTATTAAAGTCGTCAGTTCATTTTTTCCCCACGCTGGTGTATTTCATTTCAGGTACACTGTTGAACACGCGCTCAACGATTTAACTGGTTTCCCGTTGAGTTATTACAAACAAATAGTATATACCAGGTGTCCAGTTGATTATCATGGTATCAACGTTACGGCAGAGGTCATTTAAATACATTTACAGTGATGTTACAAATCAAAAGTGTTATGTTGACTTTCCATCACTCAAATAACTGGGAAGAAAATTGGCAAATGACATTTTGAATGGTTACCTCTATTAATCCCCATAACTGGCACCTACATAAAAACCCTAACATTGTAAGAAAATATAAACTGTGAAATATCAAACCCCTGTATTGGCTAGTATTTTGAGGAATATTTTGTAGCTAGTAGTGAAAAACCTTACCATCTGCTGGTTGTTGAAAGTTGACATATGCATAGCCAAGCGAACGTCTTGTGATCATATCTCTACAAACTCGGATACTCAGGACTGGGCCCGCTGTGGAAAACTTTTCGAACAACATAGCTTCGGTAACATCTGGGTGAAGATCCCCCACGTAAAGGGAAGCCATCGGATAACTTTGACCAGCTGGATTGATAGTCGTCATTTTCGGAGGTTAATATGGCGCTGTTGCTAGAAGAAATAAGTTGATTTCACGTCTGTTCGGGTCAAACCTACCGTTTCAGTAGTATTTTTTTACAGTTTTATACACTTTTTCGATTTTTTTGTATTTTTTAAATGTGTTTATGCTTAATTTCTTCCAGGTTTAGTGTTGTGTGAGAGGAACGTTTCGCACACAACACACGGCAACCTCACGATATGAGAAGAGGGATGGTAAGGGAAATTTTACATCCATTTATATACCAACCGAAACAGGAAGTTAATCCATGAAAATAGTCCACGATAAATGGCAGTAATTTGTGACAATTTACTTTATTAATTGACTATATTATAATTGTGGAATTATAAATATGAAGTGTATTCTTAAAAGGAAAAAACATTCCAACTATTTACTGATTATTTTATGAAATCATTAAAGAATTTATCACACACATTTTTGAATTGTGACGTCAAATATTCATACAGCATTTATTACATGGTTAACTCCCCTGAAATATTCCACGTGTCTGAACGATCAAATGACGCAATATATATTCAGGCCCATGGCCATAATTATCAAACATATATTTGTTTCGCACATGATCTTTTTTACTGATAAGGCGAAAACATTTTCTAAATTCAGAAAGTATATAGTATGTATACAATAAAACAACATAAAAAAGAAAAAAATATAGAGGAATACAAATGTAATTAAATATACCGGTAGTTTGAAATAAAGAAATAAATAAAATAATTGACAAAAATTATAATGATAATAATAATATCATCAAATGAAATGTATACATGGTACAAACATTTAAGAAACATCAACCGAAGATTAAAATAGATACTCGAGTTGATTATATACTGGCCTTTTCATTAAAAAGTATTAATTATTTTTACTGATTAAATTTTATCTTTATTACCATTGTTTTTCTTTATCTTAAACATAGAAATAAACATGATAAAATAAAGCTATATGTGATGCATCTCTATGCAAATTAATTAATATTCTTGATGGTCAAATCTGCATTTCCAGCACGACCGACTTATATATAATTCTATTATTATATTTAATAATATATAAATTGAAGATTCCATCAGTTTAGAGATAATTGTTAATGTGTGATGCTTTGAAGAAAAATAATTTTACTTGTGTTGAATTAATATAGAAGTCGGTTTCTACATCTCCAAACAGACCTTAAAGGGCTGATCGCCTCCATGAAAATTCATGTTGTAAACCCCCCGCCCCCCGCCCCCACCCCATTCGTTTATAATTGGTCACAAAGAAACATTTTTGGTCTTATTTAAAAGATTAAATGTCATTCTTCTTGATAAATTGACATTTTTGTTTTTAAAAATGTAAGCTATTCTTTTTCTATAACTTAAAAGTGGAATATATTTTGCTATGAATGTCGAAAATATGTAATATTTAACTGGCCTACTAATGGCTGAATATTTAACTAATAAAATATATATGTTGCATGTTGACAGTGTATTTACGGAATTGTACAATAACCACAAAGGATATTATTATACTTTATGTAAAAATGCAAGCTTTTTATTTGTCAATTTGTGTGTAACATTCTAATCGAACACATGCCTCGATCAGCATGTACCATTTTTAACTCTCGTGCTTTTTGTAAAAATTTGTCATTTTATCCATGTACTAGACTGCAGGCAAATATAAAAAACAAATTAAAATACGTGTGGCTATATTAGAGTGGATGTATTTTGACACATGTGCAATCATGGAATTAATAGTTTAGATAGAGCACATATCTTGGACCAAAAAATGTCAACATGCAGTACTGAAGTCACGAAACCAAGGCAAAATATTCAGTATAATAAATTAAATTACACATGACTGATAGAGCAGATTTTTTTACCCCTCTAAAACATTGCCAACCTTGGCTTCGATATATAGTCATGTGTTTTTTATATTAACTTAAATGCCCTGAGTGGACATGAAATGGAACATAAATAAAAAATATTAAAAATTATCATTACTCATGCAAGTATCTTCCGCAGAATGCCCAAAAAGATATTTCATTTCCCCCACTCATATCTATCATCATTTTTTTTAAAAAGTATATGAATGTCAGTAATGGTATGTAAAATAATTTATGCCATCTTAAAATAAGGAAATAAAAATGGTTTTGACAAAAGCTTACAATTGTCTGTTCTGGCCAATTTAATGTGAATTCTGTAAAAAAAAAATCTAATATTATTTAATCAATGTATACATGATATAGGCTGAAAACACGAAAACTAATAAAAACTACAAACTACCCAAAAATTATAATACCACATATTTTTTTATCCAAATAATTAAAATATCTCTCAAATATCGTCAGGAATCTTGACGACCCGATTTCGCAGCACGTCAAAAGAAACAATTTTTCATTTTTCAGGTACGAAGTTGGAGGGAGGGAGGGGTGGTCCGCATATGTTTTTTTTCGGAGAAATTGCACGTGGCTTAATAGAATTACCGAATTAATACTTTGCAATTTATGGAGACGAGAACAGAGTGAAAAGAATACGTCCCAGATCTGTCATACATATATGTGTGTGTGTAGGTTTGATTAAAATCAACAAATTCCACTGTTTTGATAACAATATTTCCGTGTCACATGATTCGAAAAAAGAAAAAAAAAATCATTAATACCTTTCAACTGTCTAGGTTTTTCAAACGTAATCTTATTTAGCAAACATTAAATATGAACATAATATAGAAAATGAACAAAGGACTTGAATAATTTATACTTAAAGCAATGTTGGTAAAAGTTGGGATAGCCGTTATTTTAAAACTATTCACATTCGGTAAGTTTTATAAATTTAAAATCTACTTCACAGAGATCTACGTTTAGCACATGCAACAGGAACAAGTATACAGTGAATTACATTGAAAATATTATATACTTCGTAATGATGATATTTAGGACACAACATTAGTACTTATAGGAAGGAAGAAGTTTGATTCTCATTGTAAAGGTGACAAGGAAATAATATTGAATACCAGCCTGGTAACCCTTTTCTCCTACATATGCCATTGTTATATTCTAGGTGTTATTGTTGCCCACCTAAGTTTGTATTAATGCATTTTGATTTCAGATTCCTTCTTTGTCCAAACCATCAATAAAAAAAAAAAGAAAAAAAAAAGAAAAACCAATTAATTTTCCTTTATATTCTGTAACTGGTAATTTTTGAAAAATGTTATTATATGTATCGTGCATTTCGTAATTTTAAGTTAACGGAGCAGGACATGCTTACCCTTCCGGAGCACCTGTTGCCACTCCGGTTTTGAATGGGAGTTAACATTACTTGTGCTGTCTTGTTCTAGTTTTGTTTAGTTTATAATACGTTTTTTTTTATTCTTTTAGTAATACTTGATTCCTTGCGGTGTTTGTTTGTTGTGTTCCATTCTCATGACTTTGTCTTTTCCTTGGACTTCAAATTTGTGGATTTGTCCCATTTTTTTGTCGATTCGGTATTCTTTTGTCGATATTTAACGGTCTTGCATCTGTAATTGTATTATCAGGACATGCTTACCCTTCCGGATAAAACTTTAATGAACCAGCAAATTCTGCAGGCCATTTTAAATCTAAACACTTGCACTGTCATTTTGTAAAAACGTTGGTCAAAAAGATATAGGTCCTATAGAGTGAGTTTAGTGAAAAACATGTATACTTAGTGCTGCTGGAAAAACTTTTCGCATAGAAATGTGTTTTTTTGGCAGATTCCACATGTATTTTAATTATAGTATAACTATTACATTGAGTGTGGTGAAATACCGGGATATCCGAGTAAAATCAAAATCGATCATTCACCCAGTTATTTCACTGTACGTAGGAAATGACGTAACAAAGCCGTCGCCAGCGACGTTGCTATACAAAGGTTGACGCGTAGTCATATAAAAAACATAATCCTTTGTATTTTCTCGTTAAATCTTCTGAACACATGGAATATTTCAATGCAAGAAACATAATAACTCGAAATTCGAATACCAAAGATTTACAACTCGTGACCGAAAAACACAAACAATTCACTCATGCGTTACGTGCATTCGTGAATTAATATGTTTTTTAGTAACTCGTTGTAGATTTTTTGGTATTCGCTTTTCAAGATTAGTTCTTCTTATTGAGAATTAATTCCCAGTGGCTTCAAAATATCCTGATTTAACCACGGGTAGGCCATTTACGCCAAATATTTTGCCACGAGAGAAAGCGAGTGGTAAAATATCGGCATAAATGGCCTACCCGTCGTAAAATCTGGATATTATCAAGCCACCGTGAATTATTTCCATTCTAATAGGACATTTTCTACGACATTTTGAAACGCCGCAACATAGGTATTCAGACACGAAGACGCCATTACACAACGCAAATTATACTATGACGTCGTTAAAGCTTGTGGGAAACTTTACAATATCGTTGCCATACCAATATATTCATGTTTTACCACGGATGTAGACCGAAAGCATTTGAAGAAGGTCATATTAGATTAACTAATATACGTGTAGTGTCAAGAATTAGATCGACAATATAACAATCAATATGGCAATCTTTGATACGATCATGTATACACCTTACAAATTTGCTCGGGGGGGGGGGGGGGGGGGGGGGGGGGGGGGCACTTCCTATATACAAGGTGATAGGACGTGCCGCTGGAATAGGTCACCTTTTCAAGCTTGAAAATATGTGAATAGGTCGGGAAAACTATCATAAATATATCATAAGGTCAATAAAGTACACATTACTTGTTATACGAAAAGCCCTGTATTTTTGGCTCAGATTTTTCCTCAGATTTTTTCCTTAGATTTTTTCACAGGGGACACACACCGCACAGTCAACCAATATTAATATGAGAAAAGGTTACATTTTTACCTATGCAATATATGAAAAGGTATACATTTTAAAAATTTTAATTATATGAAAAGGGTGGGGTTACAAAGCCCCAGCGACACCCCCTATCAATTAAGTATAGAAGTGGCCCCCCCCCCCCCCCCCCCCCCCCCCGAGCAAATTTGTTAGCATGTTAAAGCCTCCCCTGTAGATGTAGAAAAAGAGTAGACTAAAATGCCGCTACAATGGCCGCTGTCGCATCCGCCAAGTGGCGAGGGATTTTGCACGAGTTGTTTTAACTTGTTTCCCAATCCACTATATAAAAAAAATAAATCTAATTAATTACTTCGGTAAAATAACTGAAATTTAATTACTTGAATAACTCGATCTTCAAAAATTGTTTTGGGGATGTAATTGTAATTTAATTAATTACTTTTTAAACTAATTGACCCCAGCTCGCAGTTTTTAGCACATTTGATTATATTGTGTACCTTATTGGGCGAATTTCATGTTAATTCGTGTCTATTCATTTTAAGTATTAAGCTTCGTAATTTTGTGGCTGCATATTTATAACGTGTCATCTTCATATGTTTCGAAAAATTAGAAACTATGAAATTAAAAGTTCGAGGAAGTAAAGTTTTCATCTAAAGTCTGTTGATATGTACGACTACATCTGGAATTTATATTGGTTGAGACTCTCCCACGTGATATTGAACAAAACATCGCGTTTCCCTCTCAGATACGTGTTTCACCATTATATCTCAGTTATTCGAAATACACTAGGGATAGTGGAATAAATCAAATCATTAATTTCCCTCGCATTAGGGAACTATGAAGATTTGTTCACCCTCGAAAAGTCATGTGTCACTCGGGCAAGCCCTCGGGAAACATGACTTTCCTCGGGTGAACAAATCTTCATATTTCACTAATGCAAGGGAAATAAATGTATAATGTTCAGTGCTGAAAATATGGAAATCCATAACAATAAAACAAAAATGTTGTTACACAGAACATATTTATATTTCAAAATTACCGAAAAAGGTGGTCAAAAATTTTAATTTTCAAATTAAGGACAAAGCTATTCACGAGAGAAAAACTCATTATTTTTAAAAATTCTTCAATTTTTAACTTTAAAATTCTAAGTATCAATTCTTTAAATTTGCAAAAACTAATCAATATCTTAGATAGTTTTGGCTTTATCTTTCTGGTAATTTTGCCATTTTATAATTTTGGATTGTTGTTGAGGTTTTTAACATTTTAGGCCTTGAGCTCATCTCATGGGTCGACCATATTTTTTTAATGAATCTAAAAATCACGAGTGAAATGAATCAGTTAATTTATAAGGAAGTAGAAACAAATACTTACAAGAAAAAGTAAATACCGATATGGATTTTGTCCTTTTTTGACATTATATCTTCCGCAAAAGTGCAATTATTATTGTGTTCTTTTATTAACCAAAGGGAAGTGTATTGTCACAATGTTAAAATAAATTATATCAGATGAGGTTAGGTGACAACCTATACTTAACACTGATTAATTTAACAAGTTGCATGGCTTGGGAAAAGTTTCATATAAGAGTCGATTAAACTGCCATATATCTTAGAATTTACTGCTATTTTTCATCGTTAAGAGGGCTCATAAAAAGAACAACAACAGTGTTTCGATTTTTGCACTTTGACCTTAAAGACGCTTGATTTTGGTATATGGGCAATTTAAAAAAAAATGTGCATTTTTAACATTGCAAGATTGAGAAAAAACAGTTTCCTTGAATCATCATATTTTTTTAAACTTGCAAAATATATGATACTTTTTGAATAAAATACTCAAATATTCAATCTTAATGACATAATATAAAAATAAGATTAACACATTTTCGACTGATAGTGCAAAATTTTGTCTATCCTGTTACCACATTTGTGAGACTTTTTTTTTACTACGAACAGGAAAAATGTGAAAAAACATATTGTTTGTTTCTCAAAGATACGTTAGTGATGCTTCAGAAAACAATGACATAATATTTAATTTCTTTGCATTAACAAGATAAAAATATCACTTAATATTGCGTCCTGAAAAAACTTTCTAAAAATAGATTTTCAAATGCTGCAAATATTACTACAATCAACGCAAAACCAACTGAAGAACTTCCTTATATTTGGCTTATATTGGACTGTTGAATCAATACAACACTACCCAACACTTAGTTCTTTGATTACATATAATTTTAGTAAAACGCTATTTTCTCTGGTAACAGGAACGGGCATCGAAGGTTTACAGATACATATTTATCTATCCTGTTATCAAGTTGGGGTAACAGGACAGACAGTAAGAGGATAGATAAAATTATATTTCTATTATTGATCGCATTGCAAAAGAACAGCTCCCCTTGCATAGTTGTTTGTTTTTCCTTAAAGATATGTGGACTATCAAATGTTTCATTTCATTTTCAAGTATAATATTTCATAAGGTCTACAGATACATAGTTGTTTATTCTTATACTTAATCTGTCTATTCTGTTACTTTATTCAAGGTACCAGGATAGACAGTAACAGGATGGACCAAATTATATGTTTATTGATTATAATTCGAAATAACACCTCCTCTTACATTGGTGTGTGGTTTTTTAGTTAGCGTTCTTTGTTTCCAAACAGTTGTGACCCTTTTGAGAACGTATGGGTGTGGTAATGTATAAATTTGTTGGTAACATGATAGATATTTTAAAAGGGTACGCTAACAGTTTGACTTACTTTTCTGGTTATAACTTAGATTCCGTTTCTTCTAACGTTCTATTGTTTTGGTTGTAATTTGGAAAACTTGTGTACTTTTGATTTCATCATTAGATAGAAGATATTCGTATTTGCAGGCAAAAATTATTGCTCTGCAAATTTTACACCGGTAACAGGACAGACATGCATTTCATGGACGCCAACATAGTTTACTTTTTTATGAGCAGATATATAAATATCTTCAAGACTTTACTTTCTTGTTAAAATTCAATTATATGCTATTCAAAAAAATAATTTTGCCGATTTGAAAACATACAAAAAATCATTAAAACATAATGTGCAAACATGGTTCTCTCAATCCGGACACTCGCAAATTGCTCAATATTGAGCTTCAAAATCTATTTTGGATTGCAAGGAGAAAATCGTTCTCATTATAGATGTGCCGATTTGAAAAAAGTTCGAACTTTTGGTTGAAGCACAAAAAAATTATTCCATTGTGTCTGAATATTATTTTAACATAGGTGGACAGGAAAAGTGGCTTTCTTTTTTTTAAAATGACCCATAACCAGTTGTGAATTATGTTTACTATGATTGGATGAAAAGATGCTATTTTTTATTTTCGGGAAAAAATTCTTTGCTTAATATGTTGCTATATTCAATATAGATGAAAACTAATATGCCTTTCCAACTGAAATCTTATCTTTTCACAGTATAACTATAAAAAACAGAATTTTTGATAAAAAGAACAAATATACCATTGGACAGAGAAACCCGCGAAGACAAATGAACAACCACAAGCACAACAAATAAACACAGAAAACTGAAAAACAATGAACAACACGAACTCCTATAAAAACCATGAGTGAACCCAGGTGCCCCCGAAGGGTAAGCAGTTCCTGCTCCGTATACGTATAATTTATTATGCGAGATATATACACGTGATATATGTATACACGAACATGGATTGATTAACCCACTCTGGGGGTTCAGAAAACATATGAATCGAAAAAATGAGTTGGATACATTTTTTGAAAGATGGTACTTGTTATTTTTTTTTAAGAAATGAATTTGTATGTTTTGGATTTGTTTATTTTGTTTGTGTTTTTGTTTTTGTTTTGTTAGTTGTTTGTTATATATAATTTCCGTACCTTGTTTTCTATGAGTATTAATAAAAATATGACAATGTAAGGCGAATTCTGGCAACAGTAAAACAGAAAATAAATACGTTATCAAGTATTTTTGACAACCAAAGGTAACTGTGGAATTACGGTATGATGTCTTTTTTTGTAACGGCGAAAGTTTCATCCATGCTGACTTTGAGTACACACCTAATTGTTATATTAAATATTTCAAATGTATAGCTAGAATAGTAATGAAGTCCGGAGTTTTTCATCAATAAATCAGTTGTCTAAGCATGCGATACACACAAAAGACAAATCAGTAGAAAAACTATAGATCTTACAACGTAACCACATTTAAAAACTGGGTGAGATATTATAGTCATATCCTCTCAACATGTCCAATTCACAAATGAATAAATAAATAATAAATAATAATAATAATACAAAAAATTTAAAAAGGTTTTGTGTTTTAATAGTTTCAACTGGAATTATTGATCGAGCATTGGTGTTTCTTTTTGTACCTTTGACGATGTTATATCTATATAAAAACAATATGATCATAAATGTGGCTTTTCTTATTTTCAGCGTATTGCCAAAACAGTCCTCATGTTAACTTCACAGTCCCGGCCACAGTTATTTACCAGAAAGAAGATCTGACTATAACATGTCAACTAGCTATAACGCCATCAAAGGACGACCTTGTGCATTATATAAGACTCTATAAAAATATATCCGGTACTTTTGAAAAAGTGGTCCTAGTAGCCTTTTCAAATTCCGCCGGACCAAATAACAGTTACCTTCAAGTTACATGGGATAATACAGAGTTAGAATTTAGAGCAGACATAAACGGTTCTGCAGTCTTCCCTGCAACGGATGCTAAACTTAAATTTAGGATTCCCAAGGAGAAGATGTCATGTAGTGATGGAGGGACATATCAATGTTTAATCAGCGCATTCATTTCTAACACGTTGTCAGAAACATCTGAAGGGTCTGTAGCATTATCAGGTAAGCTAAAGATATATATTATCCCCGCACTTAGAATGAAGTTCGGGGATATTTGTAATAGGTCCGTCTGTCCGACCGTCTGTTCGTCTGTCCGACCGTCTGTTCGTCTGTCCGACCGTCTGTTCGTCTGTCCGTCCGTCTGTTCGTCTGTCCGTCCGTCCGTTCGTCCGTCCGTCCGTCCGTCCGTGCGTGCGTGCGTGCGTCCGTCCGTTCGTTAGTCTGTCCGTCCGTTAGATAATCTTGTCTCCAGAACTTCTCGTTCATGTTCATCGTCATGCATTTAATTTCTATACAGTATTGTCACAAACTATATGTAGATGCGCAATAAGATTTTAGAATTTTGATTTTCAAAAATTGGGTCCACAGGGGTCGAATTTCGAAAATTGGA
This sequence comes from Mytilisepta virgata, assembly GCA_028015205.1. Classification (NCBI taxonomy): domain Eukaryota; kingdom Metazoa; phylum Mollusca; class Bivalvia; order Mytilida; family Mytilidae; genus Mytilisepta; species Mytilisepta virgata. Next base: position 5,408,197 of record CM051512.1, on the reverse strand, counting down.
AATTTAAATTTGTGACCAAAACTCCTCATTAATTTCTCATTTATGCTTTTAATTTCTATACAGTACTATAACATACTGTATTTAGATGCGCAATAAGGTTTTAGAATTTCAATTTTTAAAAGTTGGGGCCCACATGGGTCGAATTTCAAAAATAGGAAGTTTAATCTTGTGACCTAAACTCCTCATACATTTTTCGTTTTATGCTTTAATTTCTGTAGAGTATTGTCACATACTGTATGTAGATGTGCAATAAGGTTTTGAATTTTTTATTTTTAAAAATTGGGGCCCACATGGGTCGAATTTCGAAAATTGTAATTTAAGCTTGTGACCTAAAACTCCTCATTCATTTTTCAGGTCATGCATTTAATTTCCATACCATATTGTCACATACTATATGTAGATGCGTAATAAGGTTTTAGAATTTTGATTTTCAAAAATAGGGGCCAACAGTGGTCGAATTTCGTAAACTGGAAATTTAAACTAAACTGCTTATTAATTTTTAATTTTATGCTTTTAATTTCTATACAATATTGTCACATACTGTATGTAGATGCGCAATAAGGTTTTATAATTTTGATTCTGACACAGGGGTTGTATTTCGCAAATAGTGAATTTAAGCTTGTGCCTTAGACTCCTTTTTTATTTTTCATTTAGATTTAACAAATTAATTTGTATATATATAATACTGTTCTTTATTTTCTGGAGATATGCGAAAAGGTTTTTGAAAATCTATTAAGGGATCATTCATATATATATATATATATATATATATATATATATATATATATATATATATATATATATATATATATATATATATATATATATATATATATATATATATATACACACACACACAATTTTTTCAGGACTGCCGCATATATAATATAAACAATGGCACATGGCATTCCCCAAATTAGCATTGATTTTATAAATTACATTAAAAACTTAAACATTAAAATTTGACTTATATTTCTACTATTATCAATTTAATAATCCATAATAATAATAATATTAATTATGCCTTAGTATGTATCATCTAAATAAAAATGAACTACGGATACATTTGTTTTTTTTTTTATAATTTTTTATTTACAAGAGATGACTATTGCTAGGGACAATAGTCATCTCTTGTGAAAGAATGACTTTAGGATTCGAACGTAGCGCACCTTTCCCCGCGCTTTTTTTATACTTCGGATGCCTTCGGTACAATAAAACATCTATTTACTGACTATTCGAACAATACCAAGTTTATTGTCTCCCTTGACACCAACTATTTCCCTCGGCAAATAGTTGGTGTCTCGGGTGACAATAAACTTGCTATTGTTCTCATAGTAAATAGGTGTATAATGTTGTCGCCAGCTTTCCGCCAATTGATCATTTAAAGTAACTGCTGAAGTTGTTAAGTTTTTTGGCCAATTAATCTATGAAAATCTGAAGTATTTTCTTTATTAACAAGCTGATTCGTGTAAATATTTTCTTCATTTTCAATTCCATTATATATGTTGTCTACAAAATAAAATTGAATATTGAAGCAAAACCTTAACTAAATTACAGTTGAACCAACGATAGTTGGACCAATAACACGGTCCACTGAAAATTGGTGCCAGACATACTTACCCGGTGCAGTGGTAACTTTGAACTGTAACGGAACTGTAGGAGATCCTCCTACCACTATACACTGGTGCTACAAACGTAGTGGAATCGACAATGCATATATTGAATACCCGACAAAGAAAGATATCACACACGAAAATATAACTGAAGCTGACTGTCAGTACAGTCAGAAGTCAGTTTTGACATACAGGACTACAGATCAATGGACCAGCGTTGGATTTTTGTGTGAAGCAGGATGGAACAACACATGTGGGTCTCCAGGATCTGTTTCTTCAAACTACACAGTCTACATGTGTACGTACGTCTTTGGAAATTAGTTATTAGTAAACGTTATATCATATAAAATGTAACGGAAACATATTTTTACGTTTTCTAATTATTACATATTTGTTTGAAGGAGGTAATTTAAATATGAAAAATACCTTTTAAAAGTTAGATATGGAGAGGTTTTAATTTCATTGAAGTTAGTTTATTTTTCAATCTGTCTCAGAACGAATGTCATGAAACATATTTTTAAATGCTGTTTAAAATCATGATAATGTATTCAATAAAGGTACATATTTTCAAATGTATTAATTATATAATTTTATTTTTACTGATTCAAATGTTATACAATATTCGTTCAGCTTACATATTAATCGTTCATAAAAAATAATTACATGTGTAAAGAATCAAGAATTTTGAAAAGATGTATGCTTACTACTGAATCAAGTTGCCAAATTCCGATATTGGACGTATTTCAATAATGTTTTATCTATTTCTTCTGAAAATGAGCTATATCTTTTGAAATACTGTTTTTATGTGGCTTCATATTTCATCACACATAGCAGCAAGTATATATTCATTAGCTTTATTGAAATTAATTCGTAAATACTTCTAATAATCTATTAAGAATTTTTAACTTTTATATTTCATATATTATTTAAGTATTTATCATATCTTCATATGTTTGTTTATTTTATTAGTTTAAACATATTTTATTGTATAAAACAATTGGATTGGACACAAGTTTTTCAACTTAGAGCCGTCTTCTCCGTAATAGACATGAATATACATTTATTTTATTGCTTTATGCTGTGCTTAAAAACTAATTTAAATTTAATACATATAACATGTGTATAATATAAACCAAACGCTTTGCCATATTAAAACTATATATCGTACATCTGAATGTTTCGTAATTCTTCATAGTAATCAGAATAATAATAAAATACCCTGCTTGATGATGAAAATGTCCGAAATGTCATAAATGTTTAAAGAATAATTTTTTTAATTTTTGTTTATTATTATTAACATGATTAATGAATAACCTAATTTTTCAAGAAAGTAAAGCAGGAATAAAGATTATTCAAAACTTCAATTAACATTTTAAGTGATATTGATTTTATGATATGAATGATGATGTATAAAGTACTATTAATCCATTCTTTTTATTTTTTAGGGCATTTTTTCTGAATCATTTTTAATGTTTTTCTCTAGTTTTTAGATTATAGGCAAATTACCAACAGTATGTGATATTTATAACTTTATTGAGATACATTTATTTTTTAGATTTTTTTTATGAATTTGACATAATTTGAATTCGTTTATTATAAATCACAGAAAAATGCTTTTACAGCAGAGATTTATCCAACAGCCACGTCAATATTTATAGTATTACCTTCTTGTAACTTACTTTAAATCGGCACTTTTTATTAAATGTCAGACTATCTACATTTGGTTTTGCAGATTCAAAGAAGTTTTGAAAATGGCTCCAGACGTGGTAAGAAAACGTGGAATGACCATTCATATTGTATCCCTTGTATGGATATTTTTTGAAACCAAGCAAGTCTGAAAAACGTGAAAAGCCAAACAATATTACCCAAATATGGAAAGTATATTCAAAACAAAAATGATAAAAAAGAAAAGCCGTTCAAGGGCAGATGAAAATGAATAAGGGACACTCCTTTCAAAAACAGTAAAATATATTTTATCAGAAGCCACACAGTCTTGAGCAATTTGCTCCATATATAATGGAAGTTTACAACCTTTTATGATATGTATTGACTTGGTAATTTTAAAAGCTTTCTGATTAGCGTGTATATTCATTTTGACGGTTAACAATGCATTAATGGCACCATGGTGTAAAGATTGCTACGAACCCGGGGGTTCCAAATCGGGATGAAAATATCAAGGATGGACCCTTTAGAACGTTCAATACTCGTAACATAAATTGACACCCAATAACGAAACGTCCACCTGAACAGATCCCAAACTATTCGTATTTCATAGTATAGTTTTATCGACAATCTATTTTTATCTACATACACATGACATATATTTGTATATATAGCCATGATTATGCTTTAAATCCCCACATCTAACATGTCTAATTTTGATATCAAAATTTTCCATACTATGGTATATTATTTAATTATATCTCGTTTGTTTGTTTATTTTGTTAATAGAAGGTACACATATCGGATCACTTTCATTGGATTATGCTCTGCGTTACAGCATATCTTTACAAAACAGGTAAGCTGTAAATATTTTGGAAACAATGTTAGGTGTACATGAAATAAATTTTTTCTCGTGTTCGGCCTAATGAGAATAATATTAAATTTTACTAATTTCGAAATTTGTTGAATGCTAATAGATTATATAGTTCCCACTTAAAGTGCCTTTATAAATTTATTTGAAAACACGCAATCATGGTAGAACAATATTTTTCGAACAAAAAGTGAAAGAGAAGAAAAATATGTTCAGAATAGATTTTTCAGCAATATTTAGTAACTGGAATTAAACACACACACACACACACACACACACACACATACACACACATACGCCATAGTCATTTCAGAATTTTTATATAAAGCAGAATAATATGAACATTATCATTATTAGTTGATATGCATAAGAGAGATAAGATCATTTGATAAGAAGTCTTTATCAAAACTGAAGTTACAGATAAAAAAAAATTAACTTCTAACGACGGCTATACTAAAATATTATGTAAATCAGACAAAAATATGGAAATTAAGGAGGATACATATCAAGATGGGAACACATTCTGAGACTATATACACTGACGAATATTGGTAGACTCTTAAGATACTTCAATAACACATAGTTAACACAACTTAGTATTAGTTTTGTACAGGTCACATATATATAAATAGCTAAAATTTAAATTTCCAAGTCTATTTTAAGTCCAAAAACTTTCCAATTTACTTCAAGTGAATTATGTAATAATGATACGTAATTTAAATTATTGATCATCAGCATCAGAAAAATGAGGTAAAGATGGCATGGACAGAGTTTTCATGGATTATGTTTTATTTGTCAGCAGATTTGTTTAGAACGGGTAAGTTAATCGAGCATTATCTTTACTCATAGTAAAGTTAAACTCTGAATAGATTTGTTTTGAACTTCAAATATTCCTACCGACTCGATGGTCTCGTGGTAGCTTGCTCATCTCGAGGTAATCTCTGATAATGTATAAATTACGTAATTCATTTATGAACCAACAGGTGTGAATGATAGATGAATGCTATATATACAAAGCATTAAATATAGATTCTCCTTCAGGTACGAGTGAGTTATGGAATTTCTCCACCCGAGATAGTTAAATTTTCGATTTTCAACACGCGAGCCTTTAGCGAGCTTGTTACAATCTAAAATTTAACTATTGAAGGTGGAGAAATTCCATAACTCACGAGTAAATTGAAGGAGAATCTGTTTCTCCTATGATTTTCGACAAAAACCTCAAGAAAATGTCGTTGCTATGTAGTTTGTTTACATAGACGTCATTTCGGGACTTCTCTAGTTTATCGTTCTAATAACTATAGAAAAAAGGGCGGTAATTCCCACGTATTTAAAGACCGGGAAGGGGTTAAAGATATTATGTATTTTTATCCTACCGATTAAACACGTCAGGAATAAGAGAAAACCATTTTAAGGCTTTGTGTGCGCATTTAATTAAAGTAAATTTAATCTTAAATTAATGTAATGCGAAACATTTTTCAATACCTCATTTTCATTTTTACTGTAACGGAGCTTCCCTCGTGCAAGATATAAGTTATAGAATCGTAACAGGTGTATAACCACCCTCCATTAACTCTGCTAGTGGAGTACTCCTTTAGCTCAGTTGGTAGAGCTGTTGACTACTGAACCAGAAGTTCCGGGTTCGATCCCTGGTTGGTGCGGTAGGCAATTTTGGGAGACAAATCATGGTCTACTGTTACATTGACAATACAATTTCGCGGGTTTCGTTGGTTTGCTTTACCAACATGACTACGTATAAGTATCAAATAAAAAAAACATTGTTTGATATCACGCATTGAGAACTAAATTATTTTTCAAATACCATTGCACATAAAGTGTAAACATGATTTTTCTTTAATCGAGAAGGATACAGGAAATTCTGAAAGTACCTGTAAGCTAGAAATTGCCACTTTGTTTTTTTTAAGGTCAAAGTCCTATAAAAAACATGCTACGTACAAATTTACATGGGATTTCAGAAGTTACCTTCTTTGAATAACTTTTCTCCAGAACTTTGGAAACAGAAAAATGTCAATAGCATCATTGACAATACAATATAAGCAGTCTCAAACTTCTGTTGTTCTAGAGATGGACTTTGTATGTAACGTCAAATAATTTGAAATATTAAACTAAGAGCACCAAATATCATGTGGCCGAGTGGTATAGGTAGTTCGTCATGACTACTAGTGATCACTAGCCTGTCAACGCTGAGGTTGTGAGTTCGAATCTCACCTGTGGCGGGGTGTATTCTACTCCGATCTTCATTGACGAGGATTGCCAATTTTCTTACCGGAGGTTGGTGGTTCTCTCCGGGTACTCCGGCTTCCTCCACCAATAAAAACTGGCCGCCGCGAAATAGCCAAATGTGCTGAAAACGGTGTTAAACTCCAACTAAACAAACAAACAAACCAAAGATCATTGAATAATATATCAACAGACATTTGCAAGACATATCCTGATAATAAATAAAATAAAAAGTACTTAGGAAAAAGGATAGGGCCGAGCCCATATACATTTGACAAAACCACACAACACAACCACGTGCCAAAAGTTTGAGCAAAGGAAAAGAAAGTTTTTCCTGTTTGTAATTCTCAATTCACAAACCTCCAACAGTTCAACATGGATAACAAACTCGTTTCTCTCTACAAGTCAAGATTACTGACTTCTAGCATTGGTTTGAGATAAATATATATTTATTGCAGATGCTATTGGAAATCTAACTGTACTACCTAAGCCGACGCATAAATTGTGGCTGAATTGCAGACCTAACAATTCTTCTACCATAGATACTATTTACTATATCAAGATAATAAAGGAAAATTTAAATAAATCCAAAGAAATTGTAATAATGACCCCAGTTTTCACTACTACGAATTTCCGAATAACATGGAAAGACGAAGCCTTTCGTGAGAAAGCAACTACTAATGGTTCATCCATTTATCCTCCTTCTGATGCGAAACTTTCATTACATATAGATATCAGTAAGTTAAATTGTTCTGATTGTGCTACATACAAATGTGAAATACATGGATTAGAAACCACAGGCAATACGTTTTATGAGACAAAGATTTTCGAGAAAGACATAAATGGTAAGTAGATACATATAATAACTCTATATTAATGTAAAAAATATCACAAAAAATAATAAGACACAACAGCAAAGTCCAACACCTCATCATGATACGAAAACATACAATGCAATATAGGTTTTTAATTATATTGCATAATAAAGGCAGGAGAATAAAACACCACGTGCAAGAAAGGTGCGTTTTATTTATGAAAACACATCAATTTTGAAATTGATAAAATTTAAAGGAAAAATGCTTTCATAATATTGAAATACATTTAACAACATAATACCAGACACAGTTGAATACATTAAGCAATTGACTTTTATTATAGGGAAAACTCAAATGGATTAGATATTATCTATCTTTATAGTACAGATTTGAATTCATTTTATATGTTATTGTAATTTTGAATGCTATAGTCATCATATAAACCATACTTATGGTCAAATGTTTTATATAACTGCTTATTATTTATATTTAGAGTGTCCATGTGAAGAAGAACCGGAAAATAAGACTGGAAAGATGTGTGCACTGGTCTATATTTACTTTGTAACAATTTTAATAGTCCGTTGTTTGTTATGATTGCTAGTTTAGAATCAAAATAGAAACAGAAACAGTATTTATAACCAGTGACAAACTGGCATTTTACTATTACAATAACGTTGTTGTGTTTGATGATATACAAAACATTAACAAAACGTCATAGAAGTCCATCTTTGAACAGTAGAAATCTTTGATTTTATTGGGATTTCGTTGCAATAGGAAACCTAAGCAGATTTCTCTTTTTAAGAAGTTATCCGGGATAGATTAATCGATCTATTTGGAAACCTAAGCAGATTTCTCTTTTTAAGAAGTTATCAGGCATAGATTAATCAATGTATTTGGTCTAAACAGGAAAAAAAATGGGATAGGTTATTCTAGTATATACCTTTGTTAAGAGAAAGGTTAACAGACTTGTATTCTTCGTTTGTTATATCGTGCCGGCCTGTAGAAAAAAGAAGTACTCGAGAAGAACAACACAGGAACACTAGCAATTTAAGAACACATCTACCCATCATTTGCTCACAACTTCGGAACGCATCTTGGTATGGTTGTAAACACAATGTTCACACACACTATATGGAAAATAAGTTCTCAGGGATTCATACATGCTGTACGTTATGTATTTGTTAATTCTCATTTATTTATATGTAACTATAAAAAAGATTAGTATGCATTTCTTTTAAATTATTTATTTATATATATATCTTATAAATATTTACTCATTGTAGGTGATTTTCATATTAGAAAAATTACATTTTACTTAATCTTTATGTATGTAAATATTAAAATTTGTGATATCGAATATATTATTTATTAATTTATTGTTGATTTTTGTTCATATATTTAATGTTGTGATAAATGAAAAAATAATCTTGATTTTGTTCTAGTCAGAACAGTATTTGATATTAAAGACTATTCATGTAAGACAGTCATACATTTTTAACCAAAAGTTAGAGAGAAAAAACAGATGATAGATCGGTATTTGTCACAAAAATCAAACAAATGTATAAACAAATCAATAGACAAAAACAGACAAACAACAGTCACGACTGACAAAACAAAACTAGAGATGTACAAACACGCCCATTATCCATCTGGATATGAAGTCAAGCCTGTTTAACTCTGACGATGGGAAACCAGAACAGTGCGTAGGGGTTAATGTTTTAACTTTTTAAATAATTATACATATAAAAAAATGCCTAAAAATCCTGGGTTTGATATTAGTACACTACACAATAATTAAAAACCATTACTTAAAACAAAACACTTGCTTAGAGAGAAAAATGGTTATAGGAGTGAAGCATTTGATGTTTCCCGTGTTAGAAAATAAATATATTAGTACTAAACACTGTCAAGTACTTATTCGTAACTGAATTGTTCTCAGTTTTAGATATTGAATTCCATCCGACATTCCACGACCAAAGCCTATTCTAAAACAGGCTGTCAGAATAAAAAGAAAAGAGGAACTATAAGAAAAGGTTAAATTACCACAATTTAAAAAAAATAATAAATATATGCAAAATGTATATAACATAGGTGTTTTCAGAATTACAAATTAAAGGAGATAAACAATCAATTCGATGTTTTTAAGAAAATGTAAGATGATCTTTTACATTTATATCTGATTGTGACAGTCCCATACTGAGCTCCCAATGTCATACATGTAAATGATCAACTAGAAATAACCCTATACATTAGTCTATTATTAAGGGGGTACCCAAAACTTTGACTAAAATAGATTTGGCTCGTTTAATTTTCATAACATTTTGATAAAATATTTACTTTGACTTGTTGACAGAAATATGAAAATTTCAAGAAATTTGAACCACACAATTTACGGGAATAATTTCATTGGATATATAGCAGTTTGATAAACACTTATTTTGATCATTTTTTCTCTTTACTAATAGTACGTGATTAAAACGTTCAGCTGATATTTAAAGAGTTAATTCCCTTAGGTGTTCTGTACCCCCTTAATGAAAGGTGAAATAGTGCATGATGTACCTGTATTAGTGTTTCAGCTGACTGCGGATGCAGTCGCTAATATTGTTGTTTGGGTAAACTTTATGGTGTTGTTAATTTTGTATAAATCCTGAACTTGCTTTCTGTTAACTGCGAACATTCACGATGGGGTGTATTCGCTACGTGTTTGTGTTTTTAATAAATCTTCTGAGTTGCAAATTGGATCTCTATGGAATGATTCTTAATGGTATTTTGTGTGTATATTTATTTCTACTCTGGCCTGAATTAAGGGGGAGGGTTCTTCAAAGAAAAAACTTGTTTTACACCGCAGCATGAGTCATGCGCCTATCCCAAGTCCAGAAATAGTATTGCAATGCTATGTTTCATCTTACTATACCCTTTTTAATTTTCTGCGTGATTATGATAGTGTAGTTCTTTATATTTTGGTGGTTATGTTTAGTTACACCATTGAAGCAACCAAGATATCGCCGTATCATGGTTTCTCTTATTGAAATACGTAATTCAAGCCCTTATTATACAGCAAAGAACAAATACTTATGTTACGGTAGAGTTCACTTTGCTTCTCAAAATTTCTTTAAAGTTTCCAAAATAATCTCAATAAGTGACATGCAAACATTCACTCCGTCTAACAGCTAGGAATTTTAGTTGAAACCACACCTTTATTGACAGCTGGTTTCTTCCATAATTTTATGCTATACTTGTATTGGCCATGTTTAAGATTTGCCCTTCTGTAAATGTGTGTTGTTGATACATTCACTTAATCAATCCCTCCGTTTGTGGATCCAAATTCTTTTCAGTGATTAATGATTTTAGTTTCTGTTCAAAATAAATATACATTACGTATATGACTCATGACGTATGAGTCATGAGAATGCAAACTTGACTGAATTTTTACACGTCTTTACAGCGTATAAGATTATGGCTGTTTGACCGTTTGCACAGAAAATGTTCAGAAGAACGACGATGAACGAAAGGGAATATTGGTTTGTCAGAACTCATATATGAAAGGTCGGTCTAAAATCAGAGATCAAACTTTATTTATTTTTGATATCAAAAATTTCCATACTACTTCATTGTGTTATTTAACAATATCTCGTTTGTTTGTTTTATTTTGTTAATAGAAGGTAAACATGTCGAATCACTTTCATTGGATTATGCTCTGTGTTACAGCATATCTTTACAAAACAGGTAAGCTGTAAATATTTTGGAAAGAATGTTACGTGTACATGAAATCAATTTTTTCTCGTGTTCGGCCTGATGGGAATTACACTAAATTTTACTATTTGCATAATAATTTCGAAATTTGTTGAATGCTATTAGATTATATAGTTCCCACTTAAAGTGAGTTTATAAATCTATTTAAAAACACGCAATTATGGTAGAAAAATATGTTTCGAACAAAAAGTAAAAGAGAAGAAAAATAAGTTCATAGTAGATTTTTCAGCAATATTTAGTAACTGGAATTAAACATATACAAACACACACACGCCATAGTCATTTCGGAATTTTTATATAAAGCAGAATGATATGAAAATTATCATTATTAGTTGATATGCATAAGAGAGATATCATTTGAAAAGAAAAGTCTTTATCAAAACTGAAGTTACAGATAAAAACATTGCATTCTTACGACGGCTATACTAAAATATTATGTAAATCAGAAAAAAATATGGAAATTAAGGACGAAAAGAATCAAGATGGGAACATATTCTGAGACTACATACACTGAAGAATTTTGGTAGATCTTTAAGATACTTCAATAATACATAAACAAAACTTAGTATTAATTTTGTACAGGTCATATATATATATATATATATATATATATATATATATATATATATATATATATATATATATATATATATATATATATATATATATATATATATATATAAGGTAAAATTTAAACTTCCATTTCACGACTCTATTTTAAGCCCAAACTTTCCAATATATGTCAAATGAATCATGTAATAACGATGCGTAATTTAAATTTTTTATCATAAAAAAAAGTGAGGTAAAGATAGCACGGACATAGTTTTCATGGATTATGTTTTATTTTTCAGCATATTTGTTTAGAACGGGTAAGTTAATAGAGCATTAAATTAAACTCTGAATAGATTTGCTTTGAACTTCAAATATTCCTACCGACTCGATGGTGTCCTGGTCGCTTGTTCATCTCGAGTGCGGAAAGTCGGGGTTCGATTTCCGGCCGGGTCAAACCAAAGACATTACAATTAGTATTTGCTGCTTCTCCGACAAGTACTCGGCATCTAGGAGTTAAGCAAAGATCGACTGGTTGGCTCAGAGTCAGTTTTATGTGTCCGAGTGGGGTGACATGTCTTCCTCTGCACAGTTACCTCGTGAGCTAGCATAAAATCCGGCCCAGCGTGTCGGTCTAGTACAAAGCAGGGGCCATATTCATTATCATATAAACATGTTCTCGTCCTGTTATGCACCTAGCTGTCACTGGACGGTAAATAATTCATCCATCCATCAATCAATCAAATATTCAGATGTAAACGTTAAAGCTATGCTCTAATTTTAGAGGTATTGGATATTCAAAACAAATTAACTTCATAATAACGCTGGAGAGGTGACGGGAAAAGGGAACGTGTGTTCTTCTCTGGTTTTAATTTTTACATAGGACTTAAAAAGCTAAAGGAAAATCATCAACGATCGTATATATTATGCATATTATCTGACAATGTATAAATTACGTAATTTATTATTTTAACGTAATTCATTTATGAACCCACCGGTGTTTATGATAGGTGAAACAGAATTTTCTGCTATATATTCAAAGTAGTTTAAGGCTTTGTGAGCGCATTAAATTAAAGTAAATTTAAATCTTAAATTAATGTAATGCGAAACATTTATCAATATCTCATTTTCATTTTTACAATACAATTTCGCGGGCCTAGGTTAGCTTTACCAACATGACGACGCGTGTGTGTATCAAATAAAAAAAACATTGTTTGATATCACGCATTGAGAATTAAATTATTTTTCAAATACCACGGCACATAAAATTTGTAAACATGATTTTTTTAATCGAGAAGAATACAGGAAATTCCGAAAGTACCTGTAAGCTAGAAATTGCCACTTTGTTTTTTTTTTTAGGTAAAGACCTATTTAAAACATACTACGCGGGTACAAATTTACATCGGCTTTCAGAAGTTACCTTCTTTGAAAAACTTTTTCCCAGAACTTTGAAAACAGAAAGTTGTCAATAGCATCATGGACAATACAATATAAGTAGTCTCAAACTTCTGTTGTTCTAGGACTTTGTGTGTAACGTCAAATAATTTAACTGCACCAAAGATCATTAAATAATATATCAACAGACATTTGCAAGACATATCCTGATAATAAATAAAATAAAAAGTACTAAAAGAAAAAGGATATGACCGAGCCCATATACATTTGACAAAACCACACAACACAACCACGTGCCAAAAGTTTGAGCAACGGAAAAGAAATTTTTTCCTGTTTGTAATCCTCAATTCACAAACCTTCAACAGTTCAACATGGATAACAAACTCGTTTCTCGCTGCAAGTCAAGACTACTGAATTCTAGCATTGATTTGAGATAAATATATATTTATTGCAGATGGTATCGGAAATCCAACTTTACTACCTAAGCCGACGCAAAAATCGTGGCTGAATTGCAGACCTAACAATTCTTCTACCATAGATACTATTTACCATATCAAGATATTAAGGGAAATTTCAAATAAATCCAAGGAAATTGTAATAATGACTCCAGTTTCTACAACAAATTTCCGAATAACATGGAAAGACGAAGCCTTTCGTGAGAAAACAACTACTAATGGTTCATCCATTTACCCCCTTCAGATTCGAAACTTTCATTACATATAGATATCAGTAAGTTAAATTGTTCTGATTGTGCTACATACAAATGTGAAATTCATGGATTAGAAACCACAGGCAATACGTTTTATGAGACAAAGATTTTCGAGAAAGACATAAATGGTAAGTAGATACATATAATAACTCCATATTAATGTAAAAAATATCACAACAAATAATAAGACACAACAGAAAAGTCCAACACCTCATCATGATACGAAAACATACAATGCGATATAGGTTTTTAATTATATTGAATAATAAAGGCAGGAGAATAAAACAGCACGTGCAAGAAAGGTGCGTTTTATTTATGAAAACACATCAATTTTGAAATTGATAAAATTTAGAGGCAATGCTTTGAAAATATTGAAATACATTTAACAACATAATACCAGACACAGTTGAATACATTAAGCATTTGACTTTTATTATAGGGAAAACTTAAATGGATTATATATTATCTATCTTTATAGTACAGATTTGAATTAATTTTATATGTTATCGTAATTTTGAATGCTATAGTCGTCATATAAACAATACTTATAGTATAATGTTTTATATAACTGCTTATTATTTACATTTATAAAGAGTGTCCATGTGAAGAAGAACCGGAAAATAAGACTGGAAAGATGTGTGCACTGATCTATATTTTTGTTGTAACAATTGTAATATTCTGTTGATTGTTATGATTGCTAGTTTAGAATCAAAATAGAAACAGAAACAGTATTTATAACCAGTGACAATCTGGAATTTTACTATAATTACAATAACGTTGTTGTGTTTGATGACATACAAAACATTAACAAAACGTCATAGGTTGCACTCCACAAATTAATAGTACCATTTACTATGTGAAGTGAGCTAACAAATGTCATGGTCTTGTGCCATCTTCAGAGTAAATAATACCCATATACATATATATATATATTCTGAAAGGCCGTTATGTTAGCATTGTTTCAATCATGATAAAATAAATAAAAAATATCCATGGAAACCTAGTTGGCAAAGCAACATTTCAAATATTTTCATAAAAAGCTTTAAAAATGTTAAATTTCACTCGGCTTAAAATTGAGGTCTAATGCAGCGTTTCAATCCAATTGAGACTTAATTTTTCAGATTCTGCATAAAATTCCATTACATATGTGGGAAAAAAAAGGTTTACTTTTCCGGCTCTTTTTTTTGCAATTTAACTTACCAGTACAGGTGCCGATTATCACTGTCAAAGTTTTACACACCACATGTCAGTTTATGACCTCCCATTACTTGTCAGAAGCAAAATCAGTTAATGTTTTCGTATTTTTTTAAACTAAAACCTATACTCTTTCAGTCAATATTACAATGTTGAGGTTAAGACATTTATTATGTATCTATCATGTAGTCAAACTTTACCAACTCTAATAATTAATAAAATTCTGGTGGTGCATTTCTCTGAAACTAAGATAATTAGTGGAGTGTAACCATAGAAGTCCAGGTTTGAACGGTAGAAATCTTTTATTTTATTGGGATTTCGTTGCAATAAGAAACCTAAGCTGATTTCTCTTTTTAAGAAGTTACCCGGGATAGATTAATCGATCTATTTGGTCTCAAACTCCCCGGCAGTTCCAGTTCAATCCGTATCCGTTCCTCCACTAATCCTAGTGGCGGTATGTGGTACCGGAACGGATATGGTCACTGTCCCGGAGTTTGATTTGGTCTAAACATGAAAAAGTGGGAAAGGTTATTCTAGTATATAGCTTTTTAAGAGAAATATTAACAGACTTTTATTCTTCATTTGTTATATCGTGCCGGCCAGTAGAAAAAATAAGTTCTAGAGAAGAACAACACAGGAACACTAGCAATTTAAGAACACATCTACCCATCATTTGCTCACAACTTCGGAAGGCATCTTGGTATTGTTGTAAACACAATGTTCACACATACTATATGGAAAATAAGTTCTCAGGGATTCATACATGCTGTACGTTATGTATTTGTTAATTCTCATTTATTTATATGTTACTCTAAAAAAGATTAGTAATGCATTTCTTTTATTTATTTATATATATATATCTTTAAAAATATTTACAATTTGTAGGTGATTTTCATATCAGAAAAATTACATTTTACTTAATCTTTATGTATGTAAATATTAAAATTTGTGATATCGAATATATTATTTATTAATCTATTGTTGATTTTTGTTCATATATTTAATGTTGTGATAAATCAAAAAATAATCTTGATTTTGTTCTAGTCAGAACAGTAGTTGATATTTAGGATTGTTCATGTAAGACAGTCATATTTTTTTTACCAAAAGTTAGAAGAAAAAAAAACACATTGGTATTTGTCACAAAAATCAAACAAATTTATAGACAAACCAAAAGACAAAAACAGACAAACAAAAGCCACGACTGACAAAACAAAACTAGAGATGTACAAACACGCCCATTATCCATCTGGATATGAAGTCGAGCCGGTGTAACTCTGGCGATCTGGAATAGTAAACCGTTCCTTACAATTTGTAACCAGAACAGTGCGTAAGGGTTAATGTTTTAACTTTTTAATAAATATATATATATAAAAAAAAAAAATAAATAAATATATATATATATATATATATATATAAAAAAAAAAAAAACAAAACAAAACAAAAAACAAAACAAAAAAAAAAAAAAAAAATAAAAAAAAAAAACAAAATCCCAAAAAATCCTGGGTTTGGTATTAGTACACTATACACAATAATACAATAATTAAAAACCATTACTTAAAACAAGACACTTGTTTAGAGCGAAAATAGTTATAGGAGTGAAGCATTCAATGTGTTCCGTGTTAGAAAATAAATATATTAGTATTAATCACCGACAAGTACTTATTCGTAACTGAATTGTTCTTAGTTTCATATATTGAATTCCATCTGACATTCCAAGAACAAAGCCTATTCTAAAACAGGCTATCAGAATAAAAAGAAAAG
Source organism: Mytilisepta virgata (assembly GCA_028015205.1). Classification (NCBI taxonomy): domain Eukaryota; kingdom Metazoa; phylum Mollusca; class Bivalvia; order Mytilida; family Mytilidae; genus Mytilisepta; species Mytilisepta virgata. The sequence continues at coordinate 5,391,637 of CM051512.1, read as the reverse complement.
AGAAACTATAATAATGGTTAAACTACAAAAATTAAAAAAATTATGAAATATAAGCAAAATGTTTATAACATAGGAGTTTTCAGAATTACAAATTAAAGGAGATAAACAATGAATTCGATGTTTTAAAAAAATGTAAGATGATCTTTTACATTTATATCTAATTGTGACAGTCCCATACTGAGTTCCCGATGTCATACATGCATATGATCAACTAGAAATAACCCTATACATTGGTCTATTATTAAGGGGGTACCCAACACTTTGACTAAAATAGATTTGGCTAGTTTAATTTTCATAACATTTTGATGAAATATGTACTTTGACCTGTTGACAGAAATATGAAAATTTCAAGAAATTTGAACCACACAATTTACGGGCATAATTTCATAGGATATATAGCAGTTTGATAAACACTAATTTTGATCATTGAGAAGCTTAATTTCTCTTTACTAATAGTACGTGATTAAAACGTTCAGCCGATATTTAAAGAGTTAATTCCCTAAGGTGTTCTGTACCCCCTTAATGAAAGGTGAAATAGTGCATGATGCACCTGTATTAATGTTATAGCTGACTGCGGATGCAGTCGCTAATATTTTTGTTTGGGTAAACTTTATGGTGTTGTTAATTCTGTATTAAATCCTGAACTTGCTTTCGGTTAACTGCGAACATTCACGATGGGGTGTATTGGCTACGTGTTTGTGTTTTTAAGAAATCTGAGTTGCAAATTGGATCTCTATGGAATGATTCTTAATGGTATTTGTGTTTATATTTATTTCTACACTGGCCTGAATTAAGGGGGAGGGTTCTACAAAGACAACACTTCTTTTACACTGCAGCATGAGTCATGGCGCCTATCCCAAGTCAGGAAATAGTATTGCAATGCTATGTTTCATCTTACTATACCCTTTTTAATTTTCTGCGTGATTATGGTAGTTTAGTTCTTTATATTTTGGTGGTTATTTTTAGTTACACCATTGAAGCAACCCAGATATCGCCGTATCATGGTTTGTCTTATTGAAATACGTAATTCAAGCCCTTATTATACAGCAAAGAACATATACTTATGTTACGGTAGAGTTTACTTTGCATCTCAAGGCTCCGTTATAGTTTCCCAAATAATCCCAATAAGTGACAGGCAAAAATTCACTCCGTCTAACAGCTAGGAATTTTAGTTGAAACCACACCTTTATTGACAGCTGGTTTCTTCCAGAATTTTATGCTGTACTTGTATTGGCCATGTTTATGATTTGCCCTTCTGTAAATGTGTGTTGTTGATACATTCACTTAATCAATCCCCCCGTTTGTGGATCCAAATTCTTTTCAGTGATTAATAATTTTTGTTTCTGTTCAAGATAAATATACATTACGTACATGACGCATGACGTATGAGTCATGAGAATGCAAACGTGACTGAATTTTTACACGTCTCTACAGCGTATAAGATTATGGCTGTTTGACCGTTTGCACAGAAAATGTTCAGAAGAACGACGATGAACGAAAGGGAATATTGGTTGTCAGAACTCATATATGAAAGGTCGGTCCAAAATCACAGATCAAACTTTAAAATCTAAACAATATAATCTAAATCCAAATTGGAAGTGCAAAGCAACTGAACCACAAAATATAGTGTTTAGACATGTACCTGTTGAAATGATTGACAGCCGGAAATGAAGACGGAAAGAAATTTCAGAGTCAGTGTTACGGAACGACTGTGTATCCGAATTGGTTATTTTCTGTTTTACTCTCCAAATACCCTAAAACAGATCTTCAAACTCTGTAATGACAAACTACACTGTGAGTTGATCATTTATGTTATAAAAGCATATTCATGGATTTTACTACAAAGAAGAAGAAGTGACACACACATTGTGTCTCTTCGTTTAGTAATAAAGATAATCAAAGTAACATGAGATAGCATTTAAGTCGTAGATAGGCGTACATCAAGCAACATAATATTCATGCCTTACAAGGAATTTGGTTTCCGATTTTATTTTACTTTCTAGTATGAATATCTTCATAATATTTCATGAATTGCTATGTCCATCACGCAGTAATGACATTCTATTTTCTGTTTCATATCCTTTTATATATTGTACAAATCTGATATAGGAGGTAAAATCAACATTAAACCTGTATAGAAAATTTGACTACTAAATCAGAGACCATGATTGGTCAGGAGCATGGTTAACTCTAGAACAGTAGTCTGCATCTTGGTTTGAGCGATAAAGGCACAAATAAAGAAAATGTACCTTCCACGTGGATTTTGAGATATTGAATTTTCGAAGATTCAGTATTATAATACAACATTTACAATTTGCATTGTATATCAATAGGACAAATTGAAGTCCCACCAATTGTGTATGTGTTCTGTTAATTAAATGTAAGGATACAAATGTTTAATTAAATGTAAGGATACAAATGTTTTTCAAAACCGACTTTTCGACCATGCTGCCTTGAAATCGACATTTTTCGAAAATTGAAGTAGTTACTGAGAAATTTAGTTTATTTTAAGCTTATTAAAATTTAAATTTATTTTCAGTTTGATCAATAAAATATTGATCCTTATCAAAACTTATAGTACGTGATTATATGAAATAGGCATGCGTATCTACGAATACCACAAATTATGTATATACATTACTAAACGGAAGTGTTAAAACAACTGTTTGTATGACACTAGCAATTGGAATGTCAAATAGGTGGATCAATTAATACCAGGATAACAATTATGTGGACAACGGCTGGTTGTCAGAGCTGTCCATATTACTATGAACATTAAGCTATTTCTGATTAACGTCTATAGTATAATAACTGGTATTATGTCTTCAGCTTAATATTATAAATAAAATTTGAAAAATGCACAAAAAATAACAGATGTCATTTTGTCGCAGCCACATAGAGCTCACCACATGGTGTGGCGGTTCACAGTCATCGAAGAACTTGTGATGACCACTAAATGTCTTCTTTTAGTCTGTTAAGTATGGAGACACGAAGTTGTCTTCTTGACATTTCACCCTAAATCCATTCTTTCTCGTAGATACATGACCTTATCACTAAACAGAATAATTTAAAAGTGTTTCATGAGTTCCGATAAGATACAATTCAATAGGTATATCGGGATCATATAAAATTTACACGAAAACATTCCAACTTCCTTGTTGGTTGTGGTAGTTTATGGTTACAAATCCGTTGCAAATCCGTTATGTTTTTTTTTAATTTGTAGATATTTAAGGGGGTACCAAACACTTTGACTAAAATAGAATAGCCTCGTTTAATTTTCATAATATTTTGATTAAATATTTACTTTTAACTGTCATTTGCCTGTTGACAAAAATTTATAAATTTCAAGAAATTTGAACCACACAATTTACGGGAATAATTTCATTGGATATATAGCAGTTTGACAAACACTAATGTTTATCATTGAGAAGCTTTATTTCTGTTTACTAATAGTATGTGATTAACACGTTCAGCTGATTTTTAAAGAGTCATCTCCCTTAGGTGTTCTATACCCCCTTAATGCTAAACCTATCAAGTCAAAATTATAAACTATTCTGTTGAGCAAAGGAAAATGCTATTTTTTCTGTGCTCATTTCGTCCATGTTGTTCATATGTTTTTAGTTTTTAATTGTAGTGCATGTATTTTGGTCTTGTCTTCGTTGTTCTTCGGAGTTTGTCAGTTTTTCGATTTTCCGCTCCTTCGAATATTCCTTTGATATTACTTGACATTATGTATATAGATACATGCATGTCAGGGATATGTTCAATGTTTTTGTCACGGTCTTCGATTAATTTCATTTACAATTACTCCGATTTTCAAAATGTAATTAATCAGATTATAAACACTTTTAAAAAGTTTGATTAAATTACAATTGCTTTCATTTTATTACACAAGATAATTCATAATGACTTTGTTGACAGGTATAAAAAAAACCGTTTCCCAAATGAAAATGGACCTGTTCCATTGATGTTATCCCTTCCTCATACCGGATTTGACATGGGCAGCATGGCGGGTGTCCTGCAGGAAGGAGAGACTGCTTACTCTTTCGGAGCACCTGATTCTACCCCCGGTTTTTTGTTGGGGTCCATGTTGTTCATATGTTTTTAGTTTTTAATTGTAATGCATGCATTGTTTGGGTCTTGTCTTCGTTGTTCTCCGGGATACAGTTAATTAAAGTTACTGGTTCCAGATGTACACGTAAAAAGTAACTCTGAATTATATGCCTTTATTTGCACATGTTGTAAATATTGTCTTTAAAAAAAAATTCTATCATGCTATGCAAGAATTTGCCAGTTGCACTGAAGGACATAAAGAAAATTTGTCAGTTCACTGAATTGTTCGTCTTATATAAATAGTCCCCATGAAGATTCTTTAAGTTTCATCTTTTCTATTTTGTCATTGCAATTCTAGTTCATATGATGTCGATTCCCATATTGACACTAAACGTTTCTCTAAAATGACATTATGACAAAGCTGTTCTTGATAACAACCTCACAGTGTGCGATATTTCCTCATAGAAAAGGCTATTGAAGACGTATATTCCGTTTTGTGTTTATATTTGCGGATTAATGATTTTCACAAAATCAACAACAAGTGGTGTACTACGAATAATATTTGACATATATTTCAGTTTTTATGGCAACAATACAATTTCGTCCTGGAGAAGACATCTTTCTGAGAATAAATGTAACTAAAATTTCGAGCAACCTTTCCGTCAATTGTAATATTGTATCAAATATTTCTTCACCAGTTACGATATATTACATCAAGCTGTCACAAAATGCCTCTTCTATCTTTGAAGACGTTTTTACTTACACTATGATACCAAAGGGTAAAGAGAAACAAATATGGCACAATATTGGAATGAAAAACAGAACAACTGTTCTATTACCTGGTCCAGAAGAGGACAAACTGGAGTTAAACATAAATGACATCAAATGTTCAGACGAAGGGACTTGGAGATGTGAAATTGAGATACACGTAGATAACAACGGACACATAGATTGTAAACGAGCAGAACAAAATGTGAAATTAAATGGTAAATAAAACAATATATATCTATGTACCAGTATCAATATCAATATCAATAAAAACAAGTTAGCAGGATTTCATGGAATTTACGTGGATGTTATTTAAAATGGAAGTGAAAAAAATTCCCCTTTTAAAATCTTTGCGACAGAACCAGAGGAAATTACAAAATCCTTAATAGGTAATATGAACAGCTACAAATGGCCGAATGAAACCTATTGGCCCCAATGTATTACATTAACAGCTTCTAACTTTAAAATAAGTTTTAACCATGAGATAATGTTTGTTTATATTTTATGTTGCTAACTTGTTTTTAACCACATTATCTTACATAGCTTCTCTCAGTTAATAACATTTTTAGTGAATGAAAAGAAAAAAAAATCAACGTCTCCTTGAAAGGTTCAAGAAAAGACACAATAAACGTAAACAAAAATAATATAAAAAAAACATGACACATACTAGATTCTGCTTTATGTCTAAATACCCATGTATGAGTGAAACAAAGCAACAACAGAATAAACATGATATGATTGGCACCAATGAAATTGTCGCTGATTTGTTGGGGCTTTATTTAGTGCAAACTGATTTTTCTTAAGTCATTAATTAATTTACAATATCCCTTCTTATCGAAGTACTTAATATTTCAATTCACTCACGTTAATAAAATTAAAAATAACTGTCATGACTGTGGGACAGTGTACTTTCGAACAGGTTAATCGGTTATAAATCACCTAGCTTATATCTAATATATATTTGAATTTGATTTCAGATTGCAACACCATGTATAGCCAGATTGCTTCATATACATACAATAAAAGTATCCTACAATTGCTTATACTCTCGATAGTAGCTAGTTTCAGCTGTAAAGAATAATTTAGTAAGAATAAAATGGTGATTCATTGAAATGAGACAACATGCATTTAGATAACACAGTTATAAGGACTTTTCTTCAAACTGTCGTGTTTTGTTTGTGACACTTTTTTTCTGATTCTGTAACAAACTATTCGGAAGATTAAATTACACACATGTTACATTTTCTCATAGACGGTCGAATTTTTCAACAAACAATCGGCATTCCAATGTGAACCAACTGTTCACCTCTCCTCGTCGGTCTGTTTCTGTACTCATCTGACGCGGACTTCATTCAAGGGCTACTTCGTGAAAACACAAATAATCCTGTAGTTTCACTTTTCATCTTATACATGAATTGATTGACCGTTACAGTGTTCCAATATGGAAGATGGTGCCACTGCTGTAACATTTCATGTACCTCCATCGATTTGTGACTACGACTGGATTGACTTTGTTGAATTTCACGACGGGTGCCGTATACGAAGCATGAACGTCTTAGCCTTCCGGAGCACTTGAATCTACTCCTGGTTTTATTGGAGATAGTTTTGTTAATTTTTTTTAGTTTTCAGTGTTTATGTGTTATGCTTATGGTTGTTCATTTGTCTTCCCGGGTTTGTCTGTCTAATGGATTGGGTTTTGTGGTTTGCTGCGAGGTATATTTTCGTCTTTGTTTAAGTTATGAGGCAAGATGTTTTGCCCTCGACAAAATCAAATTCTTTCCTTTTTTATAAAAGCAAATACGATTTGAATTCTAAATTGCCTAAAAGTGGGATATATCGTATTACGTAAAGTCAAGAAATACCACAGGGATATTCGAAGTAGGGGAAAATCGAAAACAACTGACAAACTCCGGAGAACAATGAAAACTACACTTAAAACCTGACCTCAAAACACCAGGTAGACCCAGGTGCTCCGGAAGAGTAAGCAGTATCTGCTTCCAACAGGACACCTGTCATGCTTCCTATGTCAAATCCGGTATGAAGAAAGGACAACATCAATGAAACAGATCAATTTTCATTTGGGAAACGGTTTTTTTTCTGTTCCAAAATTGAATACAATCCTATGACTACGGAATGATGTACGGATAAAGTCTGTGTTTTAATATAGTACGTGTATTGCCAAGAAAAATAATAAAACAGACTACACAAAAGTGATATAAAAATATCGAAGATTGTACAACCGCTTCGTTTTAATACATGTATCTTTGGATTTCTTTTTAGGGTTGTTTTTCTGGCAGACATTTATCTGTGTTCATTTAGATCGACCATATTTACAGCCAGATATTTTTATATCACTTTGTTGTAGTCTAACTATTTTATTATTTTTCTTTACAACATATCTGATTGATTTTTACCGTCCAAAGTTCATAGCTTAACTATTTTTTTTTGTATTAAAATATATATTGTAGTTTTAGAGAAAATTTAAATAGATGTATTATTTAATAAAATATACAAAAATGTTTTGAGAATGTCTTTTTGTTTTGTTTAAACATCACTTACTTTACAACATATTGTGTTATAATATTAGACTGGACTAATGCTTTGAATTATGCGCGCACATTTTGTAACTAATTTTCATATGATCGAGAAATAAATATAAAGTAAGAAATATAGACCCTATAACCTGTTTTAAGCAGGCAAAGGTCAAGACAGGCGTGATGTAAAGACGATATAATTCAAATTTTGATAAAGATAAAGTATATAAACGACTAAAAACGCAATTGTTTTTTAAATAAAATCAATTAAACATTTTTAAGGATAAGATAAAACAAACTAAGAATTAATAAATCACTAAAAAAGAACAGGCCTATTAAAAAAGCAAACTTCTCGTTAAAACTTTGCATGAAGAAGGGAGTTGAAACATAACTATTCAATCGATATGCCTTCCTTACGGAAAAGAGCTTTATTGCAATAGACAGAAGACGCAAAGAGACTTTTGAGAACTGAAAACTAGCCCGAAATTGATACTTATATTTACTGTTACAAAATTGAAAAAAAATGTGCAAATTAAGGAGTATCTCGCCCGTGCAAAGCTCTGTCCTTAGATTGCTTTGGCTTTACAGCTTTTTAGTCAGTTTGGTATTTTGAATTTGCTCTTCAACCTTTTGATTGTTTTGGTTTTAAATTGTAGGCATTGAGTACAACTTATGAGTCGTAAATCGACGAAATGTGCATATATTGTGCATCAGAATGAGTATCAAAGAATTGTAATTGAACAGGAATTTTTGATAGGATGTTGCTGATTGATTGCTGTGACTTGTTTGACCTTTCTTCCTTTCCTCTGATTATTAACAAAGCGTTTTATGATGATGTTACGACCTGACAAATAAAATGTGTTGTGGTCTAACACAAATAAAATAAACAAGTTTAAAAACTCAACGTAACTGAACTCTCAAACAACTTTCTCAAAATATTTAAAAGACACTCATAATTATAAAATCTAAAAACTGGAGAAAATATGAACAAATAAATAATGAGTTCTGAAATGAACTAATCAACACAGAGTTCCTGGAACATTTAAATAAAGGACCACACAAAAAATATTCCTTTGACAAAATAAACAAAATGGGAAAGTTATAAACCGTAGGCCGACAATAACACGAAAACCCCAAAATGACAATACTAATGTCAACATAATAGACAATGTGTCTAATAACGACGAACTAGTCTCTTCAAAAATAATATAAAACCCTGAAAAATGGGAAAAACAAATTGCGAAATACAACCATGTTTCTTGATCTCCCAACATTCTAACAACTGTATACCTCTTTCTTATACTTTTGAAACGCACAAACACTGAATTTTAAATATACTCCAACGTAACACTGACGATGTGGATTTCTTGATTAATTTTCATTTCTAGAATATGAGCATTTTCGAAATATCGAAATAGCATTTCAAAACATAGAACAAGGAAATTCGACATTGGAATTCTAACGGTGCCTTGTCCCTCTGTAAAAGGAAATTAAAAATTTTAATGGTAAAACTAGACCCATTAATGAGTTTTTTTTTTTAAATTTGCACCAATGAAATAAGATATGAAATAAATTGCCTTACATTTATGTTGGGCTCTACCTTTTATATATATACATGAAAAATAATTTTAAATAACCATGATAACAGATGTATATTGAATTGTTGTAGATATAATGATATATTATTTGCGAAATATTTCCGGTTACACGATTTAATTATTTCGATATTTTCTGAAATAAGGCATTTTGTATTAAAAAACATACACCATTCGGACTAACAGAAGAAAATTTGGTGATAACGAAGAAATGGCTTTAGGGCTCGTATGTTGTATGATTAACGTCTTTTTATCTGGTAAGTGTTTTTTTTTATCTTCATTTATCTATTTTTTTGTGTTATTTTTTTTTTATACAAAATCTTCAAGTGTTGATTAATTTATGTAAATTATCTCCTTTAATTAAATATAATTTTTTGTTTTTAATTTCAAGGTCATTTTTAACAAAGAAATTTGGATTGTTCATGTTGTTATACATTATTATTATTACATTAGGTATTGTGAAATACCGGCATTTCCGAGTGAACTAAAATCTGATTTTTCAACACAAATGTCATATTTCACTCTAAGAAGTGACGTAACAAAAGCCGTTACCAAAAAAAAAAAAAAAAAAAAAAAAAAAAAAAAAAAAAAAAAAAAAAAAAACGGTAGTATACCGTTAACGGTAGCATTGTCATTTAAACCCAGTCGCGTAAAAACATATTCCATTGTTTTTTTTTCATTAAATATTCTGAATTTGTCAACCCAATAAACGGAATAACTAACTTGAATTTCGAATACCAAATATCTACAACTCTTGACGAAGCAACACTAATAATTCACTCATTTAAACTCATTAATACGCGCACTGGTAAAATGCGTTGTTCGCTCACTCGTTTTATTTTTGAGGTATTCGACTTTCAAGATTTATTATAGTTGTTTAATCTCGTTTCGTTTGGGTTAGAACAAATGTGCCATTAATACGGAGAGACATAATCCGACAGAATAAAAAAATTACGATCGAAGTTGAGACCAACATTATGTACCACCAGAAAATGTATTTCCAATTCTAGCAAGCGGTCATCCTGTTGTTAATAATATTGTTTTGACTTTTATAATATATGGTTTATACACCAGATGATCAGGATAGATCAGGGGGAGGTTATCTATAACACCGGTTTAACCCTGTCACTGTTCAATGTCTGTATCAAGCCAGATAATCATGACTGTTGTGTAATGGTTTTATTTTTTGCTCCTTTTGTTATTTCTGTTTGTCCGGGGCTCTGACTGTAGAGTGGCGTTGATTGATTGGTATCCATTGTTGACCTTTCCTGTTATCCATTGTTTTTTTGTCAATCTCACAGACTCAGTGGTTTACAGGCAAGTGATCACTTACAGCTACCTGAAATGCATTTGAAGAAAGATGACGTAATAATTTCGTTATCTTGGAAGTTAAAAAAAATTATTCGTCTGCTGAATTTTTAGCCCTCACAAAAAATTAAAAATGAAATTTTCATTTAGCATACTTCGTAGAATATTAATCTCGTTGGGTAGCCCATCTCACCAGTGAAGGATTTCGGTCACTTTAAAACTGCCCTTCAAAATATTTTTAATTGCTTGAAATCAACATATATTTTCCTTCATTTAATTGTCGTTCAAACTTCTAAAAACGTCGTGCAGAAGTGGCAAAGGGTGAGATTCGGTACTTGGTGAGAAAGAGTACTCTTCCAAAGAAAGACCACTGGAATTGCTAGTATACTATTCATCGGTGTACCTCCAATAGTTTATAAGTATATAGAATAGATGTGGGACATTTACCTAAAACGATGATGTGGCGATTTTAATCAACGATAATTAAATTTGTAAGCGTTATATAAAAAAAATGTGTCATTTACATCAATATACCCCTTGTGGTCATTTTTTATGTTGTTCGGGCATTGTGTGTGTTAGTTTTACTTGTACAAGGTTCCCATAAAACCGCTATAGTTATATTGCAGGATGTCTAAACATATAATATGGTGGATTTAATCATAGCCTTTTTAACTAGGAAATTGTTGATAGAATTAACAGTTGGGTTGAGGAAGGTACATTGCATATCGGGGGCGATATTAAAGATTAAATTAAAATACAGGAAATTCCAAAGAACTCGAAGTGCGCCTCGGGGCAAAGACATACTAAACTTGTATTTGGTGTAGACCAGCCTAAAATTTAACAGTTCACATGATCGGAAAATTTGGAAAATTTATATTATCTCAAAAGAGCTTTGCCTTGCAGCAAACAGGAAAGATTTTTGTGGATTTTATAATCTTACACTTCCTTCCTGTTTTTTTCCAAATTTGTTCCTATAGTTACAATTATGTATAGTTCAGTATTAATATCTTATATATTATACGTGTTTGAGGAAATAAAAACAGTGAACCTTTTATTTATTAAGAAAAACCGACTGTACAGACGTATATATATTAACAGGCAGCAGTTCAAGGTTTAATAAATTTAATTGCCTTTTCCGCGATATACCTTCCTACTTCCTTTAAGGTACACAAAATAGGCTAATGATCTAGAATCTATCGCCATTTTTGAAATTTAAAAAACCATGTAATTAATTAGTCATTTCGCAACGCGACAGCACTGATGAAGGATCTCAGTGATCCGAAAATTTTGCTAAGTTTGAATTATTGTTATAATTCAAATTTTTATTTGTTTTATTTTGATGTTGTTTTGCAACTTTTTAGACGTTTATATATAAATATATATAAACTAAAAAGTTGCAAAACTACATCAATACAATATAGTTTTGTGGGGTAACGTTGACACAAATCAAATTGAAAATTAGGGGAGGAGACGCCGTTTTTACTAACACGTTTGTCAACAGTCTATATATTATAGTATCCAATAACAGTACATTAACAACATTTTGTCGCAAACGCGTGCTAATAAAAAAATCCAGGTTAATTAATGATTGCTGTGGCTCACTTCCTTGCCCAGGCCATCGTTATTGAAATAAATTTAGAAAGAATGATTTTTGTTGATCAGGGGAAAAACATCACCCTTTTCCATATCAATTATAGATAACTATACACTACCATTTGTAATCCTAGTAGAGACAATACGGCTCTATAGACATTTAATAAAATAATAAATGGGCTATGGTGGTATATATCTGTCCCTAGTTGTCAATTAAATAAGTCGTCTTAAAATAAAAAAGCTAATACTTGAATAAGTATACTTGGGATACATTTCTGAGAAGTCCGTCTATCTTTGTGTTTTGTTCTCCTTATGTTACTTATTGACAGAAGGTCTCTCGATTTTTGAATATTGTATTCTTGTTGACATTTCCTGTTATCCATTTTATTTTTTTTACCCATGCTGCTGGTGGACTGCAAGTTCCTGAGAGTATCACCAGCTCAGATGCTAGTATTTTTATAGTAGCCCCAAAATGACTATACATTTTTCTGTTACAAAAAGTGAAATTTATGAAAACTAAAGAGTACCTCGCTCGTGAATAGCTCTGTCCATAGATGGTTTTGGCTTTACCCCTTTGGACGATTTTGGCATATTTGAATTTCTTCTTCAACATTTTAGGCCTTGAGCACAACAGGTGAGTTGTAAATCGACAACATAATCATGTATCTAACATGTTAACGTATTTAGCTTTTATATAAGAATCCTTAATTATACGATACCAAGCGACAGACAGATGACACCATAAAGTGTATGGCATGTGTATACCGCGCCTGAAATTAATTTTATTGAGAAATACTACGATGATTTGTGCTATGTAACAAAAATTATTCAGTATTTAGTTCAATGAACAAGTCAAAGATATTATTTTACTTATTTTTACTATATAGTTTCACTATCTACCTTGCCATTTATGTATTTTCTATGAAGTACGTTACTTATCGACACCCACGTCAAATATTTTTTTGTTTTTGTTTATATTATATTACGGACTCAGTCTCACTCTGGGTTTCAAAGAGTCAACACCTTTTTTATTTTTATTTTTTACATGCTCGTGATTTAGACCATATTGGTCGAAACGTTGGGTATTTTTAACTTTTTAGTTTGTTGTTTTTTTACGATTTAATATTTGGTTTTGTTCGACTTGTGTATTTCATACATGTTAGTCGTTTTACGCCCCTTTCGACAGCTCGCCATTTCCACTTATTTTTCTTGTTGTTTAATTCAATGATACGGTTAATAGACAAACGGTTAAAATTCGTTTATTAGGATTAAATAGTATGAAACAATTGTGTGTAGTATTCTAAGAATAACCTATTCTTGCATATTTCTTCTGTAGTGTACTGTCAAAACAGTCCGAATGTAAACTTCCAAGTACCTGCAACTGTTGTCTATCAAAAGGAAGATCTACGGATTTCTTGTGAATTGGCATCACCATCTGAAAGTGATCAAATTTATCTCATAAAACTCTTTAAAAACACTACTACTTCTTTTGAAGAAATAGTTTCCATATCTTATTCTTGGAGTGAAGGACCGACCAATAATTATCTCAGTACCTCCTGGAAAGACCAAGATTTAAAATCTAGAGCCAAGATAAGTGGATCAAACGTGTATCCTGCAACAAATGCCAGTCTAATGTTTATGATTCCGAGGGACAAGATGAGTTGTTCTGATGGTGGTACTTACAAATGTGTAATGAATTTGAACACTGTGACCGAGGCTTCATATGGATCAGTTGCATTATCAGGTAAGTACCAAATAAACTCGAGAAAAATCCTAAAATGAACTGTTTAAGGGAACAAATTTTAATTATCCCTTTTCACGGTAATACATTTAGATATAGCCAATCTGTTAAGGGTTGAAAATTTTAATTGAATTAAGACAAGAACATTTGTCAGGACGCCACTTATGTCTTGCCTTCAAGATAGTTGACCGAAATTGATTATTCATTATATTCTAATTCGCTCAGCTCAAACGAATATACATTATTTACCAAATAAAACTCAACACATAAATATGGGAACTGGGCCTACTCTTGTAGCAGCTTTTTGTATCTTAATACGTTTGAAAGAAATATATTTTCTTTCGGTATTGTCTTTATATTATACTCGCCACACATCCAACAGTCTAATCATGTCCTGCATACATTAAAACTACAAAAAATAAAACTTCAAATTAATTCCATACAGATATATATATTAATCAGTTTTTGGTGGGTGGGTAGGACATTAAACAAATAAACGTTTAAAAAATTACAAATTGCTGCTACATACATCTACCGCATTCCGTACAATAACACCCGATCGTATTTTACATAAACTCTAACCACGTTCTTACAGCGAACAATCACACGTGCTTATGATCTTAAATGTGTTCCTGTACCTTTAATAAATTTATTTATAGTCTAATTCGCCGAGCTCAAACGAATATAAATTATTTACCAAATAAAACTCAACACATAAAAAAGAAAAATATACTTAAAGAAAAAAAAAACGTAATCCATTGGACAGACAAACCAGGGAAGACAAATGAACAACCACAAGCACAACAAACAATGAACAACACGAACTCCTATAAAAAACCTGGAGTGAACCTAGATGCTCTGTAAGGGTAACCAGTTCCTGCTCCGTATACGGCACCCGTCGGGAAGGTCTACAAAGTCATTTCGGTGGAAGTCACAAATCGGTGGAGGCACATGAAATGTTACGATAGTAGGAACAGGTCAAACATCATCTTAGAAATTGGAAAATTGTAACAATCAATCAATTCGTGATGAAGGGCGTAACATTTTCTATGTGATGACATCAACTTATCCCTGATAAAACTCTGGTTAAGAAGCTTTTGTGACAGCAGTAACCTCAGGGCAATTCACGCATGATTGAAAATCGGGTAAGCTGATAAACGTAGAAGCCATATGCAGGCGATGCTGATATGTTGCTGCTGAAGAAGGGAAAGTTAACAATAGGAAAGTCGAATTCATCATGTTTGTCAAAGTTTTGTCTTCAAATGTCCTTCATTGCCTATTTCAAGAAACACATCCAAATATGAAGCGGACTTAGATGTATCTATAGTATCCTTAATTTCAAGCTCACTGGGATAGATGCATAAGATTTAGAAAGTCTTGGAATTTGTCGTTATGACAACACGTCATGTATATAAGTGAAATTAAAGTCCGCTTCATATGAGTATAGAAACAGATCAGTGAGGAGAGGAGCAAAGTATTTATGGGAACTGTGTCTATTCGTGTAGCAGCTTTCGAAAAACAAAGAAAGGGAAACGGAGATTATTGGCAATGATGACTATTTAGATTTGATTTTTGGACGAGTAGAGATACAGCCAGGATTATAATTTATGCCCTCAAAACTGAGGTGGATCATTTCAGAATGGACGCAAGAGATTGAAAGAAAAGAAAATGAACCAAGTCTGTTGATTTTGTCCAATACAAGTTTCAACAAATTTTCTGATGGTACATATAATGATCCTTCTATATCTACCTCTCCGGATATAACTGATCCATGGAATCATGAAGCTTTTGAGACGTAAGATGACACAAAAGCTATGATATATTTCAAAGAAACCCTTTAATACCACGAGAAAAGATATCACGTAAAATGGCCATGAAAAGAGATGCCTGAATTGCCAGTTAACATAGAGCTTGCATTAGGTATTTTGAAACCATGTGTAGCGAACATTGTGAAGAAACCGGATCTTTTTCACAAGTATGATTGTATCATCCAAGATCAGTTACAGAAAGGAATAATAGAAGAAGTGGATAACAAAACAAACTGCTGATTTGATTCATTATACCCCCAACCATGCTTTAAAGACACCACAGAAAAATATGACGAAGGTGTGGATAGTATATGGTGCTTCATCCAAGACTAACAATGATATTAAGAGTTTAAATGAGTGTCTTTATCGTGGACCAGTATTGTTGAGTAATTTATGTGGAATGTTAATGTTTAGAATGCATAAAGTTGCAATGTTTTCATTTATTAAAAAATCAATATTTCTTCAGGATTTGTGGAAAAGATATCTGCGTTGGGATGAAGAATTGAAAAAGGACGATCTATTCAGATGGATTACAATTTAATCAGAGTTGAACAAAATATACAATTGCCGAATTCATAGACATGTGGCGATTGTTGCTGACACTGTGAATATTGATTACAAGGTCTTATGTTTCTGTGATGCATCGATTAATGCTTATGCAACAGTGATATACTTACAATAAAACTGTGGCACAATATGGAAAGGTGACTTGTTATTTTCGAAATCACGCTTAGCGCCAATCAAAAGTGACAATCCAAAGATAGGAACTCATGGCTGTACTTATTGGTATTCGAGGGGGGTTTTAGATCAAGATTCATCAGGAAAAGATATTTGTTCAAACATTCTCATCTGAGAAAATTACAAGAAGAAAAACTGTAGATGCCAAGGGAGCAGATACACCCCAGAATCAAGAACTATCAAGATATAAGTGATGATGATACCGTTATGGACCTTATTTACGATTTAAGAGATTTAATTGACACTGAAGAAAAGTTGGATGTTGATAACTTTATTTCAAGTGCTAAAACTGATGGAAGTGACTAGCAGATAATATCTTCCCCTATGGACATAAGGAATTATGAAGACATTTCACCTGGTGAATACACTATAATAGATGAAAACAACAACATCGATGAATGCTTTGTTATCAGTGACATTGAAGAAAACCAGGAGAGGGCAGTCGAAATTTCAAAAGTTAAAACAAAAACTGGGAGGCTAATTCATACTTTTGCAAGGACTGTGTCGTATATTGACGGAGAAGAAGTTTATTTTCCAATGCTGAGTTCCAACAGGATTACTATGTACATTTCAATTAATATTTTCAATTTTGTGTTGGAAATTTCGAAAATCGCCAATTGACAATATACTTTATTCTTCTCTTTATTTGTTATACTATTTCAGGATCCGTTCGTCGTAAGGGTTGATGAGACATTTCTCCATTGTTTATTATAATTCTTTCTTGGCTCCTTTAATTGTTTTTAATGATATGTAACTTGTATTTTCTTTGTTTCCACGTTATGCTCATGCAACGCAGAATATTGATACATGCAATTGGATATGTTTTTGATTTAAATTCCAAAGATTGTGTTGATAAGAACTTACGCAACAATCTTAACCTGATGTGGGACTGAGGGAACGGACGGACGCACGAAAATCTATGTGTCCCCTAACAATTCGTTGATGTGATGATTTCATTATTAAATTGTTACACATACGCTATAATACAGAAAAACTAAGTTGATGCTTATTGCCACATCCGGAAATCATGGAAAAGGCGCTTTCACCAACGGCTTGGTCATATATAAATTTGATAAGATTTTCATTTTTCTTAAAACTAAAAAAAAATCTGCTTTTCAGTAAATAATTGAGAAAACCTTTTAAGATGCATATATGTATTTGTAAATTGGAACGTTTTTTAAAAATGGATATCATTAAGGTATTTTCATTTCGCCTGTTGCATGATTGTTTACTTTGTCATCAATGCTTATCACTTCGAGTGGTAAAAACTACAAATCATTTAAATTTGGAAATATCAATAGTGCTAGCAAATTTACGGTTATTTCAATTTTCAGTGCAACCAACAGTATTAGGACCTATTTTTAGAGATACGGAGCGTGACTGTAAAATTTACTTCCCTGGAGCAGTGGTTGATTTACACTGTAACGGTACTGTAGGTGACCCTCCTGGAAATATTCATTGGTGTTATAAAAGAGCGGGTCTTGAACAAGATTTTATTGAATATCCAGAAGAGAGTGATATTAGAGATGAAAATGTTACTCAAGAAGGTTGTCAGTATAGCCGGCAGTCAACTTTGTCGTACAGAACCTCTGGTAGATGGGCTAGTGTGGAGTTCCTTTGCGAGGCAGGAACTAACCATACATGTGGTTCATCACCGGGAGCTGTTTATTCAAAGTACACAGTGTATATTTGTAAGTTTTATTAAAAAGAGTTATTCTCATTGTGAAGATATCTCAAAGATAAAATCATTATTATATTGTATAAATTTTTAAACATAATGTAAAGGTTGATAATGTCTACATATTTTACTGATTAATTGCAGAACTTTAAACGTTTTTGACGTTCCTTTAAACATAAAGATTCTTAAAAGTTATATATATGTAATTAAATTAAAATTCAAAATGAACTGTTAGACTTTATATGAAACTAATGATCAAATGCCTTTTTAAATATTTTACTTGATGTGTACATGTATTTACTACTTAGCTGTTGGTTTTGTTTGCATAACATTTAAATATTTAGCTTCAATGTATGCTTATAAAATTAAATTATTCTTCTTTACAACGGAAGAGCTTTTAACATAGTCTAGTTGCTTCACATATAATATTACATTAATGATTGATGTGATGTACTGTATATAGTTTTTTGGATGATTTCAAACTATTGATTTGATTTATATCAATCGATTATTTCTCAGAATATTTTCTTTTATATTTTACGACACATGTTTGTAGATATTCTGTATTAATTTTATTAAAAAAAATAACCCATGCATATCGAATAAATTTTAAGAGGAAGATTTGTTTTCAAGATCATGATATTTTACAATGATTAACAGTCGAAAGGTGGATACATTCAGGTGCCAGAGACATGTACAACTCGTTTGATTTATTAATGCAATGAAATGGATTTTATTTGTTTTTAATTCTTATTGTCATTAGTCGGTAATGTTTAAGTTAGCAAGTTATTTCTAAATATTATTATTTTGTATATTCTCTATTCATTTTAGGCAATTATTTTCTATTTTGTATATTCTCTATTCATTTTAGGCAATTATCTTCTATTTTGTATATTCTCTATTCATTTTAGGCAATTGTTTTCTATTTTGTATGCTTTATAATTATAGTTGTTTAACACTTTGTTTAATTCAAATTTCAATGCCTATTTTATTTCCTACAAAGGATATTTCATCGTAAAATGAAGTAAACAAGGTATGTCTTTATTTATTACTTTTATTTGTTTTGGTAAAAAGTTACAATCTTTGTAATCAAGCTGTACCTATAGTTCAGTTCAGTCAGTTTTTCTAATTTTGGCTATTTTGTTCAGGCCCGCTTTGTTTTTATTGATATTAAATATTTTGACAATTTTTCATGAGAAAAACAGTCTCTAAAGCTTCTGACAAGATAAAAACCACTTTATACATAATAAATTAAACAACTTTTCGGTACTTAACTTGACATGAATAGTTACATGTCTAAATATGTAATTTAGATTTTTCAGGAACAACTATGATAAAATGTAATGCTTCTGAAATATCTTATTACCACATGTTTTTAATGCATGTGAAACAAATCATTTTTTGAAAATGAAAACAAAGAAAACATTCCTGTTTAGACGCGATGTATATATTGAAGATTCACTGACCAAAATCAGGTACGTTTTTCTTATAAAGAACTCCTACAGCTGCAAAAAAAAAAAAAAAAAAAAAAAAAAAAACTGAAACTGTCCATAGTGAAATTTCAATCCAGAGAGTTGACTTGATAGGTCTCAAAATTTTATCCAAATACAATATGGCGTTGGATTTAATGCTTCGGTCCATTTTTTTCATTTAACATGTTTAAAGCTGGTGCTTTTGTTATAGTGCTGTATTCGATTTGTTATTATTTTTTCATGATTGTTCTTAACCATATTTTCCGATGAAAAAATCACTTTTATTAGATTAACGAGCGGGCAGTAATGAAATAAAATCTTTTACATTAAATTTGTTTTCACGAATTCAATTTTCTATATTGTGTAAGAATATACGTCATTTCGGGACTTCTCTAGTTTATCGTTCCAATAACTGGAGAAAAAAGGCGACAATTCCCGCGTAGAAATTAAATCACCGGGAAGTGGTTAAACATATTATGTATTTTTATCCCACCGACTAAACACGTCAAGAATAGGAAACATATAGATTCTCCTTCAGGTTCGAGTGAGTTATGGAATTTCTCCACCCGAGATAGTTAAATTTTCGATTTTCAACACGCGAGCAACACCGATTAAACACGTCAAGAATAGGAGATATAAAATTAAAAAGACAATTGTTCAGAGAACAATTGCAAGGTCTTTCCCGTGTCAAATTGACCTTTTAATCCTCAGTTGCTAAGGATATTAGTCAAAATATAGGACTCTGTCACCATGACCTTGACCATTGACCTTTGATTTGACCTCTACAGCTCTGAAAGAGGTTCCTGAACATAGATATATATGGTTGCTAGGTACTTTTACATCGGTTGCTAATGACTTTTTCTATGACCTTGACCATGACCTTCCATTTTGATCTCTACAGCTCTAAAATAGGGTCCTGAACATAAATATATATGGTTGCTAGGTACTTTTCTATCGGTTGCTAAGGACTTTTTCATTGACCTTGACCCTTGACCTTCCATTTTCACCTCTACAGCTCTAAAACAGGATTCTGAACAGAAATATATATGGTTGCTAGGTACTTTTCCATCGGTTGCTAAGGACTTTTTCAATGACCTTGATTTTGACCTTCCATTTTGACCTCTATGGCTCTATAATATGATCCTGAGCATAAATATATATGGTTGCTAGGTACTTTTCCATCGGTTGCTAAGGACTTTTTCAATGACCTTGATCCTTGACCTTCAATTTTGACCTCTATGGCTCTATAATATGATCCTCAGCATAAATATATATGGTTGCTAGGTACTTTTCCGTCAGTTACTAAGGATTTTTTCGATGACCTTGACCCTTGACCTTCCATTTTGACCTCTATGGCTCTATAATATGATCCTGAACATAAATATATATGGTTGCTAGGTACTTTTCCATCGGTTGCTAAGGGCTTTTTGGATGACCTTGATATCTGACTTTTGACCTTGGTACTAAAATGTAGATCTTTTGTAACTGATCTTTTTTTGTATTAACATTTTCTTCATATCTATAATGGTTTTCGAGATATAGTATAAAACAAACATACGTCAGGGGCAGTAACTCTTGAAGGAGTCATCGTAGAACTTACGGTTTCGGTCCTGAAGACTTTTTTGTAGATTTCGACGTGACGAACAATTTTCCCATGTATTGTCTGCTTCAATTTTGTACAGTTTACGTGCTTTTCCACAAAAACTGTTTACAGTGTCGGCCATTTTGAAAATGGCCGCCATTAGCCAATCGAGTTTGATTTTAAATTGAAGGGAATAAGTTGACGGTCACCAATAACCCATATGTTTACTATGTTATCTCGAACCATTTTCAAGTTATAGGCCAAAAACCATTTAGCCGAAACGCGTTAAGGGCTATAACTCGAAAACCGTTTGTCGTACAGGGTTCGACCCTTTATATCAAATAAAGGTCTAAATGAGACAAGTATTTTCCCCATTACATGTCTGCTTAAATTTTGTATGGTTTTTGAGTTAACCTGATAACAAGGTGTACCATGACCTCTGACCCTGAGATTTGACCTTTGACCTTGACATTTTTGAATGCAACATATGTCATCCAGGATGATTGGTGAAGGTCCCAAGTCTCTAGGACTAACCGTTTTGAAGAAAAAAAATTTGACGAGTCGCGACACTTTTCGAGTCAAAAACGCGTAACTAGGAAGTTGATCGAAATGTTTTTTTTTGCGTGACGAATCATGACCAGGAGGCTAGCAACATTTCCCCCGCTTCAGATTTTTGATAACGGTTACGGTTTCTGAGTTTATCTGCACACAAGGTTTTTGAATGTTGGGCAGATAACTCCGTTACTAAAAATAGATCGGTTTCGCAGGGTCAGTCAAAGCGAGTCAGAGTATGACCGAATAATGGTACCAAGTATCGTAAAGATATGTCGCGACACTTTTGTTATAGTGACCGCGGAAAAGAAGAAGAATAATAATAATTAAAAGGTCATTTGTGCCTAGCACAAATGATAAGGTCTTTCCTTTTCACGTGTCCAGTTTTGCAATAAAGAGGCCCTAGCCCTCTATTTTTGGCAAGGGGCGTAACTCTTGGGAAATAAATAAAATAGACAAAAAAAAAAAAAAAAAAAAAAAAAAAAAAAAGGCCCGTCCCGTCTTCAGTAAAGAGATATTGCTACTTCTATTTTCTCTTGAAACCATTTAAATTTTTAATGTATTGTTCCAAATAGTAATTGTAAAAAAAGATAAAAAAGAAAGGGAAAAAAAATGAAGTAGCAATATCTCTTTTTCTGAAGGCGGAACGGGCCTTTTTTTTGTTTATTTGTTTGTTTGTTTGTTTGTTTGTTTATTAATTATTTTTTTTATTTGTAGGTAGCAAGTTTTCCAAGGATTGCTGAATACAAGTAGGGGGAGGGGGCATTGTATTTTTATTTCTCTAGATACACAAGTGACAGTAAAAGTACATTTCTACTATAATGTTTACTTCTATTGATGACGTTGTGTAAGTCACGTGACGTCCATTGATATATGTCTGGACTTAGTTTATTTCTTTCTTTTCGAGAGGGGACGTCGTCGGGTGAACATGGCACAGGATAATGCATTTTGCTGTTTGATGTGGAAATAGTCATAAATAGAAAACGGAGTGTACGTGTACACATTTACTTATGTCAGAATGAAGATTCATGTAGAAATTTGATGTCACGATTTATTTATTTAGATTTCCGGTGCCATTTTGACCAGACGACATCTCCGTGAATAAAGTAGTGTTAATTTGACGCGAAATTTTGACATTCGGATGCAATAATTTGGTAAAATTTGGACGAATCTTGTGTTTTATGGCGGAAAATAGCTTTTTATTTAGCACTGCGCGAACGCTATTTTCAGGAAATTGGTTGGTGTTAGCGTCATAATTTTTTCTCATTAACAAAGCCCTGGATATCCCCCAGCTGTCTAACATGTAATTTTTATGCATTTACAGGTAAATTCAGTAAAACCGATGTAAATTCAGTCAAATCGAAAAAAAGGGGGGGGGGGTGTATTTACACATTAAAAGGTCATTTGTGCTAAAAGTTGAGGTAATTCTAGACGTACTATAAAATACCAAAATGCTACATCAAACACAAATATGAAATACTGCCAAAACATTTTTGCGCCAAGAAAAAATAGGTTTTTTCAAATTTTTCAATCTTTAAAAAATTTTCATTTTTTTTCATTTTTTGTCTTACGAAAATGGAAAATAACATATTTTAAATGATTCCTGCTAAAAAATAATGCATTTTTGAAAAAATTCCATGTATTACACTTCAAATATGAAAACAATCATTTTCTAGAACATGACTTTGACCTTTGACCTTGACACCATTTTGAAGGTCATTTGTCCCTGGTGTCAAAACAAAAGACCCCATGCCTCTATCTTGTACCATTATTAAGTTATTAGCCAAAAACCGTAAATTTAAGCGTTCAAAGGCCAATAACGCATAGAAGATGACGTCATGCGACTTGACTTAAGGAAAACTACGCATTGTCGCGATGTCCCCGACATTTTGCCCATTACATTTTATCAGCTATCTTCTACCGTTTCAGAGGAGATCTGATAACAAGGAAATTTCAAAAATTAGACCGTGACCTTGACCTTTGACCTTGACCTAATTTTACTTGGTACAAAAAATGATGCCTAAATATGAAGGCTCGTGCTTGTATCTTAACTCAAACTTAATATTTGCCTGAAAAATCAAAAGTGAAATTTATATAAAGGGAAATAACTCTTATAAGATGTCGTCAGATCCTTTTCGGCAGATGTGATTAATGTGCGCACAGATCAACCAAAGAAATTGCAAAAGGTTTCATGTCGATATCTCTTACGGTTTTTGAGGAGATCTGATAACAGTCATAACAGTAATAGGGGAGGAAACTCTTATAAGGTACATGGGAACCCTTAGCGGCCTCACCACGTGATAGCTTATGTCTGACTGATGCTTGGTGCCAAATTTCTTGTCAATATGCCTAAACACTTTTCCGACAAATTTAATTGAATTTTGGCAGGAGAAAGAATAATAATAATAATAATCATAAGAAATACAGTAAGGTCTTTCCTATGTAAAGGAAAGACCTTAAATATAAATGTAAGCGAGTAACGACGGATTTAAATATTAAAGAGATAAAAATAGCCAATTTGGAAATACAAACCATTTAAGTGTTTATCAAGGGTTATCAGGTTATATTTTATCATTAAAACGGAATATAACCAATGTGTCTTCTTCTGTAATTCATAATTTTTTTAATACAACTCAAATCAAGAAAAAGAAAAACAATTATAAAGAGAATTAAGAAAACACTTGATATTACTCATCTATAACATATATATATAGATACATTAAATACCCACTTTAATTATAACCCATCTGGGGATTTTATTACGTCAAAATATATTTAAATGTTATTTTATTTAGGTACGGTGTAATAACTTGTCTGACTTTTACAGGTCGGGAATGAAAAATGGATATGATCTTTTGCCTTGGAATTTTGATATCTATAGGTATAGGTATAGTATTCTACGGTTATTTGCAGTCAAGTTTTAAAATTTGTCACCACCCATCATTACAATATTACAATATTATAGTGAATCTTTGAAAATGAAAGTAACATAGTAATAACCGTTTTATCATTGTATCTGACGTATGAGATGATTATAAATTATCTACATATATATGATTATATGTATTTACGTTGTAATTTGTACAAGTGAAAATGACGAAAACTTCTTTCAAAATCTCATCTGTTGTCGTAATTAAGTCTCCTGACCGAAGTTTGGAGGCTTTACTGTTTTTGCTAAGTATATTTCTTTCTAGGTTGAGATTTCCACTCCTTGTGAGCAGACGCATTGATATATATAGGGGTACATATGGGGGTATGCCCTTCCCTCTCAAAATAGAGTTGTCTTTGTAACTTTGAAAACTGTGAGATCCCCACCCTATAACTTTATATATTCTTACCACTTGTGGGAATAGAGGGGAATAGAGGGGATATGCCCGCCCCATGTAAAATACATTCAAATAGAAAAACTATTCTTTGAATATGTCTTATAATAATCTCCATACACTGTACGTCATATCGCTGCAAAAACAGCTGATATTCTTATAACTTCATTAGCATAACGTACCATCCGGAAAATGCAAAGACATTTTGTCAAAATTTTACATTTTATGCTTTGTTTTGTATTTTCTCCGTGGCAACACTTCGACCAAAATAAATTTAGCAGAAATCAAGTGGACTGTTAATGGAAGTATTTTTTACCCAACATTATTTCGGCCAACGATTGTGGTTTTATGAGTTCTTTGAAAAATAAGCCGTTGAAATGTATGGTTTGGATACATCCGCAGTAACCATATAATTTACACACACTATTGACAAAAGATTTGTATTTCCTAGTAAAGATTTTATGTAAATGATGATTTTGGTGTGCCAAACTTGATATTTACTTTTTAAAGGAATATTGTTCTATCGTAGAAAACTGGGTATACAACAGAGGGTTAGTACATTACCGTAGTACAGCGATATTCTTCCCCTTGCCGATTTTCATAGGTCGGTCTCGTTTGTAATATACATTTATTTTTGACAGCAAAGATAGGAATTCAGCATCGACTAAGAGGATTTGGAGGCCAGAGGTACGGGATCTTGGTTCGTGTTTTTTTTCTTCTCACGGCATCCAAAACCTGCATTTTGTTTACAGAATATACCATAACTGTATTCCATGTGACATTCAACCCTGATTTTTTCATCACTATCCGCCCCTAGTAAAACTCAGATGGTTGTTCCCATGATATTTATACAGGTCCAGGATTAAGCCTCTAGGTGTGCAATTCATATTTGACTCATATTACAGTGGTAATATTCATAACGCATTACTTCCAATAAAAACTATTAATTTCCCACATTTTTAGTGAGTACGTCAGAGTGATTGAGAGATGGTAATTTTTTTTTAAATATTTAAAAAAAAAAATAAAACACACTATATTTTAGATTGAACTTATTGCTCCAGGAACAAAACACCTGTATTTGGATTCACAGTAATACCACCTGTGAACAACTGCAGACAGCGAGTTTATTTGCAATAAAACTGCGTCAGCAAGAGCATCAAAATTTTCAATTTTTTGCCAAAGTATACGATGTGTTCAAAACTGTATTTTGGGCGTAAAGTATTGGAGAAAGGCGTAAACTCCCAACTACTGCAAACATTTTTCCTTGGATCCCTAAACATATGAAACTATAAAAGGATTTGGTAAAGCCTATATTATCGAAAAGGATGAGTTCGGTTTTTTTTTTATAATTTTATTTTTTTTCAATAAAACTGATTTCGACAGCCATGGTGCAAATGTTAGTTACTAGTACATTTTATACATCCATCTTGTAGAGATTTGTTTCTTCTTCTTAATGCAAGCAACGTTCAAGAGACAAAAGTCTCTGTGATACTGGATCTTGCTGGTTTCGTTTAAAACAGTGTCGGCATTGAAACATATGGTCGGTTGGGTTACAGGAAACACATGATTTTTAATGTCTTACTTAAATACACCATGCATACGAGTTTAACCGAAAATATATTATTCATTTTATCTAGCCTTACACATTTTATATCAGTTATTTAAACACACTAAGAAGAGTAGTATTGGTATATTACTACTCAGAAAATGCATATTTTGATTCTAAGTATAAAAATAAAATCGTTAAGGACTGCAACAGACAATAATGGTCCAAACGGGAAACATATTATCAGAATTTAATGGTTTGGTACTTCGGAAACAAACCCTCCCGTTTCCCATTGAGACCCTTTTAAGCAATTTTGCTGATCCAACTTGCAATTTACGATTGTTGACATCAATGTATTCTTTTCGGGAGTAACCTCTCTTAAACAATTTCTGAAAACCCAAGAATTTACACAGAGGAGACAAAAGGCTAAGAAAACATCGAGATAAATATTTGTTGAGTTTCACATTTTTTTCTGTACATAAACATGTATCTATTAAACTTTCAATATATATTTTATTACGTCTGTTGATTTTGTAGTAAATGTATTGTCATTTCCAGATTCTGAGAAGCTTCGATTCTAAGTGAAACGTTTTATGAAACATAATCTAATTAGTTTTTTTTGTGTGCCAAAAAGTCATCAAATCTATTTTTGTGACCTAAGAAGACTGGGGTAGGAAAATTTAGGGCAGACTTCCTCATTTAACATAAAACCAAAAAAAATCTGTCAAAGATAACTATGAATCACTTTCTGTAATGCACAAAGAATATGAAGGAATTGTTGAAATGAGTTGCCTTTTAAAAGGTACTGAATGTAGACTGAAATAAATGTAAATGTTTTTTTTTTCTTATCTTTTCCTGTTGTGTTTCTGTGTGATATATATTATTTAAAGATTTTTCTTGCCATATTTCAGTACCATATGAAGCAGTAAGTTGTACAGCCGGTACGACACCGTGTGTTAGCATCCAGTCATTAATAACAAATTTGGATGTGACAATATCATGTACAGTACTAAATTCAACTACAACAGACACTGTCGGCTACATAAAATTGTTGAAAAGCCCATCATTTAAAGAAATTGTAAAAATCGAAACGAAACAAGGGACCAGTCCGTCTAAAAACGATCTAAAAATTACATGGGCCGATAATGAAAAATGGAAAGATAAATGTTCAGTTGCAGATTCTGTTCTATACCCTGCGCCCAATGCTGAGCTCAAGTTACGAATTAAAAAAGATAAACAGACATGTCCAGATATAAATGGTATCTGGAAGTGTGAAGGTCTTGTTGAAACAGACTCGTATGTGTCAGAGGAAAATATAGATGTCAAAGGTAAGTTATTTTCAAAAAGATTGTTGGCCGGGTTGCACGAATAGCAAATCCGGGTTTTAGTATGGTGATGTCGGGTGGGCTCGGGCGGGAAAAATATGGTACCAATCTTGTGCCAACAACTGCTCCTACAGTTTTCAATCCAGATTTATTAAACTATACAGGTAGATTGTATACATATTGAAGTTGTGCACCTGCTATTATGGAATTGTTTGAATAATTTTTAATTTTTCCAGTCTTAGGAACTTAGTAATTTTTCCATCAATCTCTGTTATTTTGTTGTTTGTTTTTGTTTTTTTATGTGTTATATGCTTTTAATGCATAGTGGTTTGTTGTTTGCGTATTGTTGGGGGTCTGTCATTGTTGGTATTTGTTGTTACCTTTTTTGTAATAATTAATTACAAACAATAAATGCATTATACAACAACAATCTACAGTTAAAGTATCAATAATTCAAATTGATTTCATACAATACCTTTATCTTGAAAGATACTATTAACTTCTCCATGATTCATAACCCATTCTTTCCAACCCGGCTATTAATAACTTTGACCCATTTTTGTAATTGATGGAATGAAATTTGTATCCGTTTATTCATGTATCGGTTAATTCTTTGCAGTGTTAAAGATGGAATTGTGTCCAATCTAGGGATTTACTGAAGTTCATGTCATCTATCGTTTGTATTAGATGACTTGTGCTATCTTTTGTATTTGTTATTCCTGATATTGTCATTGCTCTTGACTTGTGACCGATGGATTGCTTCTCATACAATTTTTTTCTCTATTATACGACTTATCAGTTGTGCTCAAGACCTAAAATACTTAAAGCCAAACCAATCACCCGAACAAAACGCTAAAAAGCGAGTGATTTTTAAGTCTAGAACTAATCGTGTAACCTTTTGTACATAGACATCAATATTTACATGTTTTAAATTCCCCAATCACTGAAATTCAAATTAAATCAAATGTGTCCTAAAATGAAATTGAAATTAATCACTTATTTTCCGTGATTTATTATACCTGCACTTGCCGAACATTGGGTATATTGGACTACCCTTATCCGCACGTCCGACTGCAAATATTGTGTACGCAACTTTCCATTCATCTCTGTATCATGGTTGTACATGGCCTTGATATGCGCATATTATACTAAATTTTTGTGTGAGCATGACCATATCCTCTGTGTGCAGCTAGTCATATTAACTTTTTTCTATCTTATATCTTCCAGATTGCGACATAAGTTCAGCTGTAACAAACCAGCATGGAGTCCCATATCTAGTCACATGGTTTTTGTGTTTTGTATGTAAAAGGACATTAAATCTATAGCATTTATTTAACGAATGATTTTACTAATGTCACACATTAACAGTTGCATCTTTTTGTTAAGGCGAAAACAAATGTATGCTCATCATCACAAAAATATGTGCTAGATTATATACTATCAAAACGAATAGAGATGAAAGGTTGTAAAGTTTGGTTTTAACCGGATTTTTCTAGGGAAAGAATCCTGCTATTAGTATAGCGAACTATGTTGACTGGCCGGCCGTTCTAAACAAATCATGTTACTCCGTTGTATTCTTGTTGTATTATCGTCATCTTACTTATGTGATTGGTTCGAGGATTTGTTAAGTTTTGTAAATTATTTCTTAATACCTACAGTTTATGCTGTGTGGTGTATTGGCCTGATTTTAAAAATGTTTTGTACAGAAAAGAGTTTCTATATTGATTGTTTTTGCAGTACGTTATAATTCAACATATGGTAGTTTTATTACTTAGTACTTATACTGTTGATTAGATTAGCATATTCAGAATATGTCAAAAGAAAATAAGAGAGATTATGATATTTATGTGACTACGCATCGATTTTTATATAGGAACGTGGTTGGCAACGTTTTTTACGTTACTTTCTAGAGTTAAATATTAAATTTTTATTTACAGTAAAATATCGGATTTTCGCTCACTCGGATATTCTGTACATTTTGTATTTCGCCACATTCAATGTAATAATAATTTTATATAACGCATTTATAAGAATATAAGGAGCATTTATACCTTAATCTGCATTTAACGATTTGTTTCTTTCTAATGCATTTTAGAGGAAATATGAAATGTTATACAAAAATAATAAGGTAGTTTCTACCGTTCTCATACAACCATATTGTAGTGAAATTATTATTTCGCACTTACCCGTCCGGAGCACCTGATGTCACTCACGGTTTTTAATCGGAGTTCACATTGCTAGTGCTTTGGTTCCTGTGCTGTCTAGTTTTGTTAAGTTTATTACACGTTTTTTAATTCTTTTAACTACACGTGTATCCTTGTGGCATTTCCTTGTTGTGTTCCATTCCCCTAACTCTGTCTTTTACTTTGACTTCAAATTTGTGGACTTTTCCCATTGCTTTATCGCTTAGGTATTATTTTGTCGATATTTATAACTGTGATATATTTTCAATACTCAAACGGGTGTATGACTTATTACATTCTGTTCATTTATATTGATTTAATAAAATATGTTGTATTTTAAGTTTTCCTTTCTGAAAAAAAAAGCCAACAACATTAGATAAAACTCCAATTATCACTTTTGAGACGTGGCTCCAATTAACGATGGGGGAAAAGTGTGGTTTTATGTCATTTTGACAACATAGTTCTTGCTTAGTTTTATCCTGACATGATATTTGTATTACACCATGTAATAATTCTTATTCGGTAGAAATGGGAACTGTTTGGACATATCATACTCCCAGTAAACAACATCATCAGAATTAGTTTTTACTCCTATATCGACGAAATGTGCACATGTTGTCAATTCAATTGATATCGTGGAATATCACTCAAACAATTCAATGAAAATGCACGATAGTTTACACGCATAAAACAACTGTTGAAATGGAGATTGTTACACAACCAATAAAATTGCAGATTTTCACGAATTTTCCCGATAAAATCAATAATTTATTGTTGCAGCATATTAATAGCAATATATTTGAACTAACCGATAAAAAATTAATAGATGTTTTATAATTTTGTACCTGAACATTTTTTTTCGGACATGACAATGTGCCACATACTTGGAGTTCTAAAAGAGGCAGATAACCACTACAAACTTATTGATCCTACTGGATGTTGTCTCCTTAATTATTACCACATTACCCTACCTTTCTCTAAAACAGTTTCTCTTTTTAGGCCAGGTTCCAAGCTGAGTGCGTATCAGTTATCTGTTTTCATATAGATTTCTGTGTAACTTGATCCGTCGTTTGTCATTAAATCAACAATTGATTATCTGCTTTTAGATTTTCCTTCAGATATGAAATCTTCTAAAGTTAAAGACATGCAAAAAAAAAAAAAAAAAAACAGATTTTTTTCCCTTCAGAAACGTCCTGGTCTCTGTGATTTTGGATATATCTTACTGATTTGTTTTAGGATAATGTTACCTTGTACAAAGATCAATGTTCATTTCATCTACAGTTATATCAATACCGATTGGGCCAGACGATGGGTGAATACATTTGTTTCATCGAAATGAAGTACTTTTGGGTACATACATTCTTGTATTTCAGGATGCTTTTATTCAATTTCCTTATCTTTGTTTTCAATAGTTTACTTAAGTTATTATTCTTTATTGTGTTGATGCATTCACTTGCTTATCCCTTTTAAATAATCAATACTTCTCAGCTACATTAGCAAGTGAAAAAATGTCAGAGAATGCATTTTCGGCAAACCATTGGGAGAGCTATGTCAATTGCATTCACAATGAAAATAAAATTAAAATTTCATGAAAATTCAAATTTGTGTGTTTTTTTCTAGAATTTTGTTTTTGTATTATTTCCTAATAATTAGGGTTTAGACGAGAACATATTATTTAAATCATCAATATGCATTAGGAGTAGATTTATCAAATATAGATAATGGACATCCTGAAGACATATCCCACATCACCTTAATCCGATTCAAAGTTAATTTTAATTTTTTTTCTAATATTATTATACATTTGAAATCGGGTAATTTAGATTCAGCTAATGGAATTGAACAATAAGTCAGAAGGGAAGTTTTGATCAAGATGTATTATTAAATATATCACGTAATTACAACTTTTGTTAAAAATGATATATAATCGGCCAATAGGATTTTACAACAAATCTTAGGGGAATATGTGATAAAAAAGTATTCTTATCAGATTTAACAAGAAAACAAAATCAGCCAATAGGATTTGACAAAAAAGGGGATAAAGATGTAATCTAATAAAATTTATCAAGAACACAATATTTCTTTAAAAACAAAATAACAGCATCGATCAACTTATAAATCACTATATCTATCTTATATTAAAGATATATTACATGCATGGGACATGCAGTGTGTTTTGGTGATACTTTTTGGAGTGTTTTCCGCTTCACCTGCAGGTACGTTTACTATTACATCATGTATATATATATTTGTCATAATTATTTAAAAAAAAAAAAAAAACCAGAATCAATGGTAAAGGGTAACACAATACCAACACTTAACACAGAGAAAAAACATATGGATTGAATTGTTCTAGTGAGCTTAGCATGATTCGGAAATTCTTAATTTTATCCTGCGATAAAACTGCGAAAATAGCTGTAAACCTAATAATTTTGGTGACAATACTTAAGTGGTCTGATAAAGTTACATCGGAATTAATCACATGCCTCTTCGTTCATTTCCGGAAGATTGGCATTAACTGCAGATACTGCACACGGCAGAGTCGCATGCATACATTCTATTAAAGATACAAACAGAAACAAAACAAAAAAAAAAAAAAAAAAAAACAAAACAAACAAACAAACAAACTAACAGTGATTTAATTATCCTGAACAAGTGGAAGAATTTTTTAACGAGATAGTTAATATGTGTCCCACTTACTATAGAAACATTTAAAGTAACATTTAGGTAGGCCATGTCTAACAGCTAAAAATGGTTCATACTTTTGGACATAAAACTTGAAAAAATCAAGCACATTGCGGATCCTGGGCTGATAAGGCTTTTTATATGAAAAAAGCCATGCAGTTTTCTTTATTTATATCATGTTTTATACACCAGGGTGTCAAGATGGATAACGGGAGGTTTGAGTACCCATTATACCGGTTTTACACCAACACTGTTCAGTGTCTGTAAGATGGCAGACTATCGTCACTCTTTTTATCCCCGCACTTCGAAGAAGTTCGGGGATACTTTTATCGCCCCCGTCCGTCTGTAGGTCACACTTTCTTGTGACCTAAACTCCTCGTTCATTTTTAACTTCATGTATTTAATTTCTATACTGTATTGTCACATATGGTATGTAAATGCACAATAAGGTTTTAGAATTTTCTAAAATTGGGGCCCACAGGGGTCGAATTTTTAAAATTGTGAATTTAAGGTTGTGACCTAAACTACTCTTTTATTTTTCGTTTTATACATTTAATTTCTATACAGTATTGTCACATACTGTATGTAGAGATGCGCAATACAGTTTTAGAATTTTGATTTTCAAAAATTGGGTTCCACAGGTGTCAAATTTCGAAAATTAGGAATTGAAGATTGTAACCTAGACACCTCTTTCATTTTGGACTTCATGCATTTAATTTCTATACTGTATTATCGCATACCGTATCTAGATGGGCAATAAGGTTTTACAATTTTGATTTTCAAAAATTGGGGGCCATAGGGGTCAAATTTTGAAATTGTGAATTTAAGCTTGTGACCTTAACTCCTCTTTCATATTTCATTTTATGTATTTAATTTATATAAAAAATTGTCACATATTGTATTTAGATGTTCAATAAGGTTTTAGAATTTTGATTTTCAGAACTCGGGGCCCACATGTGTTGAATTATGAAAATTGGGAATTTAAGCTTGTGACCTAAACTCCTATTTCATTTTTCATTTTATGTATTTAATTTCTTTACAGTATTGTCACAAATTGTATACAGATGTGCAATAAGGTTTTTAGAATTTTGATTTTCAAAAATTGGGGTCTTTAGGAGTCGAATTTAAAATATTGGAATTATAGGTGGGTGACTGAAAGTTTTCTTTCATTTTTCACTTTATACATTTTATTTCTATACAGTATTGTCATCCACTGTATGCAGATGTGCAATAAGGTTTTAGAATTTTAATTTTCCAAAAAATTGGACCTGTATTCAAAGGTATAATTGTTAAAAAGGTGCATAAGGATACAAATATGGGGAGTGCGGGGATAGTTGTCGTTTCCGACTGCCTCAGTCTAGTTTGTTATTGTGATTTGTGCTCTTTTATGTTCTTGTTGTCCGAGGGATTGATTAGTATGTAAATAAAGTCAAGAAATATCAAAGGGATATTCGAAGGAGAGAAAAATCGTAAAAACTGACAAACTCCGGAGAATAACGAAGACAAGACCAAAACAATACATGCACTACAATTAAAAACTAAAAACATATGAACAACATGGACTATTATTGTTGAACTTTTCTGTTATCTATTATGTTGTTTATTAGCTATCAATACTGCAATTACATTTCTGTCACCTGAACAGAAGATACACACTATATATTGGTCATCAACTTTCGTCTAGTTGTCAGAATTAATATTCATCGACAGATAAGAAGTTTTACAGGTATCATCGTTACCATGGTGAAAATGTCTACTGTAAATTCAGAAATTATTGCGTGCATTTATTATTGCGATTTTGTCATTTTAGACCGAAATGCAATTTTAATTTTTGCGATAGTGAGAAAATTCCCGCTTCATTCATATAAATCATTCCAAAATACGAGTTTAAAAAATTGTGAATACAACCCTGTCGCATTTTTTGCAATAATAAAAACATCGCAATAATTTCCGAATTTACAGTATATATTCGTCAAATTGTCAAAAATATTGTAAAGCTAATGTCCCTTTAAATATAGCAGGATACGTCTTTTAAGCTTTAATTGAAATGTGTATTGCCTGTTTAGATTTTATATTCTATTAACTATTCGTTTACTTATTGTTTAGTTATATATGAATACGTTGGTTGCGTTTTGGATTCTGACGATAGGACAGTACCCTACGAGAAGATTTACTCGGATTTCCAGACCAATAAAAGATGTGCGACCTACTGTTGTGCAATGTCGAATTATACTTATTCAGGGACAGAGGCATGTATATATCCAGATTCTACACATTTTACAAAAAATGAACCCAGATATCAAATTTTTTTTTTTGCAGAAATACAATTTTCAT
Source organism: Mytilisepta virgata (assembly GCA_028015205.1). NCBI lineage: Eukaryota > Metazoa > Mollusca > Bivalvia > Mytilida > Mytilidae > Mytilisepta > Mytilisepta virgata. The sequence continues at coordinate 5,356,819 of CM051512.1, read as the reverse complement.
AAACCTTATATGAACAATGAAATATGTTTCAATCCGACAAGGATATACAATGTATCTACATAATCAATGCTTTAATCTTTTGATTATGTTTGGTTAAAATGAAATTTAAGTCATGGTAATTATCTAATTTAGTCCGAATATATTAAAATTCGGCTATATAAAACAAGGTCTACGTTTCCGATATATTGATTTTATCGGTTCTTGAAATATCCCCTCAGAAGATTGGTAACGCATACACAATACAAATAGGAAACATAATTTTTACCTTAAATATCATTATATCTTTAACCGGCTTCCAAACATTTTGATCTCGAGCACTGCTGAAGAGTTGTCATTCAATGAAATGGCCATACAGTGCATTAAATTCATTTCGATATTTCGTGATACATTGTATTACTGATACTACCTTCGAGTCAATTCGTACAACTTTTGGAAACTGCTTGGAATAGACCAAAATCACCATGACAACAAAATAAACATGTTAAGCAAGTATATGACGAAACAACCAGGAATGCGGAGGTACCCGAAGGGAATTTTGTTAGAAAAATATGAAAAGTTACTTACATGTAATAATCATGAGAGAAACAGCTCCTTACATCGTTCTCCAAGGATTATCGGATTTATCAAACTCGATAGTTAATTATCGAATCGTCCAGGGCTCAAACGTAAAAATGATATGATTAAACTATCTTGATTGAATAAATACGATAACCCTCAGGAAACTATGTAAGAATATATTTCTGGCTTACTTTGTGTTAACATTTGTAGGTTGGTTGGGAGTGTTATTGCGGGAACGACAGTTCACGGTTTGAACAGTATCCAGATACAGATTGTAATGTAGGTTGTTTTGGAGACAATTCAGAGATGTGTGGAGGTCACTGGAGACTAAGTGTATACAAACTAGGTTATTATATATTTAATTTGTAAGAGAAATCCAAACAATTTTAAACTGGAAAATACAATAATTAAGTAAAATGCAAGCTAATACGCATTGTTTTTCATACAATGAACAACCTTGGATCAAAGCTTATTAGAAAGCTCTAGACCAAAACTTTGGATTGATTGATTGATTGTTGCTTAATGTCCAGTGGCAAATATTTCATGCTTCTTCAGGACGAGAACCAGTTCAATATATCAAACAATTCAAATAGGGGTGGTACGGAAGACAAAGGGAAACAACTTTTTACTTCCACTGTAAAAGTATGGTTGGGTTGGCTAGGGTAGGATAATTTGGCTTTCTTTAGCGTCCATTGGCCTATGCTTTTTCGAAAACTACAGAAGAGGTCTTAAGTGTGCAGGTAGCGTGGCATTTTCCAAACATGTTAACCACTATGGTCCGCGTCCAAGCTTTCCGCTTTATAACCTGACAACCCCAAAACGAAAGGGTCTCCTCTATCTGCCACCTGGGGACGCGCTAGGCAGCTCTTTGTGTTGAGCTCCCGTGATCCGTCACAGGTGCCTAGTCAAAACTTTGGAAGTAAAATATCATTTATTTCCACATACCTGTAGCTCATAGTTTTTTTTAAATGATATTTTGTCATTAAATAATTCGCTGTGTTTTGGAAAAGTCATTCAATTATTGCAGAAGCGACAGTTTACATCAATATCAGGATGCACTTCAGACACACTACATGTTAATAAACAATGACTTCTCGCTGTTTACCAATGGACTGGTTGTCAAGACTAGTTTCTAGTCTAGTTAAAGTGAAACATAGATTCTGTTTATGCATTCGTACAATTGTATATTCTCTGTAGATATAACAAAATAGATAATTGTACCCTGCAATGAGTGTTACAACATGCAGACAAATGACAAGTTAAGAACAAACTGGCCATTTGCTTTAGATTTTTTGGAAAATACATGCCAACAAATTATTCTTATTTGTTCAAATTATTTAAACCACACCTTGTGTTCAGTTAAAATTGACAAATTTTCATTATTTATTCCTGACATTCCTTGGACATTGTATTATTTCACTACGCGAACTGAAATTAAAACGCCAGTAGACATACGCGGCACCCTTTTAACGATAACTGGAAGTTACAAATTTTTTTTAAATGTTAAAAATAACAATTTTTATGTTGCTATTGCAGGACAAAACCAATATTAGTGTCATCACGAATTGATTGTCCGTTACGGTGTTCCAATATCTAAGATGATGTTGGACCTGTTCCCACTGTCGTAACATTTCATGTACCTCCGGATATGATCCACCGATTTGTAACTACCACCGGAATGACTTTGTTGAACTTCATGACAGGTGCCGTATACGGAGCAGGAACTGCTTACCCTTTCGGAGCACCTGAGTTTACTCCTGGTTTTTTTTTTGGAGTTCGTGTTGTTCATTGTTTTTTTTTTAGTTTTCAATGTTTATTTGTTTTGCTTGTGGTAGTTTATTTGTCTACCCGGGTTTTGTCTGTCTAATGGATTGCGTTTTATGGATTGCTCCTTAGGTATATTTTTCCTCTTTAGTGTATCATGGAAGAATATTGACGATAGTTGTATTTGGCTCGGGACTTGGGGAAATGCGTGGCAGAGCCTCGTTGCTTCTACAGTTCCTTAGCCTCATACACAAATGTTCCACATTCTTCTATCGTACAGTAATATTGTATATCACTCTTCCAGCTAAAAAATAATAAATAGAGAACTTACGAAAGCGAAGAATTTCATCCCCTAATAATAGAACTAATATTATCTGTAGTAACTGTAAACATTATTTGGTTCAGCAAAGGATCAAACTTAAAAGCTTTCACCAAATGCTCGATGAAAACAAATACAAACAAGCCCAAAATTTTGTAGAATGCCCAAACACCAAACAAGCGGATGGTAACGATGTACAACAAACATCATCCGTCAAAAATGGAGGAGTAATTTTCAATACACAAACAACCAGAATACCTATTGTCAATACAGAGCCACCAAGAATGACTTTGGACGAAGTATTAGACAGAATAGCAGAAATACAAAGAGAGATCATAATTGACGTAAAACAGACAACAGCGTACAAAAATAGTAAGGTGTCAGCTCCAGACGACCGGATGTCTTCAAAATCGATCGGCATTTTCGGACTAATGCTCGTGCTCTTTCCGATGTTAGTTCTGACTATTAGCGACATATTTTCCTGTTTCACAAAATCACCTACAAAAACGAAAAGGACAGCAATAAAGAAGAAAAATCACAGACGGAGTAACTGCTGATGAATGATTGTACAGACGTATTAATATTAACAAGGGGGTATTGGTTGGAATATATAAAGGACATGACATGATTTTGCCTGAAATTTGGCCCCTTTAATTTCACTTATTTTTTAATTAAAATTTTGATATGAGCAACAGCCTTACCCAAAAAGATATTTCACTGAAATATGTCTTTTTGTATTAAAAAATCCTTTTGGCACGGCTGTTGCTGGTACTTGTTTGACAAAAATATACTGTGAACACACTCAATTTTCTTCAAATCCTTGAATTAGCAGACGTTCATGATGTCGTTGTTGCATCATGGGACGGAATAGTGTACAATGATTAATAGTTGGATCATTATAAAATAAAATGATACAAATTCAAATCTGAAATCTTAATTAAATTTTTCATGTCAGATTGGGCCAAATAATGTCTGAAATCCTATCAATTTCTTTCTGTATTCAGTTAAAAAAAATGATACATCTGTAAATTTGTGAAGCTGAAATTCGTTAGATCATAAATTCAAAACTTCGAAGATAAGCTGATTTAAAACAAAGGTTTGTGAAAGTTACAAGGTGCAAAGTAAAATCACATAATTAAAAAAAGGTTGTTCGATGTAGTTCAATGCAATATATATGAAATTATTGATTTTAGAGCAATTTTCCATATTCTTTTTAGTTGTTATTTTCTGTAATCAATATTTGACCATAGTTATTTTTTATATTTAAGAACATCATCTCTATTCAGTATTTTAAATCCATTTTCCTCTAAACGCAATCCCCATTCTCATTAAAATAAGTATTAATAATAAAATATTTAAAGCTTTTATAACGATATATGTGTTCATATCTTGTATGTGCATGTATGTGCCCATAATAAATTCCATTATACTAATTTGACATATTTAGTCGATTTACGACTCACCAAATGACATCATGGCCTAATATAATGAAAAACAAAACAAATAATCCAAAAAGTGCTAAAATGACAGAAGAGATAAACCTATAACCCTCTAAAGGACAGAGTTAGGCACGAGGTAGATAATTCTTAGATTTTCCCAAACCTTTGAGCTAGTATCAAAATACTTGCAAATGAGATGGTGATACCTTCTAAAACTATTTATTTTTCTTAATTAGAACTTTCCAATAAAAGATCAAAATTTGTGAGTGGATTATTAGAGACAATTTTACTGCTGTAAAAAATCTACCCCTCAAGGGTTTACATGAATAGGGTATTTGCATCATTACGGAAATTTGACGATTCTGCCCACCGTTTCGGTGTATCTGAATACATTTTAATTTTTACAAGCGTTTGTGTGATCCATCGGGTTAGTATTTGTTGCTCTTTTGTGACGTTGGATTTTATAGATTATCCTGGAAAACCATGCCCTTTCTGGAGAAACACCAAAATCCCGTTCTTGTTCACTGGAATTTATTGTCTAGTCCCATGTAATGATTGTATATTCCGCGAATTTAGAAGTGTTGCAATTATGTCTTACCTTTCCCTATCGCTCTTATTAAGACGTCTGAACAGAGCAGGGCATGCCTACCCTCCAAGAGCACCTGATGTTCTTCCCGTTTTTTTAGGTTACATTGCTCGTGCTTTATTGTTCTAAATCTTATTAGTTTGTTATATGTTTTTTCATTTTTTTATTTTATACTTGTACTATTGTGGCACTTGTTTGTTTTGTTCTATCCCTAAGAGATTGTCTTCGATCTGACTGTCTGTTTTTTGTTTTCAGTATTCTTTTTGTTCATATTAAAAAAAAAAGAAAAAACAAATCTTCAACACTATCAAAAACATACATAAGGCCGACAAAGATTGTTCGTTTTAAGTATATTATTTCTTGGCATCCATTGTAACCGGCTTAATGGCTAATATCACATTATTCATTATTTATAACTGTCATTCCGTGTAGGAAAGGATCTATTCGTAGAAAACTTCTTTCAGCTTTTAATTTCTTTAAATCAGTCTTAGATTTGTCCCTTTTTATGTTTTAGTTATGGCATTTACAGAATATCAAAAACCGGATAAACAAATAAAAATAAAAGAAAACAAAAATATTTGTAAGAAATTGAATTAAAAAATGTAAATGATTCTACAAAAACACGATCAAGATGAAAATTACCTTGTTGTTCATCGTCCAATATCCATTGATGGAAACTATACAGAGAAACATGCACGGAATTCTGTTTCTCCTGTTTGGGATAACTTCTGCTACAATTATAGGTAAGCTGGGGTCCTTTTTCGTAGGTTTTTTTGTAGTTGTTTTTGTTACATCTGCTAAAGTCACAGATAAGATGAGGTCTTATTGCTCAGTGTTTTGTTACACCTGCTACAGTCACAGGTAAGACGAGGTCTTATTGCTCATTTTTCTTGTTACACCTGCTACGCTCACAGTTGTAAGACGAGGTCTTATTGTTCAGTTTTCTTGTTACACCTGCTGCAGTCACAGGTAAGATGAGGTCTTATTGCTCAGTTTTGTTGTTATATCTGCTACAGTCACAGTTAAGATGAAGGTTGTTGCTGAGTTTTGATGTAACATATGTTGCAGTCACAGATAACAAACTGGATGTCAACATCATCATTGTTTTCCTGTAACAAAATAGCTCTAGCGGCAACATTGCTAGCATCAACTGCTAATTTAAATTGTGAAGCAAAAGTTGGTGTTAATAAAATTGGTGTGCTTTACCATAAGAGGTAAGCCTTAGTCTGATTGTAGTTTTTGTTGTAACACCTATTACAATAACATCATGAGGATGTAACTGGAATATTTTTTTCTCTCATTTGTTGGTGTAAAATTAGCTGAAACGAGTAATAACTGTAACAGTGAACTGTTACGAAGTCTCCCAAACAAATTAACTAATACCTTGAATGCCCTACATTTTATAAAATAAATTATTTATTTTTCAATGAAATGGGGTAATTTTTTCTATAAAATTTATGCATACTTAATGGAGAGGATACTTGAAAATCGTGATATGGGTATTTTTTGTGACTCGAGTTTTACAGTCATACAATGTCGCACTTGATGAACTTTTGCTCGTCGACATGGTGCATTGACAGAGATATATCCCAATATTTCTGAACCGTTTACGAGAACTGATTTTATTGTATGGTGTAATAAAATGCACTCGGTTTCATTAAATAGAGATATTAAAAAAGACTTTTTACCTGCCGTGTTAAGTCCTCCCAACATCAAGTTTGAATCACATTTATATACAATGATTGCAACACAACACGAAATGTTTTTAATTTATGACCAAGTAAATGAAATAATATCTATTTTTACATATTATTTCTGGTACATTGATGTCTTCCTTGTATCAATGTTATGTTAAATCTACAATCTGATGTAAGGACAGAAAATAAAATAATTAAAAGATAAAACACCACATTAATAAAAAAAAAAATATCTGCGTTGCATAAAAATCAGACAAAAAATAAAAAAAGTTAGACCAATACAGTTTAGTATAAAAAATTACTGGAGAATTTTTATGATATATACATTTGCAACAATTTATTATCTTCAAGGAATAGTAAATTATCCCCGCGAACAATACCAAATGTACATTTACTAAGTCTTGTCATGGGCATAATGATTTTCCCGCGAGCATATTCAGAAACACTGATAATACATCCAGTGTTTAAAGGGGTGGGACATGAACTCTGAGGATATCGGAGCTTTTCACAAAAAAAAAATAAAACTGTTTATAATTAAGGGCCAAGTATCTCAATGTTTTTGTTGATATTGTACGAGGGAATACCCCCATTCAGCGGGCAATGGTTAAAATCATTTATTGCGTCTCCTTATAGGCAATTAGAAACATATGTGGTTACGGGGTATGGAGTTAAATGGTTTATGAGATTTGAACATTGCGTGTTAAAGGGATAAATATTTTTTTCGGATTTTAAATTACCAAAAAAAATAGGACAAATATAGGAGCAAACAAAATTCGTAATCCAATGGACCCACCAACCCCCCGTGAAGACAAATGTACAACCACAAGCACAACAAATAAACACTGAAAACTAAAAACCAATGAACAACACGAACTCCTATAAAAACCAGGAATGAACCCAGGTGCTCCGGAAGGGTAAGCAGTTTCTGCTCCGTGAAAATTGTTGATTTGAGGGGCGAGGATGAGCCCTCCTCCCCTTTTAGAGGAGGTGTTAAGTTTTATCAATCTGTTCGTCTTATAATGGGCAAAAAGAAAATATATGATTTAGGGGCAGGGATTTCAATGCTTTTTGAGATAATTAAAAACAAATGATTGGGTGGGGATGAACCCATTGAGGTATATATCAGTTCATGCAACTTGTCATGGGGAATACGAAAATATACGGTTTAGGTGTCGGGGTTATTACATATTTTTAATTTTATATAATTCAAGATAATTGGTCAAAGGGGGTGACAATGACGTTCCTTGGGTATTGAAGTATGTATCATTTAAATGGAAATCACGGTATTGTTAATACGCATCGCTCTCAGTGCCGCTATAATGCCGTTTCTACATTATGACGTCGCGCTTGACTGTCGAAAATGTATGAGATAATTGAACATTATATATTTGATGGGAGTGGTGAAAACCCTCTGGAGAAGCGAGGTATGTGCCACTTGGTGCGTCTTACCATTGGGAATAAGAAAATATATGGTTTAGGGGTGGGGATTTTAACGGTTTATGAGATAATTGAGCATTAATGATTTGACGGGAGTGGTAATAACTCTCGGGGAAGCGAGGTATGTGTCATTTGGTGCGGCTTACCATAGGGAATAAGAAAATATATGGTTTAGGTGCGAGGATATTTAATGGTTTATGCAATAATTGAACATAATGGATTTGGTGGGAGTGGTGATAAACCTCTTAGGAAGCGAGGTATGTTTCGTTTGGTGCGTCGTACCATGGCGAATAAGAAAATATATGGTTTAGGGTTGGGGGTTTAAGGTTTATGAGATAATTGAACATTATTTATTTGATGGGAGTGGTGATAACCCCCCGCGGAAGCGGGGTTTGTGTCATTTGGTGCGTCTTACCATGGAAAATAAGACAATATATGGTTTAGGGGTGGGGAATTTAACGCTTTTTGAGATAATTCAAGATTATTGATTTGAAGGGAGTGCTGATAGCCCCTTGGGAAGCGAGGTATGTGTTATTTTGTGCGTCTTACCATGGGAAATAAGAAACTATATTTTAACGGTTTATGAGATAATTGGACATTACTGATTTATGGGGCTGAGGATCACCCTACTGAAAGAATGAGGTACATGTCATTTAATGCGTCTTGTAACGGAGAATAATAAAATATAAAGCTATATATTTTAATTGCAAATGGAAATTTTCAGAGAGGAACGAGGTATATGTAATTTAATGGGTGTTGTCACGGAGTATAATAAAATATATGATATGAGATGGTTATTGGTCACTCTCGTAGAGTTTTTCGACGAAAAAGATATTTGCCCTTAGGGTCCTATAGTAAACCCTAAGCCCCTTTGAACTGCTCATTATACGTCTCAGTGATCCCCATAAAAAATGAATGGTATTAGGCACATCTAGAAACGTTGATCATTCATCATGGAAAATCTCAGATCCATATCTCTGACGGTTATTGATAACTTGAACGAACAAAATCGGAGAGGAAGAAAAAAATGTTTGATAAAAATCGCAAATCAAAATCTATAAGTCTCCCACATCTTTAAAAAAACGAGTTTGAAACAAAGAATATGAATATAACAACCATTTATTTCTCCTCAGTAGTTCTTAATTTTGTTACATTAAATAAAAAAATTACGATAACTGGTGGTCAGTGATCCATAACATTAAATGCTTTAAAAATCGTTAAAACTGACCGTAAAACTCGATTAGTTGTAACAGAAATCACAGAACGAATACTATCAAGATAACAATTATTATTAAGCCTAACAATGTCGTCATTTAACCACAACTAATAAAATTGGAAACTTGTTGATAAAGAAAAGAACGAAAACAGAATCGGAGAGAGAAAAAGGAGGTACTGTTCAGATTTATTTGGTTATAATTATCATTATCAATCAACTTTTCAAAGCAATCAGACGCCAAAACATCTTGCAGTGATGTTTATAATAATACATCTACTTCCTGGTAAGGTTGCCGCAACTTAAAATATATATGATCTAACTACCGAAGATTTTAAAGCAAACCACACATGTAGTCCAAAACCGATCTATGATCTTCTTGGAAAAGGGACCTATATACGGTTCTTGATGAAACAATCGACTTGAAAATTTTGTGGAAAGGGTGTCAACAGTTCTCTACAACTCTCATGTTTAGTTTAACCCATTGCAGTTAAAAGAGGTACACAGCGTATTATTATATATCTTAATTATCGACATATTTATTGTTTAGTTATATCTGAATACCATGGTTGCTTTTTGGACTCTGCTGAGAGGACATTACCTCATGACTGGATGTACACGGACTTCCAAACAAACAAAAGATGTGCAAAATATTGTTGTTCAACTTATAATTATACGTTCGCAGGAACTGAGGTAAGCAGCGACGGTTTTAATTGTACAAGCTTTTTGCATTTTTGCGCCTTTCCCAAGTCAGGATCTTCTAGCATTTGTTAGTCTTGTGTGCTTTTTTAATTTTGGTTCATTTTTTATGTTTCGGAGTTTAGTGTGCCGTCCAGTTTGCTGAACTAGTATACATTATTGTTTAGGGGCCAGCTGAAGCACGCCTCCGGGTGCGGGATTTTCTCGCTGCGTTGAATACCCATTGGTAACCTTGAGCTGTGTTCTGCTCTTTGGTCGGGTTGTTGTTTCTTTGACACATTTCCCGTTTCCAACCTCTATTCTATTTCAATATAAATCACAAGCATTTGGATATTCTCCAGTCATGTTATGTGGTCACTTGAGTACTTGGTTTCAACGATTTTAATATACGTTATGTGACAGATGATTCCCTGAACGTTAAATTTTTAAAATAACAAAGGATATGTTCCACCTGCGTTTTAAATCAAATTATTTATTTTTTCTTCCAAATCTACTATATTATTTATCAAATTAAACATAAGAGTATAGTTATCATGTAAGAAATTTTACATATTAAATATTGAAAATTATTTGAACAATATACCCTGTAAAGTTTAATAATTGATAGTTATTTCGCTTCTGGAAGCCTCATTATAGTTGCTAAAAACAAATTGATAAATTCTGATTTTACGAAAGCTGGCGTTCAGAGAACACATCCATGTTTTGACCAACAGACCAAAGGACGTTTATATTAATTGTATCTCAAAAACAAGCAAACTAAAATTCCATTATGTTATGTTTATTTGGTTTCTTTCCTAATGCATCTTGTGCTATAAGCAGTTATATTAATAAAGCAGTGGGTAGTTAATAATAAAACATAGATATAAAAAATATAGCATGAAAATCGAATAAAAAAAATCACAAAAAAACTAGTCAGGGTAGTCTGACTTGGTACAGACTCTGGCGATTGTGTTTAACCGGTTCTATGGTACTTTTTATTAATTCGATTTTGAAGGTACAGAAATGTAGAATTTTGTGTAGAAAACAAAACGTAAAAGCAAACACAGAATGATATCAAACAAAGTGATAATTATCTAAAAAATAAAGAAGAGGTGGTACTTAATTTATCCAGGAAGAGTTTCTATGGTAAATGAATAATAAAACACATACAAAAAAAAAAGTTCAACACCCAATAAATGCTACTCGACAAACCCTCAGACAAAAACAATAAAAATGTATAACAGTATAAAATTATTGAGCCATTCGGAGATAATTTCAGATACAATAATTACAACCACTAGACTTTTTATAGAACAAAATATAAGCCCTTTATAATTTTCATAATAGTTAGGAGTTTACTTTTTGCGTTGTTCCTTTGTTGTTTTCTCTGTTGCTGTTTTCAGGAATTAATTTTAGTATTTCCGTCTTCAAAACATCGTCTTTTGATACATTACTTCCTTCTTTACAATATTAAGTAATATTATCCTCATTGATTCTATCAAATCCAAGGTTAATACAGTAAGAAGTTTATGAAAAGCACATATCGTAAATCAATTTATACCATCAGGATACAGGATCTTATAGAATCAAGAAAAATAAATGGAAATGGTGAGCTGTCAAAAGGGGCGTAAGACGACTAGAATGTATGAAATACACAAGTCGAACAAAACCAAATATTTTTTTGTTTATTTTTTATTTTCACACTCGTGATCAAGACCATATTGGTCGAAACGTTGAGTATTTTTTACTTTTTACTTTGTTGTTGTTTTTTTTACGATTTTATATTTGGTTTTGTTCAACTTGTGTATTTCATACATTCTAGTCGTCTTACGCCCCTTTTGACAGCTCACCATTTCCATTTATTTTTCTTGTTATCTATTATCGCATGAGCTGTTTCGCAACATACTTAGTTTTTTATCTTATAGAATCACCTTACAAAGAATGAGCTACATGTACCATTACAGTTGATTTGTTAAAATAAAAAAAAGTCGTTACAGAAAAGGTAATCAGGAGTACTTAAAAATAAACAAAAACTACCGTATTGTAAAAACGCATAAGCATGGTCATATGGTGCAATACTGGAAACTGATGACGAAAGCAAACAGTCAACACTTTTATGGCCAGTCGTCATTTCTGTAAGGTCTCAACAATACGCTGAAAACTTGTACCTTTTAGCAGTATGAAAACTACAATAAGCGCTGACGTATTGTATACATTAATTATGTGGAACTAGCAAGCACAAATATTTCGACAATATTTGAAATTCATAAAGATATATATGATAAATATAAAAAAAAAAAAACTTTTATCTCACTTTCCGACAAATTTCATTTTTCTTAAAACAATTACAGGCGGGATGGGAGTGCTACTGTGGTAACGGCAGTTCCTTGTTTGTAGAGTATCCAGATACAGATTGCAACATGGCATGTTTTGGAAACCAGACAGAAATGTGCGGAGGTCCCTGGAGACTTAGCATATATAAAATAGGTATAATTTCGACTAAGTCTAACATGCTATAAAATTACTTAAAGATTTGTTTTATGTTAAAATGTTTTTCGGTAGATTAACCCAGCTTACAATACAAAATTTTTAAACTAAAGTTAAAGAGAGATGTAGTTCATTTTTTAGATATCAATTTTTGCAAGTTAAAAACATAATTTGCTCGATAAAAATTCTTAGGTCTCTTATTTTATGATGATAACTCAATATATACTTAGTTCGTTATTTGTCTGCTTCCACTTACAGTGGATCATTCCTTATACACTGAGCATCTTTTTCGTGCATGTTGCAAATTTGGGTGATAATTGACAGAACATTTTTCTAGTGAAATGTTAAGGAAATTTTAGTTTTTTGGAAATAGCAAGAACAAATGAACGGTGACCTATGTTTTTTAAATTCACATTTCAAAGTATACATGTATCCATCCAACATCCTGCCTAGAAAAAATAGTAAAATCGTTCTGCTAAAAATATTAGTATTGATCTATCTTAAAGCACATAGCTATTCCATCATACCATTCTTGATGTACAAACATTTTTCGATGTACACATCAGAAATGTTCAAGGATTAAAACGTTGAAAGCCGAAAAAACAACACAATATATGAAGAGCTACCTAAAAACACCACAAAATAATGAACAAACAGTTTAAAGCCAACATCATTTAAGGACCGAGTTACATGTATGCATGGTGAGATACTAATTAATTTTTACAGACTAGAACATAGTAAGGTATCTGAACCATATTTGACCACGTGATTATTGAAAATGTCCCAGATGTCCCATACATCGTATTGAGGAACCAGAGTGAGTTATCTTTTCCTAACAAATGTAGGTAAGGGAGATAATAAATTTGTCTCCCGTTTAGCCTGAGGACAAAAGGGAGAGAATTTAATTACCTCCCTTTGCTATATTGGTTAGGAAAAGATAACTCACTCTTGTCTCCCTTTTAGCCTGAGGACAAAAGGGAGAGAATTTAATTATCTCCCTTACCTACATTGGTTAGAAAAAGATAACTCACTCTGGTTCCTCATTGCAATTATCTCGGTAATTATCGGCAAACTTCGGAATCACTATATATATATCTAATAAAACGTATCACAAAATACCGAAATAAATTTAACGCACCTATTTCCACAGACGCTGAACACAATCTACGAAATATGTTTCATCTTGAGAAAGATAAATGTATTCAATTCCTTCTTTAAAAATTTGTGTTCAACCTCTTTATTAGAATTTATGGACAGTATCTAATATGGTCCGGATACCTTAAAGTAAGGAAAGTTGGTTACAAGGATTTATGATTTACTTATTCCACAGTAGATATGTCTTACGAAAAGTAATAAATTTTATAGAATGTCCAAAGAACGAACAGTCTGACAAGAGTGTATCAACAACATCTGGTATAGGTTTAGAGAAAACCACCAGAAAACCAAATTATTTAACTTCTGAGAGGTCTACTACCTTAACAGAGCCTTCCAGGATGACTATGAATGACATTTTAGACAGTGTTGCAAGAATACAGAAAGAGATTACAATTGACGCAAAACAAACGACCGGATGTCCTCAAAATCAATTGGAATTATGGGAATAATTCTTGTGCTTATACCTTTACTTCTTATGACAATAAGTGATATTCTTAACTGTTTCACCAAGTCTCGATAATAAAAGAATTGACAAAAATAGACAAAAATGAAACATTGAACTATTTAATTTAATTTAATGCTTTATTTATTTATAGAGGATTGCTAACAGCCACAAGGCCACTAGTAGCTCTCCTCAATTGAACTATTGATCGTTACAGCATTATTGCATTTTTATAAAGGAAACAAAAAATAAATTAATTAACTAATAGCCTACATTAAAATTTATATTCTCTTTACCCAAAAAATACTCGTTGTAAAGATCAGAAAGAATCAACAGTGTTGGCACTCCAAGATAGAGAATTACCATCGTCGGAAAAATATTTTTTATTAGTCATGAAATTTCTCCGTACACCTTTAAATATATATATATATATATATATTTAACACGATTTTGGTACCCTTATGATTTAAAATAATAAGGCGAGGTTGAAGGTTGAAATCTATCAGACAAAGCAAACAAGTAAATATTGCATCCAATTTATATATTAGTGATATATGTAAAACCCGCAGATGTTAATCATACCTGGTTGTTCCATTTAGTTATATAAGTCCACCCGGAGCGAAAAGGTGCAAGGATATTTATAAAATAAGAGATTTTGATAATTTTAGAACAATCAGAAACAAGTTAACATCTGTAACGCGAAATAGCAAAGCTAGTTACTTTGATGAAGCTATAAAATCTGGTAAAAATGTTAATGAATTATGGAAACATTTAAAAGATATAAATGCAACTCAAAAAGTCAAATAACAAGTTTATTAGTAGGAGATGAAGAAATAAATGACATGACGGGAATTTGTGAAAGGTTTAACACTCATTTTACTTCAATTTTTAAAACTATTATCTCTAATTCAAAACTTTACGGATCCACAGAAAAATTAAATCAATGGATCAATTCAAAGCTAGGTAAAGAAGAAATTTGTATTTTACCAGAGGAGGTTTTAACACAAATGTTAACAGTCAATATACACAAATCAAGTGGATTTGATGGTCTCAGTCCAAACATAGTTAAGATGACTAGTTACATATCAATCTCTTACACATATATTCAATCTTAGTTTATATACAGGTATATTTCCCGCAAAAATGAAAGAAGCTCGGATTACTCCTTTGTATAAAAACGGAAATAATGCAGATATGAATAATTATAGACCCATTTCAATACTTTCAGTTATATCTAAATTATTTGAAAAAATTGTTCGTTCTCAAATATTTGAATATCTAACAAAACATAATTTGATACATCGAAATCAATCGGCTTTAGATCAAAACATTCATGTTTAACAGCACTTACTAAAATTGTACATGAAATTCTTATGGAAATGGACAAAGGCAATTATACTGGTCTTCTATTTCTTGATTTTAAGAAAGAATTTGATTTAGTCAATCATAATATCTTACTTTCCAAACTAAGAGAATATAAAATGGTTTAACTCTTATCTATCAGAAAGACCACAAAAAGTTGTCATCAATAATTTTGAATCAAATGGCCAAAATATGTATTGTGGTATTCCACAAGGTAGTATTCTTGGACCTTTGCTTTTTCTTTTATATATAAAAGACTTACCATTATATTTACAATACACTAGTCCTGATTTATATGCAGATGATACTACCATTCACTGTTCGTCTTCTAATATATGTGACATCAATAGCAAATTGAATTTTGATAATACAAAATATGCAAGAATGGTGTCATGAAAATGATATGATGATAAATGTAACAAAATCCAAATCAATGCTTGTATCATCCAGTAAAAGGATTAGAAACAATATTATCAATGTGTTCTTTAATAATACATTGCTGGATAATGTTAAATGTGAAAAATTATTAGGTGTTATGATTGACAACTGTTTATCTTGGGCTGAACATATTAACAAACTAGTTTCAAAAATTTCTTCTCGGCTTGGGCTGATGTGCAGATTAAAATCTTATCTTCCATCAGAAGGTTTAATTTTGTACTATAATGCTTATATCTTACCATTGTTTGATTATTGTTGTACAATATGGGGACAAGCCAGTTTAGCAAATTTAGAAAAGTTGTATAAGTTACAAAAAGGGCTGCAAGAATTACACTTAATGCAAAAAGAGACATACCTACCAATATACTATTAAAAAACTTGGATGGCTAACTATTTTTAAAAGAATTGATTATTACAAAGGTGTTTTAATGTTTAAATGTGTCAATAATCGTGCTCCAGAATATTTATGTGATGTCTTTAATATTGCTAATAATGCTTCAACTTATTCTTTACGATCAACAAAAAGAAGAAACTTGTTTGTACCTCGTCCAAATACAAATTTTAGGAAGAAAAGTATTTACTATTCTGGAATCATTTTATGGAATGCTTTTCCAACATACCTAAAATTAAATAAAAATATAGAAACCTCCAAAAGAAAGCAATACTAACTGTGTTACCCTCTTTAAATAAAGACATTACTTACTTACTTACTTATTATTGTAGCAAGATATACATCATATCGCAGATAACATGTGTAACCCTTCACCCGCGGCCTGCGAATGATTTCTGATTCTACAATTGCGTTTAATAGATCAATTTATAGCTATTATTCGAAAATAAAAAGAACTAGATGCAAAACCATTGAAACTAACCATGCATGAACTATATCATCTTTGGAAAATACTCTATACCAATATCTTTACCCTTTTTAGCTCACCTGACCCGAAGGGTCATGTGAGCTATTGCTATCACTTGGCGTCCGTCGTCCGTCCGTCCGTCCGTCGTCAGTCCGTCCGTCGTCCGTTAACTTTTTCAAACGTTAACTCCTCCAACACCATAAGTCCAACTGCAACCAAACTTGGTACAGTTATTAATTGGTATGGGTGCTACAAATCTATTGTTTGGATTTTTGATTCGTGTAAAAACATGGCCGTCATGGCTAAAAATAGAACATAGGGGTAAATCACAGTTTTTTGCAAATAAGTCAGAAACGGTCACAGATATCAAAATTCTGGCATAGGGTAAAAGTGATCAGCACCTCAAGATCTACCTGCCCTGAAATTTTGAAGAAGATCCAACCACTCATTTCAGAGTTATCACCCTTTTTTTTGACATTTTTGGCTTTTTTTTATGTTATTATTTCAAAAATCTTCTCCTCTGAAACTACTGAATGGATTTGGATAAAACTTAGCATGATTGTTCCTTAGGGTATCCTGCACAAAGTTTATGCTTCGATTTTTGATCCATCGAAAAACATGGCCACTGTTACTAAAAATAGAACATAGGGGTCAAACAACAGTTTTTCGCAAGTATCTAAAAAAT
This sequence comes from Mytilisepta virgata, assembly GCA_028015205.1. Classification (NCBI taxonomy): domain Eukaryota; kingdom Metazoa; phylum Mollusca; class Bivalvia; order Mytilida; family Mytilidae; genus Mytilisepta; species Mytilisepta virgata. The sequence goes on along the minus strand of CM051512.1, from coordinate 5,339,702 downwards.
CATTAGGTTAAGGCAAACTCTGGCAGGTTGAAAGTGTTCAGCATGATGAGAGCTACCTGAGTGCTGATTTTCTTGAAAATCTGTATACTGATGTTAGAGTTATTGCCCTTTTTTGAGGCTTTTTTTTATGTTATTATTTCAAAATTCTTCTCCTCTGAAACTACTGAATGGATTTGGATAAAACTTAGCATGATTGTTCCTTAGGGTATCCTGCACAAAGTTTATGCTTCGATTTTTGATCCGTCGAAAAACATGGCCACTGTTACTAAAAATAGAACATAGGGGTCAAACAACAGTTTTTCGCAAATATCTCAAAAATCATTATGTTACGCCAAATTCTGCAGGTTGAAAGTGTTCAGCATGATGAGAGCTACCTGCGTGCTGATTTTTGTGAAAATCTGTCAACTGATGTTAGAGTTATTGCCCTTTTTTGACATTTTTGGCTTTTTTTATGTTATTATTTCAAAAATCTTCTTCTCTAAAACTACTATTCAAAATCAAATGAAACTTGGTAAGATTGTTCCTTAGGGTATTCTGCAAAAAGTTAATGCTTGGATTTTTGATTGGTCAAAAAACATGTCCGCCCTTACTAAAAATAGAACATAGGAGTCAAAATGCTGTTTTTTGCTATTCTTTCCTGAATTATAGAAATAAAATGAAGATGAAAGCTACTTTCAAGGCAAACATGGTATCCCGAGTTGAATGGTGATGATGAAAGTTTGTTTTGGACGGCCATTTTTAAAATGGCTGCCATTTTCCCGCCATTTTTTACACTTGCTCGGATTTCAACAATATTTGGTTTTTAAAGTAAACATGGTATCCTTAGTGAATGGTGATGATGAGAATGTTGTATAACAATGATTAAACTTCATAATATGTGAGCTTTTAATTGCCATCACTTGGTGTCTGTCATAATCGTTGTTAACAAATTTTCAAACATCTTCTCCTCTGAAACTACTTGGGGGAATTTGATGAAACTTAGCATGATTGTTCCTGCAATATTTCCTTTTCAAGTACAATAAAAAGCCTTAACCCACAATTTTTACATAACTTCTTTCAAACATTTTAAAAACGAAGACAACATATAGACCAAAAGATTTATACTTGTATTTGAAGATTAATTAAAGCTTGTATTTTGTATTATGAATCATCAGATTGACCATGACTGTATCTTAATCAAGCGTAGGGAGAACTCATGCCCATTTCTTTCCAGAGGTTCTTAAAGGTTTTTAAAGGTATTTTCAGCATTTTACGTGACCTTTAATACTCAGTTTAGTTTACAACAAACATTAATATATTAATTTAGTTTATAGTGCATTGTTTACCAGGTGAGCGATTCAGGCTCTTGAGAGCCTCTTGTTCGGTTAAACGGCCATGGTTTTCTGTATTAATGTTTGGTGACGTTCTCCAGCTGTACATGACCGATTTTCTATTAGAAAATTCGGTTAATAAAATCAACCACTAATTGGATGGATAAATTATTGTTTAAAGTCCAGTGGGAGCCATTAAGTACATACATATATCAGGATGAGAACATGTTGACATGATATGAATATGCTTTGTACTGGATCCACACTCTGAGCAGGATTTTTAACTTGCTGGCCCACGAGGTAACTGCCGCAGAAAGACATATATCAATCCACCCAGACAGCAAGTACCAATTTTAATGTTTTTGGATTAACCCGGTCGGGGATCGAAACCGCGACCTTCCACCCTCGACGCAAGCACGCTACCAGGAGCGTGCTTAAGGCGGTTACCGTTAATTTTTTATTTACTTTAATTATAGATTAGTAGCCATTATAAAAGTATAACGAATTTTAGAATTATAATTATATAGAATTAGTTTTATTTTTTTCATTGATGGTTTCCTTTGGTAAATATTTGTAACACATTTCGAATTAATTCTAACAGTCTGACGTCTAATTAGACCAAAGAACATATGAAACAAGTTTTAAGGTGTAAATATATGGGTTTTTATTATCATAATTCTAAATGCAAAGGAACATAGATATGTTTTTTAGTTAAGAATTAAGTTGAAATCATTAAAAGAAAAACTTGTATTATTATGCTTCTTCGCATTGGAACATGTACGAATTCTTGGAATTGGTAAGTAAAACTTGATTTATATAGCATTTGAATTATAATTTGGAAATAGAACACTGAATATTAATCTTTACGTTAAAACAAACAAGTTGAGTACATAATTTCATAATAGCTACTTATCAAGATGGCGTTAATGAGGAATATAGAATAGGGTTACAAAAATTGCTATTTTGAAAATACAGCTAGATTACTACTTTATTTAAATAAAAGAATAAAGAGCTTAAAATTGCTACATTTTTATCGAGTCTGAATCATGATTTGTTTCGGATACATATAAATTGCAGTTTGGAAATTACAAAAAGATGTTTGTTTATATGTATAATTGTATAATACAGACAGATCTGTTCTTTCTTATTATATTAATATAGCTTTTTACATTTGTCACATGAAGTTACCATGGTTTCCTCCTCTATTTTTATGAAGACGGAAATAAAAAGTTCATAAAATGTATATATGCTGGGGTGCAACAAATAACGACCCCCCCCCCTCCCCTTCCCTTACGACACTTTTTGTCTTATTAATGACTATTACATTTACAAATGGCACAAATTATTGATATTCTTGTCATGGAAAAAAAATGTAAAAAGATCGAACATGAAAACACAAAAATTAAACATACTTTACCAACACCATAATACAATAAATTGGCCTTTGCCACAAATACTGGCAGCATATTGTCTTAATTTTATACATGCCTATCCTCCTTATTCCATTACTCTCTGTTTTATTTTGGGCTTAGTTAGTTTGGTTCCCAGCTTAGGCAAAGGAACATTTATATCAACCCTTGTAAGTGATCAAGTGTTCAGTTAATACTTGTAGTCTGCCCATAAAAAAATCATAACGATATGTAGCAGTGTCGGTTGGGCATCAGACATCAATTCCAAATTGAATTTCAACCGTTTATTGAGGATTACAGTGACAAAAAATAAGCCTGTAATAACAATATACATATTGAATATATTTAAAAAAAACAATCTACTATTTTATATTCCAATATATATTATAAACATATTAAGCATAATTAAAAAGTTAGCACCGCAATTTTTGTATAAGTATGCTATGTATGGACAAGATATAGTTTAATCATTTCAAATAAATGACTTATTTGCTATGTATGAAATAATTCAAATTGTAAATGTAACACTTCACTGAAAAGCGTTAAATTTTAACTGATTAAATAACCTATGTATTTACACTGAATGTAGTTGTCCTTGTTATTGCACATATGTTAAAAAATAAAGAATAGCAATAGTATATAAATTTCAGTATTATCACATATGATTATACATTACATTATTTCTACCTTATGAGTAGTTTAAATACTATATATTATAAATATCTTAACATCATAGACAAGACTTAACCATCTAATAATTGATACAATTTAAATCAATCAATAAAGTTACCTGTCTATGGGACTAAGGTTTAAATCACACTATGTGTACATGTATAGTGACTAAGACTCACTGCAATACTATCTGAAATATACAGTTAAAACAAATTCTCACTACTTAGTGTAATGGGGCATTACATTGCTACTAAATATAAATATTACTGCAACTTTCAAACAATGGACACATTCAGAAAATAAGCATACATTCATCTATGTTAAAATAAACGGTATTTTTATACAGAAATGGGAAATACCCAATTTATTATCAAATGACACTACAGTATTATGAATTAATACAAAAGGAAATTATACTATAGTGAAATATTCATTTAAAAATATAGTTAACATGCTGAAGGTAAATTTTCACTCTTTCATTACATACAAACAAAGGAACAGGGAATTGGTCATGATTCCAGTGCTAAGAAAATCTAAAAAATACAAAAAATAGATAAATACCTTCATTCAACTAATAACAGGCACAGTTGCATAATACACGAAACACCAGTCCAACAAGTTGCTAACGAAAAAAAAGGTACAAGATTTATTTGATCTTGTTCGATCACAATTACTAGCAAAACTAACTTTTAATTTTCCTTCTATGGCTATTGACCAATCAAAAGCTGGGATTTATTACATGCAATGATATCAACCAATAAGATCCCTGAACCAACCTTACATCACATTAACTTGCAGTGTGACATCACAAACACTTACTATTATAATTAAAAGTATACTGATCACCTGTTTTACCTGTCCACTTTCTTAAAAAATCAATAAGTGACAACCTATATATAAATGCACAAGTACATGTTCATGTTTGCAGATATTATTTTGAATACACAATAAATTAAAAGTAATCTAAATACACAATTAAATACCAATTTCTACTTCAATAAGTTCATAAAAATCAACCCTATCACCCCCCCCCCCCCCCCCCCTCCCCCCTCCTTATAAAAATGGTCTCCGCACCATTTTGTAGAGAGAGGATACACTAACAAAATTAAATAACAATATGAATCAGTCAAGACAAATGAGATGGTTACAAAATAATAATTTCTTAATTACATTGAAATTATCGAAAATGTTCGGTTACATATTTTCTGTTACTATCTTCAGCAAAGCTTTTCCTATATCTTCTTCAGCTGAAGGAAACATTCCTGATAACGCAAGACCTTTTAAGTATTCAGCCTTCCTCATCCAGTCTGGCTGCTGTAACATGACATATTCGCCAGTTCTCATCCAGGCTGGTTTGGATTTCCGTCTTGTTGATCTTCTCCCAGTACTAATATCTGTGTCAGAAGTTTCTGCATCTTCATCATTATCATGCATATCTTCAGGGCCCTTTTGTCTAGTCCCTTGAGGACGCGACTCATCAGCTTGTGCTTGTTCTGGAGGAGTAATATCGATTGTGGCTTGATCAACATCGGTGTCATGTAATGTTGCTTCTTGATGCAATGGACTGTCGTCTGTTTCACTCAAATGCAGGGCGTCCCCTGTCTCATCGTGTACAGTTGTGTCAGTTGCAGAGGGTGCATCTGCTGGCACTACTGATTCACTAGACTCAGCATGATGAACAGAGTGAGGAGTTTCTGGTGCATCTGGTGTACCATCTCTCTCATCATCATCATCATCATCATCATCATCATCATCATCATCATCATCATCATCATCAATAATCATGACAGCTCCATCAATATCGTCATCATTGTGGTTTTCCGGAATATTATCAAAAGTTCTATCAGGAAGATATCCAATTGGTAGTAGCAGATTACGGTGTAAGGTTTTCTTTCTTCCAACTCCATCTTTCCGTCTCACTGTGTAGACTGGTATGTCTGAGTTAGGTTGGTCTAATATGATGTATGGTTCCTCCTCCCAACGATCTGACAATTTGTGCTTTCCGTCCCAAGCAACAATCTTTACTAGTACTATGTCACCTACTTGAATGATGCATCCTCTTTTCTTTAAATCATATGCTTCCTTTTGTCTTTGCTGTGCCTTTCTAGCTGCTTTTGTTGCTATCTTATAGGCGGCTTCCATTCTCTTCTTCAGTTCTTTAATATATTTTGTAACAGGCACTTTATTGGTAACTGGTGCTTTGGTGTTGAACACTGGTAGTTTGGCTTCTCTTCCAAACATCAGATTGAAAGGTGTTAATCCAGTGGTAATATGCCTGGTGTTGTTATAAGCATGTGTCATGGTAGCTACATGCGATTTCCAGTCTTTCTTCTGGTCAGGATTAAGAGTCCCCAGCATGTTAATCAGGGTACGATTGAATCTTTCACAGAGTCCGTTGCCCATAGGATGATATGGTGTGGTGCGTGACTTTTTCATCCCAGCTAATTCGCACAATTCTTTTATCAGTTTGCCTTGGCACCTTGGTCACTGTGGATACGTTGAGGGAAGCCATAATGAACCACAAAATTATTAATAAATGCTTCAGCTGTTGTTCGAGCTGTAGTATTCTTTGTAGGGACGGCGATGGCATATTTTGTGTAGTGATCTGTAATCACAAGGATGTATTGGTAACCTCCTTTTGATGTCTCTAAACTAAGAAAATCCATGCAAACGAGTTCTAATGGTTGTGATGATTCTATGTTCACCAGTTCGGCTTTGCCTTTACATGGAGTTTTCCTTCTTAAACATCTGTCACATGATGAAATCCAGTTTTCTATATCTCTGGATTGACCATACCAGAAAAATCTGTTTCGTATTAATGAGATGGTGCGGTCTCTGCCTTGGTGGCCCATTTCATCATGAAGAGATCTAAGAATTAAGGGTCTATGTGATAGCGGAATGACGAGTTGATCAAATATCTCACCACTGAGGTTATTTGTAATAGTACGTTGGAGAATTCCATTACTGACGTGTAATTTTTCAAAGTTCTGGTACATGGCACGATGTTCTTGTGTTTTTGGTATTCGACTCTTCAGTGGCTTTACTCCTGATTTAACTTTATCAATCCAGTAACGTAGGACATCGTCTTTTTCTTGAGCATCAGCAAGATCAATTTTGTTGTTAGTAAATGGATCCGCCAAATGATCAACTATCTCAGATGAAAATGAGATTGTTTCTATTATTGGAGTAGAAATTGAGCTGCAGATGGTTTTCACTGTCTCTGACTGTAAAGTTATTGATTCATCCTCTTTCTGCAGTAATCCGGGTAGTCTTGACAATCCGTCTGCATCAGAATTGTTAATTCCAGGCCTGTATTTCAGTTCAAAATCATAAGATGAAAGTGCAGCTACCCATCTTTGAGTGGTGGCATCTAATTTTGCAGACGACAATACATATGTTAGAGGATTGTTGTCAGTATATACGACAAATCTAGATGTAATGAGGTAGTCGCTGAATTTTTCTGTTACCGCCCATTTCAAAGCAAGAAACTCAAGTCGGTGAGCTGCATAGTGTTGCTCTGATTTGGATAAACCTCGACTTGCATAGGCTATTACACGCTTCTGACCTTCTTGTTCTTGGTATAAAACAGCACCTAGGCCTTGACTTGACGCATCTGAATGGAGTTCAAATGGTTTAGTGAACTCTGGATATCCCAAGACTGGCGGGTTTGTCAAACAAGACTTAAGTGTGTTAAAGGCTTCTTCCTGTACAGCTTCCCAGACCCATGATTTTTCCTTTTCATCTTTCTTTTGTTTTCTTCCTTTCTTTACTGGAGTCGGCATCAAATTCGTAAGGGGTCGTGCGATTTTAGCAAAGTATTTCACAAAGCGGCGATAATAACCAGCAAAGCCCAAAAATCTTCTGACCTCTTCTGGTGATGTTGGAGTTGGCCAAGATTTTACTTTGTTGATTTTATCTGGATCAGGCTCTATTCCTTCTTCCGACACTATGTGTCCAACGTAACGGACTTTTCTCATGAAGAAAGAGCATTTCTTTGGTGACAATTTTAAGCCTGCCTCTCTGAGTCTACTGAAAACAATGTTAATCCGATTCAGATGTTCTTCGTATGTATCCGAGAAAATGATGACGTCGTCGAGATACACAAAACAAATTTTTAAATTCCGCCCCAATAAGATGGTTTCCATTAAACGCTGGTAAGTCGCTGGGCTGTTTGCAAGTCCAAACGGCATACTTTCATATTCGTAGAAGCCTAATGGACCGACTGTAAATGCCGTACGCTCTTTATGTTCTTCCTGGATGGGGCATTGATGATACCCAGCTTTCATATCAATAACAGTAAAATATTTGTTGCCAGCTAGTCCTTCAAGTATTTCCTCGATCCTTGGAAGCGCATGAGCGTCTTTGATGGTCCGATCATTAAGTTGACGAAAATCGACACACATGCGTAATTTACCATCCTTTTTGCGACAGAGGACTACATTTGATGCCCAAGGAGAATATGAACGACGAATTATTCCACTTGCTAACAGCTGATGAATATGATCTCTGACTTCCTCGTACATAGCAGGGGGTATCCGTCTATATTTCTGTTTAAAGGGTGTTTCATCTGTTAATTCTATTCTATGCTTTATTATCGTTGTACTTCCAATGTCAAGATCATCTTTGGACATGATATCAGTATATTCTTTGATGAGTTCTTTTCCTTGTTTGATCTGTTTCTCATTTAGTCCATCTGTACACATTGTTATATCCTTAAGGTGTTCTGCATTTTCAGGTTGTTCTTCTTCATATTTCTCAATATTCTCTATATGTACTGGTTGAAGTTCGTATATGATACTATTGGGTGGTACTGTTACTGTTCTTGTAGAGATGTTGGTGATGTGTAAATTTGTGATTTTCGTACTATTTCTGCTATAATTGTACGGTATAATAGTTGGTGTTATATCTATGTCAGATGGAATCGATGATTTTTTAGTCGGTTGAATTAATGCACAGACAGGTTGGTGTGGTAACTTCTTATCTAAATATCCTGATATTATTACTTCAGAGTTTGGTTCAATGATAATTCTTTCTTTTTCGGCAGATTTCATAATGGCTAGTCTGTTGTTCTGTCGTCTTAAATTCTTCTCTCTTAAGGTTAAGCATCGAATTGCCATGTAAACTGATGTAAACAGGTTAGCTTCCTGTAGATACTTATCGCCATATGTGTCTTGTAGTGTATCCATTAATGATGACAGTATGTTGGTTCCAACTAAAACAGGGACAGTAGAGTTGCACTTGCTGTCTGGTACTATAAGAAATAAACAATTATGGAGAGTATTATCTTTATTTTTTATGCCTTTTGATCCAAGTATGTTGATGTCACTTTCAATAAATCCTTCATATGGTAATTCATTGTCATCAGCGCATTCTATTTTTAATATTTCTTTAATTGAGTGGATTGGTAAATTGGCAAAATTGTCTTTATAAAATGAACTGCTTATTGTTGAAACTGAAGATCCTGTGTCAAGTAAAGCTATTGTATTGACTGACCAATTTTAATTTGTACTTCGTTTGATGTTCCAACTAAATTTGACATATAATTTGAATTACTGGAGCTTCTAGTATTATGACCAAACATACGCCCCGTTATGTTGATCATCTGCTGTTTAAAGCTTTTCTGCTGTGGTCTAATCTTACTCTGCAGCCAACTTTCAGATGTCCTTTTTGGCCACAACGCCAGCAAGTTACTTCTTGGTATTGGTTGCTGCTGTTTTGTCTCTGTTCGTCTTGGTCTCTGTGTTGCCAGCTATGTTGTCTGTCTTGGTTGTCAAAACCTGATGACCTGGTATTCTTAGGCTGATTTTGGTCTGTATATTTGTTAATATATGGTCTGTTATTTCTATCGCCACGTCCTCTCCAATTTCCTCTTGATTTCTGATGTTGGAACTGTTGGTTTCGTTCTTGTTTAAGGACTTGTATATCAACAGCCATTTGTTGGATCATAGCTTTTAAATCGGTTTCATCTTTTTTGTCCGAATCACTTTCTTTTGTTGTCATCATCTTTGCTGTTGCTGTCTTAACATCTCGTTTCAAGTCGGATTCATGTTGTCTCATTTCCTTTTTTAGTGTATCGAAATCTTTAATCATGTAATGGAGATGTCCGGATGTACTTTTTAATCCTTGGCCAAGTCCACTCCAAAACATTGAACATAATTTGTCATTAATCTCCTGTTCTGTTACCATATGTCGCTGACGTGCCTTGTATAACAGATCTTCAAGTCTGTTAGCCCATGCTACAACATCTTCATCTGGCTTCTGCTTAGCGCTGTAGAATTCCTCCATCAGTCGATCATTTTGTATGGACAGTCCATATGTAGTCTCTAATTTCTGGAGTAGGGTATCTAAATTTGCTTCAGCACCAATCCTCATTGCTACTCTAGCTGCTTCACCTTTCAATGACCTCCTAACAGCCATGTCGATTATATGAGTGGCAAACTTTGATCTTTTTAGTGAATCGACTTCATATTTCCAGATGTCATACTGAGCTTCGCCTTTGCCGGCTTCTCCAAAGAAAGTGGATATTCTCGGTGTGTAAACTGTAGTCTCAGGTTTACTATTGCTGTGTGATGTTGATACAGACTGTGTATTGAAAGTAGACATACTTTGAGTTGTTGTTGATGTTGTTGCCATTGTTATTGTAGTTGCTACAATCGTGTTTGTAGTGGGTGGTGCATTATGGTTTGTTGTATCAACTTCTTGTGGCTCTGGTTTTACTTCTTGAACCCCTATATATGAAGCCATCCATTCTTTAAGCTCTTTAGGAGAGGTAACTTTAGGTTTCGTGCCAAGTTTCTTGAATGCTGCTATCAAAGATTTTTCTTCTTCCTCAGTGAAAGTTACTTCCTCTGTTCCTTCCTCTTTAACCTCAACGTCCTTTGCTGCCATTTTGGTTATTTTAAGTCTATATAACAAAACTGTGTTCTGTTAAATTTCCACTTATTGTCCAGGAGTACAGTGATGATCACGAATTATCAAGGTGTCGGTATCGTCGGCTCTTTTAACCGTGATATGATAAACACACCTAACAGTTAAAAGAGAGACAGTAGCTCCTTCTCAGCAACTCGGATCTGTATAAATTCTGACTCCTGGGCTATGTAGTAGCACTCCTTATAAGTGTCTAGCAGTAGGTGCTTTGTTATAGCAAGACTCAAAAGTTTTCCGGGATGAATACCGTCTTTGTTATTAATTGACAGAGTCACAGACTTCCTTGTGTTTCCTCCCTGTCGTTTTCTGCCTCTGAAGAAATATTTACTGATATTTACAGAGTCTTTGTTTAGACTGTGATTAAGGCTCCAAATCTTCTGGTTAAGGTATTTAACTTGCTTCGTAACTAAACTATCTGAATTCTTAAACTTTTCTGGGTCTTTATGTCCTTTTGATCTGTTCCACCACGATATTGATAGTATAGGACAGTCTATAAATTTTATGTCTGCGTTTGGGTATCTTTCAACGATATTAATGACCCTTTTATATTGTTCAAAGATGTTATCCACAGATTTGTAGTTCTTATTTCGCAGCTTGATATATTTCCCTACTTTGTATGTTAGGTCACAAGTGCCGGCCCATAAATATATAATAATGCTATGGTGTCTCTTGATGGCTTTCGGTATTCGCTCCTCTATGATGTCAACGAGCTGAGATGTTCTTGCTCCTGACTGGCACCAGCTTTCAATGGGAAAACTTCTGTCTTTGCAAAAACTCCTAAGTGTGTAGCCTTTGCTATCGGAAACTAAGATAGGTGTTCTATATCTGAAGCCCTCAGGTTGTTGTGGCTGACGGTCTATGTACGTCTGAATCTTCCTACTCATATGTACTTTTAAGTAAATAATATGTTCAAAGCTTAATAAACAAGAAAATTACAAACAGGAAAATTGTCTTGACTACTCAAAAATAAGCGACTGTCAACCTAATAAACCGACGCGTATAGCAATACTCGAGAATCGATTATCAATACGTTAATAATACAATAGTACTATGCAAACATGTTTAAAAAAACTGTGGACAGGTGAGCAGTTAAATTCAAACACCAGGGGGAGGAGTGTAGTACACATTCAAATATAAGCACACAATGTAATAAATGACTAGCAAGTAATGAATTATGCAAAAATTACAAGTAGGGCAAGTAAGGCATAAATATTATAAATATCACTGCATATCTATGTATATAATACTAAATATCAGTCCATTGACAACACAAGCGTATATGTATATATGCTAATAAATGTCAAGGCATGGTAGTATATGAGTGTCTGTATATTTAGCAATGCTAATGTCTATGTAGTTATGTGATACTATATGAATTCACACTGTGCACCAAGTCCATCAACAATGAGATCAAGCTTCGGTACTAAAAGAAAATTAACACATGGACCGGATGTACCTAATTATTGACACTTAACTGTCCGTGGAATATTAGAAGGGACCGACTACTAAGTAATAATATAATACTACTATGACTATAATACAACTGTGCATTGGTACTAAGTCAAACAAAAGCAAAACAAATTTAATGTGTTAAACTAAAGTCTAAGTTTGAATAACCTTTGACAAAAAAATGTCAAAATATGTAAGCAAAACTAAGTCACTATAGCTGAAGTGTGTATGAATGTTCAATTATCATATAAAGTAATTTTTTTTTTTTTTAAATTCTAGTGTCAAAGTTAAGTATCATACGCAGCTATATGCTGAAATAAATATAATATTATAGACAAGTACAAACAAACAGACAGATACAATGTTACCTTAATACCAAAGGTCTAAGTTGACTTCTTGTGTTGTCAAATTTCAATATTTACAGGAAGCACGTGGTTGTTCCGGAAATTGAAAGTTCATTGTTGAAATCCGGTTTCTAAAAATATCACAGGTGAATACCAAAGTCACAAAAATAAAGTCAGTGCACTATATATATATTCAAGTCCCTGGATCTGTGCCTTTATCTTTGCCTTTATCTTTTCTCTCCCCCTCCGCTGAAATATTCGTCCGCGAAATGTCCTGTCTCCTATTTTACGTGGGCGCCAATTTGTAGCAGTGTCGGTTGGGCATCAGACATCAATTCCAAATTGAATTTCAACCGTTTATTGAGGATTACAGTGACAAAAAATAAGCCTGTAATAACAATATACATATTGAATATATTTAAAAAAAACAATCTACTATTTTATATTCCAATATATATTATAAACATATTAAGCATAATTAAAAAGTTAGCACCGCAATTTTTGTATAAGTATGCTATGTATGGACAAGATATAGTTTAATCAGTTCAAATAAATGACTTATTTGCTATGTATGAAATAATTCAAATTGTAAATGTAACAGTTCACTGAAAAGCGTTAAATTTTAACTGATTAAATAACCTATGTATTTACACTGAATGTAGTTGTCCTTGTTATTGCACATATGTTAAAAAATAAAGAATAGCAATAGTATATAAATTTCAGTATTATCACATATGATTATACATTACATTATTTCTACCTTATGAGTAGTTTAAATACTATATATTATAAATATCTTAACATCATAGACAAGACTTAACCATCTAATAATTGATACAATTTAAATCAATCAATAAAGTTACCTGTCTATGGGACTAAGGTTTAAATCACACTATGTGTACATGTATAGTGACTAAGACTCACTGCAATACTATCTGAAATATACAGTTAAAACAAATTCTCACTACTTAGTGTAATGGGGCATTACATTGCTACTAAATATAAATATTACTGCAACTTTCAAACAATGGACACATTCAGAAAATAAGCATACATTCATCTATGTTAAAATAAACGGTATTTTTATACAGAAATGGGAAATACCCAATTTATTATCAAATGACACTACAGTATTATGAATTAATACAAAAGGAAATTATACTATAGTGAAATATTCATTTAAAAATATAGTTAACATGCTGAAGGTAAATTTTCACTCTTTCATTACATACAAACAAAGGAACAGGGAATTGGTCATGATTCCAGTGCTAAGAAAATCTAAAAAATACAAAAAATAGATAAATACCTTCATTCAACTAATGACAGTCACATTTGCATAATACACGAAACACCAGTCCAACAAGTTGCTAACGAAAAAAAAGGTACAAGATTTATTTGATCTTGTTCGATCACCATTACTAGCAAAACTAACTTTTAATTTTCCCTCTATGGCTATTGACCAATCAAAAGCTGGGATTTATTACATGCAATGATATCAACCAATAAGATCCCTGAACCAACCTTACAACCTTACATCACATTAACTTGCAGTGTGACATCACAAACACTTACTATTATAATTAAAAGTATACTGATCACCTGTTTTACCTGTCCACTTTCTTAAAAAATCAATAAGTGACAACCTATATATAAATGCACAAGTACATGTTCATGTTTGCAGATATTATTTTGAATACACAATAAATTAAAAGTAATCTAAATACACAATTAAATACCAATTTCTATTTCAATAAGTTCATAAAAATCAATCCTATCACAGATATTGCACACTTCATCAGTAACTGTTCTTTCTATTATAGAAAAAACACACAAATTTATTTTAATATTGACAAAAGAATACCGAAACGAGAAACAAAAATAGTAGGAAAAGATGATGAATGGAACATAAAAAAAACAACAAATGTCACATGTATAAATAAAAGAATAAAAAACAAGAGGCTCCTAAGAGCTTGAATCGCTCACCTGTTATCTTTTGTGTACCAGTAGATCTTGCATCAATGATTATTTTTGTTAAATATAATGTATACCGTCACAATTTTCTCCTCAATATTGACCTGTACAGCTAAAATATAGAATCATGAACCCAAATAGATATGGTTGCTAGGGACTTTTTCATCGGTTACTATGGACGTTTTTAATGCTGCTGGTGAGAGGTAACTCATTGAAATGCGTCGTATACAGCATAGTATAAATTTACTATATCTAATTTTAGTATCTTTGGATTGTTATTTTCAATGTCATTGACTCTTGACCTTCAATTTTGACTTGAACAGGTAAATTTTAGGGTCCTACACCGAAATATATATATTGTTGCTAGGGACTTTTCAATGGCATTGACTCTTGACCTGTCTTTTTGACTTGTACAGGTAAATTATAAAGTCCTTAACCTAAATATATATGGTTGCTAGGGACTTTTTCATCGGTTGCTATGGATTTTTTCAATGACCTTGACCCTTGACCTTTCTTTTTGACTAGTACAGGTAAATTATAAGATCCTTAATCCAAATATATGTGGTTGCTAGGGACTTTTTTATCTGTTGCTAGGGACTTTTTCAACGGTTAAATGGAATTTTTGAATGACCTTGACCTTGATCTTGACGCTCCATTTTACTTGTACTGCTACCATTTAATTTGTTTCAAGTAACGCCCTAAACATCTGTGACAATATCAGACCATTATTTTCTGTTTACATGTAAATGATCTTTAAAGGTCAAAAACTACTATAAGGGTTCAATTGACGATTTTGGTCATGTTGACTTATTTGTAGATCTTACTTTGCTTAACATTTTTGTTTTTACAGTTTGTCTTTATTAATATATTTAAGATGACAACCTAAAACTAAGATTTCCTTAAGATAAACAATTCAGGGGCAATAACCCAACAATGGGTTGTCCGATTCATCTGAAAATTTCATGGCTGGTAGATCTTGACCTGCTCAACATTTTTAGTCTATGTCAGTTTTGCTCTAAAAGCTTTGGTTTTTGAGATATAAGACAAAAACTGCATTTGACCCCTATGTTCTAATTTTAGCAAAAGCGGCCATGTTTGTTGATAGATATAATTTACAAACTAGATACCCTAAGGAACATTCTGTTAAAGTTTGAAGGTTTTTTCCCGGTAGTTTCAGAGGAGAAAATTCTTGAAATACTTTACTACGACGACGCCGACGCCGACGACGACGGACGACGACGGACACCAAGTGATGGCATAAGCTCACATGGTCCTTTGAGCCAGGTGAGCTAAAAAGTAAAAAAAGTAAACAGAATTAGAACAAGACAAATAAACAAAGAGTGTTTAAGAAGTTTATGTGCAGCCATCTCACTCTGCCGAGAAAGTCGTCGAATATTTATCATCTGCACGGCAGTAACCAATCAACAAATCAACAAGATATATACACACCATAGCCTGTAAAAATTTAAGAAATAATCTATCATTAAAATCTAAAAAGATTGACAAATAAAGACATCTACGCTTATAAATGAGAGAAACAAATGCTGGCAAATACGTGTATGTTATGTCGACATAAACGAGAGACAACAAATGCTAAATTCATGTACATGTATGTTATGGCGACATAAAAGAGAGACAGCAAATGCTGGCAAATGCATATATGTTATGTCGACATAAAAGAGACAGCAAATGCTGACAAATACATGTATGTTATGTCGACATAAAAGAGAGACGGCAAATGCTGGCAAATACATGTATGTTATGTCGACATAAAAGAGAGACGGCAAAGATGACAATTAGGTCGACCATAAATGAAAAATGATATGATAAATAGATCTTGAAATATAAAAAATAGGGACTTTCTGCGCAAATACTCCCAATGTTGAATTCAATTTAAAGGTAAAACTGTTTCAGGCATAGATAAGAGGACAAATGTAACACAATTTTCAATAATTAATACATTAAATAACACATGACATGAATGTAGATAAATTAACACACATCTCCATCAAATTTCATCATTGTCGATTAAAATGTATATGAAAAGAAAATCAATTAAATTCGTCATATTTCGATGAAATTTGGACAACTGAATGCTATAAAGATATATTCTTCACAGAATATGTTGGTTGTTTCCAAGATGACTGGGACAGGACGTTAGGGAATGGTGTCATGGTAGACAATCTAATGACAAATGAAATGTGTGCTCAGTTTTGCTGTGGGCGATCTCCGAACATGACATACATGGGCACTGAAGTAAGTTCTTTTAAGTTGAGCATATGATTAATTTGATTTGTATAAATATTTTGCTTCATTTAGATAGACCAATTATTTTTAATCTAAAAGTATATTTGTATACTTTAAAGTGATACTACGTGTAACATCAAGTCTTAACACAGTGCTGAACAATTTTAAAATATTTTACTTTGTGGATACTGCACGATAGAAATCTAGGTTTAATATTATTATACGTGATTTGTTTACCGGTGTTCTTACGTCTTTGCAATGTATTGGGACGACGACCTATAGCACATGGCTGGAGCCTTTTTCGAAATTCAGACGTTTCATATCAGTTATAGGATATGACTGCTGGTTCTCAGCAAAGATGAACCAGGGTAATTAGCAAAAAAAAAAAAAAAATAATAATAATAATAATAATAAACAATTATAAAAAACTAAACAAATAGTAATAAAAACTACATACATTTACATTTGTAGGCTTTATTACAAATGTTTTGAAGCATTTATTAAACTATAGGAAACCCAAATTGAAAGTTGATTAGCAAGTGTTTATCCTTTACTCTTTTGGGTACCATTACCAGCACCAGTAGTAGTATCCTTATCCTTTACTACGCAACCGCCTCGGTGCGGTGGTCTCGTGGTAGCGTGCTCGCACCGAGTGCGGAAAGTCGCGGGTTCGATCCCCGGCCGGGTCAAACCAAAGACATTAAAATTGGTATTTGCTGCTTCTCTGCCAAGCACGTGGCATCTAGGAGTAAGAGCAAAGACTGGTCGGCTCGGAGTCAGTATAATGTGTCGGGGTGAGGTGATATGTCTTCCTGCGAACAGTTACCTCGTGAGCTAGCACATTAAAAATCCGACTTAGCGTGTCGGTCTAGTACAAAGCAGGGATCATATTCATTATCATATCAACATGTTCTCGTCCTGATATGCACCTGGTTGACACTTGACGTTAAAGAATAATTCATCCATCCATTCTTTACTATACCGGGTACCAGTATTAATATCCTTATCTTTTACTCTGCTGGGAACCAGTAGTAATATCCATAAAAAGCAACAACTACCTAGGAAATCAAATTATAGTTTTTCATTCGAAGAGTTGAAACCAGAAAAGTTTTTGTAAACAGTTATATTCGTGTCTCAAAACACGTGATAATTATCGGAATCTTCTGACGGAATATGGTATTTCAGATCAATAATAAATTCTTATTGACGCAAATAAAAAATCTTGTTTTTAAGTTTTACAACGAATGTTTCTGTGGCAACCAGAAAGACGACTCCAGTTTTGTTTCAACGAAAGAAGACAAATGTGAAATGCCTTGTAGTGGAAACATTTCACAAATATGTGGAGGACATCTTGTTATAAGTATATATAAAATAGGTAAGGTATTTAAAAACACATAGTTGTAAAATATTAGTTTTAACGGTTCCTTGTGTCCCTTTCGGTTTTTAGTGGGAATACACAACAAAATGGATAACAGAGGAAAAGTCAACAATGACATACCAATCGATGATAGCAACACAACTGACAGAACGCCGGTCACAAAATAACATAACAGAGTAAAAAACAGAAACATGAATACAACAGAGATTCAAGAGTCCACATTGTTAATGCTTTTGTTTGTGTGTCGTCTTGTTATATTTCTATTAGGTTTATTATAGAATTCTTTATTCTTTTTCTTTTCCATGCATCATTTGTGCAGTTTGTTTTTTATGATCCATTCCTGAGGTTTTCTTGCCTTTTGATTTCGATCTTACGTGCTGTTAGCAATGTTGTATCGCTTTTGTCGATTTTTAATTGATGGATTTTTGTTTGCTTAACGTCAAGAGTCAAATATCGCATTCAACCAGTTCAACAACAAGTCTATGCAATTCACCAGGTTGGGATAGGACGGGATACAAAGGGAAGCAAAGGAGTCGGGTATATTTGTTTCACTCATAACCATTAAATATTTACCTACTTTTTATCGTAAGTAAAGCCAAGAAATACCAAAGGGATATTCGAAGGAGGGAAAAATCCAGTAACGGAATGGACCTTCTGAAGACAATTAATCGCAAATCTGTTGTTTTTAGTGAATGAAATAATATTTCACAAATTCAAACCATAGAATTAGATAAATTTATTTCTAATGTACGCAAACTAGCTGAAAATCTATCTAATTTCAGTTTATTTGGTAGAATTGAAGTTCAATCATACATGATGATAAATCCATTATGGTTTCTAGGCTCTCGAAACTTTACAAATAAACATACATGTATATACTTAATCCAAATATACTTCCAAATGTATACTTTATTTTTTCAAAAACGATATGAAAAAATAAATTCTGTGATACAAATTTTGATGCACAAGATGTGCATATTTCGTCGATTTACGAGTCATCAGTTGTGCTAAGGGCCTAAAATGATGAAAACCAAAACAATAATCCAAAAGGTTGAAGATCAAATTCAATAATACCAAAATGACCAAAAGTGGTTATGCCAAAACCATATAAGGACAGAGTTATGCACGAGAAAAATACTCCTTAGTTTTTGCAAATTTTACGTTTTTGTAACGAAAGGCTGGCATTTTAATGTGAAACCTTATTTTTGGTAATTACATCTGAAAGAAACACCTACTTCTGATTTCAGATTGTTTTATAGAGGGTATGGTGACAACACCAAGGATTTTATCTAGAAGTGAGGAAAGTGGTGTCACTAGTGCTGTTGCCTCTGGTTATTCAACACTGACATATGTTCCTGAGAAGAATACATACAACCATAAGTCATCAAACGCTGGACCAACTACTACCATAATTCCAAAGAAGTCATCAATGAATGAGGATATGAATTCTAGCATTAGTGCTTCTGTTAGGTATAGTACGCCTCAAGTGGACGAGACGACGACATCTGTACACATGTCACCTCAAAGCAACGACATAAACAACACTGAAAAAACCATGACAACTTCGCCATCTTCTTCGAAAGAACAATGCATATGTCAATGTATGATAAACACGACAAATAGTATCTTTACCAGAAATATACAGGAACTGACATCCGAACTGGAAAATTTAATCAGAATTGACATTAAGAGCCAATGCCAGTAACCACCAGGCAGAAGTGTTCAATGAAAAAAAATAAAATTTGTGCAATTTATTTTTTTCCAGCCCAGACTAACATACTGACTGAGAAAATATAGTTTTTATGTAATTTTTTATCATTACCACTTTTTTAATGGTGAAATTCAATATATGGGCTCAATCGGTGGATTTTCAATGAAATGATAGGGGAAAAACGTGTTTTTCAGTAATTTTTAATTATCCATAGCAAACAGAGAACAACAGTTTGGACCCATCTATCTAAATGGAAGTTCAGATCAATATTGAAACTTCAAATAACAAAAATAAAATTGCTGGTATCTCTACCCGTCTATCTGTAAAATAAGCTGATAAAGTCTAGTAATTGTGAAAATGGCAACAATAATGAATAAACACTGTTTTTACAAATAGTCTAGTAAATCCATGAAAAAGACTGCAAAATTTGCAACAGAATGTTTTTTCACCTGTATTTGACATAGATAAACATATAAAATGAATTCTGAAAGTCTACCAAGACTGCGCATGTGAAAGAGTGGTAATTTTGGGTTAAAATCTTGGTTTTTGAAAGAAAATTGCTGAAAACTGGAAAATTGCCCTATTTTCACTATTTGGATGATGACATATAAACTAGATTACAAGATATGTTGGAAATAAACTGTTTCAAATTATTTTATTGAAAAATATAATTTTTCATTTTTCATAAAAAGGACAAATATACCTAAGGAGCAATCAAAAAAACGTAATCCATTGGACAGACAAACCCGGGAAGACAAACGAACAACCACAAGCACAACAAATAAACACAGAAAACTGAAAACAATGAACAACACGAACTCCTATAAAAACCAGGAGTGAACCCAGGTGCTCCGGAAGGGTAAATTATGATTGCTTTTTTTGAGGGAAATTTCATTTTTATTGAAAAATCACTAAAAACTGGGAAATAAGTTTTAGCTGCAATTTGTATTCGATGACACCATTACTAGATTACAAAATATGTTGAAAATAAGTGGTTTTAAAAAATAAAGTTCAAAAACATATGTAATATGGTTATTTTTTGGGGAAAATCATAGTTTTTTCAGATAAAATTGCTGAAAACTGGAAAATTGCTCTCATTTCTATATTTGGATGATGACATTTATACAGATTACAAGATATGTTGGAAATCAACTGTTTCAAAGTATATGATTGAAAAATATAATTTATCATAAATAATGATGGCTTTTTTTTGGGGGGGGGTTGAGATTGCATTTTTTTTTTTTTTTTTTTGATAAATCACTGAAAAATGGAAAATATTTTTAATTGCAATTTGTATTTGTTTGCACTGATACTAGATTACCAAACATGAATCTAATGCAAAACCCAATAAAAAATTATTCTTAAAAGACTCATAATTATGGGGTTCATTCCTTTTCATCACTTCAATCTCAGAAACATATGTATTACTATCTTAAAACCTATATGAAATCCGTTAATAATACTCAGGCAGAATAAAAAATAAATTAGGTTCACAATCCACCATCCACATTTTCAACCCCATTTATACCTTGCCTTTCAAAAGGATTGCAAAACCAAATGAAACCCCCACTGATACCAAAGACAGCATAACATGTATTACTATCAGGCGGCATAAACTTTTTAAAAACTTTAATACTTTGCACAAATAATACCTACAATAAAGATCCTCAGATACCTTATCGTATTACATTTGGTGCAGTATACTTGTCTTGTGACTCTGATCTTGTTTTCACGGTTCACTGACTTCATAAACATAAATGTAAAATCTGCATCCCAAGATTTTTGGTTAAATCCATATCTCAGCAACTGTAATATCCAGGTCAACCATATTTGGTCTATAAATAGTTCTTAGTGGATACATGCCAGTCTGACAGCTGGCTTGGGACCTTGACCACACTTTCATGCCTTTGTCACATTTTCGTGGTTAAGTCTATTTCTCAGCAACTATAATACCGTGACCCACCATATTTGTCAGTAGATAGTTCTTGATTGGTAAATGTCGTCTGACACCTGCCTTTTCATACTTGACCTCAATTTCATGGTCGAATGACCTATGTCACATTTTCGGGGTTAAGTCCATTTCTTAGCAACTGTAATACATAAGCACACCATATTTGGTCTATAAGTTGATGTCATTACTTAGAAATTTTTACAGTCATCATCACGAATTGATTGCCCGTTACAGTGTTCAAATATCTAAGACGATGTTGGACCTGTTCCCACTGTCGTTACATTTCATGTAGCTCCACCGATTTGTGACTATCACCGGATTTACTTTATTGAACTTCACGACGGCGGCCGTATATGGAGCAGGAACTGCTTACCCATCTGG
Source organism: Mytilisepta virgata (assembly GCA_028015205.1). NCBI lineage: Eukaryota > Metazoa > Mollusca > Bivalvia > Mytilida > Mytilidae > Mytilisepta > Mytilisepta virgata. The sequence continues at coordinate 5,317,952 of CM051512.1, read as the reverse complement.
AGCCCCTGAGTTCACTCCTGGTTTTTATAGATGTTCGTACTGTTCATTGTCTTAGTTTTCAGTGCTTGTGGTTGTTCATATGTCTTCCCAGGTTTGTCTACTAATGGATTGTGTTTTTTGGTTTGCCCCTTAGGTATATTTGTCCTCTTCACACATTTTTATGATAAAGTCAATTTCTTTGTAGCTATAAGGCCTATATCCACTGTATATGGTCTGTAATAACTTCTTGGCAACTTCTTGACACCTTACCTTGACTACAATTTTAGGCTTTAGTGACTTTCTTCCCATTTTTACAAATAAGTCCATTTCTCAACAAATGTTATAAATGTATGTAGACCCGACATTTTTGGTAGATCCATACCTGTATGAGACCGGTCTGCTGACCATGGACACAGTTGTAGGCTTGAATGGTATGCGTGAGATTTTTCAGACAAATGTTGCCTGATATTTCTTTTTATTTTCCTTTGACTTGCAATGTCGGGCATCAGATAATCTATTCTGTGTCCATGTGTGTACTCAGGAGAGATATTTAGTGTGTCCACTCTTGTGTCCACTAACCTTCTTTAATTTATTATGCAATTGCAAAATCAAATTTTTTCAAACATCAACAACTACTTTTTAATTTTTTTTCTGAACGTTGCAGCAAATAACATCTTTAAGCCAGGTAGATTCTTCTCAATCTGTCATGAATTAAAATGTTGGATTTAAAAAAAAATTCTTATTATTAGGGAACTGAATAAACAAGAACTATGAGGGACCGCACTAAGAAATACCTCCTTTTTTTTCTGCTTCAAAATAAAAAAGATTAATTATCTCCCTTTAGTGTCGGATTGGGTAAAATTTTCTTCATACCCATTTTCATATGGTGGGCTACCATTGTTTGAAGTTCCGTTTCATAGGTTTAGGCTTACAAGATAATATGACAAATAAAAAAGTGAAAAAAAAATACAGATATGTAGCCTTAAAAAATGTGACATGTTCAAGTTTTTTCCCCCTTATTTATCACGTCAGAGGCAAAATTATAATAAACAAGAGTCGACACACTACATGTCTCGCCTGGTGGTTTTGTTGTACTTTTTTGGTTTTTGGACATACTAATTTGCTCTTCTTCTTGTCTCGCCTGAGTATGCACATGGACATATTATAATTATTATCTGATACCCGACATTTTGCAAGTAAAAGGAAAATGCGTTAAAATAAATTGATGTCAAGGTCAAAAGACAGGTGTCAGACTGACATGTGCCCAGCAAGAAAAATCTTAAGACCAAATATGGTTGGCCTAGGTATTACAGTTGCTGAGAAATGGATTTAACCACGAAACTTGGACGCAGATTTTAAATTCATGTTTATGAAGTCGGTGAACCATGAAAATGAGGTCAAGGTCACCAGACAAGTATACTGCGGCAAACCTTATATGATAAGCTACCTTGTGGACCATAAATCTTAATTGTATGTATTACATGTGCAAAGTTATTAAAGTTTTTAAAAAATTTACGCCTTTTCCTGAATGTAGTACCTATATCTCGCCTCCGCGACTATTCGTCGCAGGCGAGACAAAAACCAAAAAACAAAATCAAGTTAGGTATTTAATCATAAGAGCTTGACTTTAAAAAAAAGTATGATTTGATATATGCATCTACCAAAAAATTGAATAAACTAAACCCTCTTGTGTAGATTTAGAAAACAGGAATTTATATTATTTATAAATATTTGTGCAAAAATTAATATGAACATATAGAACACTGGAAATTGTAAAAATTACTGAGGAAAAATTCAAAATATTAAAAGTACATAAGGAGGGCTTTTTTGAGATAAGATGTCACTTGACATTAACAGTGGCGGATCCAGAGTGCGTACAGGTTTAACCCCCCTCCCATTAAATCATCAAAAAAAAATTTTGCCTCCCTCCGCTGGACTCTAGATTTTTCAATTTTTAATTTTATGCCCTCCACCCCCCCCCCCCCCCCCCCTTTTAAAAGATCCTGGGTCCACCCCTTAGTTTGTTCTATATTAATCACACGACCATTATATATAATTGACATTAAAATGTTCATTAAGTGTTTTTCTTTTCTGTTTCTGTAACTTTCAAGCCAGAACTTCAATTATCTCAAAAAAAGTACAAAGCTTGATTAGGTCGATAGTATTAATGATCACAAATCTACACTGAAATACATTACAATATTTCCACCCAAGCATATTAAAATGTAGATAAAAAAAAGGAGTACTCAAATGCTACTACAAGGGTCACTCTTGCAACCCACATAGTGGATAGGGATAAATATAAGTTTCCCAATCCACTATAAACAAATAAATAAGATTAAACTTAACTAATACAAAATCAGACCTGTATCCTCTTTAATCTCAGACATCACACGTTTTAAATGTCTCTTCCTTCATGTCTGACATATTCATGTAAGCTTATTTTAAAATCATCATGATTTGTTAAATTTTAAGATAAATTTTGTATGTTACATAAATTTATTTTTTATTTATTATTATTTTTTACGTTCTAAACATTACAATATGTACTTGTATAAACTTCAACTCATAGTATACTGGCAAACACATAAATGATGTAGAATATTTATTTTCCAATGCAAGGAACATGGAGGAAATAATTTTAAAAAAAATCTTTATGACATACATGTATGAATCTTTTTTATCTTTCAAATATTTTTTAACATTTAACTTACTTTTAAAAGGACAAAACTTACAAAGTGATACATGTAAATGACACAAAATCTTGAAAGAACATTCAGTTTTGTCAAATTTAATTGAGAATTAACAAATTAGCAAATAATCACAATTTTCTGTTAAATGCCATTATACAAAAGGTCTCAGTTTATGAGATTTACATGTATGTAAGCTTATATAAATGACACAATTAATTTATATTAAAAAACAAAAGAGTCTAGATATTCTTTATTCTAAATTATCTTATGACCAAGTTATAAGTGACCCTGGTCAGACAGAAATTAATAAAAATAATATAATGGGAATTGACAGTATAGGATCATATTGATGTACATTAATTTTTAAATGAATAAGCTTTACCTCAAAAGTATGACCAAGGTCACATGTGGTGGTCAGCTAGTAGTTCTTGCCAATCAAGATTTTTCACATTTTAAACAAGACTGTAATATTTGGAAAACAAATTGAAAAACTTTGTTCAAGATTTTCACAAAAAATCGGAATAAAATTCTGCAAACGACAGGAACTACATGCCTACCGGTATAGAAAATAATGTCCATTCCGGTCATGTTTTTTTTCATATAAAAAAATCTATTATAATTTCATGAAAAGTATTTACCTGTTCCTACTGGAACTACAGTTCTAAACTGATTAATCTCTGCCGACTGTGTTACATTGACATGCCTTTCTGGTTTCCTCTTTCCTTTGTGACTAGGATAGTGGCATTTTGATCTCTCCCTGGGTGGCCAACCAATTCCAAAAACAGACTTGTGGTGATAACAAACAGTAAGATTTGGCAATTGGAAATCTAAAATTCCTGCCCTAATGGCGATCAATCTTACATCAGATTCTATGTCTTCTGTTATTTTGTGTTTACATAAACGAGACTGTACTAACAGTAACAGTAACACTAGCAAATCATAATGATCGTGATTGCACTGTTCCGGCGAAGAAACAAGGTGTCCAATTGAGCAAAAACGCATTTCAAAATATCATACCATAGTATTTACATATAAAAGTCTGTCAAAAATGTGTATAAAAGGGTAAACATGTATAAATATGCATGTAAACAACACATTGTATTAACTTCTAAAAATATTTGTGCCTTCAACAAGAAGAGCAAATTAGTATGTCCAAAAACCAAAAAAGTAGAACAAAACCACCATTTCCCTGAATATTCTACAACTGTTTGAAAAATAATGTAAACAGATACCAATGATTTTATTGTTGTTTTTTTATATCTTTATTGTGGACTTTTACATTGCATGTGATTTATTGTCCAACTGTCTGTTCTTGTTGAGTATTCAAACCATATATTTCCCTATATAAGCAACCAAAATGGTCACGAAAATGACAATCCATTTATCGTGTCTGTGAGAAAAATAAAGTAAAAGTTAAGGTTTCTAGTGTCATATTCTTTCAAAACAAAGCGAAAGGAATGCAAAACACAATTTATTTGAAAATCTTCGATGAACAAATTTCCCCATTTCTGCCTGGTTTTTACTGGCATTGCCTCTTAAAAACAAACAACTGCGTACCGAAATAGTAAAATTTCTGTACCTGACAGTCGTGTATCGTGTAGAAATATGGGAATAGTGGCAGGCATTGTTATGATACTACCATTTGCATTATCAGTTGTCTGCGATGTTGTGAATGTTTTAAAATATTACTACTGAAATTACATGTACGCATACATGAAACTTAGTTTTGGGTTACAATATCTGTATTTTTACATCCAACCTTGACCTATGCAATTTTTTTTAGGTACAAATGTGCAGTATATAGACAAGGGATCTTTTCTTTTGCAATATTATATGATTCTCTAAATATTCTATTGTTAATTCAGCTATTTTTGTCGACATAAATTGTCGTTGATTGGGGGCAAAGAATATATTCGCGAGTTCTGAAGATCGTGGATTTTGTGAGGTTAAAAACAAATTAAAGAATTTTGAAATTAAAAACAGTTGTAATTCGCTACATAAACAGTCTTTTTATCAGATATATTTCCTTTGAATTATTTCGAATGATCGTACTAGGTTAGACTAATTTCAATTTATCAATGAATTTTTAAGGCTTTATCATAATACTGTTAGAAAATTCGTGGATTGATCTGTCAAAAAAATCTACGAGAATTGGTGTACCGCGTATAATACGTGTTTCACAGTATTGTTAAACGGTAATTTATTATTATATTGAATACTGCAGAATTAAGAACAATATTGTCTTTGCCTTCCTTTGTAATTAAAGTATTTTAAGTTTCCTTAAATTGCAGTTCTATTTCTTTGCAGTTTGAATGCCTTGATTAAGAGGGTACCCAATACTTTGACTAAAATAGAATTGGCTCTTTTAATTTTTATAAAATTTTGACGACACATTTACTTTGACCTGTTGTCAAAAATATACAAATTTCAATAAATTTGAACCACACAATTTACGGGAATAATTTCATTGGATATATAGGAGTTTGACAAACACTAATTTTGATCATTGAGAAGTTTGATTTCTCTTTACTAATAGTATCTGATTAAAACATTCAGCTGATTTTTAAAGAGTTAGCTCCCTTAGGTGTTCTGCATCCGCTTAAATTTTCGATTTAACAATGAAAGCTACTTTGAACAACAATAAATTGGGCTCCATTCGGATCTGGAGGAATTAACCTTTGCAAACATCACATATGTTTTCACACATTCATGAAGTTTATCTAAAGTATCCTAGAAGATTTGAGGAAATGATTTTATAATACATATCATATATGCCAATTCGTATATTTAATAATCATTAAGAATCCTGTTCAACTCAAGTTGTTCAACCCTTGTTGAAAGAAGCACAAGCGAGAAATCAACGACTGTGACGTCTTTCCGGTATTATAAGGTAGGTGAAAGTCCTATTATTCATTACGTTGTGTTCATCTCGACATCAGAAAATATTAATTATAGTTAATTAATATTAAAGGCGTTTTCTTTGTTAAATGGTTTTCATTTTAAAGTTGTTAGCTATTGTTTGCATTTAATTAATTTTTTCTAGATCATTTTTCAAAAGATTTTTTGTTTATTTTAAATATTTTCAATACACCATATTCCATCGTGAAAACTAATTAATAATTTAATTTTAAGGATTTATTTACGTCACAATCAATAAATAGTTCTTCTGAAGAATATTTAGAGTATAATGTTTAGTATACCAATTAATTCCTTTTATTCCTTTCTGACCCGTATTTTGCCGGTCTTTTTATCTAAGAAAGCTACAAATATACTCACTTCCCTGATACATATTCTGCAAGCGACTACAATTAATCATAAGATGCCGCATAGAAAATCTAAAACAGATTTTTTACTTTATTTATGTGTAACGTTAGGAAATTACAGTGTTGTATGTATAGGTAAGAAACATTTTCACTATTTTTGTTTGTATAGGTAAGAAACATTTACACTAGTGTTGTATGTATACGTAAGAAACATTTTCACTATTTTTGTTTGTATAGGTAAGAAACATTTTCACTTGTGTTGTATGTATAGGTAAAAACATTTTCACTAGAGTTGTATGTATAGGTAAGAAACATTTTCATTAGTGCTGTATGTATAGGTAAGAAACATTTTCACTAGTGTTGTGTGTATAGGTAAGAAACATTTTTACTAGTGTTGTATGTATAGGTAAGAAACATTTTCACTAGTGTTGTATGTATAGGTAAAAACATTTTCACTAGTCAGTCACTTTAGAAAATTACAGTGCTGTATGTATAGGCAAGAAACATTTTCACTATTGTTGTTTATATAGGTAAGAAACATTTTCACTATTGTTGTTTGTATAGGTAAGACACATTTTCACTAGTCTTGTATGTATAGGTAAGAAACATTTTCACTAGTCAGTCACTTTAGGAAATTACAGTGTTGTATGTATAGGTATGAAACATTTTCACTATTCAGTGACTTTTGATCTCGGAAAGCAATATATGTTAAGTTATGTTTTTCATGATCTTTGAAATTGGTTTTTATAGGAGTTCCCGTTGTTCATTGTTTTTTAGTTTTCGGTGTTTACTTGTTGTGCTTGTGGTTGTTCATTTTTCTTCCCGGGATTGTCTGTCCAATGGATTAGGTTTTTTTTTATTTGCTCCTTAGGTATATTTGTCCTCTTCCATATAAAACTAAGATAACAAGAATATACTAGCTTGTTATAGTGAAACAACAAAATTGATAACAGAAAAGGTCAACAATGATATACAAATCAATCAATGCCATCTAACAGACAGAACAAAAAAAAATAACAAAAGAGATCACAAAACAAAAACATAGATACAACAGAGAGTTAGGATAGTCTGACTTGGTATACCAGTTTACATCTGTTCATAAACACTATACAGAAATGCACATAACTGGTGTTATCTAAACAGTGACGAAGGATAATCCGTTGTCAGTATTTATTGTATGAGTTTATGTTTGAATTTACAGATTATGATTATGTCGGATGTTTTGAGGATTATGATGACCGCGTTTTGCCGCACTTCGAGCTTTCGAGTTTCTTCATGACCAATGAAATATGTGCTAGGCACTGCTGTGGAAACTCGGAAGACATGACCTTTATGGGTACAGAGGTATTTATACAAGAATTGGGTTACGGGCTTTAAAGATAATCCCTATACTGTTTTTTTTCGACAAACAACCTGAATATGATCACAGATTTATAGTCAACCACAAAATGTATCAATGCCACGAATTCTACAGATCACTAGAAAATCAATAGGAAATCGGCATTTAAGCTATCCGGATATTAATAAGCCACAAGAACAACAAATTACCACTGAAAACTAATAAAAAAGGAAATGAACAACACGATCTCTTATTAGGCATATTGACGTGTCGAAGTTTTCGATAATTGTCAAGATTACTTTCATTACGGTACATACATGGAAGAACATGGGTTCCGTTTCAAAAAAATGTACGTCTAAAAAGGACAAATATACCTAAGGAGCAATAAAAAAAACGTAATCCATTGGAAAAACAAACCCGGGAAGACAAATGAACAACCACAAGCACAACAAATAAACATTAGTATATATACATGTACATAGCATGTTAGGCAATGACGTCACAGTCATGAGAATCGTAGTCGTAAGATTGTTTTGTGATACGGGGTCTGGTCCGGATATTTTAAAAACTAATGGTTTGAATATAAAATTTGTAACACACACTTTGTAACAAAATTATTTGACATCATCATTTGAGATTATTCGATTTTAAAAATCTTAATAGCATTTCAAACAATCTTAACCTATTTTTTCTTCTTTTATCTTCCACTTGTTCTTCTTCTTATTATTTGTTGTAAAACGCTGTATTATTTGTCAATTATACAAACGTACACCAAAGAGTGTGAAGTTCTTAAGCTTATACATGAGATAAAGCTTCGATTACATATACGTAATAAAAGTAATCCACTGACGAGAATGTTGTACATTTGATATCCTCCGAACAGATATTTATGACAACGGTTATTGCTATTTTTATTTTCCAGTACCGAAAAGAGTGTTTCTGTGGTAATCAAACAGATATGTGTAGTTTTATGCCGGCGACAACGAATAAATGTGATTTAATCTGCCTGGGAAACCGCTCAGAAATATGTGGAGGGATATATGCATTGAGCCTTTATAAATTAGGTATGGAATAAAATGTAAAGTCAAGAAATACCAAAGGGATATTCGAAGGAGAGAAAAATCGTAACAACTGACAAACTCCGGAGAACAACGAAGACAAGACCAAAACAATACATGCACCACAATTAAAAACTAAAAACGTATGAACAACATGGACCCCACCAAAAAACCGAGGGTGGACTCAGGTGTTCCGGAAGAGTAAGCAGTCTCTGCTTCCTGCAGGACACATGTCATGCTGTTCATGTCAAATCCGATATGAGGAAGGGATAATATCAATGGAACAGGTCCATTTTCATTTGGGAAACGTTTTTGTTCATACCTGTCACCCAAGTGATAATGACGCCCATAAAACTTTAATAAGGATGACTTCAGCTTAGGAGCAACGTACCCATGTCTGAGCAACTTTTCTGTCAGAAGCCGGGCTCTGTCCAGGAAGTCAATGTATCAAAAATTACATTACACCAGTGTGCTTATTAATTTGTTGTTATTGTTGTCATTGCAGTGATAAAGGCCCCATCCCCCCAAAATGTGAAAAAAAAAATGAAAGGATACAATATTTAGTGTTTTAAAAAAAAATATACGGTTAGTTTATACTAATCTTATTTGTTCAGAAACAACGAAAGGAATAAGACACAAGTGATAATCCATCTTATCAACGTCTTCTCCCATCGACGAAAATATACGTGATATGTGGTATGAACATTTTAACATTTCTATATGAAAAAGAGCAATAGGCTAATACAATGTTAGGTCTATAGTAGCTGCCTTGTAAGTTTCAAAGATTGGAGATCGATTAACAGCTTTAAAGTCAAACAACATACTATTTGACCCTGTTGGTTTCAATCCAACAGAGTCACACATGAAAAAAATAGATCGTGCATAGCTCTGTCCTTAGATGTGTTTTGTTTCAGCCCTTGTGTTATTTGGGCATTATTGAATTTGCTTTTACAGTTTTTTCATTATTAGCTTTCAACATTTTAGGCATTAATTGGGCATCAACATTTGTATTAAAGAATTCACCCTTTATAAATTTAAACATTTAAAACGAAGACAAAAAAAAAAAAAAAAAATAATAAAGAAATAAAGAAATAGCCACGCATTGTCACCACTGAAAATAACGAATGACGTTTCTCTTATGTAGATTGCCGCTTTGGAATATCAACTACGCGACCAACTTCAACATCTTCATTGACAAATTGTTATTCGAAAACTGGAATGGTACTCAGTACGACTTCCTCAGGTGGATTCTCTGACATGAATAATAATCAATGCGCATGCTCCTGTACAACTTACCAATCAAAATATATTTCCAAGAACGACCTGGAAGAAAAAGTCCGCCAAATTAAGAGAATAATAGCAGTGGATAAAACGAAAACCAAAAAGTACTGGAATGGTAAACACTCTGCCCCAGATGACCGAGTTTCCTCTAGAAACCTTGGGATAGTGGCAGTCATCGTCATACTACTTCCAATGGTTTTGGCGATCGTAAATGATATAATAAACATTGTACAATAGATTTCAGCTTGATTTAGTGTTTCAATTTAAGACTTTTAGTAGTAAATTCACATACGCGCGTGATAAAAATTTAGTTATGGGAAAAGCACCTTTTTGCGGTCTCTCATTTCAGAGTCAGCAAGACCTTCAACACGGACGATTCTTGTCTCTCATGTTATAGTTCAACACGGACAAACCATTTGCACGACAGTTCATATTCAAGAAGGTTCCTACCACTAATTTGATGGGATTTCCTTCTTTGGCACAAAATAACCAAACGTATATATCATCGGATAAAACATTATGTCCAATCATCAATAAAGAACAAAATGGATAACAGGAAAGGCCAACAATGACATACCAGTCAATCAAGTATAGTTGAAATCCAAAAGAATATAAATTCGCAACAAACGTCAGCGAATTGAAAATTCATGACAGGTGGAAATAATATGTGTTGAGGCAAACATTTTTTTGTCTAAATATTCCTCTATTTGTCCTCAAACGCAAAACCAAGTTAAAAAAAAATAGACATGGCATTTTAATTCAACCTGTAAATGTACTCAATTCATTAGAAAAGTACCTTAGTACATGTATTACTACACACTAACAAACATCCAATATAAACAAACATGTTCGCTGTTAGTGTTACTGACAGTCAGAATAGGACCTAAATATGGACCCCAAGATCATCAAAGTAACAATAATTATTACCACTTGTAAAATCTCTATTGTTTATCATAAAGTTGTTGCACTGTTTTCGTTTAAGTTTTAAAAATTAATATTCTATACAAAGTTATTGTGAATTTTAAAAGAAATCATTGATTATTGAAAGGGCATTAAAATGTTGAAAAAAGGTATATATGTCACTCCTATATTCTTCCGAATTGCAGTTTATCCATTTCAAGAAAATATGTCGTATACAAAGGACCCGTAATGATGACATATCTGTACGTTTTTTTTGGCTAATGATACATGTAGCTTTTGGCTCTACATTTGGGGTAAATGTGTATCACATAAGGCTTCATTCAAACAAACAAACAAACAAACAAAAAACAAAAAACAAAAAATGAAAAACAATTTAACCTTCAAATACACACTTTTGATATCAAAAATATGTGTTACTATCAATAAGTTTCCTTACATCTGTAAGTATAAGTAAAGCTTTAGGATTTGATGTACACGAAAAAATATATCAATTCTGTTTTCAAGATCCTTTACCTTACAAACGATATAGCCTAATATGTATTTAAAGCCATATATTTTTAAGTTTAGTAAGTTTATTGTATGACTGTCGGTGGAGTTAGATATCTTTGTACAAAGACTCGTTAGCATGCTCTGAACAATTTTTGCAGTTATAGAAAGCGACCACTGTTTATAATCAGACTGTATGGGCTTTTTTAGTATCTTTCATACACCAAAATGCCAGGATAGGTAAGGGAGATGTTCGGGTACCCATGAAACCGGTTTAGCACTTCTACTCTTCAGTGGTTTTGATACCAATTTGTATGCACTGGAATTGCACATTCCGTCGATTTAAGACCAATCAGCTGTGTTCGATGACTCATATTTTGACAACCGAAATTATAATTCAAAAGAGATCAAATTCAATAGTGCCAAAATGACCGAAAGGGTCAAGCCAAGGACAGACCTATTCACGCATAATACACTCCTTAGTTTCCACAAAATTAAGGAATTCATTTAATATTTACCTGATATATTCCTTTTGTTGGTAAATTAATATACTCTCAGCGTGAAAATGGACATTTTTTAAATTTTACGCCATTTTTATTGTATGACCCATTAATCCCTAAAAATGTGCAAATCAAGTACACTCACTTTTTAAATCCTATCCATCGCTGTCTTTAATAAATAAAGGTAATAAGCAAATTACCGAACTCAAAGGCAATTGTCAAAAGGAAGGATAAAAAGGGGGATAGTTCATTTATAACAAGCAAAATCAAGGCAAGCACCGGAAAAGTAGAAATAAGCGTAATGTATGGAACGCCGTAACTGTCTTATCTATAATACTAAATTTACGAATTAGCCGAATAGGCGGCAAAACGCGTGGTTCAAAATAAACGATGTTTGGTTCAGATTATAAAGGTTATTATCGGATTTGACAATCTGCATTTATAAATTTAAACTGCAGTTTTGTTTATGTGCAAATGGAATTTGTATGCACCTTTCCGATATGAATTCTCCCAACATATCTCTTAGAAGGTTCTCGAATGCATCATTTTACCACATGGAGTTAAATAAACAAGCATGCACATATTTTAAATGTATTTCTGTTTGAAATTACAGAAGAAGAATAAAACAAATTAAAAACATTCTCTTTCGAGTTTGATGTTTCCGCTTCATGTATTCAGGATTGTTTTTCTACATAACGCAATTTCTCCTAACTGTGCACAAAGTGATAAAACCAACCATTATCTATTTTTACATTATTTGTCATGTGACCTGTCTAAATATATCTCTATCATACAATTCTCTGTATGCCCTAAATAAAAATATTTTTAACAAATGGTCATCTTTATCATTAATGACGAAATTTATCTCGGACATCTTTGATAAATATAAACGTGAACATCACACGCAGCCACGCACTAAAAATGCTTTTATCGTCTGATTATTGGATATATTTGTGAAATTAAGCCTCGCTTGCCGTGCCCATGATGAGAATGGAATAAATATTTTCCAAAAATATGCTCTACCTAACTCACGGCATCTTTTGAAAATTCATCCGTCACTAAGGAAATGTTTACATCTACAATTTCATTTTTATATTTATTCTGAAGGAAAAAGGTAATGCATTATGAAATGTGTATTTAATGAAAGTTTTTCATCAAGTTCCAGTTAAGAATTAATTGTAACAATAAAAATATTGACAATTTATGTGGTTGTGTTTTCATCATAGATTTTTACTTTGATGGAACCTTAAGGTCCATTTTGGTAATTCTACGTGGCATACAGTCTACTTCATCAGTGGATACATCTTCGATAGTAACGAACAGCCATATGACAATTGGGTCACGTTGACCTACAGTTCACGCTTCATTGACTTTGGTTAAAGTTTGCATTAACATCCATTTATGGAATACTACAGCATATATAGGCATGAAACTATCAGTTGGTATCACCTACTTGATAGGAAAGTTTATGGGAAGCCTATTGGGTTCCTGTTCCATGAATGACATGGCCGCAACATCTGTTTATAGTCAATATGGCCACCACAAAAAAAATGCTTATTTTCCCGCGTTCACGCGGGTTCAATGTCTAGTAGTGTAGATATTTAATGTGTTTTGTCACTTTGTCTTTACGTCCTGTCATTTCTACTTTATATTATGTCCCACTTCGTCTCTGTGGTATGTCAAATATACTATTTGTTTTGTCAATCAGTTTTATGCTATGTCACATTCTAATCTTTGTTATGTGCAATATAAATTACATTATGTTGTAATTATTATACATTCTGTGAATACCTATACCTTTATGATCAAATACCTTTACGTTCTGTCACCTTTCTTCTATATTTTATCTATTCTTCCTGTCGTTATGTCAGTTAATAACTGAGTCCTGTCTCAATTGGTACTTTCAGTTTACGTTCAATACGTTTTGCCAGTTCACTGGTACGTTATGTGCAAACACCAATTACGTTATCATAAACGCCTGTGTGACGCAGATTAAACAAAACGCTATCGTGACATAGAAACCGGGTTACACATTTGCTCCGAAATATTGGTGTCTTAGCTCCAAATTTTACAGAATAGAAAATAGACAATGTTCAGATGTTGGATTGCCTCACAGATAAGGCCAAATCAAATTGATCTTTAGTTCTTTGGATTTCGCAGGCCGCTCAGATTGTTTGACGATGTAATTTTTAAGAAATTTTTCTTTGCCTATTCATTTTCCAAAAATGCTGAAAATTTATCCCAAAATTTGAAAGTACCAATTGATTGGCAGAATAAATATAGGAAATACCATATCATATATAATTTGTCACAGAAGATACATATGTATAAACACAATATAAAGCCATTTAAACAGAACATCACTATCTTTTAATAGAACAAAAAGGTAATCAGACCAAACGTTTAGAACATTCAACATAACAAACCTATTTGAGACAGAACGCAGTTACTGACTGACATAGCGACAGGAAAAGTATACGAAACATAGAAGAAAGGTGACAGGGACAAAGTGGGACATAATATAAAGTAGAAATGACAGGACGTAAAGACAAAGTGACAAAACACATTAAATATAAAGTAGAAATGACAAGACGTAAAGACAAAGTGAAACACATTAAATATCTACACTTTAAGACAGTTACGGCGTTCCAGTAATGATTCTGACTTGGTACAGGGATTTCCGATCGATAGAAATGGTGGGTTTTACAGCACACAAAATCACCCGCTTCCATTACGCTTAAATGGGTTTAATACATAATAAGTAAGGAAAAGATAAACTCCTTTGATGTCCATTGCTATCTTGGTTTTGTCCTTTATTATTCTGACATTGAACAATGGTACTTATGCTAATTTTCTTTTTCTTGTCTTATCAAAGACGGTTCGACATATGACACAATTTGCATTGCAAATTGGTGATCTTCCTATAAAATTTAAAACAACATTGCATTAAAATGAAGCTGTTGTCATAAACAAAGAAAAAACCTGTATTAAACAACTGTAAGTCATTGCGTATTGAATTTATAGTAAACTAATAAGAAAGATTTGAATATTGCCACACTAGTTCAAATGCTACCCAAAATCATTATCTTGATCTTTGCTCTGCTGTTTAAACATGTGGATGGTACATCTGATGAAGGTAAGTCAGTTACTAATTTTAAAATAATGTAAAATACCATTTCTACTCTGTGCACAATACAAGAAATCAAAGAATGTTTATTTCAACAATACTTTAACAATTACTGTGTGTATCTTTTTAACTGCAGGTGTTTTTAAGAATATTTCAGTTGTTTCATTAAAACTGTACATTTTGTTTCCAATAGTTAGCAATGTCAGTAAACACTAGGGGCGCCACTGGGCGAAAACCAGAGTTTGTTTACAGTATACTGGTCCCAAAACATGCTGGAAAAGGTTGTAAAGAAGCGGAATCTAGTTTTCAAATAACTTCCCCTAAAACAGCTCCACCTGGCGTTTACTGACATTGCTACAATAGTCGTAATTAATTATTGTCCTTTCCAGCGCTGAAATGCTTAAATATTTGACATGAACGGATTTTTCGATTTTTCATTGGTTTTTGCGTAAGATATGATGTCACCACAAACATAAATGACTTAGTCAATTCACGTCCTTTTTGGTAAAATTTCAAACACGTTGACTTGTTAAAGGATATACCTTAATGTTACTTTAAATGCACAGAATGTTGATAACGTTTGGAGTTTTTCATCAAGAAATAACGATGTCTTTAAGTTTGGAGGAGGTGTAAATTAACACGCTAAGGCCAGTCATAAAATATTATTTGGTTGCTGAAGCCCATCCATACTTACTACGGTGGGGTGAGAAAGTAGGTAGGAAGACATTTTTTTGGAAATCATTTTGTTGAATAACATCATGAACTCATTTGAACAAAAATAATTTATGTGACTCAACTGACACATGACTGAAATAAGAAATTTTTGGGTCAGGCCAATTTTGGAGGGGTGGGTGGGCTACAGCTAACACACCTAATTTTAATTTAGGCCTAATCTTACAGAACTGAACAGCTTTTTATATTCCATGATATTTCAAAATATTTTATTAATGCAGTCCACCACAAATCTGGGAATGATTAAGCATCTGGGTTCACTCCTGATTTTTATAGGGGTTGTGTTGTTCATTGTTTTTTGATTTTCAGTGTTTATTTGTTGTTCTTGTGGTCGTTCATTTGTCTCCCCGGGTTTGTCTGTCCAATAGATTACGTTTTTTGTAAATTTCTCCTGAGGTATATTTGTCCTCCTTGATGAAAAAACTTACTGCAATTCCGAAAATTTGATATGCAATAATACAAAACATGTGCTTTAGTGGAAAAAGGGAGTTAACTCTTTAAAAATCGGCTGAACGTTTTAATCACATACTATTAATAAAGAGAAATCAAGCTTCTCAATGATCAAAATTGGTTTTTGTCTAACCGCTATATATCCAATTAAATTATTCTCGTAAATTGTGTGGTTCAAATTTCTTGAATTTTTTAAATTTTTGTCAACAGGTCAAGGTAAATATTTCGTAAAAGTTTCGTCAAAATCATATGAAAATTAAACGAGCCAAATCTATTTTATTAATATACATTTTGCAGATATCTTCTAAAACTACATGTACATTAGTTAATTTAATACAAAGCAGTATTCTTGTTGTTTTCACACCATGACGGACTTAGAGCAAAGTAAGAGTACCCTGATTTTGTACAGATACTGAAGAGCGGTGGAGTTAAACAGAATTGATGGGTGCCCAGTCCTCCACATTGTCTACAATACTATTACTGCCAATGCAGTATGAGTACCAATCAGGCGATCGCTTGCTAGAATTTGTTGAGTGTAAACGATTTATATAGAACGGACAGAAAGTGCACGTTTTAAAACTAGCTTTGCTTCTCATAGCTGCTGTTCGGATACTGTCCTTCTCCCATAGAAGGTTTTAGCATTTATTTAAATTTTACATTCATTGATATATTTCAGTTATTATTAGCGTTTAATAGAAAATGGCCAATATGAATTTAAAGTCTTCGAGCCATTGGGAGAAAGAGCAGTTTTTACAGAATTGCACAAAATTTGCAAGCTGTGAAATGTACACTCCATACGATGGTGCCACAAGCACGTCTTTATCAATACATTAGTGATTGTAAAATTAAAATCGCCCCTTTTATCAAAAATGTTAGTACTTATCTCTCCATTTTCTATATTTATAGTAAGATCTAGAAAAGATCAGCATTTACTATTCTTAGTAGTTTTGTTCAAATGCAGCTCTTTTTAGTTAATCGTTTTTGTATATTTAAGAAACTGAGGTTTATTAACAGTTGGTACATGACCAAGATATCTGTAATCATTGTTAAGATTGTCAGTTGATTTATCATAAATCTGTTCACCCTTAAAGAGTTTTTTTCATGAAAGACTGTTCATTACAATATAATGTCGGAAATAAGAGAACCACAGTTTGTACCCATTAGAATCCCAGAAGACCAGTTAATAAGTTCACTTAATTTTTCTTTGATACGATCACGAACATGACGAAGAAGGGTTGTATATAATGTAGAAAAACCATAACTGTCCACAACATATACTTGATAATTTACTTTTTGCAATTTATCCAAAACGTCGAGAGAATTTTTTATACTCCAAAAACAATGTGTTACAATAATTAATGACAAGTTCTTTTACACAATTTAAAAGAACAGATAATTTAGTGGTAGTAGATTTGTTAGAGGCAGACATAAAACGGAATTTGTATGGATTTTTATGTAATTTAGGTAATCAGTAGATCGCAGGAACATTGCCGTGTTGGGTAGGATCTTGAAACAGTTCAGTGTCTTTTTCTAGAAATCTAGTTGCAAAGAGAGTGCTAGAATTCCTCTCTTAATACACCAATGTAGTACTTTGTTCAGATTATCACAACGTTATTAGCTACATTATCTGCTGGAACAAAGACAAACTGTTCAGCTTATTCACTGAGTTTGGTTTTTATTTTAGGTAAAGATTACCTGTCTATGTATAGTGTATTTGATAGTACTTAATACATTTCTCTACAATACTCATAATCTTATTCTTGAATTTATTCAGTGCATGCTTGTCAACACTTTCTCTTTTATTGCATTTTACATAGAGAATCACTGATTGTGACAGGCTTGCAAATTTAATTTGGAAGGAGGGCGATATTTGGGCCCTTTGAGAAGAAACCTTTTAACCTCCTGGTCTGTGACGATGCTTATTTCTCCAGTAACAATATGGCCACAGGGATTGCAGATATAAGGAGATTTTTTTGCAATCGTTAGTGCTTGAGTAGCTGTCCATCTTTTTTTGCGTCAGATGTTAAAGTGGAATAATTAAAGATGATTCCTCAAGAAGCCTTAGAGGTTTACCATTTTCTCCCTTACATGTAATCAGATATGCTTTATGGTTTCGAGCTATTTCGATAAAGCTTATAGGTCAACTTTAACCTTGACATTTGACCTTCAGATAATTTTGAACGTCACGGCTACAGATATGCAAAGGGATGTAACTTGTTAATGGATTGTTGGATTGCATGCGACATAGATGTTGAAGTTGCGGAATCAGATGTTGAAATTTTTTCAGCTGTCTGACGGGTTTGTCTCTATCAATTACGCTTCCAGAGAAAACATATTTCGATGTAGGGGGAGATTGCAAAAGACTTCTATATGGATAGCTTTGGAATAGTCTATATATGATCGATACATGATGCAAAACGTCATTTTGATATGCCGCGTACCTTTTATGGCAAATCGATCTAGAAAAGTGGCGGAAGAAATAAAAATAAGAGCTAGAAAGACAACTGCACAATTGCAAGGTCTTTCCCATATAAAATTGACCTTTTATTCTCAGTCGGTATATATAGGGTATTAACCATGACCTTCACAGCTGACCTTTTATTTTCACCTGTACAGTTCAAATATAGGGTTCTGAACATACATATTTATGGTTGCTAGGTACTTTTCCATCGGTTGCTTAGGATATTTTCAATTACTTTGAATCTTGACCTCCAATTTTGACTTGTACAGTTTAAAAACATAGTCTCATGAACATAACTATATGATTGCTAGATACTTGAGACGTTGAACGACTTCAGACCAATGAGACAAATGTGGATCTTCACAAGATGAAAATTTTCCCAGTACTTCAACCAGCCATTTGTTTCGGTTTCTGAGTTCTTTCGATAACAAGATTTAAGGTCAAAGGGTTCATTTTGCAGAATATGACATCTTATGAGTATTGATAGAAGTCCCATGTCTCTACGACAAATGGTTCCTGAATTTTGACCATTAATGTGTTTCGAAAAATGTTGAAAGGGTAATTACTCTGATAAGGAGTTGTCAAAATTTTCGAATGAAAGAGAACACACTTGTGTCTTGAGATATGGAACTTTTTTCTCCTTTCGGTTTTCCTCTACCTCTTACGGTTTCTGTGACTTATCGATAACAACGTTAACAGTGTTGGGGCAGTTAACTCTTTATCTATAAGGAGGTTGGCTTCGCAGGGTCAATCCGGAATCCGGTTTTTCATTCCGAACCATCATGCACATTATCATTCCGATTTTTTGCAAAACAAAAAATATTTCTGAGGCGGAAAAGAACAAAAAAAAAAAAAAAAAAAAAAAAATTACATTAGTAAACGGGAAAGATCATCTTAGTAATAATCTATAAATTTTTTTGTTTGTTTGTAAAGACCATAATAATATATCGTAAGTGCGTCAATACAGTTGAGTGTTGCCGCAAGCAGAATTCATATATATAATATTCACCAATATTCAAGCATTTATCGTCAGTTTATTATTTTGTATTATTGTTACATTTCTATCTTCAGTATTAGCCATCATAACAAAATAATTAGCTAATATGAACGACAAAACCCGTATCTTCAGTTCTTCAAAATAAAGCATGTGAAGTATCTTTCAGACATGTTCTCGATGGTTCATGTCAATACAATAATCAAATCTTTTCTTTTTGGTAATGTTAGCATGCAGTTCAGTATCTTCAACAGACGTATTTCGAGACAATCTCATCTTAACAGACAGAATTATATTATATTATATCGTTTTTCATTGATTAAATCGGAAATATTTATTATACATTTATATTTCCTTATTCTTTGTCTTTGAAACGTTTTTTGAACCTGTTGTTTATCAATAATTTAATCAGCGAGTTGTAACCGATGATGTCGCTCTATGATCAAGGTCGATATCGTGGGATTTCCTGGAATCGATTAATAACACCATGTGGCAATATTATATACTTATTGACTGAGTAAGAGGGGAATAGTAAGTTTATTGTCCCGAGGAACAACTATTGCCCCGAGGCAACGCCGAGGGGCAATAGTTGTTCAGAGGGACAATAAACTTACTATTCCCCGACTACTCAGTCAGTAAGTGTTTTATTATACCGAAAGAAACACAAGAGATAATTAAGGCAAAATTTAAGTCATGTGTACGTACCCGAGATGCATGATCGAGTGACAGAGTCCATTATTTTTTTTTAAATTCATGTTCTCACCATGACATATCCCTTTTTCTAAATACTTAATTACATCTCGGGATTCAGCATTGACGATAACCTATAACGCGGGAGCTTCCGGACGGGTCGGCTAAAACCTCCCAGCCAATCCCGTGCCCGGGATTAAAAATCCGCGAAACAACGTAACTTGAAGAGGGAAAATAGTTTGGAAACTATTGACCGGTGACCGGGGAAAATAGTTAAATCACTGAAAATGTTAAAAATAGTGAAATTATTGTGCATGTATTTATTATAGAAAAATATATCTAAGGTATAATAAATAAACATATTATGCAAGTTTATGACGTAAAAATCAGGAATGTTGAGGGGATTTTTTTTTATCAAATATTAAAAAAAAAGATATTGGATAACCATTGGAGAAAAAGAATTTTACTGGATAGTAAAATTATCAAAATTTAAAGTCCCCGTCAAGCCCGGTCTTTACAATTTGATAGTTTAACTATCTCGATTTAGAAGAATCCGACAATCGTGTAACAACGTAACAATCTATATTTATGTAATAATGTTACATTACGTCTTTCCATATATGTATTTTCAGAATGTCCCAAGAAAAGAACCACAGATGTATCTCACCAAACAAGTACGAAATCTTTAACAGATGTATTCATGTGCGACTGCACATGCGTCACTGCAGATTTCAGTGGTGAAACTGGCTCAGGAAAGGATTTAGAAGCCCGAATAATATCATTGATCAATGCTATTTCAGTCAATAAGAAAGCCACGAAATGGTACATGAATACTAAAAAATCTGCCCCTGATGATAGAGTATCATCACGGAATATAGGAATCATTGGAATGTTTGTCATACTGTTTCCTGTGTTACTAATCTTTGCTAATGACATATTAAACATAATACAACGATATAAAGCCTAAAGGTGTGAAAAAAGAGAAAATACTACATTCTAAGAAGATAGAAAGCACAAGAAAACAATTGGGTTGTGGTTTACACAGTTTTATGTAAAATTGTATTGCAAATTTTAAGTATGAAAATAAAAGCAGGCGTAGGTACTTCTAATATAAATCAATATCCCATTTTTGAGCGGCATCATTCCAGAAGCACCGGCGTATGGAGCACATATTTCACAATTCATACGTTATTCCAGAGCTTGTGACATATACTTTGACTTTCTGGACAGAGCCTGGCTCCTGACAGAAAAGTAGGTATTGATTGTATAACACAGCGTTATAAGAAATTAGTTCCCAAAAGCAAATAAAACAGATTTTTTGTAATCATATTTATCTTTTTATCAACAGGATACTGCGAAACGAACTGTTCCTTTACAACCCGTTAAAAACCTATATTTATTTTTCTTTCATGGTTAGGTGCAATGGTTTTCGATGAGAAGATGAATCAGTTTGCCGAATATGTTATAAGATTACTACCAAATAGAAGGACTGACGATACTCTTATTAACTGGAACAATATTAGCTTCGAAGTTTGGAAACCAAAACAAATAACACATATTGAGATAACAATTACAATTATACAATATCTACACACTTTGACAAACAAATAAAATCATCAAAGCTCTATCTACATATATGGCAAACATACATCTAGATGTGGATTCTCAAAAACTAAAAAAGTTACCAAAATATATAAAATAAAAATCACTGACTACATTCAACAGCATAAAACATTCGAATTGTCTACTCTCTACACTACCATACCACATTCCCAATTAACATATCGATTGAAACAATTAGTTCATCAATGTTTTCTTTCAAGAAAAATGACACGCGCAGGTATAAAATTCCAGTTTTAGGTAGAGAAAGACTTATTTAGTGAAGAGCCATTTTGACTCTTACAAAAAGTTTTCTGAAGATAAATTTACAAAAATGTTAGATTTTCTCATAGACAACGAATTTTTCAACAAACAATTGGCATTCTAATTGGAACCAACTGTGCTCCTCTCCTTGCCGACCTGTTCCTGTAGTCATATGAAGCTGACTTCATTCAAGGGCTACTACGTGACAACAAAACGAATCTAGCTCAATCATTTAATTTCACTTTTCGTTATATAGATGACGTGTTGTTAAATAACGACAAATTCCATGACTTTCTACATCTCATCTATGCTAGTGAACTTGCAACTACGGATACTACAGATACATTTTATATTTCAGTCCTTTTTATATTTGGGTTTGTTTCTTGAAACAGGCAATGAGGGACATTTGAAGACAAAACTGTATGACATACGTGATGACTTCAACGTTCCTATTGTTAACTTTCCCTTTTTGATTATCAATATACCAGAATCGTCTGCATGTGCGTCTACGTTTCTCAGCTTATACGATATTTAAGGGCGTGCGTGAGTTACCATGACTTTCGACAGAGAGGACAACTGCTGTCACAAAAACTGCTTTACCTGTGTTTTATCAGGGATAAGTTGATGTCATCACGTAGGGAATTTTACGGCTGTCATCACCAATTGATTGACCATTGTTCCAATGTCTTCCGTCTTCTCTGAAACCACCTGGCCAAATATAATTAAATTTGGCAAGAAGCATATATGTAAGGTCCTTCATGAAGATTGCTCATTTCGTCCCGATCGGAGAACAATCACGGCCGCCATGGGAAATTGTTCTTTCTATGGGCTGAGTTTTCAAAAAGCTTCTTCTCTGAAACTACTATGCCAAATAGAACAAAACTTGACAGGAAGCATATATTGTAGGTCCTTTCTAACATTTCTTCTTTTTGTCCAGATCGGACTACAAATATGGCCACCATGGGCAGTTCTTGTTTCTGATTGGGTGATATAAAAAAATATTCTCCTCTGAAACCGCTTGGCCAAATGAAAGCAAACTTGACAGAAAGCATCTATGGGAGATTCTTTACAAAGTGTCCTCATTTCTTCATTTCGATTGGACCAAAACACATCGCCATAGGCAATTCTTGTTTCTCATTGGTTTATTAAATTTTTTCTCTCTGGACTTGCTTGGCCAAATGGAACGAAACTTCACAGGAATCATCTATGAGAGGTTCTTCACAAAATATGTTTATTTCATCCCGGTCAGAGTAAATATATGGTCACCGTATGGCAGTTCTTGTTTCTGATTGGCTAACATAAAAGAATCCTTTCTTCTGAAATCGCTTGCCTAAATGGAACGAAACTTAACAGGAAGCATATATGAGAGGTCCTGTATAAAGTATCCTCATTTTGTCCGATCGGAATACAAATATGGCTGCCCTGAGCAGTTCTTGTTTCTGAAGGGCTTATATAAAAAAAAAAACCTTCTCCTCTGAAGTCGCTTGGCCAAATCGAACGAAACTTGACAGAACGCATCTAATTAGCAGGTTCTATACACAACTTCCTCATTTCGTCTTGATGAGGCAACAAACATGGCTGCCATGGGTATTTCTTGTTTTTGATTTGTTGATAAAAAAAAATTCTCTCTTAAACAGCTTGGCTAAATAGACAGAAAGTGACTATGACACATATAACAATATCTACAGAACCGCAGAATTGCTTGGATGTTCCTCTTAAGGTGCTCACCAAGTGTAAAAAACTCCGTATGGTAAAGGGTCAACTGGAAATGTAATTTGATAAACCGACGTGTACCAAAGGGCTTTTCGGTATATCACAAAACCAACAACCTCCAAAGAAAACCAAACGGCGGAAGAAGAAATAAAAATAATCAGAATAAAATCGAAGGGTTTTTCTGCTGGATAATAAAGTGCAGTCACTTTTTAAAATCTTATCCATCTTTTCCATACATAATGAATTACGAAAAAAAATCCCCTTTGATTTCCATTGTTTCATACTTTATTTGTAATAAACAACACCACCAGAAATCAATTAATTCTTATGCTAATTTTCTTGTCTTATCAAAGACGGTTTCAGAAATTACAAAATTTGCATTGCAAATTGTTAAGCTGCTTATCGGATTTAAAAGCAATAGTGCAATAAAATGAACCCGTTTTCATTTTCATAAACATATTACACAAACAATTGAAGTTCGTATTGAATTTATAGAACTACAATAATAAGAAAGATTTGAATATTGTCACACAGAGCAGATGTTACCTAAAAACATCATCTTTATCTTTGCCTTGCTGTTTAAACATGCGGATGCTACATCTGATAAAGGTAAGTCAGTTGTTAATTTTAAAATACTCGAAAATTCCAATACTACACTGTTCACAATATTTGAAATCAAAATATGTTTTATTCAACAAAACTTTAACAATTACTTTGTGTATCTGTTTTAACAGCAGGTGTTTTAAGGAATATTTCATTTGTTTCTTTAAAATGAAATTTAAAAGTATTAATTTACATTTTTTTCCAAAACTCAAATATTTAACTAGAGCGGATTTAAATGCATTTCATTGGTTTTTACGTAAGAGATGATGTCACCACAAACACATGTGACGTTGATAATTATGTTAACGTCTTGCTTCTTAAAGTTTGAAGCATGTTTACTTGGTTTACTTGGTTATTTTGTATTACAAATCCTCGATAATTGTGAAACTGTAAGAATATTAAGGTTAAAGGTCAGAGAACTGAGTTGACTTCAACTTTCTAGTGGGTAATTAAGACAACAGGTTCAAGATGTCCTTACACTTTGGGGAGGTGTAAAATAACACCCCAAGGACAAACTTCAAAGATTCTTTGTTTGCTGTAGCCTGACCCATACCTCGGACGGTAGAGTATGATATGGTACTATGTAATTAGGAATTTATGGCGTCATTTTGTTGATAAAATTCATGAACATTGAACGAAAATAATTTATGTGACCCTACTGAAATAAGAAATTAAAAACAATATTGTCTCAAAATATCTTATTAATACAACCTGTCAAACGCGAGTCTGGTAATGATTTCTTCATTGCTTACTACAATTTCGCGCATTATATACACAAAAATACAAAACATGTGCTTTAGTGGAAAAAAATCACTTACAACAAAAAAGAAACAAACGTTACAGACACAGTTCCTATAGCTATTTAATAGACGTTTTGTTGATATCTCCTAATATTACGTGTAGTTAATTTAATACAATCAGCATTCCTGTTGTTTTTTTCACAATGACGGACTTAGAGCAAAAAAATTAAGTGTACCTTGATTTTGTACAGATGCTGAAATGTGGGGAAGTTAAAAAGGATTGATGGATGCCCGATCCTCCACATTGTCTACAATAGTATAACTGTCAATGCAGTATGATTACCAACATTGCTAGAACTGTAAAAATTGATTGCACTGTACATAATTTATATAAAAGGGCAGAGTGTGCACTTATTAAAACTAAATATTGTTCTCATAGCTGCTGGTCGGATACTGTCCCTCTCCAATAGAAGGTTTAAGCATTTATTAAATTCTTTTATATATTACAGTTCCTATGTATATTGGATGTTTTGCTGATCAATTATACAGGACGTTACCATACTCTCTCCTATCTAATAACTCCATGACAACAGAGATGTGCCTAGATAACTGCTGTTCAGCATCATCTGATTCGACGTATATGGGAACCGAGGTACGAGTTATACTGGTATAAACATGTATTGGAAACTGGATTGAAATGATTGGTCGAGCAATTTAAAATATGCTGTATAACTTACCTTGGGTATTTGGCGTGTCCGACACACATCAGCAACTCTAATATTCTTGGGTTAAATATTTAAACCATATTCAAATGATTCTGCCTTTAATTTTTGATAAGACAATTTTGAAAAAATAATTGATAAGTATTGTTTTAGCTTTTTAACAAGTACACCCTACTTTCCGCAGTTAATGCTAAAACAACTGTCTCAAGGTATGTTATATCGTTAAATCTGTACGAATCGAAAACAATTCTTAAATAACACATATTACGTTTTTCGAACCATATCTGGTCATCTAATTTCGAATATTCCGGATGTAGTAATTGCAATAATCTCCGATGAACTTGATTTTCTTTTAGCTGACGCATTTAAAACAATCTACATACGAAAAGAATGTTGCTACTAAGGAAAGATGTATGTGCGGAATTTCTTGATTTAACCTTTATTTTCTATTATAAAAAGAAATATACTTTAGAGTTATTATTTGTCCTTGTCCAATACATAGATAGAAAAGGGGATAGTTTTCCGGATTGAGCTCATAACATATATTAAGAGGCTCTCAGGAACCTGCATCACTCACCTGGATTTAACTTGTCTACCTTGTGCAGGACTGAAAATTGAAGTGTAGAAGTTATCGTGGATGGCCATCTCAAACACAAATCTGAAGAGGACTATCTAAGGACCATTGCTACCAAGTCTGGTTACAGACAAGAAGATTTTTAATGCATTTTCCAAAAGGCTCCTATGTTAAACCAAGTTCGGCTGTGGCAGCTATCTTGGTTCACAGTTGAGGTCATGGGACACAATCCTGAACGAGAACCATCTAAGGACCATTGCTGTCAAATTTTGTTCCAATTTGTTTCAGACAAGAAGTTGTTTAAATGAATTTCCCATAAGGACCTATTTTAAACTAAGTTTGGCTATTTCGGGAATCTTGGTTGACGGTATGGATCATCGGACACAATCTTGAAAGATTTTTGGACGTCATCATGACTTGGTTTTGTCATGAAAATGGACCTGTTCCATTGATGTTATCCTTTCCTCATACCAGATTTGACATGGGCAGCATGGTGGGTGTCCTGCAGGAAGCAGAGACTGCTTAATCGTCCGGAGCACCTGACCGTACCCCCGGTTTTTGATGGGTCCATGTTGTTCATATGTTTTTAGTTTTTAATTGTATGCATCCATTGTTTTGGTCTTGTCTTCGTTGTTCTCCGGAGTTTGTCAGTTGTTTCGATTTTCCCTCCTTCGAATATTGCTTATTTCTTGACTTTACGTAAGGATCATTGCTGCTAAGGTTGTGTCCATTTGGCCTATAGTTTCATAGAAAAAGATTTTTGAAATTCATCAACTTTTTTTTTCTATATCAGTAACAACAGTCATGTTGGTTAGAAATTGGCCATCAATCTTCTGTATTCTCAATTTGTAGTAATTTTTACGCATTTGTACCTTTTAGTTGTGGTTATACCACTATATTATTTCCTTTTTCTGAATGAATCAATTATAATCCTTTTCTTCATGCGTGAATTTACATATATGTAAGTGAATGAAGGCAGCCAAAGATTCCTTCTTGAAAGTCCTTAGTAGCAGCATTAAGTGCATCAATAAAGTTAACTTTAGAAAACTATTTCACCCCACATGTTAAATCGGTCAACAGGATTTCAAAGCTGCAGTCTGTTCTTTATTAAAAATAAAATAAAATCAAATCAAATTAAAAGAAATAAAATGAAATAGAAATATTAAAATAATGAAAAATAAAAATAATAAAATGAAATAAATAAATAAGTTTAATTAAATAATAATATGTGTCAGTATGTTATTATCTTTATTTCACATTTCAGTCGGGTTATCAGTGTTTTTGTGGAAACATGACAGATATATCAAGGTTTGTACCAAGAAGCGGAGATTCTGACCAACGTTGCGATTATCCTTGTCTAGGGAATGTCTCCCAAATATGTGGTGGTGGATGGACACTCAGCATTTACAAAATAGGTACAACGTCTTACAGATTTTGTTTTTTTCCGTTTAATTTAAGAAAAAATGCAAAGGTCTATAATATATCGTAATTGAGTCAATACTGTTTAATATTACCCGAAACAGACATCATATTGCAGAAGATATACTACGAGGGATAATATTCAACGATGTTCATGCGTGAACAGTCAGCTTATCATATAATATTACACTTAGTTGAACGTATAAATCACCAAAAGAATCGTGTAACGTGCAAAACGTGCTCGTGTAACGTGTGGATCGTGTGCGTGTAACGTGTGAATCGTGTGCGTGTAACGTGCGAATCGTGTGCGTGTGGTTTGCGTGTGGTAATAAACGTGCGATTTGAATCGTGTAACGTGTACGAGATTTCATTGGTCGAGACAGATTTTAAAACGTGTGAATTCAAATCAGTGCATATTTCAAACTCGAATTAAAATATGATTAAAACGAACTTTCATCTGTGTCAAATATTTGAAAATGTTGGTATTAATATTCAAGCACAGCTTCTAATCTTTCGATTTTAATTTTTTTTGGACAAAATCATTTATTAATTTATATCTGAATAGTACATTTTTACATCAGTAATTATTTGGTTATTATATTCCCAAGACGGTTTATTCGGCGGACGACTACTAGGCTAAAACAACATCTAATTAGACAAGGGATTAAGAGGTTCTACAGGTATGTATTTACCTGTAAATTTACCTAAGATGAGCTTTTTGATTGAAGAAAGGAATACATAAGAAATCTAACATAGCTAAATAAAATTTATAAAATTAAGTATACATGAATTTACTGAAAATAAAATAGATCACTAAAAACAATTTATTGACAAATAAATATTATATTCACATGTATACATTTAGAGTTACGTTTTCAGATAACCTTCAATTATATTATAAATATATTTACATGTATTTTACATAGAGAATATTAAATATTTTTATTCACTTATGGTTAAATAATGCTTTAAATGAATAAATAATTTTAAAAATATCATATTTATATCAACTATATATTATCAGTTAATTTTTTTATATTATACTTTATATTGTTAATGAATAAATAAAGTATTATTACAATTTAACTTATAATTAAACCATTAAACATTGTATATCTGAGGCAAATGTACAGGTAAATAAGAATTTGTCCCCTCAGAGGAACTCTTAATCCGTTGTCTAATTAAACGTTGTTTTAGCCCAGACGTCGTTCGTAGACATCCCATGACATGGTGTCTTTTGTTTGAAAGGAGCCATAATTGTGGCGTAATGTTTATTTTGCTGACAACTTTATTATTATCATATCAATTTTGGTTAGTATGCCCTAGCTATTTATAATTAGATTAAAATAACATGAAAAGGTTTATAGATTTTAAATAAATTTAAAATATAATTTTACAGTTCTGTTATAAAGTTTAATAAATTTCCCATTAAAAAAAATAGCTTACGCAAATACATATTTTTATTAATGAAAAAAGTTTAATGCGGGCCGTTTAATTAAACCGGCTTCCTTTTGATGCTTTTATCATATTTATTTATTTCAAACCAAACGAATTTTTTAAATATATTTCACTGCTATTCATATCTGACACAAAATTTTATTAATTCGTTTCGTTATATTCCGTTCGTATCTTACAAACATAACTAATAGAAATCGCACGATTGGAAATCGTGTATCGTGTAACGTGCATCGTGTGGTTTGCGTGTAACATGCGAATCGTGTGCGTGTATCGTGTGAATCGTGTGCGTGTAACGTGCGAATCGTGCGCGTGTAAGGTGTGAATCGTGTGAGTGTGGTTTGGTGCGTTACACGCTCAACCATCTGTAGATACATGTATTTTCTATTATTTTCAAATTCTTGTATCTTCAGTATTAAGTATCATATCAAAATAAATGGCATATATGAACGCCCAACTCGAAACCGTACGTTTTCAAAATAAAACGTGAAATAACTTTCAAACCTGTTCTGGGCACTGGTTCAGATAAATACAATAATCAAGTATAATCTTATAAGTTAAATAAAAAATGGCGCGTCAGAAGGCGTCGTTTCTATAGATCAGTATTTTAACAGATGTGTTTCGAGTCAATCTCAATTCCGACATTTTATTTCTTATAAACATACGAAGGTACAAGTAGTTACAAATCGTAGCTTGCAAATACACAATTATATTGGTCACTCGTTTTCCACTGAATGTAATGAGAGCTATTATAATCCCTTATACCTTCTCCTTGGTCTCGTGGTAACGTGCTCTCACCGAGTGCGGAAGTCGTGGGTTCGATCACCAAAGACATTAATATTAGGATTTTTCGCTTCTCCACAAAGCACGTGGCATATATGACTAAGACCAATGGACGTGTCTGCTGGGAGTCAGTACGATGTGTCCGAGTGTGGTTATACGTCTACCTGTGTACTATTACCTCGTGGACTAGTACGTTAACAATCCAGTTCATTGTGCTGTTCTAGTACAAAGCAAGGTTCATATTCATATCATATAAACATATTCTCGTCTTGATATGCACTTTATTATTGAACTTGGATGTTAAACAATAATTCATCCATTCATCTATATTCCCTTATTCTTTGTCAGTTGAACCCTTTCTGGACCTATTAAAATTTGGTTGCCGATGATGTTACTCCATGACCGGTTAACACAAAAGATCATTACACGATGGAACGACCTCTTCAGTTTTCTTGGAATCGATTAATAACTCCATGCCAAAACATAAATATATCGCGCAAGTGTATG
Source organism: Mytilisepta virgata (assembly GCA_028015205.1). Taxonomy (NCBI): domain Eukaryota; kingdom Metazoa; phylum Mollusca; class Bivalvia; order Mytilida; family Mytilidae; genus Mytilisepta; species Mytilisepta virgata. Next base: position 5,287,599 of record CM051512.1, on the reverse strand, counting down.
ACATAAACATCAGGAATGCGACAGCAATCGAGGGAGGTTTTGGTTTATTAAATATATAAAAAAATATATTGCTAAACTTTCGAGAAAAATGATTATAAAGTCCTCGTCAATCCTCGGATAATTAAACCATCTTGATTTAGATAAATCCGGTAATACACTGGTAACGACGTACCAATAAAACATTATGTCGTTCCATACATGTATTTTCAGAATGTCTCCAACCGAGAACCACAATTCCATCTCACCAAACAGGTATGACAACTTTAACAGGTAAATTAACGTGCGAATGTCCATGCGCGATGCCGGATTTCGATGGTGAAAATGGCCCAGGACAGGATATAGAAGCTAGAATCATATCATTGATCAATGCTGTTTCAGTCAATAAGAAAGCCACAAAATTGTACATGAATACTAAAAGATCTGCCTCTGATGATAGAGTATCATCACGGAATATAGGAATCGTTGGAATGATTGTCATACTGTTTCCTGTGTTTCTTATCTTCGGTAATGACATTTTAAACACAGTACAACAATATAAAGCGCAAAGGTGTGAAAAAGGAGAAAACACTAAATTCTAAGAAGATAGAGAGCACAGGAAAAACATCTGGTTGTGGTTTAGACGGTTTTATGTAAACTTTTATTAAAAATTTTAAAGATGGGAATAAAAGCAAATATATGTACTTCTGATATCAATCAATATCCTCTTCGTACCGCGTCGGACATGAGGCCAGAGAAGGTTTCTCCATTTTTCTCTGTCCTTGTCATATTCTGTCTGGTACTCGCTTTTTCAGGGCTGCTTAATCTTAGACTATTTCAATACATGACAATACCATCTGAAGTGTCTCCTTTTCATCTCGATATTGCTAATAAATGATCTAATCTTTATATCGTTCAAGTTTGCCAAATGTTATACAGGCATTTATCTAATGATATACAGCAATGATAGAGACAATGAAACTACTTTAGGAACAAAAATACATATTGAAAACATAGTGCAAAAATGTCTTCTGCACATGGAAACATTTAAACACCGACATAAACAGGTTTGACGCATAGTTATATATTACACTCACTGATTTTGTTCTATTTATCTAAGGAAACTTTTCCGGACCATAAAATCGTATATAGACTGGATCTCCGGGCCAATATTCGATTTCTTCCGGGATTGACAAGGGTTTGTTTTGTGTTTTAATTTCATTCGTCTGGTGACCAAATTGTTGTCGCTTCTCACATAGGCACTAGACGTTCAATGAATAAATCGTCGGGTAAAAAAAATTGTAACTGTTGTTATATGCTGTTGTATATAAAAGGCCATCTATAAAATCCATAATATAAGCGTGCAAATGTTCTTAGGTAGATATTTTGGGAATTTGTCAGAGGCCTTAAAAAAAATAGACTAGCTGATATAAAAGTACTTTTTGGAAGCGGTAGGGGAAAAATAACGAGCCTATATACAGATATTTCAGGCAAAGTAATATATGTTACTGATATACAACCGAAAACCTGTCAAAAAATTGGGACCACGGATTTCGTTTTCATGCTAAAATGGTTTAAAAATGAAAACAAATTGGGGGTAATTTACATGGGGGTAATGCGTCGTATACAGCATAGTATAAATTTACTATATCTAATATTAGTATCTTTGGATTGTTATTTTGAAACTCCTGGGACGATACCTCTGCATGGTGGACCCTAGGTCCCCGAGGGTATTCGCCAACAAAGTCGTCAGACTTGTCTGACATGATTATTTATTGATTGGTTACAGAAATTACCAGTATTTAGCAAAATTCAAAAATAACAGAAATACTAAGGGATCATTCCTTGTATTGCACATGGTAGATCTCCTTAGCTGAAATTTGGCTTCCTATTGCGGTATTTTTGGTTATGAGTATTTCTTGTTTAAATAAGGTTTGTTTTTGGTCTTCCAAATCTTTCGGTTTTAATGCTGTTGATGAGAGGTAACTCCTTGAAATGCGTCGTATAAAGCATAGTACAAATTTACTATATCTAATATTAGTATCTTTGGATTGTTATTTTTACAAAGACATATAGGGAAAACACCGACTTTTGACTTTATTTTTTACGTCCTCCTTCATTTATTATATATATGATATCCAGATTATGACCAAAAACTAAGTAATTATTATACCCGCACTTTCAAATGAAAGTTCGGGTATATTGTCCTTGCGGTCGTTCGTCCGTACATCCGTCTGTCCGACTGTCCGTCCGTCCGTCACACTTTCTTGTGACGCAAACTTCTCCTTCACTTTTGAATTTTTACCATTTTTTTCATTGCCATATTGTTGCTTTCCAATGGTTTGGAATTCTACATTTCTAAAAGGTGGCGTGGGAGGGACCAAAAAGGGCCAAAATAGACAAAGAGCCTTGTGACGCGAACTCCCATTTCATTTCTAAATTTAAATCATTTTTATTGTTGCTTACCAACTGTAGATGCGCAATAAGGTTTTGAAATTCCAGAATTTTTTAAAGAGGCGTGGGAGGGACTAAAAAGGGCCATACAGGAAAACAAAAGCATAATTACTAAAATAACTAGAAATCTGGACTGTCGGAATCGACAGTGATCCCCGCACCCCTTGTAAGTAGTTGGGCCACTTACCTATAGTCAAAGACATAATACCTTATTCCAATCCAAAAAATAGTATGCAGGCATTCTATAAAGAAATCAAATCACTAAACCTAACGAAAAATGAAAAAAACCTAACTTCACCAGCTTAAACCGACAATTTTTGAAATTTGGCCTATGTGAGCCCCCAAATCAAATCTATATTCTAAATCCTTATTGTGCAACTAAATATAGTGTATATGTAGAACAATACTATATATAAGCTGAAAGAGGAGTTAAAGTCACAAGCTTAAATTAAAATTTTCAAATTTCGAACCATGTGGACTCCAATTTCAGAAAATTAAAATTCTAAGACCTTATTGCACACCTGCATATGGTGTTTGACAATACTGTGTAGAAATAAAATGCATAAATTGAAAAAAAAAAAAAAACAAGTTTATGTCACAAGCTTAAATTGATAATTTTTCAAAATTTTTCCCCTGTGGGCCCCTTATTTAGAAAATCAAAATTGTAAAACCTTATTGCGCATCTGCATATAGTGTATGACAATATCGTATAGAAATAATATGCATAAATTGTAAAATTAAAGAAGAGATTAGGTCACAAGCTTAAATTGACAGTTTTACGAAATTCGACCTCTGTGGGCCCCTTGTTTAGAAAATCAAAATTCTAAAACATAATTTCTCATCTACAGGTAGTATGCAACCATTCTATATGAAATTAAATTCCTAAACCCAAAAATGAAGGAGGAGTTAATGACACAAGAAAGTGTGACGGATGGACGGAGACAATCGCTATATTCTTCGAAAGTGTGGGGATAACGATATCATATTGTTGCTTGCTAACTGCTGATGCGCAAAAGGTTTTGGAATTCCAAATTTCTAAACGGGGGACTGGGAGGGACGAAAAAGGGCAAAAATAGAGTCTTGTGACGCGAACTCCTATTTCATTTTTAAATTTAAATCATTTTTATTGTTGCCATATTGTTGCTTACCAACCGTAGATGCGCAATAAGGCTTTGGAATTCCAATTTTTTTTAAAGCTGTTGGGAGGGACCAAAAAGGGCCGAAACAGAAAAAGACCATTATTATTAAAAAAAATTGAAGAAACTTGTGAATTTCAGTTTAAGGGGCTATAGGTCCCTAAAAGTGTCCAAATAATTAAATTATAATAAAATTGGGTTGTGATATATTTATGAAAAGGTTATTTGTTACAGATGCAAACTGTAATGCGAAGCATGCTATTATTTTGGATTTTGACATTTAAATGGCCAAAAGGGGAAAAGAGGCCAAAAAGTTAGATTACAGTAAAAGTGGGTTGGTATATATCTCTGCAAAGGCTATTTGTCACAGATGCAAACTGTAATGCAATGGAAACTGAAAATGTTAAGAATGTTTGTTTACAAATAAATGTGCGGTGCAGGTAAAGCTGTCGTTCCGACAGCCACTATCTCTAGTTCCTGATGAAATAAAAATTTTTATATATCCTATAATAAGAAAATACTGGCGAAATGAGCTGATTTAGGTCAGCTATATACATATCACAATTGCGATTGGCTAAATCAAGGTCAGCCTCGGTATCACTGACTTCCGTATATTGCTACAATAGGCGTATCTAAATTATTTTATTTCACGATTCCCATTGGCTTAATTAATGTCAGTTTTGATATCAAGTTGACTGTTATCACGCTGCAATAGGAATGCCCAAAAGTTATTGCCTAAATTATTTTATCCGGACGTAATCCTTGAGCTCATCCTTGATTCTGAGACGACTGTGTTATAGTAGTAGTATTTGATTATACCCCCGCTGTTATCTTTCATCTCTCAATAGGAATGTCCATGCAACATTTTCAACGCTTTACCTTTCTTTCCGATTGGTTATGTTTCTCCGATCGCGCTACATTCCTTTGCGCTATTTTTTCTCCGATATCTTTTCAGTCAGTAAACTGTCTGCAGAGTAAAACCTGTTAGGCTTGTATTGATTATTTTTATCATTAAAATAACAGATTTCATAACCTTTTTACATATATATTCAGTAAATCGTTTATTGGATTCATATAAGTTTGCCATAAAGAAATAGACGTATATCAGGAATAGAAATACGGTAAGTTTTTCTTTTCTGACAACTGATTTTATAACTTCACCCACCACCATCATTCATATTACTGGGTTGATGTAAGTTATTTTACTCATAAATTAAGAAAAAGACCTATATCAAGAATAGAAATACGGTATGTTTTTCCTTTTCTGACAAGAGATTTTTCTACTGTGCATCAATTTATTTAATCGGTATTTTTGATACAGTTTATTACTACTAGGTCTTTTTCACTGCTGGTGGACCGTAACTTCCCGAGGGGATTAGCAGCACAGTAGCCAGAATTTTTGTCCTGGCATGATTCATCACTTAAAGGCCTTTAACATTTTCCATTAAAAATTTTACAAATATTTCTAGAAATTTCTAAGGCTCTTCCTTTTGGTGCAGAGGTAATCATTAGTCGACTTTGGATTCCTGCTTGTTTTAATTGTTTTTGGTTTTTTATGGTTGTGCTTATTGATTCATCATTATACATTGTATCTTTAACCCGTTTTTGAACATTTTGATCTGGGGCACTTCTGATGAGTTGTCAGTCAAATAAATATCCATATACAATGCATCAATTTATTTCGGTATTTCGTGATACCGATTTAACTACCACTGGGTATGTCCACGAGGGCATTATCAGCCAAATGCCAGAATGTTTGTCCTGGCATGATTCATTATAATTAATTAAATGCCTTTAAAATTTTCCATTCAAGATTTGACAAAATTTCTAGAAATTTCTAAGTCTCTTCCTTTTGATGCAGAGGTAGCAAAGTCGCCCTAGAGGATAGGGACACCTTAAAGGGGAGGTGTGTCACAAATTGATATGAATAAAGGGATGGCCACGAGTAACAATATCATGGATCGGCACGCAGATTTCTTCCTGGAGAATGAGGAGGATATGGAGGATAGCACCCCAGCCCCAATCACAACTCCCCGAAAGCAGCAATGCTGCAGCAACCCCCAGATGGCAACTGTGGTAGAAAGGCAAGATCGTGGTGAAAGAGACCATGAAGGTCCTCCGTCGAATAGCAAAGGATGAGGGTCTGAGGGGTTACAGCAGGATTTCGGAGGAGAAGTTGATCAAGCTCATCGAGGAGAAAACCAGCCGGAACTTTTCCCGCCAAGAGGTCTTCACCAAGAAGGAGCTCAAAGCAGTCGCAAAGAGACGTGGTATCATCAAGTACGCCCGACTAAGGAGAGCTGATCTGCAGGAACTGGTTGAAAAGGACATCGAAAATGTCCCGGTCGAAGACGAGATCGGAGTCAAGGACAGACGCGTAGCGCTGAATGGTGCATTTTTCACGGTAGCCATTGAACCTTTAAAGCCGCACGACCTGGAAACGTTTGTGAATGTAAGTGACAGCACCATCTCCAGCACAATTGCAGATGCCCTCTCCCAACCGACGGGTTTGAATGTGCAATTAATGCTCACGGTGGAGTTGGTGAAGACGATCCCCGCGACTGGACTTAACACCTACGTCATCCCTACTTTAGACAGTCATTACCCAAGCAACGGACCTCGAGTGTTGGAGATCGTGTTCACGGTGGAGAAGGTCAAGGAGGATATGGTAAAGTACATGCGTGAAGATAGCGGATGGACATTCGGCCACACTGAGCAGCTGGAAAACCACCTGAACCGCTCAAGGGGAGTTCGTACATAGCACTCCCAAAACCACTCGCCCAAAGGAAGGCTATGATCAATGTGCAAAACCAAGATCAGGAATGCTTCCGCTGGGCGGTTCTTTCAGCCCTACATCACGAGGAAGTCAACAAGAAGTCAACACACCGCGTGGGTCAGTACAAGCAGTGGAAGGACAAGCTCAAGTTCGACGGTATCGAATTTCAAGTGTCCATCAAGGCATCGACAAATTCGAGAGGCAGAACACGGGCATCACTTTTGTCTGTATGTGTTGAAGATGCTTTCGGCGGGCCGGCATTTTGAGGAGGTGGTGTTCTTGCTGTAAATATATGGACAGGTTTGGGTCTCATATAAGGATACACGTGTCCCTGTGGAGGATTTCCTAGGACCTGTATATGAACGACAATCGCATCACTAGCCTAGGATACCGTCGGGATAGCTCGGACGCTGTGACGAAACGATGGGTCAATCTTCAACTAAAAGATGCTATGAACGACATCGATGTGTTGGAGGAAGCACTCGATGCAACATCGAAAGAACTCGAGGCGGAGAAGAAACGCCTGAACGATACATTGAAAGATGTGACCAAGTGTTTGCCTATGGCCGGCGGCGGGATGAATGGCAATATAGATATGCAGGGACACTCGATCGTTAATCTCCCTGTCCCGGGGACGACTGATGAATCTTTGACCAAAGGCTGGTATGCAAAGAACTGGTCTTAAACCTCACCGGCAAGATGAACGCCCTCGAGCAGAAATCAAAGGTAGGTCACGGCGCGAGCTCGATGCTGTATCTGAGGAGGATCGGTATATCGATAACATTAAGAAAATACTAGGGTAACTTCACACAGAGTTTTCAAGTCCTACCATCATGACAAGGAAGCTTACACCTCTACTGCGTGTTCCAATACACTTTCTTTTCATGTTCCTTGAGGCTTGCGGCAGTGGGGGTCATCTTGATGGAGAGGTGCTTAGTGGTGTTGTACTGGCGAACAGGTGGAGTACAGCTCGATACCATACATCCAGAGCAGCTCCTTGACCTCCTTGTTGTAAAACTCGGTGCCTTTGTCTGTCCACAATCTTTTAGGCACGCGCGATTTGAACACTGCTTGCAAAGCACCACGCACCGTCACCCCTTCTCCTTGAGCATCACCAGCTAGCCGTATTTTGACAAGACATCGATGATGCTCAGAATGAACGTGTATCCCTTTTTGTCTCGGAAGAAGGCATTCATATCGAGGAGATTGGCCGCCTAGGTCTCATCCACACCACCAACCACTACACGGCGTTTCTGAGACTTACGTCGAACTGGCTTGTGTAACTCCTCGGCTAGTCCATCGGTCCAACGAATTTTTTAACACCCAGCCCAAATCGCCCTTTAGTGCCGATGATTGGTTTGAAAATGCTGTGGTCCATTCGTTCGCACGCGGTGGGGTTGGGAATGGCGTCAAGTGAGGCTAGCATAGCTTTGTCACAGATGGAGTTGCGTGCAGTGTATCCTTGTGCCGGGCATAGCAGAGATCGTGGTGATATGCGGCCTGGTCAACTCGACTGATGGGTTTTGAACAAGCCTTCGATATACCATCAGCATTCAATGACTTGCTAAGTTTGGTCCCCGGCCCAGTGAAGTTGTGTCTGGTTAGATGCATTTCCATGGGTAATCTGTTGATTAGCTTGTTCATGAGCCCGGTGCCGGTGGTAGCGACAAACGGAGACTTTTTGGAGCCACAAACGGTACAGGTTCCGTCCGTTGCTGGTCAATACCTCGCTGGGTTTCACTGTGTCCGTCTTCCTACGACATTTCACGTAGAAGATCATTGCTTTATTTGGGAAAAGGGTTCTCGAAGGAAGACATTCGAGACCTCCTGCAGTTTAAGAGTAGGTCACCATACTCGTTGATCGATGTGGTTGATGCCTTGCCGCCACCGCGACACCCGATTGGTATTGACACCTTCTTCTTTGAGCAAGGGGGTGATGTGCCAGATCCGCGGGAGTTCGACCCCACCCGCAAGAAGCCCATGGTGTTCGACGACTTGATGCTGAGCAAGCAGAACACGTGCGAGGAATACTACGCGCGCGGCCGCCACCAGGCGGCCGCCATAACAACTGCTTCTACCTATAACAGAACTACTTCAAACTGCCGCGGCAATCGATCCGGGAGAACGCCAACTTCATCTGCCTTTTCCAGTAGAATGCCAAAAAACCTTGACCACATCCGTCTCTACCTGTCTGCAACGATCTCACCAGGAAACAGTTCGACGCCCTGTGTAATCGTTGCTGATCCGAGCCCCACGGGTTCATGATCATCGTCCTCACAAGCCCCAAGGCGGCTGGCAAATACCGATGAAATTCGATGAGTTCTATAAAGTATAAACTAAACAATGGATTTTCTGGAGTATGCATTTTTGGAGTATCAGCGCGACCTGGACATGGAGGTCAGATAATGAGGACCGGGCGACCCTTGACCCTGCGAATGCATGTTCGAGTGACACCCAGTCAGCATGAGGCGCATGTGTTGCAAGTGCGGTCGGATGATCATCCTCCCCATCTATCGTGGTGGAGGTGATTTCGACGCATGGAACACCGGCCGCCAGTATGGACCGGTAGGGCGTAAGCGCTTTCCCCAACCAAAACGCAACGCCAAGACGACTCGGGGCCATCAATGCACTCAACCGTGGCAGCCAAACAATGAGTTATGCACCAGACACATCAACCTAAAATCTGAGAAGGATCGCACGATATGTAGTGCCAAGACGAGAAGAGGCCGCCAGTGCACACATCCATACCTTCAGAACATAAATCTATGCAACAGACACTTGAACCTGTCGAAAGCCAAACGTTAGGGGGCGTTTTTTATAGAGTTTGTTGCTATAAATAAATGAAATTCAGCAAGATCACCGATCCAGCTGCGCGAGACGCTCACCAGAGAGTTGCATGACACAAAGCAGAGTATGCAAGACAGCAATATTCAGCACGGCTTTGACAAGATTGGACTCAACCGAGACTTTTCCAAGGTGTTCAAGCAGCTTTAAAGATCTCTAAAACGATCGAGGATCTGCAAACGCAGGTGCCAACCCTTCCTTCCCCTGCTGATCTTGCCGATCCCTTACCCATCGAACCACTCCAAGGCACCAACCTCGGCCCGTGGGTGACTCAGTATTTTCAGCATGACACCACAGGCTGATCACACATTTGGATTGAGGGTGGAAGACAATGCTATCATGATCACCCGTCACCTTCGATGGGGATGATATCTGCGTCGATGGAGTGCGCTATAAGGATACTCCGGGTCTGTGGAAACTCATGGTCAAGACGCGTACCGAATCGTTCGACCCTGAAGATTTGGTGACCTATGGTGACACCCTGCAAGCATCGGGTGCCATGTACCAAGGAAACTCCGTTCTGTCGCGGAGCTCAAGGCGAACAGACGCTACAAATGGAAGGAGATCGTGTTATACATCTACAAGCAAGACAAGTATGGCAGTGGACTGAAAACAGTGTTCCTACCGAAAGGTTGTGACCCGCTGATGGATCGTGTAGGAGTTTTGCGTGCCTCCTACAGAGCTAGCAATAATGGTGTATGCAACGAGGTCGTTATGAAGAGAGTACAGGCGGGTCCATTGTAACCTCCTATAAATAAATATACGATGCACTTATTGATAAACCACGGTTACCGCCGAAAATATTCTGTTGGCGGGCGGTGTCTTTTGGCACTGACGCCAATTCAGCCAGACTCATATTCACTTCTTCCGCCGCCAGGACATTGGGGAGTAAGGCCATGAGCGCCGCCACCAATGCAGCGTTGAAAGGTGTTGAAAAATGGGGCTAACAAAGATGTGGACCATGTCATTGACAAAGTGACCCGCAAAAAAAAACCCCAAACCAATCGTTCAACGTGGCAAGCCCGCTACAAAACCTCAACAGCAGGCCCGATTGAACAACCCCATCTCAGGCGGTGTTATCGCCACCATTTACGACTTTATCCAGCGCTATAAATAAATACACCATGCCCGACATCCTCACAATCACGGAAGGATTAGCTTTCGATAAAAGTCTCCAAGAGTATTAGGTTCATGAATACAAACTTCAAGTGGGTGCCCAACTGAACAAGGCCGGCGCAGAGATCCGAATCAACATTGAGACACAGGATTTATTCCTTCACCCCGCCGAGAGTTATCTCTTGGTATCCGATCAGGAGGAACTGTGGTTGTACAAGACCATCCAGAGCAAGAGCAAGATCGATTGCGGTTTCCGAAAGCGATGCGATAGCCGTTCCTCAAACCTCACAGTTCAACTGGCGTCTATCTGCCAAGAGCGGCCAGTACAAGCCTAGATCATCGTAGCCTTCCAAACCGGCAAATGCAATGACCAAACTCAAAATGCATTCGTGTTTGACCACTGTCGTTTACAAAACATCTACGTCGCCCCAATGCAGTACGCTACCCGGCCGTCGACTTCAGTGCAGGTTTCACGTACAAAAAAATCTCCATGGTGTACAGGAATGCCGACGAATTCCGGAAAAACTACTTCAACATGGACCGCCTTATCAGCAACTGCAACATCAATCCCTCTGACTTCATCGACCTGTATCCACTGTTTGTCATTGATGTGAGTCACCAGTCCGAAGGCTCATATCCGGGCCCACTGTGAGCGCAATGTGCCCGCATACATTTGCACTTGTGATCTCCGACAGAATCCTCCAAATCGAGTCCGACGGTCAGAAGATGAACGTCGTATTCTAATAGTAAATGGGTAAGATTCACATGCAACTCATCTTTGCCAGTCGCCCGCCGAGGTCTATGCAATCGCGGTGAAGGGAGGCAAGCAGCTCAAGAAGCACTATGACGATCTCGATGAGTAGAAGCTGACATATGTGGCAATGGTCTACACAGCGACATTAAATAAATGGACAGCATAATGTTGCAGCGAATCGCCGACAACACATACCCAAAGCAATTGTTATCATTCATCGTCTCTGAGGTAGTAAAATCCTTACCAGCTTCAACCCCGCCCCCACTGCAACTCAAAGAAGGAAAGGCCAACGAGATGGCCTCAGTGAACATGGAGACCTACTACTCCATACCTAACATTCATGCGGGCAACAATTCCTTCCACTACTCCCCTGACGAGAGCGCCAATTGGTTTCCCATTGCGCTGAGCATCGGGTCGTACGGCATTGACGACATCAACTATGAGATCCAGCGACGGCTTCGTCTCAACAAACACAAACTCATTTTGAATGTCAGATCTACTTTCGACAGAACCATGAACGGTTACATAGAGGGGGAACACATTTTGAACATCATCAACATGAACAGCATCCTGGTGAACAGCGACATCATCCATGGGAGTTACGGCGTCGATCCAGGCATGAAGATCATTCAAATCCCCCAAAATCTGGGGTACTTGCCTGTGACTCTGAGAGTCATCGATCGCATGTAAATGTACCTCACCGTTCTCAGAACGGTATCCCTATCGATTTCCGCGGCGAACACCTCAACATGCGTTTTCATTTTCGCGAAGTATAAATAAAGGATGTATCACAAGTATGGTTTGAACTTACGAAAGTTCAAGCAGATAAGCTACAGCTGGCGGCCAAGAAAGGCTGCCCAGTCTCCATTCGTTTGTTCCACACAAACATGAGAGGTAAACACAAGATGTTGCTCACGGCCCGACAGGTTCAAAAGACCACTGCTCTGGAGGTATGAACCTGCAGCTGAGCTCCACCCAATTGGAGGAGAGCATGCAGAAGGTGGGTATTTTCCTACCCATGCTGGCTGGCTTGCAAAGAGGGCACCCCCATGGCAGCAAAGACCATTCTACCCGCCCTGGGTGTTGGAGCCTTCAGAGGTCTGGGTGGTGCAGCCGTCAACATGGAGTTGGGATCTGGATTGTACATGAAACGTTGTGGATGCGTTTGCTCAGTGAAACCTAGCGGCAACGGCCTCTACCTGAATCCTTCAACCGTTCACATCACTTGTGGCGATGGGCTGTATTTGAAGCGTGGTCAGCAATTCCTTGAAGGATCCGGCCTGATCTTAGGAGCCAACAGCCCGTCCAAGAACACCCCCTCCTCGGCATGCTCCTTTAAATAAATGGGTGATGAAGTAGGTGCCGGCTATCGACCAACTCATCGCAGAGATTCAAAGATAAGAACGTAACCTACAAACGACTCGACAAAGTAGTGTCTATAGCACAGGGAGTGTTTTCCGTAGGCAGTTTGGTGCTGAACAGTGACACCATGGGTGCAGCTTTGACCGGTATAGGTATCATAGCCTTCCTTCCTCTGGGGTCCCTAGCCTGCTTGAGTGCCAGCGTCGTGATGGTGCTCTCGGTGATCTCAACGCGTGTGGCCAAGAGGAAGAAACACCGTGAAACCTTGCGATTTTTCCAGTTCAAAAAGACATAACTAGAACAATATGTTAGCACTGCTTTGGCTGACGACGAACAGATGGTGATGCTGAATTTGATACGATTGTCATTGTCACCTGCCTCAAAAACTTCTATGATGAGAAAGATCAGCTGCGGCATCCTTCCACCACTTTAAGTGAAGACGTTAATGCGCATGCGCGGTAAAAACTTTTGTCCACTACACACATTGTTTTGCTTCAGGATGTAATCCGTTCCAAACGTTCAACAATTTTCTGATCCAGTTTAGATTAGAAAATTTGATACCCCATAACCCTATGCCCCATATTTTTATGGACTTACATCCTCACAAGGTCGTAAGAGAAGTACTCCTGCTTGGTCTTTTTGCTCACTTTGAAGCCTGTACTTCTCACGAAGGTCCCTTCCAAGGGTTTCCTTCTCTCTGTTGAGTCCGGTGCAGGCCCATGCCCGTGTCGTGTCCACTTCCCTTGTTTTCAAAGTGAGCATCCTACTTTTCCTAAACTTACCATCCACTTCCACCACCTCCCGGATTTTGTAAATCACCCCGGTTGGTAGTTCCGCCAATTTCGTCGTTTCCAGGCTCTGGTCGTTCACCTTTTCCTGGAAGATGTCTTTGCTGATAAAGTCGTCCTCCATCCTAGAACTTCTCAGATCCTACATCTGTTGTATAAAGGTTTGTATCTACCCTATACTCAACTGAGGCATGGTCCGTTTGCATTCCGCGTCCGGGGTTTGGGGTCCTTAGCAGGATTTGTCCATGAAATTGGGAAGTGCGGCAGAACCGGCCTTTCTACACTACTAATATGCGAATTCAAAAATGCCAACAAAGGGACTCATAAGATTTGATAGAACATTTCTTGCATTTTTTGTATATCTGTGAAAAAGCTTATTGCTTTTTGGAGTCGTAACTACATTTGAAAAAACCTACTTGCATTTGGAAGCTTTAGAGACAAGTCGTAATTGGATGTAATAATATGCATACGTTTGTATCTTATTTGTGAATTACAGTTGTGTCATAGAAGACATTTATTCATTACAACTCTATACTGGAATTGTTCAAATGGAACAAATTTAGTCAACATACATGACGTATAAGATTGAAACAAAATAAAATAGAATAAAGCAAAACAAAACAAACAAAACAAAAAACAAAAAAAAAAAACAACAACAAACCCCCCCCCCAAAAAAAAAACAAAAACAAAAAAAAAACAAAAACAAAAAATTAATTTTTTATTCACGTTATTTACTGGAAAAAATGATATATATCAGGAATATAGGTGAATTGAAGAAAAAGAAAGAGTACTTTCATTCTTTATTAGATGTACTAATGGGTGGTCACAATTTTAAATTTACAATACTTGTTTTTATTGTAATGAGCTTTGTCAACGGATACTGACACATGTCACAATTGACGTGTTTCACAGATATATATATATATATATATATATATATATATATATATATATATATATATATATATATATATATATATATATATATATATATATATATATATATATATATATGTAACAGGTTTTAGTAAAAATGTACACCACACATCTCGTTGCTTTTTAATCAATTTCATTAAAATGTAAATAAATTTCATCTAAAAATACAGTATTCCATAGAATCATGAAATTTTAATGAATACATTTATAATTTATAAAAACGTTAATTATTTATTTTTTTATAGTATGTTTACAATTTTTTTAATTGAAATTTTATTGAATATTTTGAGACATCAAATATATTGTGTTTGAACTCAAATTATACCTTCATTATACATTTAAAAAACAATTAAAAATATCAAAACAATTCGTACTACTTATTCTACCTACTGGTACACTTGGTACAATCAAAAATCTGGATATAAATTTTTCAGATAAGGTATACGAAAATAGTGGTATTAATTACTTTTGGAGTGTGAAAAATTCGTTGGAAGTACTTGATAAATTACATGCTCATATTGGTGATTTCGAGTTTTGATATTTCTACCCTATATACCACTTTGTCTCATAATCTCATTAAGAACATTCACATACTAATCAAATGGGCATTTAAAAAGTTAGAATGTTAATATATATTTTCAAACTGCTTTAGGCCATTCTTTAGTAACGACAAACTATGTCAATTGGACCCGCTTTGATATGATAACTGCACTTGCATTTTTAATAGATAACATTTTTGTTCGCTATGGAGATTCCGTATATCGCCAAGTTATCGGAACTCCAATGGAGACTAACTTATTGCGGACCTGTGTCTGTATTGTAACGAATCACAGTTTATATCTGAAACCAGCAAGGACCCTACGACACAACATTTGATACAACAATTTAATAACACTTTTAGAAAGTTAAAGGCCTGGGGCCTTATTTTCGAAGGTATCTTAGGACTAAGACATATCTTAGGACCATCCTAAGACATATCGTAGTCCTAAGTGCTATTTTCGATTGTGTCTCAAGTTAGGATTTTCCTTAAAATTATCCTAAATTTAGGATGTCAATTTAGTTGACCTAAGATGATCTTAGGAATATCTTAAGTTAAGAATAAACGTATGATATCCTAATTTACTGAATAGTATACACTTATGTTTCTCAACTTCATCTAGAAGAATTTGGAGTTCAAATTCAGTAAAATTTGGTTTCCTTTTCCTGCTCATATTTACGTTACAACGTGATATAGATTCGGAATACACACTGTATGTGTATCCTTATGGGTAGTTATTTGCACGCGCTTAAACTTTGAACTCTTTATTTTGACACTTTCAATTTTACTCACCTTCGTATTCAATTGAAAAATAAATACACAAATAATGAAAATAACTTACGATATTACATGATTTAATTTCTGCAAATGACAATTTTTGCAACATTTATATTAACTGTTAAATTAGCTAAGATTTTCCTAAGAGAGCTTCGATACGACATCTCAGACGTGTCATAAGATAGTCCTAAGATTATCCTAAGATATATCTTAGGACAATTCTTACGATAGCTTCGAAAATAAGGCCCCTGGAATTTATTGTTCTGCATGTAATATTCATTTTCTATCTATTAATTTATTTCCAGTTATTTAATATTTTGTTTCTGCTTATCAATATTAGAATAAAGAAAGCATGAAAATATATATATATAAAAAAAAAAAACATGCAAATTCTTTATAAGCATAATTTCACGACTCTACATGATGACTTATCTACAACCACTGTACGTTAATCTGTCTATGATCATTTCCTATCGATAATTTTAAAAGTGTTGTTTTCCGCAAAGGAAACTTATAGTCTTTATTTATATAAAATTAAAATTAAATTTTCATGGTAAGTTTTAAGACTTTTAGCACGCATTTGTTTAATTTAATAAATACGGACAAACTCTTTACTTTGTTGAATATATAGGCTTTCAGTATTATCGTACATTTAAGTTGCACATAATTATATTTTGATATTTGATTTTTCGTTAGTAAATAATTGTAAAACTGTTTATGTACAGTAACATTCTGATAATCGATACTTCAAAACACCAGTTCTCTCTGTCATGTCTGTTTTCATGTGCCGAAGTCAGCAGTCTCTGCAAATCTGTATTAAGGATGATCGCTGGTCTTATAGGAAATAAATAGGATTTGAAATAGGTGTTTTACTTTGAGAGAACATATGAATCGTAAACAAATAAGCAAGAAAAAAATATAGGTTCATGTGCTCATTTTAGAGCTATAAGGCCTTGAAAATGTGCAGGAAATGGGTTTTCTCTGGATTTTTCATTGTCTTTGCAGTCTTTCAGTCTCTCAAAAATGTATGAAAAAATAAAAAGGATTTCATAAAATTTTGTCAAATAACATTTTAAGGTATATATGATTGAATTATAAAAGAAAAGGTGGTGTTCAAGGGCAAAAAATTTCATGTTTAAGAAATGGATAAAACCCGAGGATCCCGAAAATATGACAAAAAGACCAAAACATGACCAGCGATCATCCTACTGCATATTTGGATTTAACTGATCTTATAGTTATGGCATAACACTGATATGAAGAGGCGTTTCTTTTCTTCGAGTTCTGACAAAAACTGTGATTTTCTATACAAATTTTAACTCTTAACTGTATACATCAAATTTTATCGTTATATTTAACTCTAACTGATCATTTATGCGATACGTTTATCAGTTGGGGAAACCTCTTCGTCGGGAAGCTAACTGAACGAAGAATCGAATAATGTCATATGTTTTATTGAAAGTATTAATAGGCCTTGGACTTCGATAATTGTTTTTCACGAAGAAATTTCTCAAACTCTTGATGACGTCATGTTCGTAGCGTGACATTTTACACTGATATTTATATTAAATTATGAAAAAGTGAAAGAGTAGCATTAGAAATGTTTTCGCAGCATTAAGGGATAAGGAGTTTTCTCCAACTAGTGCCCAGTGTGATTCTTGTTCTAATCGATGAAGTTTGGTAGTGACATTGAGTACCATTATAACCATTGTTAATGACATTTAATTTCATCTTCATTGTAGGAGAAAAGTAGGACTTTTTTCTCCCGAATATTTTATAAAACTGGCAGTTTTAGGGTATAATATATTGCTGGTTGTATTTTTAGTTTAAAATGTACCAACAATAGTTGAAAAAGTAACAGTTGTTTGATTTATTTTGATATTTTACTTCAGCTTGATTTTGGATCTTAGGACAACAAATTATTGAATTTATGCAGAGAATGATATTATGGCGTGTTCTTATTTTCTTTCCTTTATTGGTATTGATGGTTCTTATCTCATACGGTAAGTTAATTTACAATAATACGATTGTTGATTTTTTTTTTTAGTTCAGTCAAACCTGCGTATAAAGGGCACCAATGGGACCAAAGAAATATGCCTTTTATGAGCAGGTGCCTTTTATACAGAGGTTATTTTAAAATTCTTGTTCAAAACGGGGATATTGTCACAGTTCCCATTTAAGAAAGTGACTTGCTATATAAATGTGCCTTTTAAGGTGGGTTTGACTGTGTATATTATATTATAAAAACAACCTATCGAAACATATAACGATTGTATAACACACCGTTTTAAGAAAATAGTTCCCAAAAACAAATAAGATAGATTTTTTGTAATCATATTTATTTTTTTATCACATGATACTGCGAAACGAATTCTTTACAACCTGTTAAAGACCTATACTTATTTTTCTTTCATGGTTAGGTGCAATGGTTTTCGATAAGAAGATGAATCAGTTTGCCGAATATGTTGTAAGATTTCCACCAATTAGAAGGACTGACGATACTCTTATTTCAGGTACTAACTGGAACAAGGTTAGCTTCGAACTGGAGAAACCAAAACAAAGAACACATATTGACAATTGTACAATGTCTACACACTTTGACAAACAAATAAAATCATCAAGCTCTATCTACATTTATGGCAAACAAAAGTTTGAATGTGGATTCTTAAACACTAAAATATCTACAATATCTCAAATCAAAATCATTGGCTACATGTAACAGCATAAAAAGGTTCGACTTGTCTACACTCTACATTACCATACGACATTAAAATATCGATTGAAACAACTAGTTCATCAATGTATTTAGGAATCATGGCACATGTATGTATAATTTCTAGGTTTGGGTTTGTTTCTTGAAACAGACAATGAGAGACATTTTAAGACAAAATTCTATAACTTAAACTTTCCTATTTTTACCTTTCCCTTCTTGAGTAGCAATATACCAGTATCGCCTGCACATGGCGTCTACTTTTCTAAGCTTCCTCGATATTCTAGGACATGCGTGAGTCACAATGAATTTCGAAAAAGAGCATTACTGCTGTTACAAAAAGCTGCATAACCGGGGTTTTATCAGGGGTACGTTGATGTCATCACTTAGGAAATTTTACGGTTGTCATCAAGAATTGATTGACCGTTACAGTGTTCCAATATGGAAGACGATGTTGGACTTGTTCCCACTGTCGTAACATTTCATGTTCCTCCACCGATTTGTGACTACCAACGGATTGACTTTGATGAACTTTAAGACGGGTTCCGTATACAAAATAGGGACTGCTTAACCTTTTGGATCACATGAGTTTTATCCTCGTTTTATAGGAGTTCGTGTTTTTCATTGATTTTTAGTTTTTGTTGTGTATGTGTTGTGCTTGTGGTTGTTCACTTGTTTCACGGGTTTTTCGGTCTAATGGATTGCGTTTTTTGGTTGGCCTCTTTTGTACTCATCTCAATCATCTGCATGTATATAATTTGATGTATCATTATAGTCAGAAATTCAATTTCCAGAAGTATCATAAAATTAGGTAAAAAGACAGAGACAGAGACACACAAACACACATACACACAAAAATGAGCGGAAAAGTAATGCCAATAAGGACAACGAGTGAGGGAGACAGTCCTATACTTTTCAATCATTTTCAAAGTATCAATTTCTTGCCAACACCGAAATACTAGAAATCGAAAATGAGCTTAACTCTTTCCAAGGCAATAAACTTTCACTAAATGACAAGGGTTCTTCATTAAGAACATTACCCAAAAATAATGGCATTCTAAAAAGAGAAAAAATCAAAATCTTGTCTAAATAACTCAAATAACAAAAATACCTCGGAAAACATATACCAATCATCCCCGCTACAAACAAATAAAAAACAACTCAGGTCTTTTTTTAATACATTCATATTGACAGTCAAATTATCAACATTGCTTCTGAAATCAAACCACTACAAATTATATGCAAATATTTTAACCCCTCTCATAAAAAACATCGTATAACGTCAAAGATACTTGAAAATTATTTGTACCCCAAAATAGCACATTTTTGAGAAAGTAATGCCTAGTATTGGCGAATCGTCATAGTGTTACCCCTACCACAAACAGTACTGCCATATAAACCAGTGATGTTGTCTTTGTAGATCCCACATACTTTAGCAACTGCCTTCACTAAAATTGTATTAAATATGTCTGAAAAGTGAACTTGATGTATATAATCTAATAGCTACAAAAATTGACTAAACATTTTGCAGTTTGAACAACGTCACATTCGCCGGTAGTGACGATGTATGTTACGCAAAAGAAGATGAGTGGCATGTAGAAAATGGTAATCTATATGAAAATAGTAATCTATAGTTGGAAAAGAATTACGATTTTCAATATTAGAAAAATCAATATTTATCATTGTCGACAAAGGGTAACAAAATTAAAAGTATCAGTTTCTGATAATGTTTTAAAGATGTCAAATTATGTTTTGACACATGTATCAAAGTGGGTTTATTTTGTTACATGTATCCGACGCCAAAGTGAGTTTATTTTGTGACGTGAACATTTGCTACATGTTAATGACAACAGGGCATTACTTTCTAATGTTCAATACTACGGATATGGAGTATGTGTCGATATCATTGATGCATACCCCATATCCTTACATCTACATGTGTATGTAATGTAATAACTCGAAGTAAAGAGTATTTGCAATGTAGATTTTAAAATTGCTTTGTAAGTATCTTTGTATTTTTCAGCAGCATCTTATGATATATACAGATTGCATGTGTTTCTAAAGACAAAGACTGGAGACAAGTATTTCACCAGTGATCTTGATCAGTACGGGTGTTGGTGTGGGCAGTCAGGAAGGGGAAATCCTGCTGATGAATTAGACAGGTAGTATTATCCTTAATTGTTCTGCATTTTGATTCCAGAACAATTATTTTCAAAATCGTAATCTGTGAAATGATCTGCCCTTTTGAAGTGGTTTTTTTGTTATAGATTTTAAACATTTTTGTTGTTAGTTGCCTTTCAGCCCCAGCCGAACCCGAACACAGTTACCTTTCTATTTTGGATGAGACCCCTTACTATTTTGGCCTCTTGTATTTTTTGGTTCTGCTACCGAACATTTCTTTCACATACTTTAACAACTTTGAGCGAAATAACATTTCAATTATCTGTGAGTAGTTTTTTTTTTTGTAAATAAATAAACAACATACATGACATATATATGTACATTGTCGGAAAATATATATATAATTATATTGAAACGATAAAATTGCTACCCTTCCTTTTCTATAAATTTACATTGCAAGTGAAGACCATGTGAACCAGTCCATGATATTATGTAATGGACGAATATCGAAAAAAAAATCATTCGACATAAGTTATTTGTCTTATAAATAGACCAGTTGCATGATAAATCAAATTGAGCGAATGAGTAGGGCCATTTTCCTATTTATTTGTTTCACATATACCCATTGATTTTTTAATCTGAAATATTAACCTACTTTTCTATCGTAAAGGATTGTATGCAATTCATTGTTATGTTATCAAACAAAAAATGCATACTTTATTATTAATAATTTCAAGTTTTCTAACTGGAAAGGTCGTGTATAAAGTGATTTGGGTCAATCTGCATCACTTTTTGAAAATTGCGAAGAAGAAAATTCAGAACCAAAACCATTCTACTGTCATTAGAAAAGGAGATGAATAATCTCACCTACAGCCAACAATTTGTTTTGGTTCTGAGTGTCCTTCACGTTGAAAAAGACGTTAATCTGGCAACTTTGTGTTTAAGCTGCCTCCCAAAGCGATATTCAGGTATGTAGAAAAATGTTCAGTAACTTACTTGTTAGTTATTATTAGCAAATCTTTAGGGACCACATATCATGCTATGCCCCCCCCCCCCCCCCCGAGATTTGGAAAGGACTAGGCGACTTCTAGAAAATGGCCCTACAAGTGAAATAAATGCAGTGGAAAATGGCCAAACTGCTTAATGTATATTTTTGGATTTTTGGAATTTCTTCCTTTTAATACACAATTGCTAAATTCCATAAAGATTTTCCTGCACCATGTTTGGACAAAATGTATCGGCTTTCTTCTGACGAGATATTCAGTGTAGTATAATTATGATTATTTGTTTTTTGTCAGATGCTGTTTTAAACACAGACAATGTTTAAAAATGCTGTTAACCAGTGGTTGTCCAGAGTCTTCTCAATACTACAGTTACAGAGTCTGCTTCAATGTGGCAATTACATGTAGTAAGTTGTGTTGCAAAGATTATACTTTTGATATTTCAGAAATAAACAGATACACAAATGTACACATTCTTGTTCATTTCCATGATTTCTTTCTGATAAATCTATATTAGCGAACAAGTATTGTCAAATTAATTCCACCTTATATAAGTAAACTGTGTTTTTTTTTTTGGGTAAGATAAATTGTATTTGTTTGCAAATTTAATGAATTTCAATCTTTTTGTTACTGTTCCGTTGTATTTAATTCGAGGGCATTCCACAATATCTCGGGCTTTTTTTTTAGGTAAATGTAACAAACGATAATAAAATGTTCCGTTTAACAGCAAGATAAGAATATTCGGTGGAATTAAAGAAGCATATCAGGTTTGTGTATGGTATTTGGCAAAAATACCGTTTTCGGGGCTGGAGAAATTTCCTTCTCCTGACGGCTCGGAAAATTCACCATGCAGGTTTCAATCGGTATTTTTTGGCAAATACCAAGCAAAAACATGATATATTTCTATAGTATACTTTACGTGCGATAAAACAGTTCTGTAAATTCTAATATGTTCGTGTGAAATTTTAATTGTGATTTTACAATAACGAACATATTTAATGCAAAATAAATGTACAATTTGCACAACAGTTTCACAAAGAAATATAAATAACGTTAAATAAATAGATGCTCAACCTGTTGCATTTTTCGAAATAATTATATTATCGTTGTAAAACTAAGAGAGAACATAGGCAACTGAAGGCAAATGATATTGGCTTATCGGTATTTTACGCTATTGCCAGTCTAACTGCATAGGTTTTCTTGACGACCATGTTATTGTTTTGGAGGAATGAAGGGCTCCTGGTGCAACCCAATGGCCTTGGCGGGAAAACTTGTTGACCTTATCAATTAAGTCTGGAGTCCAGCACATCGCGCCATCTGAACGGTTTAACACAGTGTTAAAGCGAGTTACCAAAATTAAATAACAGATTAATCCAAAATAAAAGGGAAAGCATGAGAAGGGTTGATATCACCGTTTTTATCTTCTCGACCCGTCATAGGCCTGTCAATGCAACAACCTTTTAATTTGATTAATTTGTTTCAGTCGATACAGATAAATGCAAAAAGAACTTCTGTCTATGTGATACTGTTGCAGCAGGATGTCTGTCCGAAGTAAAATCAAGATATAACACAGATCTGAAGGAGGGAAATAAAACTTATTGCTTTTAGGAGTATAGCCGTTTTGTTTACTTCTGAAAGCAATGTGATTTTCTCGGCGCTAATCATACATCTTAGATATTTGAGACTATGTGTACATGATATATTTTATTCTGAATTGTGTACTTATATTTAAACGTGTTTCAAAGTATAGTTTGTAAATGCAATTTCAAATAAAGATATATAATCTTTAATTTTCTGTTTTTAAGTTTCTAAATAGGAAAATTGAGAAATACATTCAGATACAATTAATTCTAGTACAATTGGCATGCTTTCAACATAAGCTTTAGAGGGGAGAAAATTTTGTTAGCAATGCAATAAAATAGGCATAAACAGGGGTACACAAAAAAAAATCATATCACATATCTTGTCTGGAAAGAATACGGAAAAGTTACCTTCTGTTAATTGCTACCAAAAATGGTTAGAGAAACCTTAATTTGTCGTATTGCCTCAACGTTCAAAATGACGCCTTTGTTATAAATCCTTAATAGATAAGATGCCTTCTTTACCTTGACCTAGAATATGACCTTTGATTTTTCAGAGTAACAAGAGATTGCCTTTATCGTTAGGTTTTAGCTTTTTCACTTTCTTCACAACTAAAATTTTGGGATTTATTTTGACCACAAATGTTGCTTTTATATTCATAGGTTTTACATTTTATAGCTCATATCATTTCCTCATTTTCAGCATTCAGTGGTGCGAACAAACTGTATTCCATACAGAACATGACCAAACTTTTTTTAAATTTCAAAATGTACAAAAAATAAGAAACAATTCAACTTATGTTTAAAATTGAATGACAAGGACAGTAGTGTTAAGTAAACAGACTGTGCTTTCATAGAAATATATCCTAAATGGACTGCAAAAGATTAGAAAACGGGGAATAATCAATTTATGCGATAGAGCATGTCTCTGTATTTATTGATCGAAAATGCTTGTTAAAGTGGCATAAGCTCTGAGGCCATGGTTTCTTATTACCACAAACTGAGAAACAGAGTTTAGGGACATTGTAAGTGTACAATGTTTAAAGAGGACTGTAGGTATTCTCCATTTCGTGTTTGGTGATATAGAGTGAAAATAAAAGTGAAACACTCTAAATAGAATATAGACTAGCATGAGCTGAAGTTGAATAATTGGGTTGATTTATAATTTATTTCTGAAGTAAATACCATTTTCTCCTTCTTGTAAATACGGTAAGTAACAATGTAATTTCCGATTTTAGATTCCTACATAAAACAAAATCAAATTATGTATCTGAAAATGTTCATACTAATTCGATATTTTGTACATGCAACACTGTAAAGACATTTTCGAGTAAGGTTTTATCTACTTATTTACAAAAATCAATATTTCAATAAACCTGCTCTAATGTTCGTTTAATTTATTTTATTTTCTTAAGTATACAAAAAATGTCTATACATTATCAAAGTTTAAATAAAGGCAAAGAATTTTATAGATTACTCAATCATTTAGTTTTTACTACTGCGTTCATTTCTTTATCTACAGTACATAGATTGTATCTAAGCCAACATGTTTTAGTTGTCATTAAGGTACAAGTTTTATTTTGTACAGACACTTGACAATGGAGAAACCTAATATGGTGGTAAAGTCGAGAAAATTATCCATCTCTGTAGGATTTTTTATATTATCTTCTATCTTTATACGAGTGAGTATATACTTATAATTGATTTACACTTGTTTAATTTTATTTCCAGTTTGACATCAGGGAAATTTCAGATTAATTTTTAACCTTATTTCATTTACGTATTGTGCACTAATATAAACAAAAGCAATAAGTTGGGCCCAATTGTACAAAAATGAATCGCTTTGTTATTTTTATTTTCCAATGTTTAGTTGGTTAAGTAATATTATTATGCAGAATTTTGTTTAGATACACAGAATATATTGACAGTCCTTCATTTTAACTCAAATAGGCAAATTTTTGTAATACTAATATAATTACGGTTTGCTTTTGAAACAATGGCTCCTGAGAATAAAACGCCATCGAATAGTCTGGGACAATGGAACCTGAGTATTTTGGGATTTAGATGAAGGTTCCCCAGCAATTTCTATATGATATATATATAAAAATTCAAACATTAGCTAAGTGGATGTTATCTTGCCTAAATGATACTAACTATGTATATATTAATTTCCGATCCTTTTAAAAAAAGAAATCTTCAATAGATCCATCCTCTCGCAACAAAGAGACTAACATTTAAGTGGTATTCATCAAAGGATAACTCTAAAACTACAATCTTCACCACCTTATAGTAATACTAAGACGACCACCAGGTTCAGGTAAAGCTGTAATACTGGCCATTTACCGATATATACACGCGTCCGAGAACATGTATGTGATATCATAACATGTATAACACATGCATGTCAGTATCAATAAATGATAAAATCTAAAGTAAACATTAAACAAGAAATGTCAACAATGACATGCCAATCAATTAGGGCCATCCAATTTACAGATCTTCAGATCAAAATAAGAGAAAGAACGTAAAAAATAGAAACAACCATGGGCCAGGTTAGTCTGACTTGGTAAACAAACTGAGCCGTCAGGGTGGGGGGGGGGGGGTCGGGGGGGGGGGGGGGGGCAGATTATGGATACCCAAACGTCCCTCTTAACTATTGTGACCCTCTAGTATAAAGTGTCGATATTTAACCCCTTTTTCAGATTTTGGGATTATGCAGTATTGGATTAGCGTTCTACATTAAATATGGAGACAACCTTATCAACGACAGTGCTATGGGTGCTTTAAACAGTATAGAAGTATATACAATTCCTCTTGGATCATACATTCAGACACTGGTCTTTTCTTCAGCAACGATCTTTGGAATAGAATTTGCGAATGGTATTATAGGGATAGTTGCAGGATTACAAAAGAGAAAAGGACTTCTTATTGTTGTACGTTTTTTCTGCTATTCAAAACAGTCATGCAAACATAAGTACTGATATTCTTTTACATAGTCAATTCCTGTTGCACATATGTTTTACATGTCGCAGTCACTGGTATAGTCCCAATTAAAGACTCGAAGTTATGTGGAGTGAATAATCCTTCATATTTTTTGTTTTGTTTATAGTTTTTTCCGTGTCTGTTCTCTTTTGTTACTTACTTATTTGCTTATTCTTAACTTCCAACTTTGCAGTATTTATTTTAGTGAATAAGACAGAATTCCAAATATATCGCAAACTCATGAAAACAGAAACAAACCACAAATATACAAAAGTATATCTATTACAATGTCTGTGGTGAAATATATGGATTTCCGAGTGAACGAAAATCTGATATGTAACACACTGAACAGAAAAGTTGTATTTCTGTCTAGGAAGTGACGTAACCATAACCGTCACCAACGACGTTACTATATAAAGGTCCAAGCGAAGTCCATTGTATTATCTTGTTAAATCTCCTAACTACTCGGGATATGTCAATGTATTAAACACAATTACTAATCTTGAAATTTGAATACCAAAAATCTACAACTCGTAGCCGAAAAACACATGCGGAACGCGCATTCATGAATTTATGTTTTGTTCGGTCAATCGATGATTAGTTATACTATAATTATCATGGTTTCACTTGTTATAACAACTTGGTTCATCGATTGCAACTTGCATGTCATGCATGTATTGTTTCCGATATCGTTTTAATAATTGTATAGATAAGTACTATAGTTTAGACCATTTAGAATTTGAATAGGTTTCTTGCTCTTGTTGAAACCAGGAAAAATGAATTTTTCTTCATTTTCCTAGTCCATATATTCCAGAGCGAATTTATATCTTTAAACAATATTCATTCAGTCAAGGCATTTCTGTATTTAATATAGATGTTTAGTATACTTCATGAAAAAATCCTTTCATTTCATTGGCTGAACGGCAGGCAACATTTTGCAATAGCCTTGGGAATTCCAATTGTACCAGCATAATCTGAATAACACCCTCTGAACAATAGCACATTCTAAGTTATAACACCCTCTGAGCAATAACACCCTTCCGAACCGAAGCCGTCCGAGTTTTGCCGATTACTCGATTAATCAACAAAAGTAACTTCAGTCAGTATGATAAAAAAAACATGCTGCCTTCAATGGAGGGTGTTATGGTACATTACCACACTCTGAAAACAATATCACCCTCCGTCTCGTGTGGTAATCTACCATAACACCCTCTAGTTAAGGCAGTATGTTTATAATCACACATTATAATTTTTGTATTTTTGTTTTGGAGGGGAGTTTTGCTAGATGATTATTACATAGAAGTGATTAAAATATTTAAAATACTTTGATTTGTAATTTTATTGATTTTCATTCCAGTACATATCCATTTCTGTGGTAACGTTGTTTAGTTATATTGTCCATTTGGTCATGTGGATCATCTTAACGTATTATGTAAGTTGACATTTTCTTCCGTAAATAGTAATTTAGAGTGAGATATGACCCGTTGAAGATTGATTCAGGCGACCTAATCTCCCACTGCAAGATGCCTCGTCTTCCACTGCTCTTAGACCAATCAAATATTTAAGTAGTATGTAAGGAAGGAATAGGTACTTTTACTCGTTCAAAAGTGCAGAAATGGAAAATCTTCAACTCATTTTTAAAATTCAGTATCTTTTCCCTCTTTCCACTGTGCTCCACTCGGGAAAGTCTTAAATTTTAAAACCTCCTTGAAGATTTTCCAGTCTTCACTTTGAACTCGTGTAAGAAAGTATTATTTTTCAATTTTATTTTCTTATTTATTAATTTATACATCTATACCTGATAAATCCAAATTACTGTTTTCTCGAAATTATGTCTTATTATCTCTAGATTCCCATTTTTACATATAAGAATATCAATGAAATATTGAAATCTTTAAGGATTCCTTGCAAAATTGCGAAATATCCAAGAATCATTCAAAGAGAAAAAAAATGTTTAAAAGAAGATCAGAATAAAACACAAAGTTAGAATTGTTCAATAATAATGTCTCGCACAGAAACATCCAATGAACAGCACAATGGATATCAAGAAAGTTCAACGATGACATATCTATCAATCAATGCCAACCAACATACAGAACTCCAGAACAAAAAAATAACATAAAGAAGCACAGAACACAAACATAAACACAACAAAGATTCCGGGTAGTCTGACACTGAACAGTTGGTCAAAAACTGGTTAATACCTACCCATATCTACCCTGATACGTTGGTGTATAAAAAATACTAACAAGAATGCATTCTAAGTTTAAGGATAATTTGAATATGTCTCATGTTTACATTTGTTTAGGTAAATAACACACCGTACGGACTAACGGAAGACTTTCAATCATATTACTGGAGGTACAGAGGCAGTTACCTAAATAATTTATTTTTTACATACTGGGAAAATTTTTACAATACCGTAAGTTTTTAATATGAGTTATTTTATACTTTCCTTGGACTTTTCCCACTTCTTCTATGAGGTTCTGGATGGGGGATCTCAAATTCTGTATACAGTGAATTTTGTCCAATTTTGTCTGTCACATGTAATCTGTTTTAAAGCATATGTTTTTTAAAGGTTATGAGGTTCAAACGAGACGCTTACTTGCAAAGGTATTTAAATTTATTTTATGCAATATATATGAAATAACTGACGTTATAAGGTCACTGCTATGTGATATGTATGTAAACCTTAAGCTATCTTTACTTTAAAATAAAATGTATGCAAATAGTATAGATACCATGGTACAATAATATAAAAAATAAAAACAAACGGATACGTGCTTATTGTAATAAAGTACACACATTTTGGTAACTTGGTATGTAAAAAAATAACTAAAATCAATACCACAGGAATCGCCATAGGAACGTCTTTGTTTCTCGATTTCAATTTACTTCCCTATAAATCGAGATTTTCCATGTCAGATAATAAAGAAAACCAAAACAATAATTCAAACTGCTGAAAGAAATATTATAGTATTATTGCGTAAGGTTTTCCATATTGGATTAGTTATTGGTCCGAGGCAAGCCATATTGGACTAAGCCAATATGGAAAACCTTACGCAATTATACCTTTATTGACTAACCAGTCCGATATGTCATATTGACTAGTCAATACGGCATATTGGACGGGTATGTGCTGTATTGGCGTACTTTGACATTTTGTATTGTATTGACAGGTTTTATCATATTTAGTCTTATATGTATTGTTCGTCAATAATTGTATATATATGTGGATCCTATTTGACTTCAAAACCATAGAATAAATATATGCCAACGAGATACTTTTAAGTGTCAACAGCATGGTAAGGTTATAAAAGGCAATAACTGCTAACCATCCGAAAAACCTGGGTTAAATCCCAATTTTTGTTGAGGTCCATAATGATAACAATTGTATTTATTTTTTGTGCTGTGTGTCTGCTACTTGTTCTATCATGCCGATTATTTCTCTGTCTCTATATGTTGAATGACCCTTAATATTTCTTTTTACCTTGTTAAGGTTTATTTTTCGTACTTGTTAACATTAATGTGAACCAGATCTGATGAATTTGGTGTCGCAAGTAGAAGTACTATGTATCCACATTGTGACTGTGGTAATTGTAAACATTTGAGATTAAACTCTCTCTAGTTTATATTCAGTTGTAGTCTATATCAAAGCAATGTTCATGAAAATGTTATTTATAACAACATAAATGCACATCATCCTGATTTTGCCATACTTGTGCTTATTAAGCATATTAAAAAATAATTTGTTTCATTATACACACGAATGAATAGATACACATGCAAATATTTATTTGGTTGCTATGTCTTTCCCAAATGGAAAAGTCAAGTATTACTCGATTTTTCGACATGATCGAGTTGAGATTACCTTGGTTGAATAAAAACAGGGTAGGATGTGAGGTAACAAAACAATTTATGAACAGTTATATGTCCAGCTATGGT
Organism: Mytilisepta virgata; assembly: GCA_028015205.1. Lineage (NCBI taxonomy): Eukaryota > Metazoa > Mollusca > Bivalvia > Mytilida > Mytilidae > Mytilisepta > Mytilisepta virgata. The sequence goes on along the minus strand of CM051512.1, from coordinate 5,257,803 downwards.
CAATGAACCGTGCATACATGTACCTCCTGCATCATGTACATTGAGATTGATCCAACAAATGTGTGTAAGTATTTATAGTCTAAACAAGTATAGTTTTAATACTACAACTTAACTTATAAGATAGCTGAAGTACATCTTGTGATGTAAATCGTTTTCTCTTATTTTCTTTTTTATTTCATGTTTTGAATCACTTACACTACTGAATATATTTCAATTATTTTTATTAATGGAGTTCTGAAATTACACAAAATGAAATCGATTATGCAAATTACAGGCCAACTCCATGGCAAGCCGTTTTAATATTTATTCTAACTTCAAGATATCTCATATAATATATGAGATATCTCATATAATCTACTTTTTAAAAGATATCTTATAAACTTTATAAGATGTCTTATAAATATTTTTTATATAAGATATCTCATATACTTTATGAGATAACTCATATATTTTATAAGATATCTGATATAGTTTATAAGATATCTCATATAATTTATAAGATATCTTATAAAGAAAATTATATGAGGTATCTGATAAACTATATATCTTATAAACTTTATGAGATATCTTATATATTTTATAAGATATCTCAGATAGTTTATAAGATATCGTATGTAGTTTATAAGATATCTGATATAGTTTATAAGATATCTCATATAATTTATAAGATATCTTATAAAGAAAATTATATGAGGTATCTGATAAACTATATATCTTATAAACTTTATGAGATATCGTATGTAATTTATAATATATCGTATGTAGTTTATAAGATATCTCATATAGTTTATAAGATATCTCATATAATTTATAAGATATCTTATAAAGAAAATTATATGAGATATCTTATAAATTATATGAGATATCTTATAAACTATATGAGATATCATACACCTCCCCCTGATTAGTTCAATAAAATAGAGTAATACATGTATAATAAAATAGATTTCACAAATGAATGCAGCTTTGGAATAAACAACATATATCCCTATGCTTGTAAAAGATATAAATATAATGTTTTTTTTTGTCTTTATAGGTGCCGTGTTGTGGTTCTACTGGAAGTAATGTATGCAATGGAAGAACTAGAATAGGTTGCTACAATGTTTATTCTACAAAGCTGAACACATATTCATCTATTTATATAACCATGTTCACCATATGCTTCATACTGCAGGTAGGTATTGTGTGAAAGGCATGCACGGAGTTCTAATACACGAGAAAATAAAATGCACATGTGCGTAGAACATATCGAACAGTAGAAATGTAGAGAGATATGCCTAAATGGCGGTGAAAAGCAACCCGGTAACAAAATGAAAACCACAAAAAACTAGTTGTACAGATATCAAAAGGAGGAGCAACGAGTTCTGACCGGCCCCATATAATTGGTGTATGAACAAAGAAAAAACATCCGTTATATGAAATTTAAAATCCACGTTTAACTAGCAGGAATAATATTTTTCAATCAATCCTTGTATGACAAGACAAATTGGACACTTGATCGATTATTTTGTTATTAGTTCCACTTAGACGAAGATGTTGAGAATACCATTCTAAAGAGATAAAAAAAAATTCTCCTAGATTACTGGTGAATTATGATACACGTAACAAACAAAAAAAGTGTGAACAACAGACACCACTCATACCTACCTACATGATGAAAACAAATGTTTGCTGCACCAAATTTTTCAAAACTAGAAATTCTTCATTTAGGTATATAGCATCATGGCAGCGGACTATACAATCATCAAAATGGAATTAAAGAAACAGAAACAATTAAAGATATCAAATCAAAAAGGATATATTTTGTGTAATAAAAACTATGGAATACTGCCGACGGCATGGGAATTCTCAAAAGAAAGTTGGAAACAGTAAGTGATAGCAATATTTTCTTATAATATCTAATTAAATCTTGGCAATTGGAAATTTTACAACATGCTGACACTGTATTAAACATTAAAAAACGTATGTTAAAACAATAATTATTTAGACATTTTTTTTTAATTAGACGTAATTGCATGTACAACGAGGGTTAATGTGCCTAGAGATTAAAGGATATTGATTTTCGCTTAAACGGTTTGGTAATTCTGATATGTTGTTGAACATTTATTATTATTTTCGTTTTCAACAATTTTAGAAGTCAAAATATGACAAAATTTGCATATTTTATGCCGTACAAACTGGTATCATAGAATATTTATCATTGCCACTGCAGGTATATTCCGAATCTCTGAAGGTATTATAAGCTCAATTGCTGATACTAGAATGAAATTGAAATTTAAAATTTTCCGCTATCAAAAATGTTAGTTTTGTGAAAACTAAGGACTCTCTCTATCTGTACTCTGTCCTTTAGTTCGTTGTGGCATAGGACTCTCGCCCAAGGTTGTAGCGCTATACTATGTCCTTTAGTTCATTGTAGCATTTGAATCTTTAAGTTTATGAATTTGTGTCTTTGTTTCGAACATCAAATTTGTATCATAATAAACTACACAACAGTTGAAAGGAAAGGTCAACGATGACACACTTATCAATCAACGCTACCTGATAGAGAAATATTATTTATTTACACAAGACAATCTGTCAGAGAAAGTGATATTTTGACGACACTGCTGTTGATGGAGTGATGTTTCTCTAGGGTATCACCATCCTCAGTAGTCATTAATTCTAATATGACATAAATTTTAGAGACTTGTATTTGAAATATTAAAGTTTATTAATTTAGATTTTTTGGTTGGTTCTTGGTAGTGTTGTACATCACTCGGACAAAGTTGAGGCCTTTTTGACTGTATTGTTCACAATGTTTTGAATTCGAGTTTGCTTTCCACGATATCTTGGTGAGGGTTATTCCAAAAATATGCATCTGACGTTAGGAACTAATGAATCTATGTTTAGTCATTTTTACGACGAGATCCATTGCCTTATCAACCATTCTATGTTAGACATTTAAAATAAATAAATTACATTTTGCTTTCTTTCAGGCGTCCCAAATTTACATTATCTGTGTTAAACAAAATCGTTAATATTGTGAGTATAGATTGAAGATGTCTGTCCTTAAGTAATATAATATGATCTATAATTTCTGGCATGCAATGAAACTTAAAACTGTTATATATACGTAGAGGAACATCTCCAAATCACACAATATTTTGTGTCTTACACCTGTACTAAATGTAGAATAAATAATAAGAATAAACAAGTTAAGTTCTAGCAAATCCTTATCACTAAAGGATTTGTTCATATAAAAACAAGGCGTCAAATTAATTTACCAGCAGGTCGCTGGTTTGCTAATCAGGACTAGTCAAGACAAAGTTGGATCGCTTTAGAACATGTGGTTTTAGATCTGCAAGATCCAGACAGACTGGAAGCCAACGTAAATAAAGTGATAAGCGCAGAATCGTTGTTCATCTCCACTTATTTAATATTCGGTTGTGTTATATCCTAAGGATTTAAAGAAGTTGATGTAATATTTTTGTTTTTGTATATAGTTAACTAAATACATGTGTATTTGTTGTACATTTGCATTTTAGATTGAATTGAAATAATTGTTTTTCTTTTTTTCTTAAATCAGCTACACACACGTAAAACTAGTTATTTTTTATACGTATTCCGGGCTCCGACAATATATTTTAGTTGTGACATATATGGAGAATCAAGTTTGAAAGCTTGTAAATTGTGATTTTAGTATCATAAAAAATAAACGAGTTACTTGGTTTACATATTGAGCAGGACATTCTATAGTTTAATGTTTATGGCAATTGAACTGGCTACAGAACATCTCTAATATTTCAATTGGTAGGTCTGTGGTTTAGCTTTTGTGAGTATTAGCATATCCTTTATCAGCAGTAGCTTTATAGGCGGATCAGAAAGAATAAAAGAGCTGTTCAGAGACATTAGTTTATATAGTTACAACTGGCATAATGTGATGACTGGTTTTGCGTGCAGTGTCTTGGTTATTGGGATTATTAGTATTGGTAACAGTATCACAGGGCTTGTTGGATCAAAGAAACAATCAGTTGTTCTCCATACTTGGGTGAGTTTACTCATTATTCAATTAAAAGAACGTTATGTTTTTATACTGCCTTCCCATTAACAGAGTATGACATGGTTACTATTATCAACTATTATAATTGTCATTCAATATTAGATGTCCAGGTTTAAAAAAGATCAGTAACTTGACCAATACAGAAAAATAGGCCCAATACAAAAAAAAAAAAAAAAAAAAAAAAAAAAAAAAAAAACAGGCTCATTATGAAAAAACATGCCCAATACGGACAGGCTCAATATGGATATTCTACTTACGGTAGTCAATAACATAGTCTAATAAATTTCTTATTTTACATAACAGGTTAATAAAGGTGTCAAAGAATATATTTTTCATATTGTTCATGTATTATGTCCTCGGAGGCGTTGCCTCTGCCCAATACAGCTTTTCTCGGCCTAATACGACTGTCCTTGGACATAATACCTGACCAATATGAAAAAAAAACATTCTATAAGCCTATATTCCTGATCACCTGGTACAGCTGCGACCAGTGATAACTTCTCATCCAAATTAACTTAGAGCAGTCATGAAGACGAAAAGCTCTAGTCAAGAAGAATTCTGTTCAGGAAATAGAACAGCTCTGGTCATGTAAAAGAGCAGACCTGGTCTACGACTGCATTAGAACAACACTGGTCCAGAATCAGAGCAGTGCTAGTCCACGACTGCTTTTTAGAACATTTCTGGTCAAGAATTAAAACAGTCGTGTTCCACGCCACCTTTGATATTAAAAGACTGACTCCCTATAGAAGACAAATGATTTTAAATTTACGGAATAGCGGAAAGTCATTCGTAGAAATAGAACGTATAATCGGAGGGAGTAAAAGTAAATAAAAAAATGAAATGCAAAAATTAGAACCTGATCATCGGCTTTATTTCAGTGTGGTATTTTTATTTATAGTGTTACAAAAAGAATTTACTGAAATTTTAAGTTGGGATATCTTATTTATTCTAAATCCTGACTGTAACAAGAACTGTTCTAGACTATGACTGGTTATAGAACTGTTCTAGACAATGACAGGTTAGAACTGTTCTTGGCCATGACAGCTTAGAGCAGTCAGAATAGGTCAGTATTCTGTTATAGAGCAGTCATGATTCTATTCCAGAGCATTTCCAAATCAGTCAGCGGTTCTACTCTAAGTTAACATGGTGAGAGGTTATGTTTGCACCTAACTGTATATCATATATCAAACCATATTTTGGATGACATCATCTCACTTATTCCTTTGAAAATACTTTTTTACGTAAAAATACCACCAGAGATCAGGAAGCTGTTAATTTATACTTAATTGTAATTACTTGAATTGTTTTAAACTTCAATTTTTATTTCTCCTTGAATGGAGTGGAGTAAGATAAAAAAAACAAAAACGAGGAGACGGAGAGCAGTGAGTCTGTTAGTGCTTCATATTGTGACGTCGTAGTATCTACAAGAAAACCCCATTTATAAATTCCTAAAGGTTTAAATTGTTCTTACATTTATACATAACACAAACAAACATGCTCCCCCACTGCTTCTGTTGTAACAACATAAAACTGATCTGTATACCATATTTCAGGTTTCTGGTTCATCAATGTTTCTCGCAGTTCTGAAAGTAATTTCTGTCATCGTTTGGATTGTGTTTCTGTCAGAGGTAATATAATGAGAAATGACTATGTTCTACAACAGGAAATCTGGAAATTTGTCATAACATGACATACTATTTAATCAGGCAGTTTCCTAATATGATGTCTGTAAAAATTCTGCAAAGCTTCAAACATCTGGGTTAAAAGTGTAGTCGGAGTTATTTGCATTATATCGGCACCCCAATACAAAGTGGTCACAAAAATAACTAACCAACACTCTTTAATATATAAATGTAAGGTGTCAAAATTTGACAAGATCCATTTGTTAATACATGTTCGTAATCAACATTATTCGTTATATTAGAAACTTTGTTGTAGATGAATTAGTGATAAAAGACTTTCTTTTTATGTGTTTAAGACAATGGGCTGAAATCTAAGATAAGGGTTTCAAAATGAAATTTTTTTTTCCTACAGATCTTAAGGTCAATTGAGGATAAGATGGTTGAATTGGAAAACCAATATACCATTGGATATACTTACGAGTGGAGACAAAACATTAATACATTGTTATTACACGTAAGTAGCTATGGTGTCTAACTACTTGTGCTTACGCTTTGAAATTATTTCATCTATGGCTCTGTAGTTAAAGTACTAAATAAATCTAAGCTATCATGTTCTAATCTTTCAAAATTTTTATTCACATTTCCAATGCATTTTGAATTTAACACGTACAAATATACCCAGTGAAGGTAGAGTATTTACATATTAAATTGTATATTAATGCATGCATTTGACTCGTTAATTTAGTTATCCAGTAAAATTCGTAGCATATAACATAAAATAAAATTATGTATTATCTTAAGATTTAAGTTGATACATTTACTGTGAATGATGCATCTTTTCAGAAGTTTTAAATTTAAAACATTGTTGTATTTTTACGCAGTTTGACTGTTGTAAACTGAAGAGTAATATCGAACGATTTTGCTATACCGATGTGCACGAGAGTGTAACATGGTTGGATTACGATTACATAAATTCCCCTTCTACTGATGGATTGTATGGCAAATTTAGATGGAAGGTATTTGTATTTTCTAATTTTATTTGAAGGAGGTACAAATGGCATGACAAATACATATGTAAGAAACTGGAAGACAAGGTAATTAAAACGTGAAGAGCTGTACAATCAAAGTCGATATTCGAAGGAAGGGAAAATCGAAACAACTGACACTCTCCAGAGAAAAACAAATACAAGACCTAACCAATGCAAGCACTGCAATTAAAAACTAACAACACATGAACAACATCAACCCACCACAACACCGGGGATAGACTCAGACATAACGATCATAAATCCAGAGACAATGAAAAAAAACATAGAAATGAAAGTACAAAAAACATATTATGAGCAACATGGTCCCCACCTTAAAAAGGGGGTGGACTCAGGTTAACAGGACATGCAAGCAGTAAAACACCAGCCATGTTGCTTACGTCAAGAGCATTAAAATGTCAAATGTAGTAATAGAGAAATAGCGAAACTGTGACAAATGAAAGAGATCATATTTCATGTTAAAGAGCAGAATTCATGTTATCAATTTTTTTTCTGTCCAATTTACGGTTTTAGACAGTCTTGTTAATATAAAAATAAACTGATGCCAAAGCAATGCATAACCAATTTAATAAAAAGTTATTTCTGTATCCTTGTACAACATCAACCTTCTGAAAACTACATATTCATCTCTTAGGTGATTAGTTATATCAAAATTAAAAATGAGATAACTATTGTCATTCGATAATATTCTGAAGTTAAGGACATCTAAGTTTTGTATATATATATATATATATATATATATTCATTAGGTGCACCACATTTATTGCAATGTTTAAGAAATGGGATATAAAGCGTAAAATGTTTAAGCATTAACTTTACACATAGACCTGTTTTTCTTTACATTTAGACGTGTACTTCAGCTATTACAGAACCGCTTCAACTCATATCTGGATTTTATTTTACCTTCCTTGTTGTCGGTATTGTTTGTGATGTAAGTGTATCATTTAAAGAAGCATGCATTTGATATTATCTACAATTGATATCTTGATATTAAGAAATATAAATGAGAATTGCTATCCGAACCAAAAACATAGACCCCTCCTAAATGTAAATTATCAAATCGTTATAATCAGATACATATACTTAATTCAGATGATTATATTCCCTGATCTTTATGTGGGGTGTTGCTGTTGGCCTTAAACTCATGTTTTAAAATTGATAACATACATAAAACGCAGTTTCGACCTGCATCACCTTTAACTACGGATGTAGTAGTAAAAAGGATGATGCAAGTAAGCATGGTTTTTGGATGTTTTCTATTTTAATACCTCGGTTTAAGGCCAACAGCAACAGATGAATAACAGGAAAGGTGAAACATGACATACTGATCCTACAATGAAATTTATTATACAATGCAAACACGGTTTTGGCACAGGTATGCATTTGATAAAGATGTTGAAACTTGATCTAGGATATATCCTACATCTTGCGGCTATTTATACTAATATTTTATTTATAACATGTTGGTTATATTTTTATATCTGCATTTCCATAACATAACATAAGAATATGGAAAACATTTAAAGAATGATGTATGTTCTTTTCAAGATTTTAACACCGATTCTCGTCAGTAGAGAGTTTAAAGAGTTCAGACAACAGCAGTACAAATCGGAAGAAAATAAGACAGAAGGCGAGCATTTGGTAACATGGCTGCGTCAGCTGTATAAAAAAAACATGCCAAGGTAAACAAAGAAGTCGACAATTGTAATTTTAAAAGCATGTGTTCATACTGCAAAGTAACCAAAAAACGCTAAAAACTTGATGTTAATCAATTACATATTATATGCGTAAACAGAAAATACAAACAACTACACCAAGTGATAGAAACGACATCACGATGCAAATCATCTTCAAAATTTAAAATTATAACATCTTAAACTAGAATAAGTTTGAAAATTACTTAAGCATTACATGTTTTATAAACATATGAACATTGTATAACAAGTGCCTATCATAGATAAATCAAGCAATATATAGATTAAAATATGCACTTTAGGACTTAAAGGTAATCAAATAAAAATCACTAGTAACTTTTAATTATGTTTATTATGTTTTATTTATAATACATGTGTAGCGGTTATTGGTTAAGGGCACTTGTTATCGCTAGTGTTCATCTTGGTCTTGGTGGAAAGTGTGAACTTGCGGAAGAGCTAAGAGCAACATAAACTGTCTTTTCTATATATTGTTGAAGCATTTCATGTACATTACCTCAACTTTTGCCTACCTTTTCCCTTTATCATACTAGCCATCAATACATCTTTTTCTTTAAATAATAAAGTATTGAAACTATCTTTCTCCCTCTAGGAACCGACTGCTTATTCCAAACATAAGTTTGACTATTATTATGTTGGTATGTATATATTTGTATATAGGATTTTAAATGTACTACTAACATGACTAACATATCTCACCTTGTTGGTAATCATACCGTATTTGATTTTATATAACAATATACTACTAATTCACCCCTCTGCAAGTACAAAAAAGAAGGCATTGCTCTGCTAATATTGTTATTGCTTTCCGGTGTTGGGTCAAGGTCGTAAATAATCTTATTATCCAATGGGTTAAACACATGTATATATTTTCTTACTATACTCTTTTGTTATTGAAAAATATAATTTTTCATATATCGGTCTTTTTGTCTGTAATTGATGGTGACGATATTCAAAGAAGGATCATTATAATATAAACATCTATATGACCGGATATCGGTTGTTCCGGAATGAATTTTAGAAGGCTGCTGTTACACCAAGTACACGTAGACGTTGGTCTGACAGGTTCTGCATGCAATTTAATTTTCTAGAATCATTACCACCAGAAGAATAACACATAATTAAGATTGTACATTTAGTATAACAATTTGTAATAAAATAAAGTATGCAGAGGTTTTATCAATATTTATAGCTTGCATATTTTGATAAAGGCACTAATAAAAATGCAGTATTAGTTTTTTGTAGATTTCGGAACTGTCCTTTATAGTATTGGTGTCAGTATTCAGCATAGCGTACCATCCTGACAGGGTATACCTATTTTACTATTTAGGAGATCTGCATAGATTTTTGGCTATCAGTAGTGTGGTTTTAGTGCTCTGTTTTCTGATAAATAGAATAATTGGATTGTTTGCCGTTTTTAACGAATGGAAGAAATGTTACTATGTGGTAAGTTGAATGTAATTAAAAATATTATTTTTACTTTTATTCAAAAGCATACTAAGGTTGGTGTTGAAGGTTGGTACCCTGTTGACACGAGCGTCTTCAAAGATAAAAACCGCCAAATAATCACCGCTGTTTAGTCGCATTTTGAATTATGATCCTTGATTGCTAGCTTATCCATTTTCCATCTGAAAGGTATGTTGAAGTCAGTTTAAGATGCGGATTTTTGTAAAATGTAAATATATGTTAAGAGCGTACTCCATGTTTTATTTAGTTCTTGTTCCTGAGATAATACCTTCAGTCCCCTTGAATGTTCCTTTTTTGGCCATTTGTATGAATACAGTAATTTAAATGGTCACCTACTTGTACTTTTATGAATGCAAATTTCCTCTGATGTTTATTTTGTCAAGTGTTCCTTCACAATAAGTTGGCTGTGCCCCGTTGATGTTCTTATGTAAGTCTTCTGTATTTTGTCATAATTCATATGAAAGATTTGCAGGAACAGCGTACCATTAGGCAAATTTCAAAATTTAGATGTAGTAGTCTTCAGTAAACGCAATGTTTTACCGGTTTAGTCAACTATAGAGGCCGTCTTAATATCTCTCTGTCTGTTTATATCTTTTACAAAAGTATCCACAAAGGTAGATGACCATTTACCAGCAACTTGGAATCAGACTAAGCATTTCAACTTAAAATTGTTGACACTACAAATTATCAACCATAAGCCAAATTGATCAGAAACTTGTACAGAGTGGTATGCAGTATATATGTACATGTATCATATTGTGGGTTTTTCAGTGCATGGTTCTACTGGCATTGAATATATTACTGAATCTGGCATTTCTCATCATGGTTGCAGTATCGTGGCATAATGTATGTATAACTATATATATAAGATTTCTCCCTATGTTGGTCTAATTTTGCCCCATAAAAATAGGTCAGTATGACCAATCTGTAAACTTAGACACATTCTGATACCTTTACTCTAATCAATACTTCTTAGGGGAAATATAAAGACGAATTGCTTTGAATTCGAGATGGATTGAGAACACACGTTATATGTGATTCAAGGTCTATTTAAAAGTTTAAATTAATGTCACTTAACTGTTAAAATGTTAATAGCAAGCGGTCGATACAAATGACTAGTTTGTGTTGTGTCTTTTCATTTTTCCTCCTTGGAATTATTTAATTTAAGGTAATTCATCAGTTTGTTAATTAACAAAAGGAAAATCTGATACATTTTGTTAATATATTAGGGATGGTGAAACCACATATTAAATATTTTAAAATGATGGAATATCTAATCGACTTAATGATATTTTATGCAATGATTGCAATGCACTAGAGAACATCTATCGACAAACAGAAACAATTTTACGCTCTTCTTATAGTATCCAACTGGCAATGTGACGGGTGCCGTTAACAGAGCAGGACATTCTTACCCTTCCAGAGCACCTGATGTCGCATTCTGTTTTTTATGGGAGTTTACATAGCTAGTTTTTTATTTTCTGTGGTCTTGTTTTAATTTTGTTTAGTTTGTTATACATTTTTATTCTCTTAGTTATATGTGTGTCCTTGCCACGATTGTTTGTTGTTTTCCATGTTCATGACTTCGTCTTTTACGTTGAATTCGAGTTTCTGGACTTTTCCCGATGGTTTTTTAGCTTCGGTGTTCTTTTACCGATATTTGCGTTTGATGTAAATATAGACGCTCAGCTACTCTGTTATATTCCCAAGATAATAATCTTCTGAATTACCAGTGAAGATAATAAAAAAAATCTTTCCTGCTTATATTATTAAAAAAATTCTAAAGGTTTTTTCTTAAGCTAATTCAACTAAACAAAGGTTTACAAAGATGTCTTTCTGGTATTAGGTACGAATACGGTTTATTGGATAAAGTGAAGATGGTACCACTCTTAAATGCCAGAATTGTTACCAGAATCTGCAATGCTGGAAGATTCTAGAAATACAGTACTGGACAATTATTTTTAATCAAAACAACGATCTTTACTAGAATCTTCCAGAATCGTTCACAATTAACAATAATGGCAGATTCTGGACCGATACTAGCAGATTCGGGACAATACTGGTATTACTAGTATTGCAGATACTGGAAGATTCTAGAAGATTTTAAAACACCGGAATTCTCTATATTAACCAGCGGAGAAACACGGATACAACCGTCATATTCCTAACTTGGTACAGGATTTGTATCCTTGTGTCATTTTGTGTAATGTTCAATTGCAATGTGTCGTCTTTATATTTCGACATTACGGACTTGTCCTACTGTTTTGTCGCTTTGTTAAACTTTTGCCTTTCTATAAGAAGACACTACCGCATGATCCAGTAAACGTAACAATAAAAATATAGTTTATAACAGTAATCTGAAATTAAGATTGATTCATTCGCTGCAATAGTTTTTATTAATTTTTGTAGAACTATCCATGTACCTATGAGCTGTACTGGTATGAAGTATTCGTAAGTATATATATAATAATTAAGGTATTGAGGAACAGTTACAGACACTTTGAATAATAAACGAAGAAAATGAAAAAAATATAAACCATGGAATACCAAAGAAACGTCAAAGTAATGTTAATATAACCATGATCTATTTTATACATTATTACACCTTGTCCTACATTTTATATTCATTTGTCGTCAAATCGGCTACTGTATTGATAACTTAGTGATGTTGAATTTAAAATGTAAGTTTACGCTACAATATTGTAATCATTACCCCTAGACATGAAGGTTTACCTGTATTTTACTGACAACTTCAACTAGGTATAGACGATATGTGGAGGTAAGCCATATTTTTATAGGTGGAACCACTATCGATTTGGATGTAGTTAAAAAACCACAAATCCGTAGATTGAAATTGGCATATAATGGACAGTCTAGTGTCTCAATGCACAAAATAAATTGTTAAAAGATACAGAAATTACTGTAGACATCTGCATGAAGTTTTGTAGAGATAAATTTAAATATTATCGCAATAGATATGCTCAATGCTGACAAAAATTCGCGGTTGTCTTTAAATTACTTGTCTACAGTACTCCTTCTCAAGTTTTCAAGAATTGTCCTCATTTCCAGGCTTTGGCCTTATGATCTGTCGGCTTTACTTTATTGCAAATTGTAGTATGTTAGAGACCGCCTCGGTGGTCTCGTGGTAGCGTGCTCGCCCCGAGTGCGGAAGGTCGCGGGTTCGATCCCCGGCCGGGTCAAACCAAAGACATTAAAATTGGTATTTGCTGCTTCTCCGCCAAGCACGCGGCATCTAGGAGTAAGAGCAAAGACTGGTCCGCTCGGAGTCAGTATAATGTGTCCGAGTGAGGTGATATGTCTTCCTGCGGACAGTTACCTCGTGAGCTAGCACATTAAAAATCCGACTTAGCGTGTCGGTCTAGTACAAAGCAGGGATCATATTCATTATCATATCAACATGTTCTCGTCCTGATATGCACCTGGTTGCCACTGGACGTTAAACAACAATTCATCCATCCATCATTTTTTAGATGTCAAATAATGTGCCAAAGACACATACAATTGATTTCTATTTGATGAACGAATATGGTATGACATGACATAGACATGGTATACCGGTATCGGCTACTTATTATTTTCAAACGTCGCATAGATCTGTAATTACAAATGTATCTATAATATCAGATCAGTTCCAACGTTTATGCTATTTAACATGATTTTTAATTATAATCATATAAATTTTTTATTTCTACTTCCATAAATTACTGTTTAGAATTTAATATCTTTAACAAAATAAAATAACGCTATTGAAAATTAAAATGCATAAAACATATCTCAGTCTACAACGGCTCATTCATTTAATTGTTTTATGAATGATCATGATTTTAAAATGTCCGCGGTATTGAACAATTCTCTCATCGCGATCCGTTCAGATATTGTTTATTTTAGTAGTGTATCTTTTGCAGTTTTATGTTTGTCCGTAGGCTTAAGGAAAGGGTTTGAAACTCTTTTTAACCACTCATCACATCTTTTGGGACTCTCAAAAGTCATGAACCTGTCCAGTGGATTTGTTGTCTAATTTGTTTTGGAATTAATGTGTGTGTAACAAATAATTTTTGAATTTGTACATATATATTATTTTTATCTTTAGAGATGGGGAGTTGTTGTGGGGAGCTATAATACTTTCGCATTCAATGTGTTATGCGATGGTTTACTTTCTCTTATTACAGAGTTGTACAAGAGAATTAGAAGAAACATCGGGCATAGCGATAGGCATGTTTGTAATTGAATTTATTGTGCAGGTAAAATTATTATGAGAATGATAATGCAGCGTGTAGAATTAAACACAATGTTTCTGTCTTCGAATCTAACGTTAAATCTCAATTCGACCTTGGGCTAGAAATCCTCTTTCGTTGTGATCCATGTTATATGGAGCTACATTGTCCATGCTTCATGTTTTAAAATTGTAGTGCAAACCGCTTGTGTTTCTTAACAAATGTGGTACAAATAACAAACATGAATATACTGTATAATTATTTTAATTCAAAACTATGATAATGGGCACAGCAGTTTGTTGAATGGATTTTTGGAATTTTGAAAGTTGTAATGCTAAATTAGAGAACTTCATCCGCATCATATCCAAGTCTGAACTAATTAGAATGTAGTTCCATATAAATACCAAATCATTAAGTTTTCTTAATATTAATAAGTACTTCTTTTAATTTGAGTTATCTACATTTATTATACATGTGAGTGTATGGGTTTTTGCTTACATGTATTGGTTCCGGGATCCATCCAGCTGGCAGGTGACAGGGAATTTTGAAGATAAAATAATTCTCTACAATTGATTTACAAAAAATACTATCTTGATAATTTTGTCTTTATAATATTTGCATTACACTGTTAAGTAAATACTTTTTGGTAAGGGCATTTTGAGTTTATCAATTGCATAACATGTAATACTTATTAATTCACCTTCAAGTAATTCATTAATTTATCAAATTTTTGGTTCAGATGAACAAGAAAATGTAAAAAGGAAAGGCTGCTAAATACAGACCAATCAGTTGTCGTCATCTAACCGACACACACAAAAAAAACAACACAAACAACAAAAAGAAAATTAAAAACCAATTGCAGATTTGTTGATAACAAAAAGGAGGTTTAAAATGTAATTGTTGGTTTTAGAGCATAGCTAAGCTTTCAGCGATTGCAAAAATATATGGTTCTATATACTTTTGATTGAAATAAGGGAGGTATTATGCTACTTCCCATATTACAAATATCACTTCTGGTTTGATATGATAGGTAATTTCACAATTGCTAAAAAAATATATGGACTGCTAGTTTGAATAACTAAGAAAAATGTTTATTTCTGGTTAACTAAATGTTTGTGATGAATTATACTGTTTTGCACTGTAAACATCAAAAACGTCATTAATGTGACATTATAAATTGACTATTCTAGACGTTTTCATGTGCTGTAACATTGTCACGTTAATTAACATTCCAATATATTCAAAACGTCTACAGAAATAATAACGTTGCCAGAAATGACGTCATCAAAAGTAGTGCCTGAATTTCACGCTTTCAATAACTTTAATTGCTTTTAAAATCTGAAAAAAACTTATAAAGTATGAAAAAATGCAAAATACGTAATATAGGTCATGACCTTGACCTTCGACCTTGTGACCTTTTTCAAGGTCATTGGTCGCTGAGGTCATTACAGAAGACCCCATGCCATTATTATGTACCATCGTCAAGTTATAAACGAAAAACCTTAAGTTTGAACGTTCTATGCGCAATTACTCCCAAAAGATGACGTCATACAACTTTAACTCAAATGTAACAAAGTTGCGTATCAATGTTCTAAACATTTCCACCATTACATTTCCTTGGCTACCCACAACCATTTCAGAGGAGTAGTGCTAACAAGCAAATGTCAAATAATAGAACTTGACCTTGACCTTTGACCTTGATGCCAATTTGAAAGTTATCAATCCTTGATGTCAGAACAAAAGACCCCATTCCTTTATCATGTACCAACTTTTATGCAAATATAACAAAGCTAGGTCTCAATGTCCTGAACATTTTCTTTATTACATTTTATCAGCTATCTTTTACCGTTTCAGAGGAGAAGCGATAACAAGCAAAAGTCAAAATTTAGAACTTGACCTTGACCTTTGACCTTGATGCCAATTTAAAGGTTATCAATTCTTGATGTTAAAACAAAAGACCCCATGCCTTTATCATGTACCATTGTTGAGAAATAAACGAAAAACCGAAAATTTAAACGTTCTAACGGCAATTACGCCTAAAAAATGACGTCATACAACTTTTATGTAAATGTAACAAAGCTAGGTCTCAACTTCCTTAACATTTTCCCCTTATATTTTATCAGCTATCTTTTACCGTTTCAGAGGAGAAGTGATAACAAGCAAAAGTCAAAATTTAGAACTTGACCTTGACCTTTGACCTTGATGCCAATTTGAAGGTTATCAACCTTGATGTCAGACCAAAAGACCCCATGCCTTTATCATGTACCATTGTTGAGAAATAAACGAAAAACCGAAAATTTAAACGTTCTGGGGGCAATTACGCCTATAAAATGACGTCATACAACTTTTATGTAAATGTAACAAAGCTAGGTCTCAACTTCCTTAACATTTTCCCCTTATATTGTATCAGCTATCTTTTACCGTTTCAGAGGAGAAGTGATAACAAGCAAAAGTCAAAATTTAGAACTTGATCTTGACCTTTGACCTTGATGCCAATTTGAAGGTTATCAATCCTTGATGTCAGACCAAAAGACCCCATGCCTTTATCATGTACCATTGTTGAGAAATAAACGAAAAACCGAAAATTTAAACGTTCTGGGGGCAATTACGCCTATAAAATGACGTCATACAACTTTTATGCATGTAAAAAAGCTAGGTCTCAACGACCTTAACATTTTCCCCATTATATTTTATCAGCTATCTTTTACAGTTTCAGAGGAAGAGCGATAACAAGCAAAAGTCAAAATTTAGAACTTGACCTTGACCTTTGACCTTGGCCTCATTTTACTTGTTAGGGGTCGTGGACCCTAAATACAAAGTTTCATGTTGATACCTCAACTCTAAATAACAATTTATATAATACACCAAAAGTGAAAGTCTTTTGAAGGGAAATAACTCTCATATGGAGTCTCCGGATAGCTTTGGTCAAAATTTATCAAATCATCCTGAGGATATAACGAGCAATTTGGTAAAATAAATTAGTCGGTTTCTTATGCGGTTGCGACGTATAAGTAATAACAAGAAAAACAGTGTTCGGGGAGGTAACTCTTACATGGAAAAGTTTTTGGTTACGCGGTGTCAGTTTCAAAAGCATATTAACTGTTCGATATCATATACCATATGTCTTAGCGACATCTTGCGAAACAAAAACACAGCGAAGGAAAAAAAATTAGGCAGAAGAAAAAAAATAATAACTAGAAAGACAATTGTTCAGAGAACAATTGCAAGGTCTTTCCCTTGTCAAATTGCTATTAAGGCTATTAAGCATGAATGTTGACCTTCTATTTTGACATGTATAGTCAAAATATAGGACTGTGTCACAATGACCTTGACCATTGACCTTCGATTTTGACCTCTACAGTTCTAAAATAGGGTCCTGAGCATAAATATATATGGTTGCTAGGTACTTTTCCATCAGTTGCTAAGGACTTTGTCAAAGACGTTGACCCTTGACCTTCCATTTTGACCTCTACGGCTTAATAATAGGGTCCTGAGCATAAATATGTATAGTTGCTAGGTACTTTTCCATCAGTTATTAAGGACTTTTTCAATGACCTTTATCCGTGACCTTCCATTTTGACTTCTACAGCTCTATAATATGATCCTAAACATAAATATATATGGTTGCTAGGTACTTTTTCATCGGTTGCTAAGGACTTTTTCAATGACCTTGATCCTTGACCTTCAATTTTCACCTCTATAGTTCTATAATAGGGTCCTGACCATAAATATATATGGTTGCTAGGTACTTTTCCGTCGGTTGCTAAGGGCTTTTTTGATGACCTTGATATCTGACTTTTGACCTTGGTACTAAAATGTAGATCTTTTGAAACTGATCTTTTTTTGTATTAACCTTTTCTTCATATCTATAATGGTTTTCGAGATATAGTGTAAAATTAACATGAGTCAAGGGCATTAACTCCTATAAGGAGTCATCGTACAACTTCAGACCCATGAGACAAACTTAGATCTTGACAAGATAAACATTTTCCCCAATATATTTCATCAGCTATTTGTTACGGTTTCTGAGTTATTCTCATAACAAGGTATAAGGTCAAAGGTCAAGTGCGACCTTGACCTTTGATCTTGGGGTCATTTTGAAGAATAAGACATTTGATGACTATTGTTGAAAGTCCCAAGTCTCTATGACTAACAGTTTATGAGTTTTGACCATGTACGCGTTTCGTCAAATATTCAAGGGCCAGTAACTCCTATAAGGAGTCAATAAACCAAGTTGAGCGAAACATGACAAAGTTGCGTCTTGCGAAGATGAACATTTTTCCTTATATATTTGATCAGCTATTTGTTACGGTTCCTGAGTTATTTTGGTAACAAGGGTTTACGGTATTTTGACAGATAACTCTGTATGGAAAAGATTTCGGCTTCGCGGTGTCAATCCTGAATCCGGTTTATCATTCCAAACCAACTGGTGAAATATCATTTCGATATGTCGCGAAATTAAGAAAATTCTTGACATCGAAGTTGGCGGAAAAGAAGACAAAGAATAATAATATGAACTAGAAAGACAATTGTTCAGAGAACAATTGCAAGGTCTTTCCCATGTCAAATAGCAATTAAGCCTATTAAGCATGCCTGTTGACCTTCTAATTTGACTTGCATAGTCAAAATATAGGACTCTGTCACAATGACCTTGACCTTTGACCTTCAATTTTGACATCTACAGCTCTAAAATAGGTCCCTGAACATAAATATATATATGGTTGCTAGGTACTTTTCCATCAGTTACTAAGGACTTTTTCGATGACCTTGACCCTTGACCTTCCATTTTGACCTCTATGGCTCTATAATATGATCCTGAACATAAATATATGTGGTTGCTAGGTACTTTTCCATCAGTTACTAGGACTTTTTCGATGACCTTGACCCTTGACCTTCCATTTTGACCTCTATGGCTCTATAATATGAGCCTGAACATAAATATATATGTTTGCTAGGTACTTTTCCATCAGTTGCTAAGGACTTTTTCAATGACCTTGACCCTTGACCTTCAATTTTCACCTGTAGTTCTATAATAGGGTCCTGACCATAAATATATATGGTTGCTAGGTACTTTTCCGTCGGTTGCTAAGGCCTTTTTTGATGACCTTGATATCTGACTTTTGACCTTGGTACTAAAATGTAGATCTTTTGAAACTGATCTTTTTTGTATTAATATTTTCTTCATATCTATAATGGTTTTCGAGATATAGGATAAAACTAACATGCCTCAAGGGCAGTAACTCGTATAAGGAGTCATCGTACAACTTCAGACCCAATGAGACAAACTTAGATCTTGACAAGATAAACATTTTCCCCAATATATACTGAACCGCAAAAGAAACGTCGCACAAAATGACATGTTCACATATATTTATTTCAAAGTGACATTTATATATTTTAAATTAATTTTTACAAAATTTAATGAATGATTTACAGTCTTTTGGTTACAATGTTCACAAAAACGTCACAATTGTCGCAACGTCACATGTTTTCAATGCTGTGCTCCCACGTCCGTCAATAACGTGTATGTCCTCCACCGGCACCAATTACTGCGGCACATCTTCGGTACATGGAGTTGATGAGCCGATTAATAAACGCCATCGGAATACGTGCCCATACTCTCTGAAACGCTTGTGAAAGTTCAGTTGCAGTTGTCGGACTTGGCTGCTCATTATTCAACCGTCTTTGAACTTCGTCCCATAAATGTTCAATAGGGTTTAAATCTGGACTCAAAGCCGGCCAATCCATAACATTAATGTTATTCTGCTGTAGGAAATCTCTTGTGGCTCTTGCGGTATGCGCACGTGCATTGTCCTGTTGGAAAGTCTTGTTTTGATGACGTGCGAAATGGGGCTGAACATGGGGTGTCAAGACTTGGTCGATGTAACGGGCAGCTGTTACGCCATTTCCTCTGCCTGGGCCAAGGTTCTGAAAGATGACTGGACCAAGTTTAACGTTAAGGCCGATTCCACCCCATACCATGATGGTAGGTCCTCCCCACGCGTCTGTTTCCAGAATGCAGCTGTCTTCGTAACGTTCCCCGCGTCTTCTCCACACTCTGGTTCTGCCATCGGCTGTTGAAATGCAGTAACGGCTTTCGTCAGAGAAGATGATGTTACGCCATTGTCGATTTCGCCAATTCTGTCGCTGAGTGGCCCACTGAAGACGAGCTTGACGGTGTCGAGGAGTAAGAATAGGTCCTCTTGCTGGACGGCGACATCTCATGTTTCTAGCAGCTAATCGCCGACGAACCGTATCATCACATATGGGTCGTCCATGTGTTCCAACAGTGTTTCTGGCAGTTTCGGCAGCTAGGGTGAACCGATTCATCAAATGGTGACGAACAATGCCTCTATTCTGTCTAGGGGTAGTGACTTGGGTCTACCACTCCGTGGACGGTCATTTGTGCTGTTTGTTGCATTGTACCGTGTCCGTAGACGTTCAATTGTTCGAACAGCACAGTTGAAGTCGTTGTCAATAACTCTGGCAGATTGCCCAGCATCCAATCGACCAATGGCCTGTTCTCTCTGTTGTGGAGTCAGACGTGGCATAGCTTCTGTGTCAACACTGATACTAACACTCTTTAATTTTCTCCTGCCTTTTATACCCATAAAGGAGCATGAATTTCACGAACATTTAAGATTTAAGAAAAATTACCGCCAAGTGTGTCCCACGAGCGGTTTTAGGTACGGTCGCTCTACGATATCAACTGAAAATTATTCAACCGAAAATTTAATTCACAGGTAATTTAATCTTACCTGGTGATGTAATCGTAATACTGATTATATAAAAATCATTAATTAATATTTATTTTGAATTTTGCCAACATTTTGAAAAAGCGACGTTTCTTTTGCGGTTCAGTATATTTCATCAGCCATTTGTTACCGTTTCTGAGTTATTCTGGTAACAAGGTATAAGGTCAAAGGTCAAGTGCGACCTTGACCTTTGGCCTTGGGGTCATTTTGAAGAATAAGACATCTGATGACTTTTGGTGAAAGTCCCAAGTCTCTACGACTAACGGTTTATGAGTATTGATCATGTACACGTTTCGCCAAATATTAAATAGTTTTTCATAAACAACTTGATAATGGTATATAGTAAAGGCACCGGGTCTTTTGAAATAAGACCAGGGACCATTGACCTTCAAAAAGATCAAAAGGTCAAAGGTCAAGGTCATGTCCTAGATATTGAACTTGGCTTTGAAACAGTTTGTTCATGGTTTTTAAGACTTTTTCACAACATTTTAAGGTAAAACAAGACTTACTAGGGTGTCATAATACTCTCCATAATCGAATGGAAAGACCTTTCTGTAATTCGTATGATTATTATTATTATTATTATTATTATTATTATTTTTCTTCCTTTCCGCCAACTTCGATGTCAAGAATTTTCTTCATTTCGCGACATATCGAAATGATATTTCACTAGTTGCAATTGTTCTTTGACATTAATGGAACAAAAGAAGCCAAATTTCAGCTAAGGAGATCTACCATGTGCAATACAAGGAATGAACCCTTAGTATTTCTATTATTTTTGAATTTTGCTAAATACTGGTAATTTCTGTAACAAATCAATGAATAATCATGTCAGACAAGTCTGACGACTGGGGTGGCGAATACCCTCGGGGACCTAGGGTCCACCAGCATAGGCATCATCCCAGGAGTTTCAAAATATCAATCCAAAAGATACTAATATTAGATAGAGTAAATTTATACTATGCTGTATACGACGCATTTCAAGGAGTTACCGAAGTTAGTAAAAGCAAGTACATCAAAATACCTGCAATTGTTGTTAAAAATATCACTTAATTTGTAAAAGATAAACCTATTTGTCGTTCAATTGACGTTCAAAGTGAGCTTTATTTAAAAGTCGCATGCATGCTGCAAGCTTGAATTAATATTTAAAAGTCCGAAAATAAGAATTTCGTAAGAATAAGCCTAGCTGGTATAGTAAATATTCTTCGGGCTGTGCACCCTCATGTAGGATTTTACTACTCTTGCTGCATGCCCGTAGCATGGAATAAAGATACTAGTATATACGTATTACGGCACGCAATGTAAGTATCGATAACTGTATGGAAGAACCAATGACCAACAAGAAATATAGGCAATTAGTTTGCTCCATGTCACTAGTCTAGTTCGAGGGACAGGTTTTATCTTTATCATATACTTAGTACTTAATATGTTGGTGCTTGCATATGTTTAACGCCTGGAAGTAAACAACCCATATTTGCACAACCTAGGTTAATAACACATCATGCAAGTGTTATTCGAATATACCCATATCAGACCGAGGCAGTATAGGATAAACAGATTAATGCATGACATAATCCATATTGGACCGGGTATAATCACGTGATGATAGCCAGTCCCATATGGACATGCTGAATTATGTCATGTTTTAGTCTATAACTAACTATATACTGCAGTTAAGTATTTTATTTCACCGCTTTTAGCAGCAAATACGAAAAATATTAGGACTTGGGTTTTGTATCTCTTCCACTAAGGATAAAGGATTACCCATTACCCATGGCTAGATGTGCTAATTTTATCTTTCAGCGAAGTGTTAAGACGTCCAAAATTAAGATAATAAAATTACAAAAATTAAAAAAATTACAAAGAATCTGTTCCACAAACTGCGCTTATAGACAGTAAGGTGCTACAAAAGGTAAGAGTACTGATTTGTAAACAGACACCACCAACCTACCAGAATTTAGGAGACTTGTTAGAAGCCTTAAAAAGTGGTTTGAATTACAAAAACAAATTCACTTCACTATTACAAAAACATTTACAATAACGATATCATCATTGTATTTTTTTTATATTTTTATTTCTTTAAAAGGTGTTCACTCTCATTTTACATGACAGAAGCCATCAGTATTTGTTGACCACTGACGGAAATAGTAATAATGAACAGACACACCAAGGACTTTTTAAAACTGTGTATTATTTGATATTTACCAAAACGTGAGTACACCTAATACACTTTATGGATTGTGTTTTCAATTCCTGTTGAAATCATCACTCCAAAAATTAATGTTCCTCATAACGAATTGATTGGCTGTGTGACGAGTTCAGTAAACGAAGAAGGAAATGCTTATCCTCCCGGAACATTGTATGTCATTCCAGGTTTTTCGTGGAAGTTCACCTTGTTGCAGTTTCTTGTTGGTACCATTTTACTGCATGTGACAAAGATGTACAATATCCTTTAGATTTAAAAAAATAAATAGGACATTCTTATTTTCGATTAACAGAAGTTCAAAAGAAACAAATGCGTTTAATGTTTATGTTTTTATTTTATTCACCCTAACCAGATAGTGTAATTGCCATATTATGGAGGTATTTTTTTTATAAAATATAATTATGTTTGTCTTATGATTTATCTTCTGATATTACTGATGTGTTCTTGTATGTATAATTATATAAGTGTTATGTTGTTGTGAAGTTGTAATTGCGGATGTCCTGCAGGAAGCAGAGACTGTTTACTTTTCCGGGTCCACGTTGTTCATGTTTGTTAGTTTTTAAGTGTAGTGTTTGTATTGTTTTGGTCTTGTCTTCGTTGTTTCCTGGAGTTTGTCAGTTGTTTTTAATTTTACCTTCCTTCGAATACCCCTTTGGTATTTCTTGATTTTATTCTCTTTTTTATATAAAAAAGAAATATGAAGAATAAAATGAGATACTGATGTTTAGTAAATGTCAATAAACAGTCTCTTATACGACATAACATGGAAAGAAGACAATGGTATTGCATTTTCGTTTCGTGTTGCAGGAACATATTTAAAGATTATCCAAGGTTTAAACTGGTTATTGTAGTGTATTTTTTGGCTAGTTTGTTCATGGTGGTAAGTGCGTTTAGTCTTAAATTTATCAAAGAGGACAAATATACCTAAGGAACGATCCAGAAAAACGCAATCCATTGAGACAGACAAAACCCGGACAAATGAACAACCACACGCACAGCAAATATGTATCAAACTATGTATCTTTAAAAATACAGTATTGACATTTGATTGGTTATCAGCAGTTAAAAATCAGACAGACATATCAATACTTTCAGACAGCAAAATAATCGAAAACAAATTAACGTACACAGATTGAAGACAAAACAGAACGATCTGTTTGGAATTCAGAGGACCCAGTGTAGTAAGCAGTAAATACGCAGTGCTGATAAATATCGAGTCCGATATATATGTTTAGCGGTAATTCGTATATATTTCCTTTGATCGTTTTGCCGAATATTTTCGAGTATCACATGTAGGCTGTATCACTAAAAACATTAGGCAATAAACTGTGTGACGTAATGCAGAAAATCGTTCTTTGAAAATGAATTAAGAAAAATATCGATGACACGTCGTCAATTTACGCAAATAGTAAATATTTTCTTTTTCATTCATTGTCAAGAATGGGTTTCCAAAAACGGACACATATACCTAAGGAACAATCAAAGAAACGTAATCCATTGGAAGACAAATGAACAACCACAGGCACAACAAATAAACACAGAAAACTAAAAAACAATGAACAACACGAACTCCTATAAAAACCAGGAGTGAACCCAGGTGCTCCGGAAGGGTAAGCAGTACCTGCTCCGTATACCGCACACGTGGTGAAGTTTAACAAAGTCAATCCGGGGGAAGTCACAAATCGGTGGAGGCAGATGAAATGTTACGACAGTGGGAACAGGTCCACATGATCTTAGATATTGGAACACTGTAATGGTCAATCAATTCATGATGACGACCGTAAAATTTCCTAAGTGATGACATCAACTTATCCCTGATAAAACCCTGGTTAAAAAGCTTTTGTGAAGCAGTAATCCTCTTTGTCGAAAGTCAGGGTAACTCATGCATGCCCTTGAAAATCAGATAAACCGAGAAACGTAGACACCATATGCAGGCGATGCTGGTATATTGCTACTCAAGAAGGGAAAATTAACAATAAGAAAGTTGAAGTCGTCACGTTTGTCATAAAGTTTTGTCTTCAAATGTCCCTCATAGTCTATTTCAAGAAACAAATCCAAATATGAGGCGGACTTTGGTGTATCTGTAGTACCCTTAATTTCAAGCTCACTGGGGTAGATACGATGTAGAAAGTCGCGGAATTTGTCGTTATTTAACGACAACACATCATCTATACAACGAAAAGTGAAATTAAAGGATTTGGCTAGTTTCTTTTTGTTTTCAAGTAGTAACCCTTGAATGAAGTCCGCTTCATATGAGTACAGAAACTGATCGGTGAGGAGAGGAGCACAGTTGGTTCCCATTGGAATGCCGATTGTTTGTTGAAAAATTAGACTTGAAAAATACTTTGATGAACTAGTTGCTTTAAGCGATCTTTTAATTGAGAATGTGGTATGGTAGTATAGAGTGTAGAAAAGTCGAATATTTTATGCCGTTGCATGTGACCAAAGATTTTGATTTTAGAAATCGAAGTAAATTTTTGGAGTTTTTAAGAATCCACATCTGATTGACGCCACTGGTGGAATATGATATTTCACAGTAATTCTGAATGCCATCTTTAATACATGTCAATATGAATGTTAAAATCTTTGAAAGAGGTCCAAATTATGTCACGCGCAAATGATTGGTCAACCGCATTACAAACTGCTTCCCCTATGAAAAATAGTGCAAATTAAAATTAGTCTAAAAAGTGAATTTTTTCAAGAAAAAAGCATTACCGATAAACAGAATAATAGATAGTTTCGTTTTTGATACTGACTGTATTATGTGGAATATCTAAGATCGCCCTTCGGGCTCGTCTAGATATTCCACATAATATATTCTGTATAAAAAAGAAACTACCTATAATTTTATATTTATGTGATTAAGGCGATATTAGTAAAATACTTTTATGACAAACTCCATAAAGAAGCTTTAAGAAGTTCTAATTTTTACGTGTAATCACAAGAACGCTCAAATTTTATCGGAATAGATGAAAAATGTTTTTCTACTCGTGACACGAATCGATTAATAAGTAAACTTACATAATATCTTTATTTTTTTAGTATGCCTTGTCCCTCAAAAAAAAAATACGCTCATCATTAATATGTTTTATTCTTTTCAGCTAGTACAAATTACCTTCATTGTATTGGATTGTTTCTATGGCTTTACGTGGGTGTTAGACAGAAAATGGATAATTAATGTTTTGTCAAATTTGTATGAAGACGACATGAATTTGGAACTGCTATTTAACTTTTTAAGGACTGCTCTACTAGCACTTTTGCCTGTTATTTCTATAAATAGATTTGTTGGAATTTTCGGACTTTTAAGGAGTCGACCAAAAATAATATATGTGGTAAATATATAGCATTATTACAAAAATATAAAATTTCTGGAGTTTTGTTAGAACATATCATTTTAGTGAATAGTATTATACTAATTCAGCAAATGAAAACGGGGGAGACTAGAGTATAAGGAAAAGTGAAAACTGCAGTATAGGGAATATTCACCGCAAAGATTTGCAAATTTAATATGTATACATATAGTATATGATTAACACTGTGAATGCTTTCCTATTAGATCTATATTTTTAAAGTTAGATACAATTTTAAAGCTCAACGGATCGATGTTACTGTTCCTACATGTATACGTACTTCCTAAACTTGTACACTGATGTATCGTATGTGTTTGTTTCTTGATTGTCATGAGTGATACCTTTGGCTTTCTTTTAATTTTCGTCTTTCCATCCTTGAGCAAATTGATTTTAAAGTTTTTTTAATTTGAAGTTTATAATTTATTTTCCAAATCAGTTTATTACAAATTTGTTTCCCTTAAAAACTATAGAAGGAAATAACGGAAGAAAATTATAAAACCAACAAAATTTGTTTGTAGAACACTGTTATATTGTTGCTGACATTGTCGTTATCTGTTATATTTGCGATCTTGGGAACTATTCTGTTATCACGTTCTGTAAGTATTGACGATGTCAGGATTTAAAGAAGTCAGATAATTTTAGCTAATTTAGTATTAGTTCTTACATGTGAACCAATATTACTGCCATTAGGTCAATGTCACTGCTGGTGGACTGTAGCCAGAATTATTGTCCTGGCATGATTCATTACTTAAATGCTTTTAAATTTTCCGTTCAAAATTCGACAAAACTTACCAGCAATTCCTTTTAATGCAGAGGTAACCCTTAGCTGAGTTTGGTTTCCTGTTTATTTTACAATTGTTTAGGTTTTTGATTTTTGTGCTTATTAATTCATCATTCTATTTTTAACCAGATTTAGAACATTTTGACCTCGAGCACTGTATTTTGTGATACATTTTATTTCAAATCATTTGTTCAAAGAACACGAAGCAAAAAAAGCAAACAAAAAAAAAAAAAAAAAAAAACAAATTCTAACAAATCAGCAATACAGAATGACTTTATCCTGCCAGTTCGTCACTGCGTTTGCAATCACACATGTAGATGACTAACAACAAGTGGTCAAAGTGGTAAAAGATAGCAACACCAAGAATACATTAGAATGAGAATAAATAACACTTTATTAACATATATATATATATATATATATATATATATATATATATATATATATATATATATATATATATATAGATCGCAACTTATAATTCATCAATGTCAAATTGTATATATCGTGTACACTCATAGTTAAAGTTAAAGCCTTTAAATCAACAGCTGACTACCTCCGAAATTTCAAAACGTCGAAACTTGCAGTTGTCAAGAAGTTTGTCTCGCAGTTTTTGCAGACTCTTGTAAATCTTTATAACGAAAAAATAAAGAAAACAAATAAGATAATATGTCGATTCTTAAAGTTCCTTGTGCGGCAAATAAGTAATTAAGCACCTATGCAACCAACTTTTCACTTGTTCTACTGGCCTTCTATCGATAAGTAGCATCCATCTTTGTCACTTTAACATGTTGGGTATAAATAACGATTAATATCATATCATTTTATGTATTATAAAAGACTGTAGGTTGTCCATCATGTAATGAAATTATAGTGGGCGTACCAGTTGCAGTGCTAATTGTAGAAATATTTATGCAGGTAAAGAATAGATCTTGTATTAAGTTAAAACACACACACACACATATATATATATATATATCAGGGCTAGAAACAGGAAATCTGCTACATGTTAACCAGATTCAAAACTTATATTGCAGTTAATTAAGTGAAGTGAAATATATTTCTTTGACATTCAGTTCCACAATTCAAAGTTTTAATATTACCTCTCTTAAACTCGAGTTATTTTTTTTAAAAAACGTTATTGACTGCAATGCAGCCTGGATTTTATGATTCATAGTAACTTGCCTAATGATTGGTGTGTAGAAAGCAATTGGAATAAAAAGCTCTATCTTGAGATACTTTTAGATTTTTGAAAAAAATTGTATTTGGATCTGTTCTAGAACATGTGTTTTTGAATCAGTGTTTTTTGTCGACTACAACACTTAGACACAATTCGTGGGTATGAATATCATTGAATATCAATTATCAACATGCAGTGGATATAATATGTACGTGGAAACTGTAATTTACTTTTTTGTGAACTTTTAATGACAGTAACAACTTAGCATATTCCATATTCATACTGTATCATATATTGTATGTCTGAAAAATATCAGCACTGTAAATTCGGAAATTATTGCGATGTTTTTATTATTGCGAAAAATGCGACAGAGTTGTAATCGCAATAATTTAAACTCGCATTTTAGAATTTTTTATATGAAGGAAGCGGGATTTCTCTCAATATCGGAAAAAAATCTAATCGCATTTTGGTCTAAAATGACAAACTTGCAATAATAAATGCACGCAATAATTCTGAATTTACAGTATTTGCTTTTACATTACATGAACCATTATTAGCACCTTAATTTTGTATAAAAATATCTTCATTGCAGAGTTGGTCAATTATTTTGAATGACAGAAGTTTCAAGTACATTCTGAATACACCAAAAGACGGTGATGATAGTACATTAGATAAGACAGGATTATTTGTATTTATATATTGGAAACTTTTTGAAAATGGGTAATACGGTTTTTGATTGACTGAAATATATTTTGGAAAAAAAAATGTTCCTTAATTTTTTTTTCTGAAAACATATCTGTACTACCATAATTTAAAACTCTGTATTTCAGAAGAATATATTATATATACTATTGAATTTAAATAATAACACTTTCTACGTAAAACGTCGATTCCTTGCAACCCTTTTAAGAATAGATATATACATTCATAGATATACAGCATAAACCCGAAACATCTTATTTTAAAATATATACCTCAATAAAAATGAAATATGTAATTTTTGATTTGTCTGAGATCGTCATCACTATATTTCGTTCTAGTAAAATAAATTATTTGATACCAATTTGAACGCATTGTATTGCACATTTTGACTCATTATTTGTACTCAAGCAAAAAATACTAAACACAAAAAGAATCAACAAAAAGTTGAAGTGAAAATTGCAAAAAGCTAAAGTGACCATTAGCGTAAATTTAAACCATCTACGGACAAAATTCAAAAGTTCTGTAACAGTAAATTCAAAGTCTTCATTTTGAGTTTTAAAATACTAACAACTGAGCTGATGATACCCTTGGGATAATGTTCAGATAAGGATATTCTATTTCTGAAGATAAAAAATTTAGCATGACAGGTATGTAGAGTTTTGAATATCATACCAGTGTTATGCATTTTAAACGTTTACATATTACAGCGTTCGTCGAAAGATACACATCACTACAAGAGTAGTTGAAATAGTAAGTCATTTTTCTTGAATTTAAAAATAGAAACATGTACATTATAATATAAATTATTGGTAAAACGAGTTCGATGACAATTGATCAAATTAATGTACAGGCACATATACTCTATAATCACACCTATTGTTTAAACAGGTTGATTGTTTGTTACTTTTTAGTTCCTTAATTAAATTTAAAAATTGGATATACTATCTCTAATGTATATGTGTAAAGCATTCGATGTTGACTATGATGACACGTCAATTTGGCCTTCAAACAATGATAAGATACCAAACTAATTAAATACACATGCATTGCGAATTTCTTTTATAGAAAGGGGTTGCACTGAACTTAAGTGCAAATAATAAAATGACTGATATTGTAGATCTTAATTTATATATCTGCAATATTTATCTAGCCGAATAATTGTTGCCAAATGCATCAAATTTCTATTTTGAAGGCGTTTCCTGTAACATTATTACAAAAATGCCCCTTCAAAACTCGCTAAACCTGTTTCAGGGAAATCTTGGAGTATAAATGACAGCATGAATGTATCATTTGTATTCAAAATAAGCAACAAATGTATTTTGTAAATTTGTCCAAAACAACGTTTTTGATTGACTTGCAAAACAGCATGCTTAAATGCAAAACGTCAAAAAAGGTAATCCAAATAACCGTCAGTTGACAGAGTTACGTACCAGGAATATGGTTCTAATTTTTAAAAACACAAAATAATAAATCCTGATTGATAAATAATAGTAAAACAACGTGTATAAATTTGTTGTAGATTTCGGCTGTAGTACTAGTAATACTGCTTACAATATGGTTAGCACACCAAGACATGTTTATGAGAGAAACGTTGCACGGCTCAATTTTGGATCTTTCGAGAGGAATAGTAATCACGTCTATTGTCATGTCAGTTCTGCTTGTTATTGTCAACCCCATAGCCATTTTTGCAGTTATAAAGGAAAGCCATATCATATTACTTGCAGTAAGTATACCATGTTTTGTATTTTTATACTTCAGTTTGATCAGACCTTCAACATTTTTTTTACAGTCGAGTCTCGTGACCAAAAAGGAGCTGAAGTTTTTTCTAGTTACGAAAAAGGGGGGGGGGGGGGGTATTTACTATAGGTACTTCTGGTAAATTCTAAAATTTCTGTTGGCAAAGCGGTAGTTTACACGCGCTGTCTTGACCTCCGTCTATTATGTATAGCATATATGTTTCATCTAAATCATATCGCTGAATTGTTTATACATGTATATGTGTAATAGCGCAACTCATAGATGTAGTCACGAATTTAATCAAAAATCATACAGGTACATCCACATGTATATTTATTGCGTCATATAATGAAATTATTGGTATAAAGATTAAATATTATGTATAAATTGTAGTGTAATGCATTAAACATGAAACGTATGCGGTTGATTTTTTCAGTTTTGGAATTATTTGTGACAACAATTTTCGAAATATCCCAATTTCAATATGTACATTGACTTATCTGTCCAGCCATTTTCATTTAGCACAAAATTCACACTATGTACTACTGAAAACATGGCTCAAAAAGCATATGATGGCACAATTGATGGCAGAAAATATGCCTCCGAGATAAAATAACAACGTTATTATCGTCAAGTTACAGATACACTTTAAATGTCACAGAAAGCTATTGAAATGACTTCAAATTCAAAGGTATTGTTTGTGGGAAATGTAAATATGCAAATTCCTACCATAATTATACGTCTAGTAATTCAAGCAATTCTATCTTATGTTACTTTTTGTCAGGGGTTCTGTCTGTAGGGCGGCGTTGACAGGTTCGTTATTATTTACCTTTACTGTACATGTTATCCACGGTTTTCTTTACAATCAATAGGTTTAGTCGTTAGATATTCATCAAACAATTTATTTTACATAATATAGGAGATATAAAATAGGAGAATATCAATACTCTTTTGTGTATTTTTAGAGTATTATCGGAGGTGCTGTATGTCTGCTAGGAGAACTGGTTGTACTTGGTTGTCAAGCTTATATTGAACATAAGGTATGATATTTGTCAATGTATAATGGAACTTACTGTCAATTCATTGACTACCTGAAAGCTGCAAGAAAATGTGTTGTGATAAAATGCTCTTTGTTAATACGTCATACACATTTATTTGTTTTTACTTATTTATATTTTTACTTAGATATAAAGGAAACTGATTTACAATGTAGATTCTTCACTCGGTATACCATCGTTTACTTTTTCATCAATGAATTACAAAACTTTCGATATGATAAGTTATAAAAATTAGGGAATAACAGTGTTCTTTTTGATGTTGTTCCTGCGTAAAACACAAATTGATTTACTTGGTGACGCTTTGCGGAGCAATGTAAACTGATATTTGCGACAGTAACATTGAGTTTAACGCGGGGACCACATCAAATACAACAATGTTATTCCCATTTTAATGCAATCTGATGAATATTGTTTTAAAAGTCTCAATTTATTGGTGAAAACCAAAATGCCCGGAATATTGCGTTTGCGAAGTTCGCGCAAATGATCGTCACGTCACTGATAGGCTAAAATAGAGAAATTGCTTGTTATATTCTGATTGTATTAGAATATGCGATCCGCCTATGTGGAGGTTGTTTTTAGTAGTTATTTTAATAGCGCGTCACTATCGAACTAACTACTATGCACACTGATGGTAGGTTCTCGAACACATTTTTTCCCGGATTTCTCAAAACAATTTCTTTTCCATTATGAATATAGCTAGTGGTCACACCACAGATCATTATGCAGGCCTTAATGTTGAATGTTTGTACACTAAGGGACGAGATCAAAAGTTCAATGTCGGATAAAAAACTTAATTCACATAGTTTTTTCACTGACCCCCCCACCCCCCTCTTAACTTAATTTGGGAAAAATTGATTGACCAATACGGGCATATTCAAAAATCGATGTCGGATAACAAAACTTGCAGTGATTTTTACCCCCCCCCCCCCCCCCCCCCCACCCCCAAACTATTTGAATTAAGTTTTTTATCCGACATTGAACTTTTGATCTCGTCCCTAAGAACGTCATATTGATAAGGCCATTATTGGTGTATATACAAATTAACTATCCTGTCCTCCAGTTTTTTGTGCTATTCTTCATGTAAGGTTGCTTATTAATTTGTGTTCCATCATTAATTTAGGGGCTATACTGTATACTTATTGACTGGTTACTATGTATCAGGAGAATAGTAAGTTCACTGTCCCCGAGGTACCAGTTATTGCCCCAAGGCATCACCGACGGCAATGGTTGGTATGGAGGATGTAATAATAAACTTATTATTATCCTAAGATGCAGTCAAAAAGTGTTTTATTATACCGAAAGTCACTTTACCTGTAAATAGTAGTAAACAATATTGATCAGTCAATAGTAGTGAAAATCGGTACGAGCCATTTGTTTCAGGCTTAAAAACTGTAAAATAATTGTCGTATGTTTATATAGAAAAGAAACAATGATGTATAAGTTTTTCGATCATGGATCATAATTATTTTCATGAGAGTTATTTATTTTAGTTAAATGAGCCTTCCATTAGTGTCTACATAACGTTTAATGTAGTGCAGATAGTTTTTCAGGTATAATATTAACATTAATATTTTCAAAAAGACAACGTTTGAAAAACACAAGGAATTTTACCTCTTAAGGAATTTCAGAATCTAAATTTAAAAAAAAATTAACAGCCTTCTGAATTAAAGTAAATTAATTGGTGATTCCATGTTCAATTTGTATGATGTAATTGAATGTCTTTAAAATAGGTCAAATACATCTTATTAGCAAACCAAAAAAGTACATTAGACAGACAAACCCGGGAAGATTAACGAACAACACAACTACAACAAATAAACACTGAAAACTTAAAACCAATGAACAAGAGAAAAACTCCTATAAAAACCAGAAGTGAGCTGAGGAGCTCCGGAAGGATAAGCAGTTCCTGTTCCGATTATGCACCGCCGTTGATTTCAAGAACGTCAATCTGGTGTCGTCACAAGTCAGTGAATGGTCAGGGAATGTTACTGTAGTGGAAACAGGTTCAACTTCATCTAAGCTATTAGAACATTGTAACGGTCAATCAGTTCGTGATGACGACCGTAACATTTCTTAAGTGACGCCAACAACTTATCCTTGATGAAACCTGGTTAAGAATATGTGCAATGTATGTGCAGTGTATGTGAAACCGTTTGTTGGATTTTCTTAACATCCCTTATTTTCAAATATCGGCAAAATGTTTCGATCGCAATAGAGAAAGGAAAGAACATTTTGTTCATCATTAAAATGAAAAATTACCATCCTTCAATTAGTCATTTGTTACAATTGGACAATAACATAAGGATATAAACATACAAACGTACAAGAATGAACGGTTTAAAACAATTCAAAAAGTAATGAAATAGTAGAACATATAAAGTGAAAAAAGTAGGACACACCAGGTGATTAAAGAAAACTACAAACAAAGTTATAAACTTTAAACAAACAAAAAACCAGGGGACATTAAAAACGTGATAAGAGTAAGTGTGTCTTAATAACAACAGTTCGCAATAAAAAAAACATTAAGGTACAACGTCTTATTACAATATTACACAATATATCTGCTCAGTATGAATTTCTGTTATCCATCTGAAGTTATACTATTAGTATTTATTTTTCAGGGTGTAAACATTTTTATATCGTACCTTGATATTAAAGAGAAAAAGCTATTTTCAAAAGTTGAAGACAAATCCATGACGTGGACTACAACGAATGAATTAGATGTTGTTTCTGTGAAGAGCGCATCAACTGTGGATAAATAACAGAAGACAAATGTCGTTATGAATCTAAACAGTTGATTATTTCAATGAAAATACCAAAATATGGATAATCAGTATCAGCGATGAAATACATGTAAACTTTTGTGAAACAAAGGTTAATTCCAGATATTACCTTTTAGTTTAGATTATTGTGTGAGGATATAAATAGAACATATAAATTAAACTAAAACACTCTTTTCTTACACAAATGTAGCAGATTTTGATAAATCTTGTCTGTGTTGTTTGTGTCATTTAAATAAAGTTATCGAACCAAATATAGGAAAGTTAAACTATGTTATCCTTATATTCCGACATATTTACATGCATTGAATAATAATAGTAATAATAGTAATGATGATAATAACCTTCTCAATTAGAGAAATTGAATATTACTTTGGCAAATTGGTCGTGATGAAATTGAATAACGAGATTTGATATACATTGATGTTCAATAAGAGTTCTGAGTAGAAATTAAAGGATACATGGGGAAAATGTCAACAATCCTAAATAGAAACGTCAAAGACGTACAACAAGTACGTTTTATTTGGTTATTGGTTATTGGTTATTCGTATTTTGAATGCCAAAAACAACGACCATCTGCTAATAACCAAAAGGAAAATTGAATAATGAAATGTAAATCGAATCTCCAAAATGAAACTCACTTTCTTGTCTGTTTGATATTTTAACTTTTAACAGCGGATAACCAATACCAAAAGAGGAAACATACTTGATTTACGAAAACAGAAGTCGTGGTACAACCTTCAAAATGGACGTACATGTATACCCACAGTATAGCAGTGACACCATGAAAAACAATCCATGCAAAATTCAGCCTACATTACACAATTTCAAATAAAATCATACTCCAAAAATACATAAACAGTACTGAGAATCGTAAATCCACTAACAAAGTGTCATGCTTTATGACAGTCGCGAAAAAACTTTCCAATTGCATCTGTGACATTGAATTGATTACAAAGACATACACACACCGTACAAATAAGTAAAACACAATCATTAACTCAATTCATATGACTCTTGAAATAGATCTAAAAGTGCCAACTTATGAGTTTTCGCTATAAAATGAAAGCTTGCTGAAGTCGCTAAATCTGCAATCAATACCCGAGTTTTGATACGGATTTCTCAAACCCCAAATCTGTAAACAGTCGAAGAAAAAAGTGCAAGTACATGTATATTATTCTTAAACGATCAAAGTTATAATGAACAGACAAATGATATTGAATGTGTCAATGATATATCGGTAAATATCATTAATGGCGTTTTAGAGAATTTAAAAGAATATAATTACTAGCTGTGAAAGATTTCAATAAGTGGTTCAGACAAGAAGCTTTTTAAGTGCATTTTCACCATAGGGTTCTATGTTATGTCACAATTCTGAAAGAGGACCATATGATAACAAACACTGCCAAGTGTGATAACTACTGGAAAAGCTGTACCCAAATTGTTGAAATTTTTACCTATTACGTCTGTTTGTTGTCAATATAATGGGATTCTATTTTACTGTCATACAAGTGAGAGGTTTAGCTAGCTATATAACCAAGTTGAATCCACCATGTTCTACATAAGGAAATGCCTGTAGTACCAAGTCAGAAATATGACAGTTGTTTTCCTTTCGTTAGATGTGTTTGAGCTTTTGATTTTGCCATTTTATAAAGGACTTTCGTTTTGAATTTCCCTTTGAGTTCGGTATTTTTGTTATTTTACTTTTTTCTCAGACAAGAAGAATATTTAATGATTTTTCCCATTTCTAAACTAATTTCATATTTGCTGAATAGTTGACTACCGGGTTAACACATATCTAGATGAGGACAATCTTTGAATCATTGCATCCAAGTCTGGTTCAAATTCACCAAGTGGTTTCGGATAAGATTTTTTAAATGAAACAATCTCATAGATTAAACATGCTAAAATAAGTTCGGCTTTGGCGGTCATCTTGTTTGACAGTCAATATCATTGGACACAGTTCTAAAGAAAGACCCACTAAGGACCTTTGCTGCCAAGTCTTTTCAAATTATTTCAGACAAGAAGATTTTTTAATTGTTTGCATCTGGCCATGTTGTTTCAAAAGTGATATCCCCCTAGCTTTAATTTTTAGTAACAACACTATATTGCTTGGTTGGAAATCAGGAATGCCGGACGCAAGGTCGGAGGCTACCAAAGGAACCACCTACCTATTTTTTTGTCACAATTGGTCCCGTTGCAGAGGAGAGACCTTCACAGGACAAAGGACGCCAAGTGGGAGCAATTACTAGTATGGGATAGATGAACTTAACAAGATTCACTGTAACGTTTTTTTTTTCACATTTTTGTAGAATGTGAGATTTTTTACTATAGCTTAATCGACTTAATTGTAACAATTTACAACAGTAAGAACGTTTTAACTTAAACACAAAGTACATTCTATAATTACATTTATACGACTCAGTTTACAGTTATTGCATACCCAGTTCTGAACTTATTAACTCCCTCACAGAGCACATGTTTTGTGTCACAATGTTACGTAGTTATGAACTCAATGTGTGGAGTAGAAATAAATATTTTTATGGGTCTCAAATTCTAATTTAAGTTTCTACATTGATAACAGTAACGTTTTATTCAACATTATTTACATATTTCTGGTATCGAAACAAGAGGGCTTTCTGATTTTAAGAAATATTAAGATTTGAATACCCAACCGTGATTATATGGAAAAAAAGTATATTTTATCTAAATTCCTTTAAGCCCCTGAATATCACATAAAATGTTTTACATTTTATTGTATAGAAATAAAATGACATATATAGAACACATTTATAACACATTTAAATCGCTATACCTAAGGTCAGATGTTATTGGTTATAAATCATCTCTCACTTCCTTTTTACTAGAGAATACATACCATAAATTAAACTAAATATATCAATAAATATTTCGCAGCCAAAATTGTAACGATCACAAACAACAGTAATCAGTTTTATTTTGTACAGCTATTTGACAATGGAGAAACTAAACATCACTCTGAAGTCGAAACAAATATCCGTTTCTTCTGGATTTTTTATATTGTCGTCTATGTTTGTTCGCGTAAGTATGCTTTAAATTATTATTATACTCAATTATAGACCGTTAATGTTTGGACGATATTTTTGCATTTTAACCGTCAACAACTCTGCATGTATGAAAAAAAAGGTTATGAACTCAAACATGTGGATTAAAATGGTTAATTCTAAACCTATTGTATTGGATTTTATGGTATTTTTTATAAACCGGAATGTCAGAGTATATAAGTAGGAGGTTTGGTTATCCATACACCAGATTTACCAAACAACTGTTGAGTGTCTGATTTAAGTCAGGGTACCTTGACCCTGTTATGTTTATGTTGGTGTTTTATGTTCCTTTATGTTGATTGAAGATCTACTCGACGCTGCCGAAAAATCAATATAGAAAAAATTACTTTACGCTTGCAGTTTTAATTTGGAACTCTTATCTTTAGAAATGTACACTTTATACATTTATAAATTATTATTGATTACTGATTGAAAAATCTTAAAACGCGTTGTAGAACTTGTCGTATAAAGGGTTTTACACCATATGCATATCGTTCATCGGACATCAAATATCGGCAAAAGAACACCGAAGCAACAAAACAGTGGGAAAAGTCTACAAACTCGAAGTCCAAGGAAAAGACAGTCCACAAAAAACAAACGCGACAAGGATACAAGTATAGCTAAAAGAATAAAAAAACGTATAATAAATGAGCAAAACTTGAACAAGACAGCACAGAAACAAAAGCACTAGCAATGTGAACTCCCATAAAAACCGGAAGTGCCATCAGATGCCACGGAAGGGTAATCATACGCTTTGATTCCAGAACTGATAAACTTCAACTTATATCAGATTACTTGGTACCTGGCTTTTTATTACGTATAATTTAGCACAGTTGCGTATTACAGTTTTAGAAAACGAGTCCAATATTATTTTCACTGTGTTGGTAACGATCATGTATCTACTGAGACAATCCACCAAAGTCCTGTACGGCAAACCTCAATCTTCCATGATTATATAATAGGAAAAATCTATGCATTTTTATTATAAATACACTGTATCACAGGTACGGATTTGCAACAGTAACGAAAATCTAAGATTGCTAATTCATTTAACGATTTTCAAAATATACGCAAATGTTCTCGTTAAACCTGTTTTTGAATTACAATCAATTCCACTTATATCTTAAACCTGTACCAAACCAATTGCAACCACTATGGTTAACCACAAAAAGGTATTACGCGACCTCAAAGTTCATGACTTTCCTAACTACCTGATTGCTCCTGCTTGTCTTCTCCATTCACTTATAGTCATGCTGGCCGTATTATTACTGGTGACCTAAGCAGCGTTACCAATACTAAATTGAAAGCCATCTTTTCAAAAGGTCCCCGATACGTGAGCCCAGCCTGGAAGCACAACATGAAAATACCAATGGAGGCATTTGAGGACTATTCCAGAAAATGGGCAAAGGAGGATAAGGAAGACGTTGTAACATTTTCAATCGGATCAAGTCGATAAATTTACTAATTGTTGCTCCCAATCGACGCCGTACAACGCCCATGAGTTCTTAAACTGATAACGCTTTTAGCAATTCCCACGTTCAACCAAGTGTTGCAAACCAAGGTGTCCATCTCACTCCAAAAATGTTAGGCTATTGATTGGAATATACACATTCTTCTGCATCTGCTTTGCTGATAAAACATATATCTAATTGAGTGAAATTTGTCAGAAATTGATACTTATAATTCTAATTTCGTAGTTTTTGCATATTGTTTATGATTATGATTATGGTTATTATTATTATAACTATTTTCGCAGTTTCTATACCACTGTCATCTAGATTACGGGCAGTGATTATTCAAACAAGTCTTACCATCTGTCTGTTCGGTGGCATTGATTAAAGTTCTTGTTTACCTTTCTTGTTATCCAGTTTGTTGTTTTTTACAGTAAAAATGGGCCAAAATTATTAGGTTATTTGAATTATGTTTGCTTCCCTTTTAATATCTTAAAAAAAACAATTGACTGTTATAGTTTTGTCATTCAGTCTATATAACGTAATATATTACCCCGTGTCCGATCTGTATAATTAAAGACTTGGCATATCTCCCGACCTTGCCAGTTTTTTCGTCTTTGAATATGACAATTCCTTTGGAGTTCCTTATTTTGTTATGAAACTTTATTTGATACATGTTTTTGTTTGTGTGTTACCCTCCTTGGTATGATGCCTATGATTGATATTTGTATATTATTGTTTTGGTTTTTTCTTGTCATTCAGAATTAATGTGATTCATGCCTTTTTCTTGCTCAAATTACTGAATGGTCAATTTCGTTTTGAAAATCCAAAGCTGACATCATGTTGGACAGTAATTCTTCATACGATGTAGCTTCAGCATAAATATTTTCTATATAATCAATATGAACACATTGCTTGATTATCTTCCTTGGAACTTTAGAACCTAACTTAAGGCAGCTAGTTCCATATCCCAATTACACCACAAAAAGAAGACTATAGACAGACTTGTGGTTCATGAAAAAAATTATGTTATTTAGGTAAATTAACATATGGAGTGCAAAATTTAAGGTCCCACCTTATGGAAAGACAAAGACGATCCGATCTTTCATAAAGACTTTATTACACATACCAATATTTAACGACTTTCGTTTCAGATTCTTGGAATGGCATGTATTGGATTATCGTTCTACATTAAATACGGAGACAACATAATCAGTGACAGTGCAATGAATGCTTTGAACAGTATAGAACTTCACAAAATTAATCTTGGTTCCTACATTCAGGGACTGTTATTTTCGTCTGCTACGATTTTTGGAATAGAATTTTTCAACGGGATTGTAGGGATAATTGCAGCATTACAAAAGAGAAAAGGACTTCTCATAGTAGTATGTTTCCTATGATTCAAGGAATAAAGTAATAAAGTTTGATAATAACACAATCATAGCGTTTGGCGACACATAAATATCCATTCAAGATAAATTACACACACCTCACAGTGTTATTGATATCTAGTAAATTCTAAAATATTCTTACGTCCTCTTTTACATTTTTAAAATAATACAATAATCTAAATGATATATAAACGAACAAGTATTGAATTGTACAATGGATAAATTGATGTAAAAATATGTGTCTTTATTATATCTATTATTGAGATTTCTTCATACTAAGGATTCATTGAAACATCTGTGTGTTTTATTCCGATCCTAGATTTTCTTGACGGTCTTTTAAAAATGATAATAGGAATAAAGCGAAACCACACAACTGACAGAAAAAAATAACCATTTAGATCTAGGTCAGTCATTTTTAACTGTAAAGCACAAAATATGACGGAAAATAACTGCCAAATTAGTGGCAAATGCTTGTTATCGATTTTTCAAACTTGAACAAAGAATGTGGCATAAATTTACGTTGATACTTAAGATTACATATTAAAATGTTTGTTTATAACATCGTTTTTAATTTTTTTTAATTCTAGTATATCTGCTTGTCTGTGGTCACGTTATTTATCTATATTGCCCAATTGGTAATGTGGATTATCTTATCTTATTACGTAAGTTTAAAATATTATTACATTACATATTTGAGTTTCTAGGTAACTTAATTGATAACGGGAGCTGCCGAACGCATCCCCATGTGGCGGATAGGAGAGACCCTCTCGAAAGGGGCGTACGGGTTGGTTAAAATGTTTAAAGAATACCACGCTTCCTGCACGCTAAAGACCCCTTCGGAAGTTTTCGACCAAGTTTAACTGCGTTTGATAAAGTTCTCGTCCTGAAGAAGAAAACAAATATTTGCCCCGAGAGGTTCACCAAACAACAATCTATCAGTCAATCATATTGAGTTTCTCGATTACAATGAGCCTGTCTGAATATTTCGTAAGCTTCAATGAGACAAAAATCGGATAAAAAATGAAAAAAAATGGTGGAATCAAAGAGTCGTTGTTAACATTAAAAAATGTGCGAAGGAATACATTACAATACGTGCTCTACTTGGGCTTAGTACAAGGATAAGACATTTTAAAAAAGAACCAAAAATCCCGAAAACACCTAATATCACATCCATGAACCATACAAGAAAGAGTGATAACATAGTCGTGGTTCGGGGCTGGCAGGTGTCACGATTAACTTTCATTAGGTATATGTGTTGCCAGCACTAAATACACCATGATGGAAGGTTGACTTCTCATTTAAGGGTTGAAAACCTACAACATTTTTCAATTGACAGTTTCAATATATCTATGCATGGAGAAATATAAAAATTATGAAAACGGTCGCTTCTAGATTTTTAGATCTTTAGATTGTATACGGAACACTTATTTGGATACCTCGTTATGGCCATGTCCTTAAAAAGAAGTCCTTATAAAAATGTTTTTATATTTTGCATGTGGTATTAATTCAGAAAGTTAAATAAGTCAAATACCAGTGAAGTACACGTAACGAAGTTCAACGTCTTATTTAATATACGATTGTTATGAGCAAAAGGCACATTTAAATCTAACAGAACAGATCTGCGAAATTGCGTAATACTAACATAAATAATAAATTTACTAAAGAAATAAACGCGAGAAACCTATGCAAAAAGAAAACAATACTATTATGGATACATTGTCTAATAACAAACATCTGATGATACTGCATCTTTAACGATATTTTCGGCATGAGATATTTAGGTCAATAATGGACTTGCAGAAGACTTTGTCACATATCATTGGCAATATGAAGGCAGTTATCTTACTAGCGATTCTCATAATTATTGGCGAGACTTTTACAATACTGTAAGTTTTCACTGTAGTCATATACATGTAGTTAGTTTATACATCTTATACATTCCTTGAATGCGCAGTTTTACTAAATTTTGTATATATATTCAAATAAAACACCTACAGTTCAATGAGCTAGAACTGTCAGAATTTACAACGGTATAAATTGAACCGATATTATTC
Source organism: Mytilisepta virgata (assembly GCA_028015205.1). Lineage (NCBI taxonomy): Eukaryota > Metazoa > Mollusca > Bivalvia > Mytilida > Mytilidae > Mytilisepta > Mytilisepta virgata. The sequence continues at coordinate 5,215,154 of CM051512.1, read as the reverse complement.
AGTGTGTGCAATTCAACAACAGAGCAAAAACACCACTACATGAACGACAGATGGTTGCTCGTGTACTTACATCAAAAGCATTGGGGACGGTATATTCCATACAAATTGTTTGTCCTTAAACAGAATAGAATAATTTTCAATCAATTTGATAGCCAATATTACTTCGGATCAAAATTTTACCAATACATACCCATCAAACAGTTATTATTTCATCAAATTACATTCCCCAAATTTTGAAGTTACTCAGCATTTTGCAAAAATATAACCGTAACAGTTATGAATAAGGGAGATACGTTGGCGTGATTTTAACATCAAAGACATCTGTGTTAACAATACTCGGACATAATAATATGATACCACACAAATAATTTTTCAATTCTAATACAGATACCGTGTTCTAAATCCATTGGAAGTTATGACAACAAATCGGGCTGTTATGATGTCTATTCTGCAAGTCTTAATACATACTCATCAGTCTATATTACTGTGATTATTATAACAGCAATACTTCAGGTAGGTACATTTTATTGCAAACAATTCCAGCTTTTTTTTAAATATTTTTTTTTAATAATTTAATTCATTAAAAAAGGAATTAAAAAAAGCTTTAACCGACCCACAATCTGTCAAATAGTACAAAAAAATGACGAATGTATATAAACAACACAATTAAAGACAAATTATCAGAAATAAACTTCAAAACGTCGTTGTTTACTTTCTTTATTGCATTTTTCTCTTAGTTTCCTAATATGCATATGTTATGTCTTTCATCTTTTTCATAACAATGAAAATGCTAGGTAAAAGCCACTCATAATTTACCTTTATAAAACATATGGCCTTGAAAAGCTATTTAATACGACTTTTTCGACATCGATCGCTCTTTGGGACGGAGGTTAAGAATGACATATCACATGACGTTTTGTTAGGCATAGTCACAATAAGAATATTGCAGCCCCGGTAAATTTTGAACAAAAACTGTACCAGAGTTGCGACAAGTTCTGTCCCAGATGGGTATATCATGCCATGAATACAAAAAGCTAAAACTCGCCCCATTTGCATTATCCTTCAAATTTCCCTTCACTATCGTAACCTGGAAAGCGCCATTATCCTGCCTGACTAAACACAAAAATCAAGTGATCGGAATAATAATTTCTGTCCCGGATGCGGTAATTCGGACCAATGTCGGAAATCAAGTATTCGAAATTCATGACAAATCCTGCCACTGCCACTAGCTAAAACCATATCAAGATAACAAGACCAAAACAGGACCTATTAATATTGCATTGCAGCCACTCAAGACCGATCAAGAAAATTTCATTCATGTTCAGAAACAGATGTAACTCTGCCCAAATGGCCATATTTTGTCGTCAGGGGTCATTCTGGTCTTGCTAATTCTGTTTATAATCATTTTCAATATATCAGACCTACAACGAAATAAGGTAATTACACCATATCATGCCATGTGGCTTTCCTGTTATGTTAGTATCAGAAAAGAATACCAGCAGGGAAATTACGAAAACCAAAATCCGAATTTACGAGAAACTAACACATCAAATACATGCATAAAACAATGACTCAGATATAGTGAAACAGCGAAAAGTAGATCAATTAAAAAATCTAAAACACTTGCAATGTGAATTCCCACAATTTGTTTAAGCAGACAAAAGGGTGTGCATTTTTTCTCCTTTAGGAATTGCAGCTGTCGAAAAATATGTTTTTCAAACTCAGAAAATATATTGTCGATTAGACGTTCCAGCATCTTAACATCAGCTTCAGATTACTTTTTGTTATAATCATTGTGGTTTTTGAAAAATAAGCTTTTTATTTCCAAAAACCAGATATGAGTGTTTTTTTTATAAACTATATATCAACTTGTCTAAATCATGCTTCAATAAATGAAGGGCAATAGATCCTATCTTGATATTCATATTTTGATTTAGTCTGAAAAACAAGGCCGGGGGGTGTCTAAAGACCCATCATATAATCAAAAATCTACAAACATAGACAAAAACAATAAGGTAAAGGACGAGAACCAACACACGAAAAATTAGAATAAAAAAAAGCAACATGGATCCGACAGGAAAAATGGTATGGACTTGGGTCATCTTGGTAAGTTGCTTCCTCTTATAATGTTAGGTGATAGAGAAACAACACAACTACGGCAAGTGGACGAAATCAGATTTACTTTGGAAAACTGGCTAGTTGACATGCACATCTTTATATTTTTTTAACGGTAATGGCCATACAGTGCATCAAATATATTTCGGTATTTTGTAATATATTTTATTAAATGTTACATTGGAAAACGTTATATAGGTTGGCAGTATAATATCAGCTGACTACACAATCATCAAACTCAATTTGAAGGAACAGAATCACTTTAAAATATCCAGTTACAAAGGACATATTTTATGTAATAGAAAGTATGGACTACTGTCGACGTTCTTGGAATTAATGAAACAACAGTAAGATCTTTTTTTTTTTAATTTGTATTTCACAAGTTTGTTATTGCGTATCACAGGTATATACAGTATTGGTTTACCTTTTCAAATTACCTATAGAGAAATGTCGATGTTATATATTTCCACCTTATTACATAATACAAATTTGGGGAAATTGCTAGCGTATCCTTTATTCTAGATAACTCGTAAGAGTAAGATCATTTTTTTCATTTGTATTTCACAAGTTTGTTATTGCGTATCACAGGTTTACTTTTTCAAATTACCTATAGAGAAATGTCGATGTTATATATTTCCTCCTTATTATACAATTTTTGGGAAATAACAAAGCGTATTTATTTTAGATAGCTCGTCACCATTACCGGCATTATTTTGTATTCAGTTGAAAACTTCAAAAGTACAAATTCGAAAAACCACTAACATGATTAAAATACCGGCGTTATTCTGTATTTTAAATATTTTTGTATTACAGTATTCGACGAAAATTACATCTCGCTTTAAGAGTAGTTGAAATGGTATGTTATAGTTTATTTTTTACTTTAGCATAACTATTATTTATTTATTTATCAAATTCATCTGCTAACACTTGTGTCATAAAATCTTATTTGACGAGAAGAAGAGACTGCCTACTCTTCCGGGGCACTTGAATCTACCCCCGGTTTTTTTGGTGGGGTCCATGTTGTTCATATGTTTTTAGTTTTTAATTGTAATGCATGTATTGTTTTGGTTTTGTCTTCGTTGTTCTCCGGAGTTTGTCAGTTATTACGATTTTTCCCTCCTCGAATATCCCTTTGGTATTTCTTGACTTTACATATATTCAAAACATTTTTTTTAAATAAAAACAAAAAACAAAAAACAAAAACAAAAACAAAAACACAAAAAAAAACAGGTAGAGATTAATGCCTAAATAAAAGCATGTGTATATATATTCTATACTCAAACATGCGATATGAGTTATTAAATATATATCAGTGAACCGAATTTTGACCGAGGACAAGAACAAATGTTATGACACCGATTTTGATGTGTTCTGTGTATTTCAAAAAGCTATCTACAATAAGTAGTGCCCTAGACCGAAATGTCGAAATATGAAAGAAGAAACCTATGCCAGATGCAAGATACCCACGAGAAAGAAAATCACATAAACCATTAACAATTTCCAAACAAAGATATTTACCAGGCAGACACTCTTAAGTTTCAAAGAAAATCTTCATTTTTAACAAAGCGAAATAATTAATTAACTTTCATATGTTTGTTGTAGTTTCTAGCAATGATATTATTTGTACTACTCATATTATGGATAACTGACAATGGTACTCGAACGGAAAAATTCGAAAGATCATTTCTGCAAAATATAACGAATGAAGATACCGTATCTAGCTCAATGATGGACCTATCAACAGCAATAGTATGGACATCAACATTTACGTCAATATGTGTTGTGATAATTGACGCCCTTGCTATTGGTGCTGTTCTCAAAGAAAGCGCTTGTTTACTATTTATAGTAAGGAAAAATATATTGCGTTGTTCATATTTAAACACTAGTTCGATCAGATTTTCAAAAATCCTGACAACATGGCCGATTATTGCCGACAAAAATTTCTTCTGCATGAATTATTCAACAAATAGAATCAAAGAAATGAATTTTAGGATGAACAAAAAATCACTATTACTGGTATACACTTATATTGCTCAAATTAGTTTTTCCATATATATGTTAATACATTATGATCATTTCTAACATTTTCAAAATAAATTCTAATTTACATAAAACTGCATATTTTCAATGTACTAAACATCATTTATCTTTTATTTTCAGACTACCATCGGCGGTGGTATATGTCTTTTTTGTGAACTTATAGTATTGGGCTGTCAATCCCTTATTGAAAATAAGGTATGCGGTTGATGAATATACATGTATAAGGAATGACGGCTACTAGTTTAATTTAATTGATGACTTGTGTACACCTGTCATATATATTAGCATTATCACCGTTATCAAGTGTCATTCTTTTTTATATTTGATGAAGTCATTCCATTATTAATAATCATTAATCTAACATAATTGTATGTTTTCATCGTATGTATTGCAGTTGAACGACCCTTCCATCAGCGTCTACATAACGTTTAATGTTGTGCAGATAGTTTGTCAGGTATCATATTATTATAAAAATTTTCATCACAAAGCACAGTAGCCCTTGGAATGCTAAAATAAATGAAAGGATAAAGCCGGAATTAATATGTAGTAGCACCGCTGGAAATAAACTACTTGTTAATGTGGTGGTGATTCGGAATTTCTATGTTGTATTGGAACATAATAAAAATCTTAAAACAAGTAGATCGATGAAAAGTCAATTTTGCAATGACATTTTTCTAAAGAATTTCAGCAATCGTGAAATGGAAACACACAATTGAAAGTTTATAAGATTACAAACCAAAGATAAGGCAAAATTGTAAAAGCGATTGCACACATTTATATGCATCATATAGCAAACCAAGAAGAACAAGAAAATTAATGCATACAAATTAAATGTGAACAAAAGGAGCTATACGAACCTGTAAAACCGGTTTAACCCCACCACTATTCAGTGTCTATACAATTCAGACTATCCTGACTTTATTGTGTCCATGTTTGCATTTTGTACTCGTTTTGTTATTTGTTGTCCGGTGTTCTTTCGGTTGAGTTGCTTTGTTATCCAGTTTTTTCTATTTATTTTATTTTTCAACATTTAAAATAAATTGGACACGATTTCGGATATATCTCTCTGTGTTACATTATTAGATATTTATATGGAAAGAAAGTCAGCACCGGAATTAGGAATTAATAACAGATGGGGGATAATTCTTATTTTACAACATACACACATATACTGATAATCGTTACGGTAGATAATGACAGCAGAATACAACAAAATATGAAAGGGGCAACGTTGGTACATGTAGGTGGACAAAAAGCAAATAAAAACTATTTAGTAATAATCGAAAACTAATTAAGCAATAGCACTACAACATATTAACTGCCACAAAATACTGGATGAAAAAAAGATGTTCAAGAAGTATTAGGATGTAGTGTTTTATTATCAATGCCTGTTATCATTGAGAAATATCAAGGCACAATTTATTTAGTATGGTGTGTAGTATTGTTTTGCGTATTTTTGGATTTTGTTTTTCAGTTTTGGAACATTTTTATATCATATATTGATATAAAAGAATTAATGTTGCTTCGTAAAGTGGACGACAATTCTATGAAGAAGACTTCCAAGACTGCGTTAGATTCTGCATCTCTCGAAAACAATAAACGAATACTGGCGATTACTGACCTTAGTGAGGTTTAAATAAAACTAGACAAGGTCTTAAACAAACTTAATGGATATTTTTACAGATTTAAACCTTTCAGGGAAAAGTAATATCGATTTTTAGTTTAACTGATCAAAAGGTCATGTTTGGTATTTGCTATTCGTTGTAGTCCGTTGTTCCTCGTTCTTGTAGTCGTGATGTTTCCTTTCCATTTAAAATCAATTGTTTTATGGGATAAGACTTTGGAGGAAATGTTGGCTGTTACCTTTCAAATATGACAAAATCCTCAGTAAAACATCAAATAAACATTTGTTTAAACTTCTGAGGCCAGCTAAGACACTTTTCTTAGGTGTCATCTTTCAGAATTAGTCCGTGAATCTGTACTTTGGACCTAATCCAAAAAGAGGCCTTTACTAAAATAAAAAAAAAATCACCAATATTCAAATAATATTCTCCTCTATGATTAATGGGACAACATAGACCTAACGTTGGTGAAAATGTGATTAGGTAGCCCTTTTTCTAAATTGTTTCCTTGGGACCTCACATTGGACTAATCCAGAAGCTATTATTTCAAAAACAGCACAACTTTCCAATTGCGAACATATTTCGTTGTAATGATTCTTATACAGATAGTCGCCTTTCAGAGGTGAATCTGGAACTTGAATCGTTAAAAAAGTAAATTAAAGAATAAGCAAACGGATAACTATTTTTAGTCCAAAAAACTACTATAGGGCAGCTGGGATCAAAATTATAGAATGTTGCCTTAGGTGGTGATACTTCATTATTATGGTATGGGGTCCAACTATAGACCAATATGGTCACTTTTAGTAGCAAAAATTCGACTTCGATTTTGATTATTATGTATGATTCTAGGATGGCTTTTGAAAGGAAAACAACGAGTCTACTAGAGGGGTACCTAGTACATATAGAGTTTGTTTTGGTATATATGTAAATGGTATATTGCCAATAAAGATAATCGTAATTATTTTATTGATAGATTCTTTTTAAATTAAAATAACGTACGAAATTGTATTTTTATTTAAAATAAAGATAATTGTCCGAATTAAAGAAACCCTAATATATTTTACGATAGTTATCTTTTACGACAGTTGTCCCTTTTAATCATATCAGCGGCTTTTTCACCAATCATCATTGTTGGAGCGTTGGTATTACCAGAAGGTATATTTTGCATTACAGAGGCATCTACTACGCGTAGGTTTTTTATTCCTATCACTCTGAAATAAACAAGATGTGAAGGAATATTAAAGCATGGAATGTAAACTGTGGGCTAAAACATATTTTTGTATGATGAAGACGCTGGCGATATATGTTGTTATATAAGTATGGATATAACATTTTCCATTTTATAAAATAAATCCAGCAAATAATGAAAACTACGTTGTTCTCTCTGAGAGGTATCTTTACAGTTTATAATGTTAATATACTGCAGGTAATATTTTAGTTTTAATGCCGTGTTTACATTGACGTCCCAAGTATAATACTTTGATATTTTAACTAAGAATTACTATATATCATCGGCATTGGATATCAATGCCGAGATTTGAGTTATATTCATATTCATTTTAAATATTACCTGTATTTATTTTCTGTAATAGGTTGTATAAGGGACACGACTCATTTTGACAGAATTTACGACAGCCGTTTAAAAAAGTGAATACCTCGAGTCGGTCTTTATACTGGATACATTTATTGAAACATTGATTGCTTATTATACTTTTACAAGGCCATGCATTGCTGTTATAACATTTACCTCAAAATAATTTACATTTACTACAGAAAATAATAAAAAGTAACATTTCATATGATACGGGATTTCCTTCCAATATCTGATTAGATACCAATATGTATACTTATCTTCTCAAATAAGTTAAACCTTGAAAAGATAATCCAAAGAAAAATGCATAGAAGAATTGCTCCCAGAAGTGTACGTTTACTAATGAATGCCTTGAGATGTGAAACTGGAATTTTTGTGTTGTTTTTCTTGAAAAATGTAGACGAAATTAATATGTACATGGTATGTCATTGTTGACGTTTCCTGTTATCCACTTTGTTGTTTTCATGTATGGTCTTGTCATCGTGATTTTGTTCAAACGTTTTTGGCGCAGAAAATAATATTCAAAGAGCAAAGCACAAATTGTGAAGCGCAATATGGGTTATTAACCTTTCCACGAAATACATAAAAACGGGAAGAGCTAGAAGTGAAAAGAAACATTTATAAGGCAGCACACCTATAGTAAGTACCACACAGTTAAGGAGACTGAAAAAAATGCCATATTGCACATCAAATGAGAACACAAAATATGGTTCTTTACCTCTTAAATTGAGCCTTTGTTTATTTAAACCAAGATACACATTGTTATATTTTTCACTTCAATGTACAAGTATTACTAAAGTTAATTTTGAGACTTATTAATGTAATAAGGCAGATTATACGTACAATCTTCCCTTTTAGTCAGCTCATCAATCACAGAATTTTTGATAATGAAAACTTCATTGTTTGTATTTACAAAAAGACGAAATATTACAAAAGCAACAAGTGACCTTGAAGCATAATTAGCAGGTATTTTGGAACTATTTTACACAATTTAATGTTCCATGCAACCTATTTCAAATGTTTAGATGCTATTGTAAAGTCTATTGTGATATAGCACCTGTCAAGCTGAGACAAACACTATTCCGACTTAAAAGTGAAGTCAAGAAATACCAAAGGGATATTGAAAGGATAGAAAAATCTGACAAACTCCGGAGAACAATGAAGACAAGACCAAAACAATACATGCACTACAATTAAAATACTAAAAACATATAAACAACATGGACCCCACCAAAAAAACCGGGGGTAGGCTCAGGTGCTCCGGAAGAATAAGCAGTCTCTGCTTCCTGCAGGACACCCGCCATGCTATCTATGTCAAGCCCGATATGAGGAAGGAAGAATATCAATGGAACAGGTTAATTTTCATTTTGGAAAGGTTTTTTCATACCTGTCAACCAAGTCATGATGACGCGCATGAAATTTTAATAAGGATGACTTCAGCTTAGGAGCAACCTACCCCTGTCTGAGCAACTTTTCTGTCAGAAGCCGGACTCTGTCCAGGAAGTCAATGTATATGTCACAAGCTCTGGAATAACGTATGAGTTGTGAAATATATACTCCATGTGCCGGCGCTTCTGGTATATTGCCGCTGAAAAAATGGGAAGTTGACGATTGGAAATTCAAAGTCATCCAGTTTGTGGTAAAGTTTTGTATGCAACCTTCCACTGGTGTCAAGATAAGATGCAGACTTGGCACTGTCTATGGACTTACATGACTGCTAAAATAAACAATAAATAAACCGCAGCCCTCAAACTACAAAATTGGACTTAGTCGACAACTATGAACTGCCTGACGGTTTATTGTCCATTAGTTGGCTTTAAACATTATTAGACTGAGGTGGAGTATATGGATGTCTATTAATTATAGATCATAGGTCACTTATGCATGTTCCTAAGTCAGTAATTTCATACCGTAATCTCGAATCTACTACAGCAGTGGGGTCATCTCTAGATCCCATTCTACAGGTGCTCGTTGGATGAGCCCCAGACCCTGCAAAGTTTTTAATGATACATCTCCAGTAATTATCTGTGTTATATAATATTTCTTGGCAGTGGTTTTTTGCATCAAGTCTGACAAGCTTTGCGCTGATGCTTTTCCAAGATTCTGTGCTTTCGAACGTTTGGACCAATCGGATCACTGACGATACATTAAAATGAAAAACGAAATGAAAAATATTATGATTGATTTTTTTTCAATAGTGAGTCGATACCTTGTTGTTGGACTACAAATCTCCCAATGAATCAATAGTTCAGTTACTAGTTGTTCGATATTTGGATGAAATTGATACTTTGAAAATGTTAGAATTTGTAAAAATTATTGAGTATCTTCATTGACTGTGCGAACTGTCTGGAAAACGTAGTTCATAAAATGGATTTTTAGCATTTTGAAAGACCAAACGTTAGAATTTTTAGACAAACTTTAGTTGGTTATGTAGCCTTATTAAGGTCGTCCAAGAAAACACAAAAATGTAAATTTGTTTATAAAGGTTATGTTTTTATACCTCACGAATGATTCCAAATAGGGAATTTCCATAAGAAAACTTAAAAGAAAATGTGAAGAAAGAATAATAATTTGAATATATAAACTGTATCCTAAAATTTGTAAAACTGTCATTTTAATATTTTTAATGCACTTTGTTCATAATTCATGGATCACGGGGTTGTAATACGTTATGTTATAATATCGCATGGAAACAGCTATCTCCCTATTGAAAAAAATCAGTAAGCCAATTGTTTCAGGTACTATTTAGCTCATTGCATCTTTCATCCAAGTGACAAGACAATTCATATTGATTAAGATATTCAAATCCTAAAAAATCCATTTTACGAACTGAGGTTTCCAGACAGTAAATGATTCTGGCTTTACCTTTTAGGCTCATTTCGAGATTTTAATAAACCCTTCAAAGTACTGCTTGATTGTTTCGACATTTAAAATTTATGGCCTAATGATATCAACACTGAATATTTTCTTAGAGCAGTTTGTATTGGTATTATATTGTAATTATTATATTTATTTATGTGGCCTTATAACATGTATAATATGCATACATTATACTTATAGTTGTTTATCAAATAATATTATACCTGTGCAGTTTAGAAAACACTGGTACAATAATGGATACTGATGGAATCACTATAACTTTCTATTTGACTTACATAATTATTCTGGAATGATTATAATATACGAGGTGTAATTCAAACTTCTACCGTATTCTAGAGTTATCCTTTCTACAGTGTTCTGTAGATTTCCGTGACGGCTTAATATACAGACTCATAAAAGTTAGACTTTCAGATCAAATCAGACATTAACATTCTTGTGTTTTCAGCTGTTTGATTGTGTAATTCAAACTTCTACCGTATTTTAGAATTATCCTTTCTACAGTGTTCTGTAGATTTCCGTGACGGCTATATATACGGACTCATAAAAGTTAAACTTTCAGATCAGATCAGACATTAACATTTTTGAGTTCTCAGCTGTTTGATTGATACACTTTTATTTACGTTACACACATCATACTAGATTGTGACTTATTGGACATAATACTCTGTTTGGAGCCTGCAACAGTGAAGAGAAGAATTCCGAATAAATAAAAGACAAGGGATCGGACGTATATATTTTAAACTGTTAAATTGACTTTTAATTTTGTATAATATTTCTTGTAAACTTGTATATAATAAATCTTGTTAAATTTTATAATTGATTTGTGTCTTTCGTTGGCTACAATTAAAAGGTGATTTCTAGCCGTAACAGTATATGGATGAATTTCTATTTGTTGGAAAGGTTGACTAATTGTTCGAGCACTGCTAATGAGTTGTCAGTCAACGAAATGGTCATCTAATTGCATCTAATTTATTTCGGTATTTTGTTTAACAAAAGTAAGGCAATTGGAGCCGTTGTTTGATATACCAATATCATTTAAATTGATGCTAAGGGTGGTATATTTATTGATCTTAATATTTTTTGTAAGATTTTTTTCTCTTTCTAGAAACCCTCATGCTACTTTCAAGGTGAAAAACAATATTAAAATTCCTTTGTGTTTTCTTTTTGCAATTCCAGTATTACATGGGTACTGCCGAAATGCATACCTAAGTATTTGGTATATGCATATTGTAAAATGTACTGAAATCCTTCGAAACCATTACGAACAAGTAAAAATATAACTCCTAAAAACTACAGGGACATATTCATGCCAGGACAAATCTGGAACAAATCAACGTGCTCCGGAATGTAACGAATTCTTTACCCGTAAACCGACTCTGTTGTGTATCACATGCTTTGTTTATTTTTAACTACATCTATATACAGTTTGTACAATAAAGATTATTTTTATTCTGTCGCTTTTAATTCAAACTATAAAGTCTACAATGTATTCATCAGATAAGATCTTCCATTATACTTACTTCTGAGAATTATATTAACATCTTCTGCCTTAGCTAGATAGTTTGGATTTATTTCAGGATGAACGAAAGGATTCCGACTGGCAAGTCTTAAATACCCGGTACTGTTTTCATGTAATAACAATACCCAAGCTATACAGTTGGGTAACCGGAAGTCCCAGCGTAGGAAAATATCTAATCATAGAATTTGTCGACGAAGTAAAAATGGCGGCCATTTTTCATTTTTTTTAGGAGGACGGTTTTTTTGCAATATCTCGTCTCATTTTGTGTATTACTCAACAGATTGTCGTCTGAATTGTTCAAAATTCAATGGCTCATCAATATAATCCTGTAAATATTGATCTTTTGTCGAAAAAGGTAATGAAAATAACGTTTTTCTTGTCGATTTTCTCTGTAAGAAATGTGTTGGTTTTTTTTCAATGGAAAAATCGAATCGACAAAGTTTCGCGACTCTCATTGTGCATAGTTTCAAATTGATTCTGAGATTTCCATCTTTAAAACTAGCCTATTTTGAGGAAAATCCGTGAAACAACATTTTTTTGTACCAAATTTAAAGTTCGTAATTTTTTCACGAAATTCCGGATAATGCACCGTCACTGACATTAGTTTCCTTCCGTTTCAAACTGACTTATCTCCCTTAAGCTTATTGTTTACAAAATCGCCCTTCTGTCGTACTGTCCACTCCAAATGAACACCCAAGAGCAACAAAAACAACACAATACGTCTCGCAGGCATTGACTTTCGAAGTTGACATGGAACAAGGTGGAATGAAATGTAAGGACTTCGACGAATAAAACTTCCTGGGTTGCTTTGATGCCATTCACACATGACATGCTGTTTGATTATGACCAGCTGATGCATGATGATGTAGCTATTTTTCAACTGATAAACAAAGATCTATCAGAAAACTCTTAATATTTTTCTTCTTGCATGGAAAAATTCACATTCATTGCATTCAAGAAACACATTTCTGTATCAACAAAAATATTTGAACAGTTGAATATTTAATTTTAAAATATCATGATACCTCAGAGTCTTGTTATTCTCCCCAAACTTTTGTATCTCAAATACTCGCATCGAACGCATGTTTGTTAATTTTAAAGTTCAGCAAATTTTCTTAGATATAACGTAACGGGAGCTAGAGCATGAGACTACAAAATTCCAGTTTCATTGCCAGGGATCGAACCAGGAACCTTTCAATGACTAGCCAGCTTTGCAACCAGTGAGCTAACTAAGGGGCCAGGCAATATTTATTACTAGCATGGAACCGGTACAACCTCATTTACCAAGAAAAATAAAAAACATGTCCCATGACCATGGTCTAAGAAAAAAATTTTTATCCCATGCCTGTAGTTATCTAAAAAAGACAATGTCCCATCAGAAGAGATTTAAAAAAAAACAGTAGTTTTTGTATAGAATTGTGTGATAAGCTCTGATATGGTTATGTAATATATATGTACCATTAATACAGAACTTTTCACATACTGCATAGTAAATGAGAGTGGATTGGGTATACTTTTTCTGTATTCATTAAACATGTTGGCCCACATTTCTCCATATTATTTAATATTACTAACCTGTTCTCTGACGTCATGATATGGCTTAAATTTTTCCCATACGGCATTACAAATAACAATCCATTATTTAGTATTACACAATCATTCTCAATTCTTAAAAAATAGTTCCATTTCCTTCTATTCAAAATATTTTGGGATTATTTTTTCCATTCTTATTTTCTGTAATTTATGGGTGTAGTTTACTATCTATACATATTCCATTCAGACTCTCAAAGAAATAATCATGTACCAAACTACATAAATTTTTATATATAGACACATATTCATGGAATATTGATGCAAAAGTTTTGAAGGCCAAACATATATAACTTAGAGAAAAAAACCAAAATAGTTCTAATAGAATAGCTAATGCTTTGAAATTTTTAATATTATAGTAAACAAGTTAATAAATTTATTATTAAAATATTGTTTCATATTTGTATAGGAATTAGGTTCTTTCCATTTGCAACTAGAACTTAGTTAAATAACTCTATGGAGCTGCATTTTAACTCTATTCTGCTATAAATATTATATCCCTTTAATTTGTCATATTTCAAAGGAAATTTTATTTCTCATTTACATAATTTATACTTGGAAATTTAATCTAACACTTTGCAGCAATATGCAGTAAATCCAGAAATTCTTTTAGTTTTCAAAGTATATATGATTTATTTGCATTTTTAAAAAAAAGGTAATTGTCATAGTTTATTTAATTTTATGTATAAAATTATTTAAAAATTCAAATATGTTTATTTGCATAAATTTTTAGGATATTCAATGTAACTCAGAAACACAAATTCCATTAATTACAGTGTAAACAAAATAAACATTAAGGCATTGAATTATTTTTTACAAAAAAAATTAACTTATCTGAAAGATGACATTTAAAATATCTTTATATGAATATAGTGATCCTAAATATCAAATAAATTAAGTTATTGAAATAACAAAAAATAAATTTATGATTTTATGAAATTGATTTTTCATCCATGATTTCACTCTGTGACTTTTCCCTAGGTATGATCGAAGTCACATAGCTCACCCTACCCAAAGGGTCAATTGAGCATTTCTCATCACCTGGCACCCGTCATCGACCATTAACTTTTACAAAAATCTTCTCTTCCAAAACTACTTGGCCAAATTGAACCAAACTTGACCACAAGCATCATTAGGATATCAAGTTTAAAAAATATGTCTGATGACCCTGCCTGCCAACCAACATGGCCGGCTTGGCTAAAATAGAACATAAGGGTAAAACAGCAGTTTTTGTCTAAATTTCAAAAACTAAAGCATTTAGAGCAGACCTAACATGGGGTAAAAATTTTCTTTCTATCCCCTCAACCACCCCCCCCCCCCCCCCAAAAAAAAATACATCTCTCTGAAATTAAAACACCTACCTCAGCTGGTCAGATCAACTGGAATCTTTCAATGTCCAGTGACAGACTTTCAAGAAGAGCAGAACTGCTTGGATACAGCTCCAGGGACAAGTTGCATTACAGTAAAGTCTTTCCCATACTAGTTATGCATCTGACAAACTATTTTTGAATTTTAACAATCTAGTTTGCAGTGCAGATACTATTTTGGGCTTTGAATTAACAACTGATACAAGAATCATAAAAATGTATGAAGAACTGATATTGTCCAGTTGGAGTAAATACACAGTGGATGAAGTATGCTTAATAAAAATGTAATATAACTTGGACTGACAGAACCTTTGAAGTGTAATTTGGAAGAAAGGAAGTTGCAAAGAAGTGAGAAAGTTAATTTGCATCATTAAAATTATTATTTTGGGGCATCAACATTTTAAAGGCAAACAGTTTTATACTTGTCTGTCATATCAGGAACTGTATATGATAGTATTATATGATCCCTGGTCATACTATTAACATAATGAATCTGGAACTATTTAAGTACATGTTTGTATTAAACCATGCAGTACAGTAAATATCCTTGACGATGTTTTGTGTTGTAAGGGGAACTACTCGTAATGTAAGACGTTTCATTTTATCGCACCTGCATGTGCAAGTTATCGAACTTAAATGTTGTCATAACAAAAATGGCGGAAGTAAACACATTCAAACAAGACATGAAAATTCTTAATATTTCTGTCATTTATAGAGAAGAGGTAAAGTTATAATTTGAGAACACAGATATATGAATGTTTCCACACCAAGACAACACATTTGTTAGCAATGCAGTGGATTTTAATGAGTTGAAATCGGTCCGTCGCACAAACTTTGATAGTGACTCACTGACTGATCCGTTTCATCCTAACTTCTTACCCTTATTTTGCAATCCTCTGATTAATTTATCATTTCCATGTTATACCCAAAAGTTGCGTCTGTTTACGAATATTACGAAAAGTGCAAATTGATTTTCTTACTCGCGGAAGCAAATTTTCCAGCAGTATTTTAGGTGCGGCCTGGGCGATTTGTGTACCCCAACGTTATATGAACGCGCCGAAGCTGTCAACACATGTCACGATCACACCCTGGACCGAGACTTGCTATTACTTAGACAGAAAAAAACCTGTTAAAGATACAATATAAAAGTGTTATTTTGTTTGTTTATACACTGAATTTTCATTTGTGTTTTTTTTTGTATATCGAAAAATAGTAACAATAATAATAAAATGAACGAATGAATAGAAAGCCAAAAAAAAAGCTTTTTGGGGGGACCTAATTTTAAATTTGGTACACTTTTTTGTTTTTCCGAGAATCTCCTCTTGTTATATCAGAAAATGTTGAAAATATTCCCCAGATTTGATGTGCAAAAAATTATAATGATTCGTGAGAAAACATTTTTTTGTACCAAATTTATTTACACGCCTTTCGAACCGCTCCAGTCATTTGTTTTTGCACTCGTAAATTGGTCAAGAAATGGTTCCTGAAGAGAAATTAAATATCTAAATCGTACAAAAATTTCAGAGAATGGTCAATTGAATGTTTGGAACTGGCCGTCAAAATTTAGAAACAATCCGATGGAGAGAACCGAGGATATAGCTCACTGAACATGACGTGTCGACTTCCGTATGGCACAGCTTCGACGTCGCAAAGTGCACGAAATAGTCCGTTCGACGCGCAACGTCACTGATCAGAGACTGATCACATTTTGGCCAAAAAGGGACTTCCGGTTACCCGACTGATAAACCCGTTTGGGGTTGTTCTTTCTCGAAGTTGATCTTGTACCTGGAAGACATTAAATATATAAGTAAAGAAACATTAATGCAATTTATTCATTTGCTGAAAAAAGAAAGTGATAATTGGTACTTTAATAATGATAAAATATCTGATTATAAAATTTGTAAAATGTCTACAAACAAAAGAAACAACTAAAACTTCTAGCTTTTCAGCAAGTGTCGTACTGATGGTCTGATGTATGCGACACGAAATGGTCAAATTGCTTTTGTCCACAGGAATCCTGAAAGCCATACGATTTCAACCCGCTACATAGTCTAACACTTTACATGTCATTTTAAGTACTCTATTTTTTCTGTCATTTATATTTTTCATCATAGTATCCGATTTGTTCATTTGAACCTTAAATTGTATTTCTCTTTGATTGTAGCCGTATGTGTTGAACACACAGTGAACCTTTGTTGTGGCGAAATGAAAATCAATCTGAAAAAAAAGTCAAAATGGATAGTAATCAATGAAACATTATTTATTATTAAATCTTAATAGATGTCTTTCTTGAAGCAACAAATTTAAAACTGATATCATAGATATTTCTTAAAAACACATGTGAGACCAATTGCTGGCTCGAACTGTCAATTTACTCTTTATTTTCATATTAAACAATCCTTGGTTTCTTTAACTTCGTTTTTCAGATAATTAAATGTACAAGCGTGTTACCTAATACTTAAAGTTGTGGTCTAACAATCACAGATGTGTTTCTGACAGGTAAATGACTATAATTCAAGACAATATTTTTACTGTTTATTGGTGATTAACATGCTTAATTAAAAATATTTCGTGGTAATGATCAGCTTTACCTACTCGGATAGGAAGTGCATTTGAAATTGTCCATACCAAAGGAAAAAAAAGTATGTTGCGAAACAGCTCATGCGACAATAGATAACAAGAAAAATAAATGGAAATGGTGAGCTGTCGAAAGGGGCATAAAACGACTAAAATGTAAGAAATACACAAGTCGAGCAAAACCAAATATAAAATCGTAAAAAAAACAACAAACTAAAAATTTAAAAATAAAAAGGTGTTTACTCTTTGAAACCCAAAGCATTTTTATATTTTTATTTTTTACATGCTAGTGATCAAGACCATATTGCTCGAAACGTTGGGTATTTTTAACCTTTTAGTTTGTTGTTGTTTTTTTACGATTTTATACTTGGTTTAGTTCCATTTATTTTTCTTGTAATCCATACTAAAGAAACCCGTACAAACTAACGATAATTTAGAACATATTTCGACGGTCCCTTGAAGTTCAAGCAATCAGAGTTCTGGTGTTTATATGACGGGAATGAATACCGATGTCATGTATTAAAATTGAACAAAATAAAACAACCAAAAACAAACAAAGTAAACAAATCAGGGATAAAAATAAGGTATAACGAAGAGAACAAACTATTACTGGATATATAATACTAACAAATAAAAACAGAATAAAACAAAGTCTAAAAAACATGGAAAATATACCACGAGGATTCATACCATTTTCCGTTAATCAATATTTATAAGAGAAGTTTAAAAAGACAAGGTTATTTTATATAGATAGCAAGACAGGTGTCAGACGACACTAAGGCCTCGCCTTTGAAATAGTTGACTTAATAGCTGAATAACATACATGACATATAGAACAATTTAACATTATATTCCCTTTTGTGGAAGCTATTTCACATGTATATGAATTATTTTTTCTAACACTATAATATTCCCTGTAGGCAAAGAACCGTAAGACCTAGGTAAAAACCTTAAAATGATATACATGTATATTTTATAAAGTTTGTATCATGATTTACATGTTTACCAAGTTACATGATGTTGTAACCAATTCTTGATAGAAAAAAACTTCAACGCAAACCTGAACTCATGATTCACCATCTCATTTCCCATGTTCTCAGAATCGTGAAATATAGGTCAAAACATTAAAATGGTATATAATTTAAAAAGTTCATATCATGATGTAAATGTTTAAAAGGGTTCATGATGAGGTTACCACATCTTCACAGAAAAAACATAAACACGAACCTTAACATGAGAATTGACGGACGAACGGACAAACGCATATACCAAAGACTTATCTACATATCCCCCACTTTTGATAGCGTGACAAAATTACATCCCATTTTACATATCAGTCCTGATATCATTTTGAGACTGCCATATGGTCCGAGGCCTTCAGTCGAGGTATGATATAGTTACTGATATTAAACATAAGGTGTTATAAAATTTTAACTATATACATGGATTTCTGGTGTGACAAAAAATTTTTACTGGTGACCAATAAACTTTGCCACATTCTTTTCAAAGTCCTTAGGAGTAGGGGAAAAGCAATGCATCATTTTATATATTCCGTCCAATTTTAAGTCATTAGCTACACAATTGAAACTTTGTCATTCTTTTATAAAGGAGTGTGTGTACTCATTTACGTTTAAATAACATAGTATTAACACAGTACCTAGTAGCTAACAAAATCTTCCTGAAAAGATTGCAGTAGTTGATATATCAAACATGTAATGTGTCATTTTTCTAGTGGAAATTCTATCCTTATATACGCATACCTCTTTAACAACTAAACCAATTAGATCATCCTCTGAGGGTTTTGAGACAAATGTAATTTGACCATCTGGATAATGGTTTTTTCCTTCCAATCTGTCAGGAATGGTAAAAACATGGCCGTCTCCAAATTCTGAATATGGACCTAAAAATAGTCATTTTGTTATGTGCACCTATAGTATACACAATGCAATTGAGAAATGTTTATATTTAATATCAAATAAAAGCTTCCGCTACTAGACTCAATTCTGTGACGGCATTAACACCTCAGATGCTAGTTTTTTACTAATTAGACAGCCCAGGACCTATTTTTACCCATGTGAGATATTTTTGTCTTTCCCGTGGGTGAGATAAGAATTTCACGTTTGTTTTCCCGCAAAATGTTCGCGGTTCTGACAATCGTGATTATTTACTGTTTGAGCGATATTTAACAAATAGTTTGAGTTTTTATTAGTCTTACCTATTCCATATTGTCCATATCGTTTTATATTTAAAGGTTTCACTCGTCGGTGGCTTGAATTATTCAAAACACATCCAATACACAAAAACACATATCACATACAAAATGTACATAACGCACTACTTTCATGGGGAGATAGCTCCGTTTGTTTCCTACGCAAAGAACACGCTGTATGACACACTTGCTTGAGTAAATATTAGTTAGAAAAAAGATCAAAGCACCGGTGTTAAAGTGCAAGACGGAAAAATCTCAGAACCCGCGGGAAAGATTTCCATTGGTCTCCAACTCGGCGGAGCCTCGTTGGAGACCAGAAATCTTTCCCTTGGGTGTCTGAGATTTTTCCGTCTTTCACTTTCACCGGTGTTAGATCCTTATAATCTCCATTGACGATTTGCCATAACAAAAATACGGATTTGTTTCAAAACTTCAGATATGTTTGTCTCTTAGAACCCATCTAATCTTGTTCATTTATCTTTAATTTCTGCACCAAAGAATTTCAAACATTATTAAGATAGCAAGCCAAGGCGTTGTTTTTTGCTCAATCAAGACCTCTCAAGATAAGATAAATTACATAAAGATTTAAAACTTGTCTTAACCAGTTGTGATTATTTGCCACGAATTATGTATTTGATGTTCTTGTAATATTGATTAGTTTTGCAAAAGAGACACTGTAAATCATTCAGACAAAATTAGGAGTTGAAGATCAAATGTGATTGCCTAGCGTTTTACGACATTGTTTCTTTATCAGGAATATAGTAGCAGAAGAAACTACCCGTGTTTGCCATATTACACGTACGATACATTTGCACGTAAAAAGAAATTAATGTATTTTTTAAAATCTTATCTGTAGTAGTTTTGAAAAATACCCAAACCGAGTGTTCTAGATAGTTTGTCCTTACTACTTTTGTACATCAGCCAATCAATACTGAGGTGTAGATTCCAAGCAAACCCGTCGGACAATTATTCGGATACAACTTAAATTGACCTCATTAGAATATAAGCCTAAATATGATAAAACCTGTCAATACAATACAAAATGCCAAAGTAAACCAATACGACATATACCCGACCAATATGCCGTATTGACCAGTCAATATGACATATAGGACTGTTTAGTCAATAAAGGATCATTTTTACACCAGTCAATATGACATATTGGACTGGTTAGTCAATAAAGATATAATAAGGTTTCCATATTGGCTTAGTTATTGGTCCTTGGCTAGCCATATTAGACTGCGGCTTCGCTGGAAAACCTTACGCAATAATACTACTACAATAAATACATGATAAAATAACACTTTAATATTCAAACAATGTAGGGCCCAAGTTTTAACAATCATAATTCTAACACCCCCGGCCAAAAACAATAATATGTATAAATTGAAAATAATGAAATGTGTTTTAGTTTCTTAAAAGCTCCTTAACCAGGGTTTTAGCAAGCATGTGTTGATGTCATCACTTAGGAAATTGTACGGTCGTCATCATGATTTGGTTGACTGTTACAGTGTTCCAATAACCAAGAAGATGTTGGATCTGTTCCCACTGTCGTAATATTTCATGTACCTCCACCGGATTGACTTTGTTGAACTGCACAACGAGTGTCGAATACGGAGGAGGAACTGCTTTCCCTTCCGGAGTACCTGAGTTTACTGCTGGTTTTTTTTTATGGGAGTTCGTGCTGTTCATAGTTTATTAGTTTTCAGTGTTTATTAGTTGTGCTGTTGGTTGCTCATTTGTCTTCCCGGGTTTGTCTGTCTGATGCATTGTAGTTTGTTTTGGTTGCACCTTAGGTATATGTGTCCTATTTATGTTAAAAACAAGAATTCACAATGTTTTATTATTGCACATCTACCTAAAGTGTTTATACTTTAAAAAAAAATAATACATCAAAGGAAGGAGTCGTGTAGGTCGAAAACTAAATTTAATATTATTTTTTTCGGAATTCGACTCTAAAATTGAACCCATTTTGAAAATCAAATCATTAAAACTTTATAGCGGATCAACAGATTGCATGCAGTAATTCTATAAAAAAAATGAAATCCTGAAACCTAAAACTGAAAGAGAAGTTGATGTCATAAAAAATGTGATGGGTTGATTCTTAAAGCTTGGCATCAGAGTCAATCTTCTTGTTACCTTTTCTGTATAAGATGTAATTCAGCTTCGTATCAACATTGGCTAGCTTTTCACTTTCTCCACCAAAGGACGCATTCGTTGATAAAAACAATCTTAGTGCTACATGATCCTTATAGAACTTCCCAACTGGTAGGTTAGCTAATATTGGTATCTATTGTGAAACATAATTACAGTGTTTATGTAACACTTCCTACAATAAATTATAGGTTTGTACCTTGCACTCAATTTAGCCTTTCAAATTTCAAGACCAACCTAGTTGGTGAACCCTAAGGAGCCCCTCATCTATTGACCTGTCATAAGTCACCGATTATACATGTGTATAAGCTTTGTGTCTTATCCAGTATATCATTTAGGTCTTGATACATGCATATCGTTAACTAACTAATTGATCGGCGACGGTTGCTATAGTTCATATAATTTGAAAGACTTATTGACGAAACAACAGTTAAAGTACAAATAGAACTTTTTCAATCAAAACCAGTAATAATAATAATATGTCAATGCTCAATCATTAACGTTACATGTTTCAGTTACAAAAAATCGACCAAAAATAAGGAAGTCAGAAATTAACACACTGTTCACATTGATATTATTTTACCTTGAAATATTAGAAACCGAACATATACTTGTGCTTCGAGATTTTCCTATTGGATAATTGTCGGATAAGCGATGGACCTTTGCTAATAATTGCGATTAATTTAGTTAATACAGATGGTTGAACGTACAATGTGTGCGTGTTTTAAGGAAAGTGGGATAGGAATTATGTAACGTGTATGAAATTTCATTTCGCGAGACAAATATTGAAAGATGTGAATTGAAATCAAAACATTTTTCAAACTTGAATTACTCGCCATTTATTTTAGGAACTATTTTTCAACAGTGTCAAATGTTTAAATATATTCATATTAATAAAACTGTGGTTTCTAATATTTTGTTATGATACAAATGTAAATTATTTAATTATAGACCATATTTTCATTTGAACAGAATATATGAAATAAAATGTTTCCTAAATCAATGTATCACATATCTTGCATTTGACATTTGAACTTTAACTTGACGGTTCGTTAAGATATCTTAAATTATTCTCGGGTGAAATAAAAAAAAATCTGAAATTTTTATCAAAATGTCATGATTTTCATTATGTATCCAAGACATGATGTCTTTTTTGAAAAGTTATATCGATGTTTAATAAATTTAAAATGTTTCACAGTTATATTATTAAGGTTGAATAAATTTGCAATTAACAAAATGACCGAAATAATCATTTTATATGCAAATACTCATATGACATGGAATTTAAAAAGCTAATTAAATGTCGGTACTAACAACTAATTAATTAACAAAAGACAAAAAAAAATCACGGGTCAATTCAAAGCTGCTAAATTCAAAGGTCCGCCTTGCTTTTTTGCCGGGAAAATCGTGCTAGAAATGGAGTGTAGTATAACACGTAGGCCTTCAATCTAGTCGCTTTGAAATACCCTTTTCAATTTGATTTTATTTCATTAGTTTATTGTAATCATCTAACATATTTAAAGCCCAGTTATAATATTTTGATATTTAAACATTAGTTTGAACTAGTTGGGACAGTCTGGCAAATAAATACAGTAAACCATCTTTTCAATGTTACAGTTTTGGTTCGTAAATGGGCACACATTTTTATTACTTGTTGTTGAAATTTTAAGCGAATAAGGAAATGTTAGAGTTTTTCAACATTGTTTTTGTTCGAAATTTCAATTGATTTACCTTCAAACTACGCAGATCTTTTCTTGGTCCTATTCCAGAAAGAAGCAGAATCTGTGGTGAGCCTATTGTGCCAGCGGATAATATCACTTCTCTTCTAGCAAAGATTCGTATTTGCTGCCCATTTTTGATTACATCTACACCAATAGCAATGTTTCGTCTGAAAATAACCTGATAAAATATAAATATAAAATAATGATTAAATAAAATTTAGCTGCATGATAGCCTATTACGCAAACTCATGGAAATAATTCTTACTTTCAATTTCAGTGAGTATATTTATATGCTTTAGTTTTCATCCGCCAACATGATACCCATGGTTGAGCGTGTAATGCACCAAACCACACCCACAAGTTTTGCACGTTACACGCACAAGATTCGCACGTTACATGCACACGATTCGCACGATGCACGCACCCGATTTAAACGTTACACGCAAACCACACGATGCACGTTACATGAAACACGATTTCCGATCGGGCGATTTCTAAAAATTGTGTTTGTAAGATACGAACGGAATATAACTAAACGAATTATTATAATTAAATTGATGCTGGATATCAATAGCAATGAAATATTTAAAATGCATTTGATTTTATAGAAATAAGTACTGTGAAAGAGAGCCGGTTTTGGACGGTCCACATTTAACTTGGATATGCATTTTTTTTTAATTGGAAATTTACCAAATTTTATAAGAGAAGTGTGAAATTATATTTTTAATTTATTACAAATCAATAAACCTTTTCATGTTGTAATTACTTGATTAGCTATTGCATATTACCCATTGATATTTAACTGTCAAATTAACAGGTAAATAGATATGGTATCCTCATATGACTTCTTAATTCCTTGTGTAAATAGATGTTGTTTTAGCTCGATCAAAGAATTATTTATTTAAAAGATGTATTATGAAAATATAAATTGATAAATGATATTTCCCAAAGGATAAAAATCTTCGACATTTTTTAAGAGTAATTTAAAATATTTTTTACAAACAATTTAAAGTTCAAATTTATGTTTAATTTCCAAATATTGTATGCAAGTTGTATCATCGTTTAGTTTAGGGAACATTTTATTTCATTTTTTCTTTTCAAACCAAATAAATTGAATAATTTAAATTAGTAAGAGAAAACAATTTGAATCTGTTAGGGAATTATTAATATCAGTATTTTCAAATATTTCACACTGTTCGTTCCAACAATTTTTCAATTCGAGTTCGAAATATGCTCCGATTTGAATTCACGCGTTTTAATATCTGTTTCTACCAATGCAATCTCATACACGTTACACGATTCCAATCATAAGTTTATTACCACACGCAAATCACAATCACACGATTCGCACGATACACGCACACGATTCTCACGTTACACGTACACATTTTGCACATTACACGATGTTTGTGGTGATTTACACGTTCAACCAAGTGTACATGATGCTAAGTTCCAGTCTTATAAATTTAAATAAGCTCGCTAAACAATGTATACCCAAGTCCTAATTCAAAACTCTATCTTATCTTAAATCAGAAAGCTACATATGTTATCTGACGTTTATGTATAATGTACTTATTAACAAAAGCAAACGAAAAAAAAAAGAATACCAAAATAATATAAAAATCTAAATTCTTTGTTAATAGCTTCACTAAAGTACATTTATCTGGAAGGACGTTTAAACGTAACCATTCAAATTAAAAAAATTAAAGAATAAGTTTTAATTTGTATTTTATTATGGATTGGAACCTTTGGATTATCTGCTTTGAAATCCATATCATGAACAATTATAACAAAGATGCTTCTATCTAGTATCTTTCCGCGGTTTTTCGTGTATTTCGAAGTATGTCTTTTTATATAATATATAATATATCGGTTATAAATCTTCTACAAATTTTACCTTAATCACACGACTGTTTATGCTGATTTGTAAATTTCGTCGATGAAGAACAGGGCGGAGGTAGCAATTTGCTGTACTACATCGTTCTCCGTTTTTGATATTTTGTTGATTAACACAAAAGCCTGCAATGCACATGTAAATTTAAGGATAAAATCAACATTGATTTACTGGCATATTGTGCTGCCAGTTATTCAGTCAATTATTAAAAATTAATAACTGTAACAGTAAACTATTACGAAGTCTCCGCAACGAAGTAACTGATATCTCGAATGCCTTACATTGTATTCAATAAATTATTTGTTTTTCAGAGATTGATAAATTGGGAAATTGCTCCTGTAATGTTTATAGAAACTTAGCGGAGAGGTTACTTGAAGATCTTGATATGGGTATTTTTTATTACCCGATTTTAACAGTCATACAATGTCCAATTTGATCAACTTTTGCTTATCGACATGCGGCAGTGACAGAGATATATTCCAATATTTCTGAACCGTTTACGAGAACTGATTTTATTGTATGGTGTTAAAAAATGCATTCTGTTTCATTAAATAAAAATAAGAAAAAAGAGTTCTTACCTGCCGTGATAAGGAATCCCAACTATAAGTAAGTATAGTTTGAATCATATTTTTTAAGATGGTCAATTTCAACAGAACAAGAATTTTTTTTTAATTTATGACCAAGCGAATGAAATGATATCTATTATTGCATACGATATTATGTCTGATACATTGGTGTCTTCCTTGGATCAATATTATATTAAATCTACAATATGAAGTAAGGACAGAAAAAAAAGAAGAAAATATATGATTTTGGGGCCGGGATCCAATGTTTTAATAGTTGATATAAGACTAATGATTCGAGGGGGTGGGGATGAACCTTGGGTAAATATGGTATATGTCAGTTCATGCGTTTTGTCATGGGGAATAAGAAAACATCCTGTTGAGATGTCGGGTTTCTTACAATTTTTTAATTTTATATAATTCAAGATAATTGGTTTAAGGGGGCGAGAATGACGCCCATTGAGAAATGGGGTATGTATCATTTGAAGGGAAATCACGGTATTATACATGCACATCGATCTTAGCGCGCTATTATGCGTTTATTCATTATGACGTCGCACTTGACCATAGAAAATGTATGAGATTATTGAACATTGTTGATTTGATGAGAGTGGTGATAACCCCATGGAAAAGGGATGTATGTGTCATATGGAGTAGTGGGGGAGTGGGGGTTCTGGGCCATTTTGTCTAATGTTTACCCAATGGGGAAAAGGTAGCCTCCTGAGAGGTAGCCTCCCGATGTGAGGCTAAATTCTATGAGTCATTTTTAGGTATTATGACATTAATTAATTAATTTAATTAATTTCTTTGGAGATAAGGTCATTATACAGTGTTACTAAGTAGGTTTGTGTATTAACAGATACATACATTATTGTATTATTTGTCTCTGATATTACATAATATTTATTCACCTACGGCTAAAGACGATTAAGCTGTTATAACATGATTATTAAATCAATATTGAAAGCGTGTTTAAACTTGTCCATTATTGTACGTAGTGACCTTTAACATATTGATACGTGTAAATAAATCCGTCATATTGAATTATTGTAAAAAATTTCATGTTGGTCTCTTGAAATCATTAAATCGTTATATTATTGGCACTAATTAGTATTACATATCTTAATATTTATGGGGTGAAATTTTTTAAAGTATTTAATCTTGAATTTATAATATAATTGCTAAATCACTGAAAGCGTGCGTTAACTTGTCTTTGTCATACTATATAATCTTAGCATTTTTAGACTTGTCAATAATCTGATTTACATAAGTAGTCGCCATGTTGAAAATATCATAAAAATTGTCGCGTTATGCACTCTTTTGAAAGAAGTAAATCATAATATTGGTTGAATTAAATAGTATTATTCCTCAAAGATGAGATTTATCAAGTATTTATATTTAATGTGTTCGATGATACATACTGTTATAATACAATTGACTTTTGTTTAATATCCAACTATCATCCCTCCGTTAATCATATAATATATTGTATATATAAATTAAAAACTTATGTTATTATTTCCACAAGCATAGTCACTTTTAAACTGAAATCCTTTTATAATAAAATGCAGACTGATAAACAAGACATTTCAACACATTCTGTTGACCTCAATAACATGGTGTGATTAAATACATGGGTGAATGATCATTAATGTAAACATGTCAAGTAATTCTTATCAACAAATGATTATTTCTACTTTTTTGATCAGGCTGTACTGAACCTTTAAGCCTATATTAATTTTTGATAAATTTATTCATTATTAAATGCTTTTATTTCAAGTTATTTTGTATTACATCAGGATCAGACTGCAAAAATAAATTAGCCTTGCTAGCAAAGAAAATAACGTATGATCTCTACAACAGGTAAATTAGACTGAACTGATCATCGATCGAAAAAAATTGCCGGATTCGAAATTAACCAATCAAATTACGTTAATTGTGGATTTCGACAAGGTATCGACAGTTAGCTATAAAAACACTGAAAATCTAATCATTTACCATTGTTATGGCGACTATTAAAAGAAAAACTGGCACAAAATATTTTCTTAATCTTCTAAAGTAAAATAAAGGTATTGTATCATTATGTGTATCAATTTTTAAACGACTTTACACATTTAGTAAAGGCTCGTATTGCTACAAAAATAATCATATTGCTTGTTTTTCTTTGAATAAATTACCACTTTATTTTACGATAATTATAATTAACAAATAATGGAATAGACATATGCTTTTTACAAAATAATGGAAAAAAGGGGGGGGGGATTATTTCAATTTTAAGTTCTCGAACGTTTGAAGTAGTCTCCTGCACTGGTAAGTTGTACTGACTCAGGACAGTGTCAGTTAGCTTACAATGGAGAGGAGTGTCATGTGGCATGCCCCGCTATGGTCAGGAAGACCTCTCCGACTTTGCAGTATTGCTTAACTGCGAGAGGATCTCTGTTTCCAGTGATGGAAATGTTGACGGGCGGTGATTACTTTGGCGAAAGCCTTAGTCAAACATTCTTGAATATCAATCAGTTCGTTATTCATATCAGTATCAAGACTAGGAACCCATAAGGTCGGAAGACTGAGGAGTCGTTTTTCCGACCCGTTGGCGAGTACCAGTGGCGATAGGCTCCTTTGATATGAATAATGACTGGTTATCCGTAATAATGAATAATAAAAATAAAAATACAAATGCTTTAACAATATTGAGCACACTTTCACTTTTCAGAAAAAAAGATGGAACCAGCGTAAAAAAAAAATCAAGATGGCAAAATCTCCAATCAAATTTGGTGTATGCGGAAATTCGTTTTCCCATAAAGAGAGTTTAATGCACCATAAGAGATCGGTTCATACTGGAACGAAATGGCATTGCACCACCTGCAATGTGGTATTTTCAAGAAAAGACAACTTCCAACGTCATAAGCAAACCACGATAAAAAAACCAGTCCAAAATGGTGGTGGTGTTACCATGACTAGTACAGAAACACATGAAAAGACGGATCCAAGCAACTTCAAACCGCTCAATGGAACCGTTGAAACACATACTATCGATGCAAAATGATTAAATAAATTCGACCCAATGTCATTCCTGAAAAGCCAGTATGATGATGTTAAAGATGTCATCAAGCGTAAAATTAAGGAAAGAGGTGGATTGAAGTGGTATCCATCCATGAAGGTTAAAATGAGCAGACGAAAAGAAGATGCCATAGAAACTGCAGAGCCGCATTTCCGGGGAAAATGCCAGACAAGTTTAAAATTAGAGGATATAGATGCCGGACTGAAGGCATCTACCAAAAAGATGTATACATCTTTCACTGAATATCAGCGACAAGGGAGTAATTGGACGGTGGATAAAGTGGTAGATCTTACCATACACATGACACGGAACAGACCCTTAAAAGGCTCAACTTATATTCCACTTACAATCAAACTCAGATCAAAACATGCCATTATCAATGTGAAAAACAAAGACAGCAAATTTTTCATGTGGTCGATTTTGGCAGCAATTCACCCAGCGAAATATCACGGAGAGCGAGTTTGGAAATACAAGGAACACACTTTCAGCTTCCACTTGGATAACATCATGTTTCCTGTGAAATAAGCCGACATACCAAAGTTTGAAAAGCAGAATGAAACATCTATTAACGTGTTTGGGTTTAACAAAGGCGAAGTATTCCCTATACATATTACGAAACATCGATTTAAACAACATGTTAATCTGCTCATGATATCGGACAACAGGAAGTCACATTTCTGCTGGATTAAGGATCTAAATCGATTATTAGGGGACCAGCATAGCCATCGCGCACGACATTCTCACTGTCCATACTGCTTACACGGATTTACCAAAGAAAAACTTTTAAACAATCATTTACCAAACTGCCAGACCCACGGACCCCACAAATTGAATTCCCTACTGAAGACAGTAAGTGGTTACATTATAAAGACATTCGTAAACAGCTTAAGGTGCCATACGTTATGTATGCAGATTTTGAATGTCTTCAAGAACCAATTGTTGATAGCAACGAGTGTGATCAGAAGACGAAAAAGACTACAAAACACATACCATGTGGCTTTGCATAAAAAGTGGTTGATCTGACACCTGAAACGTCAAATGAACCAGTAGTATATCGGGGTGCAGATGCTGCCGATAAATTTGTGGAGTGTATGGTAAGGGAACGGGAATAAATAGAACAAAGATTTAAACATTGTGAGCCCATGATTATGACTGTGAGTGATTGCCAATCGTTTAAGAAGGCAACTTTTTGTCACATAAGTAAAAAAGAACTGGCAGACAATAGTTCGAGATCATTGTCACGTGACCAGAAAATTTCGGGGGACGGCTCATAACGACTGTAATATTAACTACAAATTTACAGGTCGAATTCCAGTTGTATTTCATAACCTTAGGGGATATTTGAGTATGCATAACCTTAGGGGAAAGTTGAAGGAAAGCAGCTGAATTGTATCGCTAATAATATGGAAAAGTATATTTCTTTTTCATTGGGATGTATGGATTTTATAGACTAGCTCCAATTTATGTCTTCTTCATTACAAAATCCCACTCGTGGAAAACCTTACAAAAGGAGGTTCGAGTAAATTTAGACACATGACAAACCACTTTGGAGAAGAACAGATACTCCTGCTTCTGCGAACACAAGTATACCCGTACGAGTATTTTGATTCAGAGGCAACATTTTTAGAATCTCAACTACCACCGATTGAAGATATTTACAGTACACTATCGGAAGAAGGTATAACCACACTGGACTATGCACATCACGTATTGCAATTGTTTATTATACAGAATCTCGGACAGTACCACAATCTATACGTTCTATCAGATGTCCTTGAATTAGCCGACGTCTTTGCAAATTTCAGGAATATCTGTCTCAACTACTATGGACTGGATGCTGCACATTTTTATACATCGCCTGGTTTAGCCTGGCAGGTTGCCTTGAAAATGACAGGTTTCAAGCTGGAATTACTAACTGAAGTAGACATGCATTCGTTTATAGAGAAAGGTTTAAGAGGTGAAATATCAATGATATCCCATCGTCATGCCAAAGCTAACAATAAACATGTACCAAACGACGATCCAAATCAACCCATTAATCACGTGATGCACCTAGATGCCAACAACTTATACGGATGGGCTAATTCACAGACACTTCCAGTTGAAGGTTTCAGATGGCTCAACGATTGTAAAATTGAGAACCTAAACATAAGTGACGTCGCAGATGACAGTAAAAATGGTTATATATTAGAAGTTGACTTAGAATATCCTAGGGAACTACACGACAACCACAACGAATATCCACTCGCTCCAGAAAAAATTGAAGGTTACAAATGATATGTTATCGCCTTATGCGGAAAAGCTATTGGACGATTTAGACTTAAAGGAACATCGACAGAAAAATTGATACCAAATTTATATCCAAAGGAAAAATACATGGTACATTACAGAAATTTAAAACTCTACTTATCACTTTGAATGAGACTAACAAAGATACATAGAGTCATGACATTTGAACAATGACCACGGTCAAAGATATATATTGATTTAAAGACATATATTGATTTCAACACAGAGAAGAGAAAGCTTGCAAAAAAAGAGTTCGAGAAGGATTTTTTTTAACTCATGAATAATGCAGTCTTTGGAAAGACAATGGAAAATTTAAGGAAGAGAGCAGATATAAAACTTTTGAATGACCTATCAGAGGCCAGAAAATTAATCAGCAAACCAACATTTCATGCCTTCAAAATATTCAACGACGACTTGGTGGCTGTTCACATGCTGAAACAGCGATTATACTGAAACAGACCTATCTACGTGGGATTCACTACACTCGATTTGTCAAAGACACTTATGTTCGATTTCCATTATAATTACATGAAGGATAAATATGGGTCTAGAGCAACACTCTTGTTTACGGACACAGACTCACTATGCTACAACATCAACACTGATGATATATATCAAGATATGACGAAGGACAAACACTTGTTTGATACGTCAGAATATAGTCCTGAACATCGGCTTTATAGCACATTAAATAAAAAGGTGTTAGGAAAGATGAAAGACGAACACATGGTATTCCCATACAAGAATTTGTTGGTCTTAAGTCAAAGATGTACTCAATGATATATGAGAATGAAACACTCTGCGAAAAGAAGACAGCGAAGGGTATAAAGAAGAGTGTGATCAAACATGACACACGACACGAACATTTTAAAACAATGTTTATTCAATAAAGAGATCCACATGTCTACCATGACACAGATCCGTTCATACGACCACAAGTTATATAATATATCCATCAAAAAATTTGGCTTATCCCCTTATGATGACAAAAGATACTTACTTGTTGATGGGATACAAAGTTTAGCCTATGGACATTGGAGGATATAAATATGATGTATTTCAATATTTTAATCGCTTTACATCTGTCATTCGAAGGAAGTGGACGTGTTTTAAGAGCTCTCAAATATGTCTACTACTTGTCCAGATTGTGGTACAGAATATTGAAGAAAAGACGTTATGTTACGACACCAAAGAAACAAACACAGAATTAGTCGACCATATCCGCAGAGCAATGATGCATATCAACCGCCGCAGCCGCTACCGCCACAGAATGTGGTACTACATCATTCATTCACTATGATGTTGACTGGACGTACTGGAGCGAACACGGACTATGATAAAACCATCAACAGAGAGAATTATATGGTGTTATAAACGGTGGCAGCCATTATTTAGTGAACTGCAACAAACCATTGAAAACATTTTATTTGTTCAAGGTTTACCTAAAAATTTGAATGATGACTCATTCATTGACTCTAGATATACAAGTTTAATCATACTAGACGTCACCAATAGTAAGGATGTTTGGGAACTCTTTGTGGAGGGCAGCCATCACAGAAACCTACGGGTAGCTTGTATACTGCAAAATGCGTTCTCGGAGGGAAAGAAGAGTCGAACCATGAGCATCAGTAGCCAGTATATAGTCTATTAAAAAAACCGTGATCAAGTTGGGCCAGCCATATTTGCTAGACTAATGTATCCTAATAATCCGAAGAAATTCATGAATAAGTACAAAGAGGGGACACAACGACCATATGGGAGTCTATTCATTCATCTGAAACAAAATACACCGGAAGACGACAGATTAAAACTTAATATATTTGAAAACAAGAACATGATTTGTGGGGATGTTTCTGAAGAGTATATT
The DNA here is from genome assembly GCA_028015205.1 of Mytilisepta virgata. Classification (NCBI taxonomy): domain Eukaryota; kingdom Metazoa; phylum Mollusca; class Bivalvia; order Mytilida; family Mytilidae; genus Mytilisepta; species Mytilisepta virgata. The sequence continues at coordinate 5,182,095 of CM051512.1, read as the reverse complement.
AGCAGAAAAGAACTAGAACCACCTCAGTTTGAAGATTCATTTCAAAGTGAGCAGACGTATTTACAAGACGAGAAAGAAATCATACCTTCATGTGATGATTGGGGTGTAGTCTTTGAAAGCGTTCCTGGTTTAGGTAGACATATGAATAAGTGGTGCCCGGAAAATAATGATTTAAAAAGAAAGAGAGAAGATGATGAAGACAGCATACCACGTAAGAAGGCTCGTTTAAATACAAATGATGGCGAGGATATAGCGTTTGCTAAATTTGCAGAACAAGCCAGAGAGGCTAATGAAGAATTATGTAATACCAAATTAGATAAATATGTCAAGCAGGGAATTGAGCAAGCTGATGCCGAGCGTAAAGCCGAACGAAAAGTAAAGTTCGAAGACTTGGATGAACTGATGTACAGATATGGCACGTTTATTCAATATGAACTCCAACTTAGAGATGGTAAACTACATTCTAAGATTATAAAGTTGGTAGAAGAACTTATAGATGAAGGCATGGACTACAAAAACGCCCTTAAAATTGGAATTCGAACATATCAGCACATGTTCGAAAATTACTTAGACGAAGTCGTCGAAAATAATGATGATGGTTAGGAGGAGGAAGAGGAGGAGAGTGATGACGATGACGAAGAGAGTGATGACGATGACAAAGATAGTGATGACGAGGCATAAAAGGTTGAATTGTATTGTTAATTTATCATTTCACGTAAATTTACCGAATAGTTCAGATGGCTTCCTGGGAGCGATACCTAAAAACTATTTATTTCGATCCGTCAAATTCAGCTAGTTTTTCTGGTCCAGATAAATTGTACAGATTTGTCAGAAAAGACGGGAAATTCGTTCTCAGTAAATACAAAATACGTAAATGGTTACAACGTCAGGAGTCGTACAGACTGCAAAGTCCCGTAGAACGGTCGTTTAAAAGAAACAGAGTCATCGTAACTGGTATAGACGATCAATGGGATGTCGATCTTATGGATATGACCAAGTTTGCAAAATATAACGATGGCTACCACTACATATTAGTTGTCATAGATATCTTCTCCAAATATGCCCAATTGAGACCATTGAAAGATAAGGTGAATCCGTCACGAATGCTCTGAAACATGTTTTATCAGAAGGAAGATCAGCAAACAGAATAAGAACCGACAAAGGTCAGGAATTTAGATCACGGTTAGTAGAATCTCTTCTAAAACAGAGAAATATTCAACTTTTATTTGCACAAAACACAGAAATCAAGGCTAACTATTTTGAGAGATTGAATAAAACAATCTCATGAGGTATTTTACACATAAGCAGTCATATGACTATATGGATAACTTACAGAATTTTGCTAACAGCTACAACAAGACCTTCCATAGAACGATAGGGATGACTCCATATAAGGTAACTAAAGGCATAGAAACAAACTTGTGGTGGAAGACGTATTGGTCAAAAAGTGTTAAACGTGAAATCAAGACCAAAACGGTCATGAAACCGTTCCATTTTAAAGTAGAAGATAAAGTCAGACTTACATATATAAAAAACCCATTTACCAGAGAATACGATGAAAAATGGACCGGAGAAATAATCAAAATTTCACAGAAAATATTACGTGGTGGATTGCCAATATACAGATTAAAAGATTTTCATAACGAAGATATTGAAGGAACATTCTATCAAATTGAATCCGAATTGCAAAAAGTGGATGTCAGAGACAGTGGAGGAGATCTTAAAGATCAGGGGCAAGGGTCGTAATAAATAATTATTCGTGAATTGGTTGAATTGGGCGAAGAAATTTAATTCATGGATCTCTGCTCGCGATTTATCTGATATTTCAGAGAGTTAACTATCCCGGAAAGACTAACTTCAAGTCTCGGCAGTTGACGCCCCTGCACGAAAGATAGCATACTGTTGGCCCTTTCGTGATGTTGAAGATAATATCGAGTTATATTGTAAAGGCACCATGTGGATGGCTTTCCGACCCATGTTTGTCTGAATTGACGGGGATATTAAATATTGTACATACTATTGTTGTTATTGTTACTAATGTAGTACCAAGAAGCAGAAAGTTTAAAAAAGAAATAAAAAATAGGAATACAATCACACAAAGGGAGAATCAAATTGGATAATTCCTTGCTCATATTTGCATGAGCAAAACCTTGAATCGATACACACAAACACACAAATACACACACATGCTCGAAAAATGATAAACATCTGTACATTATTCAATAAAACCAATTAATTAATGTCATCATACCTAAAAATCAGAAGTGCAGAAATAATACATAAAAATGACGTCATAGAAATTAGCCTCACATCGGGAGGCTACCTCTCAGGAGGCTACCTTTTCCCCATAGGGTTGACATTAGACAAAATGGCCCAGAACCCCCACTTCCCCCACTACTATTTGGTGCGTCTTACCATGGGGAATAAGAAAATATAGGGTGTAGGGGTTGGGATTTAAACGGTTTATGAGATAATTGGACATTATTGATTGATGGGGTGAAGATCACACTAGTATGAGGTACATGTACATGTCACCGAGTGCGTCTTGTTACGGAGAATAATAAAATATATGATTTAAAGCTATGGATATTAATTGCATATGATTTTTGTTTCCAAATTATCGGCTTTGAGGTTTGGGATGACCCCCTAGAGGAACGAGGTATATGTCATTTAATTGGTGTTGCTACGGTGTATAATAAAATATATGATATCAGATGGTTATTTCTCACTCTCGTAGAGTTTGTAGATAAAAAAAAATCATATAGGGTCCTATGGTTAACCTCTAGCTACTTTGAACTCCTCATTATACGTCTCAGTGATCCCCATCAAACAATAAATAATGTTAGGCACATCTAGAAACATTGATCTTTCATCGTGGAAAATCTCAGATCCATATCTCGGACGGTTATTGAGAACTCAAACGAACAAAATCGGAGGGGAAAGAAAAAAATGTTTGATAAAAATCAAAATCTATAAGTCTCCCATTTCGTTTGGTAGACTTAAATAAAGTTTTAAATGATTGGTGTGTCATTGTTTACTTTATTGGTTCTCTGTTTTATTCTTTAGTGATAATATTGGTAATAATTGGTCTCACCTACCTATTAATGTTCACATAGTGACCCAATGATTCTTATACATCTATCTAATTGTAGCAGAGATTATGGTCTTTCATTTGGGAAAGATTTATACAATTATGTACATGCAATTTGCTAGGACACCAGTTTTTTTTTGTTTTTTTTTGTTTTTGTTTTTGGCAATGAAAGTACAGGCAGGAATTATATACGTTTTTTATACGATTCAACATAACTGATAGTGTACTTCATTACCTATTTGGTTTTCCCCATTACAGTCGACAGTATTAAAACCAATTTCATGTGCAGCTCGCTGGTGAAAATATTGAAGAATCGATTCACTTTGTTTTACCTCAACTGGTCCGTCTGATCCACGAAACCCTGAAGTATACACAGATTTAAGATATACGATATAAAAAACAATATACCAGATTGATTTCTTTCTGAATGTTAAATGTAAATCATGGAGAACTGTCCTTATAAGTATATACATTTCTGCAAATGCAATATACAGGTCGTGTTGATATTGAACCCACAGATCACCTTTGTAGTCTCTTGAACTTACTGTGTCTCAAAGATTTCCAAGAGCACCGGAAGATCCTACACCAACTACAGTTAATTAATCACACTTGTCTTGTACGTAATTCATATGTTAGATGAAATATTTACATGCACATTTCATCATTTTCAATAACTGTGGAACCGCTTCGATGGTCTCGTGGTAGCGTTCTTGCCTCGAGTACGGAAGGTCATGGGTTCGATCCACTGCAGGGTCAATCCAAAGACATTAAACTTGGTATTTAATGCTTCTCTATCGCGTCCGTGGCATCTATACGTGAGAACAAAGGAGTGATCGGCTCAGAGTCAGTATAATGTGTCCGAGTGGAGTGATATTTCATCCTGTGGACTGTTACATCGTGAGCTAGCACGTAAAAAATCCAGCTAAGCATATCGGTCTAATGCAAAGCAGGGCTAATATTCATATCACAACATTTTCTCGTCCTTTTATGCATAAAATAATTTCCGCTGCAAGTTAATCAATATTTCGACCATCCATCATCAATAACTTTGACATAAGAAAATAATGGTTTTGTTTCTATTATTCAGGCCACTTAAAAAAACTTACTGTGATGTTTCAGTCGAGGTGTTTGAACATTTTCAATCTTTTTAAAGTAGGGGAGTACATCACTGTAGCTCCAACCAGTACATCCCTCTCTAGCCCATTCATCAAAATCAAAACGACTTCCTCGCATAAAAATCATCGCATTTATAGTGCTCGATCCACCTAACACCTTTCCACGAGGAAGTAATGAAACCTGAGGCGAAAATTTCTTCATTTACAACATTGTTAAAATTTGCGAAACTTAAGGATTATCTTCCGTGTAAGAAGGTCTGTCCACAGATGGTTTTGGGTTCATACTTTTGGTCTGATCTTATTATTTTAATTTTAATTGCTCATAGCGTTTCGGATTATTTTTTTAGTTTTATACATTTTAAGCCTTGAGATTTAAATCGGTGAAAAGTGCATGAAAATTGATAACTGAAGACAGAATGTTCCCAAATTGGGAAGGAGAAATAACTTTTGTTTAATTATGTACTTGTTTCTATGTCCAGTTTGTTTTTATTGTAATTACTTACTTTAAGTTTAGAAGAATTGAGTTTACACAGTAACTTCCCCAACAGGACAACTACTGGCAGGCAAATTGGTTTTATGTATCTGTTATTGCCTACAGCAGCCCATACAAAGTTTTTATAAATCCACCAAATACACTTCTCCCTGTTAGAATTCTTATTTTAAAGAATTACTTGAATGATATAACCCTTTATTATTTGCCACATTTGCATTTTTAAAGTAAATCATTTAACATTATGAAAAGTCATATTAATATGTTCACAATTTGACAGAAATGATTATTGATGTAACCAATAATAAAGTGTTTTATACCCTGTTATTTATTGCAAAATGTGAGTGTTTCTGGGGTATAGTCTTGAATTGCCAGTCAATTGTCGTTCCTGCTAGAGATCTCCATGCCCCGGGAATCAAAGTTCTCTCATCATCACGATCAGATACACCAGCTTCCAACAGTAACACTGATACTTGATCCTCTGATAGACGAGCGGCTACAATAGCACCAGCAGATCCTGCACCAACTGCACTTAAACAATCAAAAGTTATATGTAATTGATGCTGCTATCTAATGAAATAATCCAATATGAAAGGACTATCAAAATATGCTAAATGTATTATATACATGCAAATTACATCGCACATTCAATACATTTAAATGACATAAGAACTTATTAATGCGTTTACGGGATTCTCAATGTTATTGTGTTTGATTTAAAACCTCTTTGATAGTTTTTGTCTTTATAAAATATATTGATGAATATGTAGGACTTACGTAGTGTAACAAACACGGCTAAGAAATAAGAAAAACTTTAATATACAATAAAAACAGAAATCCTACCATTAACAAAAAGTAATCCTCATAAAGTCAATAGATGGTGCTCTTAAATTACGAATTTGATTGTACGAACCATTGGTGATAAATTGAACAAAGTATACACAAAAGCACCTTCATAAAATAAGACATATTATACCGAAGATAAGACAAGTATCAATTATTTAAACGAATGCATATTTCTCTTCAAACATTACAGTTCTGTCATGTTTATCTTCACAATTTGTTTGCGCTCTTTGGTGTAACTTTTTTCGGAGTTCAGTATGTTTGGTGGTTTTATTAAATGGTATCTCATGGCTGACCTTTTCTGTTATCCATTTTGCTGTTTATTGAAAACGATATTTGTTTCACATGTACTAATTGCCTATATCCCTTTTGAATTTCTTACATAATAAAGAAAATTTGTGGTATAAGCAAAAAACGGAAGTAAAAGGTAAATAGGAGTGACCAAACACTAAAACACACTAAAAATAAAAAGAAATACTGATAATAGAAAAAGTGACCCGGCTTAATATAAAGTTTCTCTATTCTAGACAAGAGTAAAAGGTACCTTTAATCAGCTATCCATATATGACATAAAGGTCATAGCAAAGGTACCATACCCCCAGATGCATTCAATAGGAGAAAGTCTAGAAAAAAACACGGCAAAACCGAAAAGAAGATCGACCGTATCAACAAGCGAAACAACTGGAAAACAACTGTCATGATCCTGAATTGGTACAGGCATTTTCCGGAGAATTAAAGTACGTTTTAGGGCTAGCTAAACCTCCCACGTTATGACATTCATTCGCAGTTCCTTATTGATAAAAAATGAGGGGAGAAATAAATAAATAAAAAATTGCCAAATCGGGAAAATCCAGTCAAGGCCATCCTGTATGATTTGTGAAACCGAAACTGAATATTTGCCTATAAGGTCTTGGTATCTACCGACGGATTTCTTAAGAAAAGGGACGAGATGTTCTTTGTGAAATCATTGCTCAGACATCGCTGATATTTTACAAATTCTGAGTAGCTGCGTATAAATTGAGATATGTATATCCCGTAAACGGGCGAAATAGGTAAGGTATGGAAAATTTCAAAATTGAAGTCGTCACGTTTGTCATAGATTCTGTTACTATATATTTTGCTGATATTTCTGTTTTTGAAATAATGTCGCCTGATTAGTCTAATGTGATGACCCACGGAACATTTTTAAAATGGGTTATCTGAGGACATTTTCACCACCGTTCGGTCTCTGTTGTCCCAGTAATCATAGAGGAGAATATTATTTCAATATTGGTAATTTTTTTATAAGTAAAACCCGCTTGTTTCGACATTTAAAATGTCTGGCCTAAACACAAGTGAGGATCTTATGCATCAACAATGAATATTTCTTAGTGCACTTTGTATGTGGATAAATTTCTATTTGTTGGAAAGGTTGACTAATTGCTCGAGCACTGCTGATTACTTGTCGGTCAACGAAATGGCCATACAGTGCATTTTATTTATTTCGGTATTTTGTGATACATTTTATTACAGAGGATTTTAGTGTTTAACAAAAGTAAGGCAATTGTAGCATTTGTTTGGTATACCAATACCATTTAAATTGACACTAAGGGTGGGATACTTATTGATCTTAATACTTTTTGTAAGATTTTTCATCCTTCGAGAAACCATAATGCGACTTTCAAGGTGAAAAACAGTATTAAAATCCCTTTGTGTTTTCTTTTTGCAATTCCAGTGTTACATGGGTACTACCGAAATGCGTACCCAAGTATTTGGTATATGCATATTTTAAAATGTACTGAAATACTTCGAAACAATTACGAACAAGTAAAAATATAGCTCCTAAAAAGTATATGCACATATTTGTGTCGGGACAAATCTGGAACGAATCAACGTGCTCCGGAATGAAACGAATTCCTTGCCCGTACACCGACTCTGTTGTGTTTCACATGCTTTGTTTATCATTAACTACATCTATATACAGTTTGTACAATAGAGATTATTTTTATTCTGTCGCTTTTAATTCAAACTATAAAGTCTACAATGTATTCATCAGATAAGATCTTCCATTATACTCATTTCTGAGAATTATATTAACATCTTCTGCCTTAGCTAGGTAGTTTGGATTTATTTCAGGATGAAGGAAAGGATTCTGGCTGGCAAGTCTTAAATACCCGGTACTCTGTTCGTGTAATAAACATATCCAAGCTATAAACCCGTCTAGGGTTGTTCTTTCTCGAAGTTGATCTTCTACCTGGAAGATATTAAATATATAAGTACAGAAACATTAAATGCAATTCATTCATTTGCCGAAAAATGAAAGTGATAATTGGTAGTTTAATAAAGATAAAATATCTGATTATAAAATTTGTAAAATGTTTACAAAAAAAAGAGCTAAGATTTCTAGCTTTTCAGCAAGTGTCGTACTGATGGTCTGTTGTATACGACACGAAATGGTCAAACTGGTTTTGTGCACAGGAATCCTGAAAGCCATACGATTTCAATCCGGTACATAGTCTAACAGTTTACATGTTATTTTAAGTACTCTAAATTTTTTTGTCATTTATATTTTTCGTCATAATATCCGATTTGTTTATTTGAACCTTAAATTCTGTTTCTCTTTGATTGTAGCCGTAAGTGTTGCACCTGCAGTAAACTTTTGTTGTGGCGAAATGAAAATCAATCTCTTCCTAAAAGTAAAAAAGGATAGTAATCAATAAAACATTATTTATCATTAAATCTTAACAGATGTCATACTTGAAGCAACAAATTTAAAACTGACATCATAGATATTTGTTAAAAACACATGTGTGTAAATATACCACTGATGGCCCGGTTTCTTTAACAAGACAATATGTTTACTGTTAATTGGTGATTAACATGCTTAATTAAAAATATTTTGTGGTAATGATCAGCTTTACCAACTCGTATAGGAAATGCACTTGAAATTGTCCATACTAAAGAAACCGTACAGACGAACGATAATTTAGAATATATTTCGATGGTCCCTTGAAGTTCAAGCAATCGGAGTTCTACTGTGTTTATGACGGCGATGGAATACCGAAGCCATATATTAAAATTAAACGCAATAAAACAACCAAAACAGAACAAACGAAAGAAATCAGGGGTATCAATAAGGTATAACAAACAGATCAAATTATTACTGAATATATAATACTAACAAATAAAAACAGAATAAAACAAAGTCTAAAACATGGACAATATACAACGAGGATTCATACAATTTTCCGTTAATTAATATCTATGAGAGAGGTTTAAAAAGATAAGGTTATTTCATATAGATAGCAAGACATGTGTCAGACGACATTAAGGAATTCCAGATAAAGGAAAGACAAAAGGATCGGACATATATTTTAGCAGTTTAGTTGACATTTCAATTTGTATAATGTTTCTTGTAAACTTGTGTATAATAAATCTTGTTAAATTTTATTATTGATTTGTGTCTTTTGTTGGTAATAGTACACATTTACATCATGATATGAACTTTTTAAATTATATACCATTTTAATGTTTTGACCTATAGTTCACGGTTCTGAGAACATGGGAAATGAGATAGTGATTCATGAGTAAATGTTTGCGTTGAAGGTTTTGTTCTATAAATAATTGGTTACACCATCATGAAACTTGTAAATGTGTACATAATGATACCCACTTTATAAAATATACATGCATGTCATTTTAAGGTTTTGACTTGGGTCTTACGGTTCTTTGCCTATAGGAAATATAATAATTCTTATTCATGTGAAATAACTTCCGCAAAAGGGAATATAAAGTTAAATTCTTCTATATGTCATGTATGTTATTCAGTTATTAGGTCTACTATTTCGAAGTCGAGACTTCTCTTAACTGTTGCAGAAATCCAAACTGAATATTATATCCAATAAGTCACAATCTAGTATGATGTAGTGAACGTAAATACAAGTGTCAGTCCAACCTTTCAGAACACAAGAATGTTAATGTCTAATCTGAAAGTCTAATTTTAGTGTCTGTATAGATATAATTGTCACGGAAATCTCTAGAACACTGTAGAAAGGAAACTCGTAGAAAACTGTGGAACGGTAACTTCAAGAATACGGTAGAAGTTTGAATTACACATCGTATATTATGATCATTCAAGAATTATGATGTAAGTCAGATAGAAAGTTCTTTTCATTCAATCAGTATCTCTGATAGTTCCAGTGATTTTTAAACTGCACAGTTATAACATTATTTGGTAAACAACTATAAGTATTATGTTAGCATATCATACATGTTATAAGGCCACACAAAACAAATTGAGCCAAGATAAATAAATAAAATACACCTCCCCCTTAAAAGAAGTTTGAGTGTAACGACAACTTTTTATGAACAATATATTCAAAAATATATAGTATGTATACAGTGTTTTAATAAGATCTAAATAAAGCATCTGCTATTACAATTATCTTTACTTTTAATATGTTTTACAATAATATCATATTCCTGTAACAATAAACTCCACCTAGTCAACCTCTGGTTCTTGTTTCTCATTTTATGTATGAAGGTGAGAGGATTATGATCAGTATAAACCAGAATAGGATGCATAATGGGATTTATATATACATCAAAATATTGAAGTGCAGACAACAGTGCAAAACACTCTTTTTCAATAGTTTAATAATATTTCTGATGTTTATCTAGTTTCTTAGAAAAATATGATATAGGTTTCTCAACATTACCATTTGTTTCTTGATATAAAACGGCTCAAACGCCTACATCACTTGCATCAACGGCAAGTTTGAATTGCTTTTCAAAGTCTGGAGTGATAAGAACTGGACTGTTAATTAAAAGTGATTTGCATTTTTCAAAAGCGTTTTCAATTATCAGTCCAGATGAATCTTTACGTAAAAGATGAGTCAATGTTAACAGTAGCAAAATTTGAACAAAATTTTCTGTAAAATCCAATCGTGCCTAAATATCTCATAAGTTGTTTTTTTTTATTTGTAGGAGGAGGAAAATTAGTAATTGCATCAACTTTAGCCATAATAGGTTATACTTGACCTTGGCTAACTGTGTACCCTAAATAATCAACAGTGACCTGACAAAATTCACTTTTACCAAGATTAACAGTCAAATTTGATTGTGACAATCTATCAAAAGCATCATATGAATGTGTTAAATGCTCTTCCCAGCTATTACTACATACAGTAGGATCATCAATATAAGCATAAGAACATTCTAAATCTTATATACCATTATTGGTCATTCTTTGAAATGTAGCTGGAGCACTTTTGAAACCAAGAGGCATGACAGTGTATTGAAATAAGGCGACTGGTGTGACAAAAGCTGATATTTTACGAGCTCTCTGTGTCAAAGGTACCTGCCAGTAACCTTTCAATAAATCAAATTTGCTGACGACTTTTGCTTGTCCAATGTTATCAATGCTTTTCGTCTATCCTTGGAATCGGATAGGAATCAGATTTTGAAACTGAATTTACTTTTCTGAAATCAGTAACGAAACGAAAGGTTTTATCTGGTTTGTGCACAAGGAGACAAGTAAGGCTCCATTCACTCTTACTCTGCTCAATAATATCATTGTCAAGCATATATCTAATTTCTTGTCTCATAAAATCACGTTTCGGTGGATTTAGCCGGTAAGGATGTTGCTTAATTGGAGAAGCATTGCCTACATCAACATCCTGACAAACAGCAGTGGTTTTGTTTGGCACATCTGGAAAAAAAATTTTAAAAGAAAATACCAAAGTTTTCAATTTTTCTCTGCGATCGAACGTCAGACGTGGAAGTTATGAGTCTAAATTTGATAACATTACTGAATTTGTCAATCTAACAGTTTGTTCCATAGTCTTGGACTCAAAAGATGGTTCAATTATATCTGGTTTGTTATAATCGTTCTCCAATTTAACCATGGCTAAAGTGGTAACTGGTTTACTCTCACCTTCATTAGTACGCTCAAAATATGGTTTTAACATATTAATGTGACACACTCTATTTTGGTTACGCCGACCTGGAGTTTGTACAATATAATTCAAATCGTTGATTTTACTCTATTGTATAAGGGCCACAGTAATTAGCCTCTAAACGATGCCCAGGGACTGGCAAAAATACAAGTACCTTATCACCAGGCTCAAAAAATCTGTCCCTGGCATCTTTATCATACCATATTTTTATCTTATTTTGTACAGTTTTAAGTTTTTCTAAGCAATTTGACAAGCAGTATAGACTTTTTCTTTAAATCTACATGCATAATCTAGACGATTCAACTCAGTGTGTTCAGTATGCCATTTTTCCGTAACCGTTTTCAAAGACCCCCTTACAGTATGACCAAACACCAACTCAAAGGGGCTTAAACCAAAGGACTCTTGAACAACCTCTCGGACCGCAAAAAGTAGAAAGTGAACACCATCATCCAAGTCCCTGTCAAATTGAAGACAAAAAGTTCTAATCATGTTCTTCAATGTTTGATGAAAACGTTCTAAGGAACCTTGAGATTCTGGATGATAAGCACTTGATCTATACTGAGCAATCCCTAACGGGTAAACGACCTGCTGAAATAAACCTGACATGAAATTTGAACCCTGGTCGGACTGTATAGACTTAGGAAGTTCTACTAATGTGAAAAATTTGATAAGAGCTTTGACAATAGTTGGTGTCTTGGTATTCCTTAAGGAAATAGCCTAAGAAAACCTAATGGATGTACACATGATCATCAATAAATACACATTTTCAGTCTTGGTCTTTGGTAAAGGTCGAACGCAATCGATAAGTACTCGGCTGAAAGGTTCTTCAAAGGTTGGAATTGGCAGAAGTGGTGCTGTTGGTATTTTTTCTGGTTAGGCTTGCCAACAACCTGGCATATATGGCATGATTTGCAGTATTCTGTGACATCATTTCTATATCTGGGCCAGTAGAAATATTGTAAGATCTTTAGGCTAGTCTTCCTTATAACTAAATGTCCAGCCAGGGGTGTCATCGACAAGAACAATAATTTGTTGCCTATAGACTTTAGGCATCACCACTTGGTATACCACTCTCAATTCCTGCTCTGGGATAGCATCAGGGGCCACCACTTCCTCATTAAAATGCCGTCTTGATGGTAGTAACATTCAGCCACTTTGTCTGCTTCGTCTTGTGGTAGAGCCCTCTTGCGGAGCTTAAGAACCTCAGGGTCTTTATTTTGTTCTTCCATAAATTTTTGTTTGTCTAATGAATGGCTGTTCACGTCTGGCTATGGGATAATTACATGCTTGTTAGTACCAGGTAGTCTTATGGCCTTTTCTGAGCTACCGGGACCTTCAATGTCGGCAAGGAAAGTGTCAGAAAGGTCCATATAATCATACCGGTCTTCTTGTAAATCCTCATTTTTTTTCTTGTCATCGCCCTAATAACAACACAAACTGGATACAGTTCAGGATCATTTTCAGGTGATTTAACATCCACCACCCGTTCACTGATAACAATTGGTTCAGCAACCACTTTGTTCCTATCTAGATCATTTCCTAGCAATAATGAAACACCCTCAACAGGGAGAGTAGGACGAACACTCACAACAACTGGTCCAGTAATTAAATCTGACTTCAAATAAATACGATGGAGTGGAACATCTATACAATCTAATTCCACACCTTGTAACAAAACGGAGACTTCAACAGACGTCTCCTCGGACAAAGGCAACACACCTTTTAACAACAAAGTCTGAGAAGCTCCAGTGACTTAAATCTTAATAGGCTGAGGAGTAGTATTATTAACAATAGAAACAAACCCATCAGACATAAAGGGTTTATAATCCTCCATGTAATCACAAAAACTGGACTTAAAAGCCTGACTCGCAGGACATTTCAGTTTATTTGTAACAACGGGTGTCGTACAAGCACTGGACATGGGCTTATTATCTCTTCCATTCTTCTTCTGGAGTCTAAAACAATCAGCCATCAGCTGACCATTTTGCTAGCAATAAGCACAAGTTAGTGACTTCTTCTCAAAAGTATCAAATTTTGGACCAGACATATTATAACTAGACTGACTCTTATTCTGTGCAATAGGCTTACTATCAGTACGCTCAGTACTTTTTTTGTAATTTCCGCTTGAAGTATTAAAGTTTTGACCTTTGAAACTTCTGTTATGTGAAAGGGTATAATTATCGGAAACAACAGCTCTATCTTGCAATGTCTCAACAGTTTTGTCATCTAAATGTTGTTTTAAGTCTAAATTAACACATTGCTTCAACTCTTCTAATAACATTAATTGTCTTATTTTATCAAAATTGGTATCTATTTTCTTTGACGTAAGCCATTTATCAAATATATCTTCTTTTTCCTTATCAAATTCAACATAGTTTTGTGATTCAAACTTTTTATAAGACCTAAATTTCTGTCTATATGCTTCTGGTACTAGCTCATAAGCTTTCAAAACTTCTTGTTTAACAGTGTCATAATCAGAACTTTTTCCTGAGGAAATTGGTGAGTAAATTTCAGCGGCCTTGCCCTCAAAAACACTTTGCAGCATTGTAGTCCAATAACGCTTTGGCCATTTCAAATTTTGAGCAATTTATCAACTGTTTTTTCACAATTTTTTGGAACCAAACGTATATTTTTTGCTGCATCAAAATGTTCTGATTTTCACTCATATTTAGTGTTGCTTTCTACTTCGACCATTTCTATTTTTATTTTCTCCATCTCTAACCTTTTCCCATTTCAAGTTCTGCCTGATTTTCTTCTTTTTCCAACTGTTTTAATTTAACCTCGTTTTCCAGTTTTTTTGTAAGTGCATGTTCTAATTCAATCTGTTTTAATTTGAAAGCATCAACATTTTCGACCTTGAGTTCAAGAGCCTCTTCAACCAAAATTTCTGAGTCAACTAAATTGTCTATTATCAAATTTTTTTCATTTGTTTTCTCATAGATCCTCTAAAAGCGACACTAATTCTTCTTTCTTTAGTTTATCAAACCCTTTCAGGTCTGGCGTTTGCAAATATGTACCAGGATGAAATGCCATTTTGAAGAATTTTGTTGGCTTATTCTAATAAAAATACTGAAAAAAAATTTAATAAGAAATTAACGTTATCGCGGATGAGCCCCCAATTTCTGTTACGGTCAGACATTTAAATTGTAGCCAACAAAAAAACACAAATCAATAATAAAATTTAACAAGATTTATTAAACACAAGTTTACAAGAAACATTATACAAATTGAAATGTCAACTTAACTGTTAAAATATATGTCCGATCCTTTTGTCTTTTCTTTATTCGGAATTCTTCTCTTCACTGTTGTGGGAATCAAAACAGAATATTATGTCCAATAAGTCACAATCTAGTATGATGTAGTCAACGTAAATAAAAGTGTCAATCCAACATCTGAGAACACACGAATGGTAATGTCTAATCTGAAAGTCTAACTTTAGTGGCTGTATTATATAGTTGTCACGGAAATCTCTAGAACACTGCAGAAAGGAAATTCGTATAAAACTGTAGAACGAAAACTCCTATAATACGGTAGAAGTTTGAATTACACATCGTATATTATGATCATTCAAGAATTATTATGTAAGTCAAATAGAAAGTTCTAATCATTCCATCAGTATCTATCATTGTTCCAGTGATTTCTAAACTGCACAGTTATAACATTATTTGGTTAACAACTATAAGTATTATGTTAGCATATTATACATGTCACACAAAACAAATTAGGCCAAGATAAATAAATATAATAATTACAATATCATAACAGTACACAATTCCATGATGAGGTTACATTATCTTCACAGAAAAAAGCTTAAACGCAACCCTTAACCTGAGAATTGACGGACAAACGGACGGACGGACAAACGCATAGACGAAAGATCTATCTATACGTCCCCTACTTTTGTTGGCGTGATAAAATTACATTCCATTTTACATATCAGTCCCGGTATCATCTTGAGCCTGCCATATAGTCCAAGGCCTTCATTCGAGGTATGATATAGTGACTAATATAAAACATGAGATGTAATAAAATGTTAACTATGTACATGCATTTCCGGTCTGATGAACAATTTTTACTGGTGACCAATAAACTCTGCCACATTCTTTTCAAAATCATTAGGAGTTTGAAACTGGTAGGGGAAAAAGCAACACATCAGTTTATATATCCGTCCAATCTTAGGTCATTAGCTATACAATTTAAACTTTACCATTCTTTTATTTAGGAGTGTGTTTACTCGTTTACATTTAAATTACATAGTATTAACGATACCTAGTAGCTAACACAATCTTCCTGAAAAGATTGCAGTAGTTGATATATCAAACATGTAATGTATCATTTGTCCAGTAGAAATTATATCCTTATATATGCATACCTCTTTAACAAATGAACTAAACTAATTAGATCATCCTCTAAGGATTTTAAGAGAAATATGATTTGACCATCTGGATAATGGTTTTTTCTTTTCAATCTGTCAAGAATGGTGAAAACATTGCCGTCTCCAAGTTCTGAATATGGACCTTAAAAAATAGTCATTTTGTTATGTCCACCTATAATATTCACAATGCAATTGAGAAATGTTTATATTTAATATCAAATAAAGGCTTCCGCTAGTAGACTGAATTATGTGGTGGCATCAACACCTCAGATGCTAGTATCTCCATTGACGGATTTGCCATAACGAACATACGGATTTGTTTTTCAAAACTTCAGATATGGTTGTCTCTTAGAACCCATCTAGTCTTGTTCATTTATCTGTATTTTCTGCACCAAAAAATGTCTAACAATATTAAGACAGCAAGCCAAGGCGTTGCTTTTTTGTCAATCCAGACCTCTTAAGATAAGTTAGCACAGATAAATTACATAAAGATTTAAAACTTGTCTTAACCAGTTGTGACTTTTGTCACAAATTATGTATTTAATGTTCTTCTAATATTTTTTTGCAAAAGAGACAGAGAAAATCACTCAGACAAAATTAGGAGTTGAAGATCAAATTTGATTGCCTAGCTTTTTAAGACATTGTTTCTCTATAAGGAATAAAGAGTAGAAGAAACTTCCGATGTTATCACATGTACGATACACTTAAAAAGAAATTAATGTATTTTTTAAAATCGTATCTGTCGTAGGTTTGAAAAATACCCAAACCGAGTGTCCTTACTAATTCTGAATAAAATGTGTTTTGCTATCTTAAAAGCTTCTTAACCAGGCTTTTAGCAGAATACGTTGATGTACTCATTTAGGGAAATTGTAAGGTCGATATCACGAATTGATTGAACGTTACAGTGTTCCAATCATGTTGGATCTGTTCCCACTGTCGTAACATTTTATTTACCTGCACCGATTTGTGAATACCACCGGATTGACTTTGTTGAACTCCACAACGAGTGCCGAATACGCAAGAGGGACTGCTGTCCCTTCCGGAGCACATGATTTCACTCCTGGTTTTATAGGCTTGCGTGTTGTTCATTGTTTTTTTTTAGTTTTCAGTGTTTATTTGTTGTGCTTTTGGTTGCTCATTTGTCTTCCCGGGGTTGTCTGTCTGATTCATTGCTGTTTGTTTTGGTTGCTCCTTATGTATATGTGTCCTCTTTATTGTCAAAACTAGAATTCACAATGTTTTATTATTGCACATGTTCCTGAAGTGTTTATACTTTAAAAAAATAAAATACATCAAAGAAAATCACATAAACAATTAACCATCTCCACACAAAGATATTTACGAGGCAGACACTCTTAAGTTTCAAAGAAAATCTTCATTTTAACAAAACGAAATAATGAATTAACTTTCATATGTGTGTTGTAGATTTTATCAATGATATTTGTTGTACTACTCACATTATGGATAACTGACAATGGTACTCGAACAGAAAAAATTGAAAGAATATAACGAATGAAGATACCTTATCTAGCTCAATGATGGACCTATCGACAGCAATAGTATGGACATCAACATCTACGTCAATATGTGTTGTGATAATTGACGTCCTTGCCATTGGTGCTTTCCTCAAAGAAAGCTCTAGTTTACTATTGATAGTAAGGACAAATATATTGCATTGTTCGTATTTAAACACTAATTCGATCAGATTTTCAAAAATCCTGACACCATGGCCGATCATTGCCGACACAAATGTATTCTGCGTGAATCATTCAACAAATAGAGTAAAAGAAATGAATATTACGTTGAAAGAAAAATCACCATTACATGTATACACTTATATTGCTCAAATTAGTTTTTGCATATATATGTTAATATACTTCGATCATTTCTAACATTTTCAAAATAAATTCTAATCTACATAAAACTACATATTTTCAATGTACTAAACACCATCTATCTTTTATTTTCAGATTACCATCGGCGGTGGTATATGTCTTTTCGGTGAACTTATAGTATTGGGCTGTCAATCCGTTATTGAAAATAAAGTATGCGGTTGATGAATATACATGTATAAGGAATGACGTCTACTAGTTAAATTTAAATGATGTACACCTGTCATAAATACCGTTATCAAGTGTCATTCGTTTTTATATTTGATGAAATCATTCGATTATTCATCATCATAAATCTAACATTATTGTATGTTTTCATCGTATGTATTGCAGTTGAACGACCCTTCCATCAGCGTCTACATAACGTTTAATGTTGTGCAGATAGTTTGTCAGGTATCATATTATTATAACAATTTTCATCACAAAACACAATAGCCCTTGGAATGATAAAATGAATGAAAGGATAAAGCCGGAATTCATATGTTCCTAGTAGCACCGCTGGAAATAAACTACTTGTTAATGTGGTGGTGATTCGGAACTTCTATGTTGTATTGAAACATAATAAAAATCTTAAAACAAGTAGATCGATGAGAATTCAATTTTGCAATGACATTTTTCTAAATAATTTCAGCCATCGTGAAATGGAAACACATAATTGAAAGTTCATAAGATTAGAAACCAAAGATAAGCCAAAATTGTAAAAACGATTACACACATATAGCAAATCAAGAAGAACAAGAACATTAATGCATACAAATTAAATGTGAGCAACAGGAGCTATACGAACCTATAAAACCGGCTTAACCCCACCACTATTCAGTGTCTATACAATTCAGACTATCCTGACTTTGTTGTGTCCATGTTTGCGTTTTGTACTCGTTTTGTTATTTGTTGTCCGGTGTTCTGTCGGTTGGGTTGCTTTGTTATCCAGTTTTTTTTTATTTTATTTTATTTTTCAACATTTAAAATAAATTGGACACGAGTTCGGATATATCTCTCTGTGTTAGATTATTATATATTTATATGGAAAGAAAGTCAGCACCAGAATTAGGAATTTATAACAGATGGGAGGTAATTCTTATTTTACAACATAAACACATATACTGATATTCGTTACGGGAGATAATGACAGCAAAATATGAAAGGGGGAACGTTGGTACATGTAGGTGGACAAAAAGCAAATAAAAACTATTTAGCAATAGACGAAACTAAGTAAGCAATAGCACTAAAACATAAGAACTCCACAAAATACTGGATGAAAAAAAAATGTTCAAGACGTATTAGGATGTAGTGTTTTATTATCAATGCCTGTTATCAAATATCAAGGAACAATTTATTTAGTATGGTGTATAGTATTGGTTTGCGTATTTTGGGATTTTGTTTTTCAGGTTTTGAACATTTTTATATCATATATTAATATAAAAGAATTAAAGTTGCTTCGTAAAGTGGACGACAACTCTATGAAGAAGACTGCCAAGACTGCGTTAGATTCTGCTTCTCTCAAAAACAATGAACGCATACTGGCGATTACTGACCTTAGTGAGGTTTAAATGAAACTAGACAAGGTCTTAAACAAACTTAATGGACATTTTTACAGATCCAAACCTTTCAGGGAAAAGTAATATCGATTTTTAGTTCAACTGATCAAAAGGTCATGTTTGGTATTTGCTATTCGTTGTAGTCCGTTTTTCTTCGTTCTTGTTGTCGTGATGTTTCCTTTCCATTTAAAATCACTTGTTCAATTGGGATCAGACTTTGGACTTTGGAGAAAATTTGTGCTGTTACCTTTCAAATATGACAAAATCCCCAGAAGATAAACATTAAATAAAGATTTTGATTCAACTTCTGAGGCTAGCTAAGACACTTTCCTTAGGTGTCATCTTTCAGCATTAGACGGTGAATCTGTACTTTGGACTTAATGCTAAAAGAGGCCTTTACTAAGATAAAATAAAAAAAAAAACACCACCAATATTGAAATAATATTCTCCTCTATGATTACTAGGACAATAGAGACCTAGCGTTGGTGAAAATGTGATTAGGTAGCCCCTTTTCAGAATTGTTTCCGTGGGACCTCACATTGGACTAATAAAGCTAATTATTTCAAAAACAGCACAACTTTCCAATGACGAACATATTTCGTTGTAGTGATTTTTATAGAGATAGTCACCTTTCAGAAGTGCATCTGGAACTTGAATCGTTATAAAAGTAAATAAAAGAATAAGCAAACGGATAACTATTTTTGTCCAAAAAACTGCTAGGGCAGTTGGGACCAAAATTATGGAATGTTTGCTTAGGTGGGGATATTTCATCATTATGGTATGAGGTCCATATAGACCAATATTGCCACTGTTAGTAGGAAAGATTCGACTTCGATTTTGATTACAATGTATAATTCTAGGATGGCTTTTGAAGGGAAAACAAGGAGTCCACAGGAGGGGTACCTAGTAAATGTAGCGTTTGTTTGGGTATAAATGTAAATGGTATATTGCCAATAAAGATAATCGTAATTATTTTATTGATAGATTCTTTTTAAATTAAAATAACGTACGAAATTGTATTTTTATTTAAAATAAAGATAATTGTCCGAATGAAAGAAAACCTTATATATTTTACGATAGTTATCTTTTACGACAGTTGTCCTTTTTAATCATATCAGCGGCTTTTTCACCAATCATCATTGTCGGAGCGTTGGTATTGCCAGAAGGTATATTTCGCATTACAGAGGCATCTACTACACGTAGGTTTCTTATTCCTATCACTCTGAAATAAACAAGATATGGAGGAATATAATAAAGCATGTAATGTAAACTGTGGGCTAAAACATATTTTTGTATGGTGAAGACGCTGGCGATAAATGTTGTTATATAAGTATGGATATAACATTTTTCCGTTTTATAAAATAATTTCAGCCAAATAATGAAAACTACGTTGTTCTCTCTGAGAGATATCTTTACAGTTTATCATGTTAATATACTGCAGGTAATATTTTAGTTTTAATGCCGTGTTTAAATTGACGTCCCAAGTATAATACTTTGATAATTTAACTAAGAATTACTATATATCACCGGCATTGGATATCAATGCCGAGATTTGAGTTACATTCGTATTCATATTAAATATTACCTGTTTTTATTTTCTGTTGTAGGTGATATAAGGGACACGACTCATTTTAACAGAATTTACGACATCCGTTTAAAAAAGTGAATACCTCGAGTCGGTCTTTAAACTGGATAAATTTATTAAAACATTGATTGCTTATTATACTTTTACAAGGCCATACATTGCTGTTATAACATTTACCTCAAAATAATTTTTTTCAAATAAGTTAAACCTTGAAAAGATAATCCAAAGACAAAATCCATGGAAAAATTGCTTCAAGATGTGTGCGTTTACTAGTTAATGCCTTGAGATATGAAACTGGAATTTTTGTGTTGTTTTCCTTGAAAAATGTAGACGAAATTAATATGTACATGGTATGTCATTGTTGACATTTCCTGTTATCCATTTTGTTGTATACATGTATGGTCTTGTCATCGTGATTTTGTTCAAACGTTTTTGGCGCAGAAAATAATATTTAAAGAGCAAAGCAAAAATTGTGTTAAGGATGCAATACGGGTTATTAACTTTTCCAAAAAATACATAAAAACGGGAAAAGCTAGAAGTGAAAAGGAACATTTATAAGGCAGCCCAGCTACAGTAAGTACCACACAGTTAAGGAGACTGAAAAAAAGTGCCATATTGCACATCAAAAGAGAACACAAAATATGGTTCTTTACGTCTTAAATTGAGCCTTTGTTTATTTAAACCAAGATACACATTTTATATTTTTCACTTCAATGTACAAGTATTACTAAAGTTAATTTTAAGACTTATTAATCTAATAGGGCAGATTATAAGCACAATTATTCACATTTTAGTCGGCTCAACAATTAAAGAATTTTTGACAATGAAAACTTCATTGTTTGTATTTACAAAACGATGAAATATTACAAAATCAACAAGTGACCTTGAAGCATAATTAGCACGTATTTTGGAACTATTTTACACAATTTATTGTTCCGTGCAACCTATTTCAAATGTTTAGATGCTATTGTAAAGTCTATTATGATATAGAACCTGTCAAGCTGAGACAAACCTTATTCCGATTTAAAATTGTATCTATGGACTTACTTTACTCATACTGCTAAAATAAACAATAAATAAACCGCAACTACCAAATTGGACTTAGTCGACAACTATGAACTGCCTGAAGGTTTCTTGTCCATTAGTTTGCTTTAAACATTATTAAACAGAGGTATAGTATATGGATGTCTATTAATTATAGATCATAGGCCAATGATGCATGTTCCTAAGTCAGTAATTTCATACCGTAATCTCGAATCTACTACAGCAGTAGGGTCCTTTCTAGATCCCATCCTACAGGTGCTCGTTTGATGAGCCCCAGACACTGCAAAGTTTCTAATGATACATCTCCAGTAATTATCTGTGTTATATAATATTTCTTGGCAGTGGTTTTTAGCATCAAGTCTGATAAGCTTTGCGCTGATGCTTTTCCAAGATTTTGTGCTCTCGAACGTTTGGACCAATCGGATCACTGACGATACATTAAAATGAAAAATCAAATGAAATATATTATGATTGATTTTTTTTTCAATAGTGAGTCGATACCGTTGCTAGTGGACTACAAATCTCCGAGGGAATCAATAGCTCAACTACTAGTTTTTTTTATATTTGGATGAAATTGATACTTTAAATTTCCGTTACGAAAATGCTAAAATTTGTAACAATTATTGAGTTAATTAGCCTTATTAAGGTCGTCTAAGAACAAATAAAAAAATGTAAATTTGTTTATAAAGGCTATGTTTGTATACCTCATAGAAGATTCTAAATAGGGAATTTCTAGTAGAAAAATTAATGCACTAGAAAATGTGAAAATATTAATAATGTGAATATATAAACTCTATCTTAAAATTTGCAAAACTGTCATTTTAATATTTTTAATGCACTTTGTGTATATTTCATGGAACACGGGGTTGTAATACGTTATATTATAAAATCTAATTGGAAGAGTTATTTGAAAATTCCATAAGCGGATTGTTTTTTATTATCTGGAAAACTTGATTGAACTAAATCGGTAAGTTCGATTGTTTCAGTTACGACTTAGCTTTTTGCATCTTTCATGCAAGTGACAAGACAATTCATATTTATTAAGGTATTCAAATTCTAAAAAATTCATTTTACGAACTGAGGTGTCCAGACAGTTAATGGATCTGGCTTTACCCTTTATGTTCATTTCGGGATTTTGATATACCCTTCAAAGCTCTGCGTGATTGTTTCGACATTTAAAATTTCTGGTCTAATGATAAGTGAAGATCTTATGCATCAGCACTAAATATTTCTTAGTGCACTTTCTATTTGGATGAATTTCTATTTGTTGACTTATTGCTCGGGCACTGCTGATGAGTTGTCAGTCAACGAAATAACCATACAGTGCGTCTAATTTGTTTCGGTATTTGGTGATACGTTTTATTACAGAGGATTTTAGTGTTTAACAAAAGTAAGGCAATTGGAGCCGTTGATTGGTATACCAATACCATTTAAATTGACGCTAAGGGTGGTGCACTTATTGATCTTAATATTTTTTGTAATATGTTTTGTCCTTCTAGAAACCATAATGCTACTTTCAAGGTGGAAAACAATATTAAAATTCCTTTGTGTTTTCTTTTTGCAATTCCAGTAATACATGGGTACTACCGAAATGCGTACCTATGTATTTGGTATATGCATATTTTAAAATGTACTGAAATACTTTGAATACATTACGAACAAGTAAAAATATAACACCTAAGAACTATAGGCACATATTTATGTCAGGACAAATCTGGAACGAATCAACGTGCTCCGAAATTTAACGAATTCCTCACCCGAAAACCGACTCTGTTGTGTATCACATGCTTTGTTTATTTTTAACTTTATCTATATACAGTTTGTACAATAAAGATTATTTTTATTCTGTCGCTTTTAATTCAAACTATAAAGTCTACAATGTATTCATCAGATAAATCTTCCATTATACTTACTTCTGAGAATTCCATTAACATCTTCTGCCTTAGCTAGATAGTTTGGATTTATTTCAGGATGAACAAAAGGATTACGACTGGCAAGTTTTAAATACCCGGTACTCTTTTCATGTAATAACAATACCCAAGCTATAAACCCGTTTGGGGTTGTTCTTTCTCGAAGTTGATCTTCTACCTGGAAGACATTAAGTATATAAGTAAAGAGACATTAATGCAATTTATTCATTTGCTGAAAAAGAAAGTGATAATTGGTAGTTTAATAATGATAAAATATCTGATTATAAAATTTGTAAAATGTCTACAAACAAAAGAAACAACTAAAATTTCTAGCTTTTCAGCAAGTGTCATACTGATGGTCTGATGTATACGACACGAAATGGTCAAATTGCCTTTGTGCACAGGAATCCTGAAAGCCATACGATTTCAACCCGGTATATAGTCTAACAGTTTACATGTCATTTTAAGTACTCTAAATTTTTTTTTATCATTTATATTTTTCATCATAATATCCGATTTGTTCATTTGAACCTTAAATTCTGTTTCTCTGTGATTGTAGCCGTATGTGTTGCACCTACAGTAAATCTTTGTTGTTGCAAAATTTAAACCAATCTCCCCCCAAAAGTCAAAATAGATAGCAATCAAAGAAATATTATTTATCATTAAATCTGAACAGGTGTTATACTTCAAGCAACAAATTTAAAACTGACATCATAGATATTTCTTAAAAAACACATGTGAGATCATTTGCGTGTTAATAAACCAGTGATAGCTCGAACTGTCAATTTACCCTTTATTTTCATATTAAAAAATCCCCGGTTTCTTTAACATCGATTTTTAATACTTAAATGTACAAGCGTGTTACCTGATACTTAAAGTTATAGTCTAACAATCAGAGTTTTGATTCTAACAGGTAAATGGTTACAGTTCAAGACAATATTTTTACTGTTAATTGGTGATTAACATGCTTAATTAAAAATATTTCGTGGTAATGATCAGCTGTAGCAACTCGTATAGGAAGTGCACTTGAAATTGTCCATATTAAAGAAACTCGTACAAACTAACGATAATTTAGAACATATTTCGACGGTCCCTTGAAGTTCAAGCAATCGGAGTTCTACTGTATATATGACAGGGACTGAATACCGAAGTCATACAGTAAAATTAACACAATGAAACAATCAAAAACAAACAAACAAAACAATTGAGGGATAAGAATAAGGTATAACGAACAGAAAGAACTATTACTGAATATGTAATACTAACAAACAAAAACAGAATAAAACAAAGTCTAAAAAACATGGACCATATACCACGAGGATTCATACCATTTCCGTTAATTAATATCTATGAGAGAAGTTTAAAAAGACAAGGTTATTTTTTATAGATAGCAAGACATGTGTCAGACGACACTAAGGTCTTGCCTTCGAATAACTGAATGACATGCATGACATATAGAACAATTTAACGAAGGTATAAGAATTATTTTTTCTAACATTTTTATATTTCCTGTAGGCAAAGAACCGTAAGACCCAAGTCAAAACCTTGAAATGACATACATGTAAATTTTATAAAGTTTGTATCATTATGTACACGTTTACCAAGTTGGATGATGGTGTAACCAATTCTTAATGGAAAAAAAAAGTTCAACGCAACCGTAAACTCATGATTTACCATGTCATTTCCCATGTTCTCAGAATCGTGAAATATATATCAAAACATTAAAATGGTATATAATTTAAAAAGTTCATAGCATGATGTAAATGTGTAAAACGTTTCATGATGAGCTTACCACATCTTCACAGAAAAAAAAACATAAACGCGAACCTTAACCTGAGAATTGGCGGACGAACGGACGAACGCATAGTCCAAAGATTTATCTATGTGTCCCCTACTTTTGATAGCGTGACAAAATTACATCCCAATTTGCATATCAGTCCGATATAATCTTGAGACTACCATGTAGTCCGAGGCCTTCAATCGAGGTGACTGACATAAAGCATGAGGTGTAATAAAATGTTAACAATATACATGCATTTCTGGTGCAACGAACAATTTTCACATTCTTTCAAAATCCTTAAGAGTTTAAACCTGATAGGGGAAAGCAATACATCAGTTTATATACGAGTGTGTGTACTCATTTACATTTAAATTATATAGTATTAACAATACCTAGTAGCTAACAAAATCTTCCTGAAAAAGATTGCAGTAGTTGATGTATCAAACATGTAATGTGTCATTTTTCTATTTAGTAGAAATTCTATCCTAATATACGCATACCTCTTTAACAAATGAACTAATTAGATCATCCTCTAAGGGTTGTGAGAGAAATATGACTTGACTATCTGGATAATGGATTTTTCCTTTCAATCTCTCAAGAATGGTGAAAACATGGCCGTCTCCATTTTCTGAATATGGACCTTAAAAATAGTCATTTTGTTATGTGCACCTATAGTATACACAATGCAATTGAGAAACGTTTATATTTAATATCAAATAAAGGCTCCCGCTACTAGACTCAATTCTGTGACGGCATCAACACCTCAGATGCTAGAATCTCCACTGACGGATTTGCCATAAAAAAATACGGATTTGTTTCAAAATCTCTTAAAATAAGTTAGCACAGATACATTACATAAAGATTTAAAACTTCTCTTAACCAGTTGTGATTGTTTACCACAAATTATGTATTTGATGTTATTGACTTGACTTGCAAAAGAGACACTGTAAATCACTCGTACAAAATTAGTACTTGAAGATCAAATGTGGTTGCCCAGCGTTTTAAGACATTGTTTCTTTATCAGGAATATAGCAGCAGAAGAAACTTTCCGTGTTTGTCATATTAAACGTACGATACATTTGCACTTGATTGATTTATTTTTTTAAATCTTATCTGTCTTAGTTTTGAAAAATACCCAAACCGAGTGTTCTAGACAGTTTGTCCCTACTACTTTTGTACATCAGCCAATCAATACTGAGTTGTAGATTCCAAGCAAGGTTTCCATATTGGCTTAGTTATTGGTCCATGGATTCGCTGGAAAACCTTACGCAATAATACTACAATAAATACCAGGGTTTTAGCAAGCATACTTTGATGTCATCACTTAGGAAATTGTACGGTCGTCATCACGAATTGATTGACCGTTACACTGTTCCAATAACCAAGATGATGTTGGACCTGTTCCCACTGTCGTAACATTTCATGTACCTCCACCGATTTGTGAATACCACCGGATTGACTTTGTTGAACTTCACAACGAGTGTCGAATGCGGATGAGTGACTGCTTTCCCTTCCGGAGCACCTGAGTTCACTCTTGGTTTTTTTTATAGGAGTTCGTGTTGTTCATAGTTTTTTTAGTTTTCAGGGTTTATTTGTTGTGTTTTTGGTTGCTCATTTGTCTTCCAGGGTTTGTCTGTCTAATGCATTGCGGTTTGTTTTGGTTACTCCTTAGGTATATATGTCCTCTTTAAGTCAAAAGCTAGAATTCACAATGTTTTATTATTGCGCATGTACGTAAAGAAATAAAATAGATCAAATGAAGGGTTCATGTAGGTCGAAAACTAAATTTAATTTTTTTTCGGAATTCGAGTCTAAATTTGAACCCATTTTGAAAAAATAATCATTAAAACTTTATAGCGTATCAACAGATTGCGTGCAGTAATTCTATAAAAAAATTAAATCCTGAAACCTAAAACTGAAAGAGAAGTTGATGTCATAAAAAGTGTTGTGGGTGGATTCTTAAAGCTTGACATCAGAGTCAATCTTCTTGTTACCTTTTCTATGTAAGATGTAATTCAGCTTCGTATCGACATTGGCTAGCTTTTCACTATTTCTACCAAAGGATGCATTCGTTGATAAAAACAATCTTAGTGCTACATGATCCTTATAGAACTTCCCAACTGGTAGGTTAGCTAATACTGGTATCTATTGTGAAACATAATTACATTGTTTATGTAACACTTCTTACAATAAATTATGGGTTTGTACCTTGTACTCAATTCAGCCTTTAAAATTTCAAGACCTAAACAGTAGGTGAACCCTAGGGAGCACCTTATCTATTGAACTGTCATAAGTCACCGATTATACATGTGTATAAGCTTTGTGTCTGATCCAGTATGTCATTATCGTATGCATATCGTTAACTAACTAATTGATCGGCGACGGTTGCTATAGTTCATGTAATTTGAAAGACTTATTGACGAAACAACAGTTAAAGTACGAATAGACATTTTCAATCAAAACCAGTAATGATACGTCAATGCTCAATCATTAACGTTACATGTTTCATTTGCATAAAATCGACAAAAAAATAAGGAATAAATTAACACTCTGTTCACATCCAGTATTTATATTATTTTACCTTGAAATGTTAGAAACCGAAAAGAAAATTAATGTTCGTATACTTGTGTTTCGAGATTTTCTTATTGGATAATTTTCGGATAATCGATGGACCTTTGTTGATTATTGCGATTAATTTAGTTAATACAGATGGTTGAACGTGTAAATCGTGTGCGTGATGTAAGGAAAGTGGGATAGGAATTAAATAACGTGTATGAGATTTCATTTCGCTAGACAAATATTGAAAGGTGTGAATTCAAATCAAAGCATTTTTCGAACGTGAATTACTCGTGATATATTGTCGGAACGAATTTTCAACAGTGTCAAATGCTTAAACATATTTATATTAATAAAACTATAGTTTCTAATGTTGTTCTGATACAAATGTAAATTATTTAATTATGGACCATATTTTGATTTTATAATCATCTAACATATTGAAAGCCCAGTTATAATAAGTTGATACTTAAATATAAGTTTGAACGAGTTTTGATGGTCTGGCAAATAAATACAGTAAACCATCTTTTCAATGTTACAGTTTTGGTTCGTAAATGGGCACAAACTTGTATTACTTGTTGTTAAAATTTTAAGCGAATAAAGAAATGTTAGAATTTGTCACATTTTTGTTCGAAAAATTCAATTGATTTACCTTCAAACTACGCAGATCTTTTCTTGGTCCTATTCCAGAAAGAAGTAGAATCTGTGGTGAGCCTATTGTGCCAGCGGATAATATCACTTCTCTTCTAGCAAAGATTCGTATTAGTTGGCCATTTTTGATTACATCCACACCAATAGCAATGTTTCGTCTGAAAATAACCTGATAAAATATAAATATAAAATAATGATCAAATAAAATTTAGCTACATGATAACAGGTTACACAAACTCATGGAAATAATTCTTAATTAAAATTTCAGTGAGTATATTTATATGCTTTAGTTTTCGTCCGCCAATATGATACACATGGTTGAGCGTGTAATGCACCAAACCACACTCACACGATTAACTTTACACGCACACGATTCGCACAATGCACGTACACGATTTGCACGTTACAGACAAACCACACGATGCACGTTACACAAAACACGATTTCCGACCGTGCGATATCTAAAAATACATACGGAATATAACGAAACGAATTATTATAATTAAATTTATGCCGGATATGAATAGCAGTGAAATATTTAAAATGCATTTTAATTAAATAAGTAAGATGACAGAAGGCCGGTTTTAAACGGTCCACATTTAACCTTTGTCATAAATAAAAAATATTTATTTGCATATGCAATTTTTTTATAGGGAATTTATCAAACTTTATAACAGAATGGTGAAATCATATTTTTAATTTATTACAAATCAATAAACCTTTTCATGTTGTGATTACCTGATTAGCTATTGCATATTAACCATTGATATTTAACTGTCAGATTTCTTAGGTAAATTAACAGGTAAATAGACATTGTATCCTCATAGGACTTCTTAATCCCTTGTCTAATTAAATGTTGTTTTAGCTCGATCAAACAATTAATTAATTATGTAAAACATGTATTATGAAAATACAAATTGATCAATGATATTTGCCAAAGGATGAAAACTTTGACATATTTTAAGAGTAATTTGAAATAAGTTAAAGTTCAAATTGATGTTTAATTTGCAAATTTTGCATGCAAGTTGTATTTTCGTTTAGTTTAGGGAACATTTTAAATAATTTATTCTTTTCAAACGAAATAAATGGAATAATTTAAATTAGTAATAGAAACAATTTAGAATCTGTTGCGGGATTATTTATATCAGTATTTTCAAATATTTTACACTGATGAAGGTTCGTTCCAAATATATTTTAATTCGAGTTCGAAATATACTCTGATTTGAATTCACGCGTTTTAATATCTGTTTCGACCAATTAAATCTCATACACGTTACACGAAGCAAATTGCAAGTTTATTACGCAAATCACACGCACACGCACACGCACACGATCCACACGTTTTGCACTTTATACGATTTTTTGGTGATTTATACGTTCAACCAAGTGTACATGAGAGCCTAATGCTAAGTTAAAGTCTTATAAATTTAAATAAGCTAGCTAAACAATGTATACCAAGTCCTAATTCAAAACTCTATCTTATCGTAAATCAGAATACTACATAATTATGTTATCTGACGTTTATGTATAATGTACTTATTAACAAAAGCAAACAAAAAAAAAAGAAAAGAATACCAATACAATATCAAAATCTTTAATTATGTGTTAAAAGCTTCACTAAAGTACATTTATCTGGAAGGACGTTTAAAAGTAACCATTGAAATTAAAGCATATAAAGAATAAGTTTTAATTTGTATTTTAATATGGATTGGAACCTTTGGATTATCTGCTTTGAAATTCATATCATGAACAATTATAATATAGATGCTTCCATCTAGTCTCTTTCCGCGGTTTTTCGTGTATTTCGTAGTATATCTTTTATATTATCTTTTATAAATCTTCTAAAATTTTTACCTTAATCACATGACTGTTTATGCTGATTTGTAAATTTCGTCGATGAAGAACAGGGCGGAGGTAGCAATTTGCTGTACCACATCGTTCCCCGTTTTTGATGTTTTGTTGATTAACACAAAAGCCTGGAATGCACATGTAAATTTAAGGATAAGATCAACATTAATTCACCGTCAGATTTTGTTTTGCCAGTTAAATCAATTACATGTATTAACGAGTAATAACTGTAACAGTAACAGTCAACTGTTTCGAAGTCTCTCAAACGAAGTAACTGATATCTCGAATGCCTTACATTGTATTCAATAAATTATTTGTTTTTTAGAGACTGAAATTAAGAAATTGTTCCTATAAAGTTTATGCAAACTTAATGGAGAGGTTACTTAAAAATCTTGATATTGGTATTTTTTGTTACCCGATTTTTACAGTCATAGAATGTCCAATTTGATAAACATTTGCTCATCGACATGCTGCATGGACAGAGATATATCCCAATATTTCTGAAACATTAACGAGAACTGATTTTATTGTATTGTGTTATAAAATGGATTCGGTTTCATTAAATAAAAGCAATAAAAATGACTTCGTACCTGCCGTCATAAGGCATCCCAACTACAAGTCAGTATAGTTTGAATCATATTTTTTAAAATGACCAATTGCAACACAACAAGAATTTGTTTTTTTAAATTTATGACCAAGCAAATGAAATAATATCTATCATTACATATTATTTCTGATACATTGAGTTATTCCTTGGATCAATATTATATTAAATGTACAATATGAAGTAAGGGCAGAAAAAAGAAGAGAATATATGATTTTGGGCCAGGGATTTCAATGTTTTATAATAGATGATTAAAGACTAATGACTAACAATTCGAGGGGGTGGGGATGAACCCTTGGCTAAATGTGGTATATATCAGTTCATGCGTTTTGTCATGGCGAATAAGAAAACATCCGGTTTAGATGTCGGGTTTCTTACAAATTTTTAATTTTATATAATTCAAGATAATTGGTTTAAGGGGGCGAGAATGACGCCCATTGAGTAATGGGGTATGTATCATGTAAAGAGGAATCTCGGTATTGTATATACATATCGATCTCAGCGCGCTATTATGGCGTTTCTTCATTATGACGTCGCACTTGACCGTAGAAAATTTACGAGATAATTGAATATCATTGATTTGATGGGAGTGGTGATAACCCCTGGGGAAGCGAGTTATGTGTCATTTAGTGCGTCTAACCATGGGGAATAAGAAAATATATGGTTTAGGGGTGGGGATTTGAACATTTATGAGATAATTGGACAGTATTGATTGATGGGGGAGAAGATCACCTTACTGAAAGAATGAGGTACATGTCATCGAGTGCATCTTGTTACGGGGAATAATAAAACGTATGATTTAAAGCTATGGATATTAATTACATATGATTATTTTTCTGAAAATTATCGACTTTGGGGTTGGGGATGACCCCCCTCCTAGAGGAACGAGGTATATATCATTTATTAGGTGTTGCCACGGTGTATAATAAATTATATGATATGAGATGGTTATTGGTCACTCTCGTAGAGTTTTTAGATGAAAAAAAATTGCCATAGGTCCTATGGTATACCCCTAGCCACTTTGAACCACTCATTATACGTCTCAGTGATCCCCATCAAAATATAAATACTATTAGGCACATCTATAAACATTAACCGTTCATCATGGAAAATAAATGATGTTTGGTAGACTTAAATATAGTTTTAAATGATTGGTGTGTCATTGTTTACTTTATCGGTTCTCTGTTTTATTGCTAAGTGATAATATTGGTAATAATTGGTCTCACCTACCAAGTAATGTTCACATAGTGACTCAATGATTGTTATACATCTATCTAAATGTAGCAGAGGTTATGGTCTTTCATTTGGGAAAGGTTTATACAATTATGTACATGCAATTTGCTAGGAAACCAGTTTTAGTTATTTATTTTATTTTTTTTAGCAATGAAAGTACAGGCAAGAATTACATAATAAACTAGGTTTTTTATACGATTTAACATAACTGATAGTGTACTTCATTACCTATTTGGTTTTCGCCATTACAGTCGACAGTATTAAAACCAATTTCATGTGCAGCTCGCTGGTGAAAATATTGAAGAATAGATTCACTTTGTTTTACCTCAACTGGTCCGTCTGATCCACGAAACTCTGAAGTATACATATATTTAAGATATACGATATAAAAACAATATGCCAGTTTGATTTATCTCTGAATGTTAAATGTAACTCATGGAGAACTGTCTTTATAAGTATATACATTTCTGCAAATGAAATATGCAGGTCGTGTTTATATTAAACCCAAAGATCACCTTTGTAGTCTCTTGAACTTATTGTGTCTCACAGATTTCCAAGAGCTCCGGAAGATCCTGCACAACTACAGTTAACTAATCACACTTGTCTTGTACATAATTTTGCTATATACTAAAATAGTCAAATATGTTAGATGCAATATTTACATGCACATTTCACCATTTTCAATAACTTTGGAACCGCTTCGTTGGTCTCGTGGTAGCGTGCTCGCCTCCAGTATGGAAGGTCATGGGTTCGATCCCCTGCAGGATCAATCTTAAGATATTAAACTTGGTATTTGATACTTCTCTATCACGTCCGTGGCATCAATGAGTAAGAACAAAGGAGTGATCGGCTCAGAGTCAGTATAATGTGTCCGAGTGGAGTGAAATGTCTTCCTGTGGACTGTTACATCGTGAGCTAGCACGTTAAAAATCCAGTTCAGCATATCGGTCTAATGCAAAGCAGGACTCATATTCATATCACAACATTTTCTCGTCCTCATATGCATAAAATA
This sequence comes from Mytilisepta virgata, assembly GCA_028015205.1. Taxonomy (NCBI): domain Eukaryota; kingdom Metazoa; phylum Mollusca; class Bivalvia; order Mytilida; family Mytilidae; genus Mytilisepta; species Mytilisepta virgata. The sequence goes on along the minus strand of CM051512.1, from coordinate 5,148,592 downwards.
ATTAATCAATATTTCAACCATCAATCATCAATAACTTTGATATAAGAAAGTAATGGTGTTGTTTCTATTATTCAGGCCACTTAAAAAAAACTTACTGTGATGTTTCAGTTGAGGTGTTTGAACATTTTCAATCTTTTTAAAGTAGGGAAGTACATCATTGTAGCTCCAACCAGTACATCCATCTCTAGCCCATTCGTCATAATCCAAACGACTTCCTCGCATAAAACTCATCACATTTATAGTGCTCGATCCACCTAACACCTTTCCACGAGGAAGTGATGAAACCTGAGACGAAAATTTCTTCATTTACAACATTGTTAAAATTTGCGAAAGTTAAGGATTATCTTCCATGTAAGAAGGTCTGTCCATAGATGGTTTTGGCTTCATACTTTCTGTCTGATCTTATTATTTTAATTTTAATTGCTCATAGCGTTTCGGATTATTTTTTTAGTTTTCTACATTTTAAGCCTTGAGATTTAAATCGGTGAAATGTGCATTAAAATTGATAACTGAAGACAGAATGTTCCCAAATTGGGAAGGAGAAATAACTTTTGTTTAATTATGTACTTGTTTCTATGTCCAGTTGTTTTAATTGTAATTAATTACTTTAAGTTTAAAAGAATTGAGTTTACACATAGTAGCTTCCCCAACAGGACAAACTACTGGCAGACAAATTTGTTTTATGTGTGTGTTATTGCCAATAGCAGCCCGTACCAAGTTTTTATAAATCAACCAAATACAACTTCTCCCTGTTAGAATTCTTATTTTAAAGATGTGGTTACTTGAATGATTTAACCCTTTATTATTTGCAACATTTGCATTTTTAAGTAAATCATCAAACATTATTAAAAGTGATATTAATATGTTCACAATTTTACAGAAATGATTATTAATGTAAACAATAATAAAGTGTTTATACCCTGTTTTGTATTGCAAAATGTGAGTGTTTCTGGGGTATAGTCTTGAATTGCCAGTCAATTGTGGTTCCTGCGAGAGATCTCCATTCCCCGGGAATCAAAGTTCTCTCATCATCAAGATCAGATACACCAGCTTCCAACAGTAACACTGATACCTGATCCTCTGATAGACGAGTGGCTACAATAGCACCAGCAGATCCTGCACCAACTGCACTTAAACAATCAAAAGTTATATGTAATTGATGCTGCTATCTAATAAAATAATCCAATATGAAAAGACTATCAAAAGATGCTGGATGTATTATATACATACAAGTTACATCGCACCTTCAATACATTTAAATGACATAAGAACTTATTAATGCGTTTATGGGATCCTCAGTGTTATTGCGTTTAATTAAAAACCTCTTTGATACTTTTTGTCTTTATAAAACATATTGAAGTATATGTAGGACTTATGTAGTGCAACAAACACGACTAACAAATAAAAAAAGCTCTATAGTACAAAGATAACTTTAATATACAATAAAAACAGAAACTCGATCATTAACAACAGGTAATCCTCATAAAGTAAATGGATGGTACTCTTAAATTAAGAATTTGATTGAAGGACCCATCGGTGATAAATTGAACAAAGTATACACAACAGCACATTCTAAAAATGTATTAAGTCATATTATACCAACGATAAGACATGTATCAATCATTTAAACGAATGTATATTTCTCTTCAAACATTACAGTTCTATCATGTTTATCTTCAAAATTTGTTTTGTCCCCTTTGGTGTAATTTTTTCCGGAGTTCAGTATGTTTGGTGGCGTTTATTAAATGGCATGTCCTGGCTGAGTTTTTCTGTTATCCATGTTGCTGTTTGTTGAAAAACGATGTACAATCATGCATGGCTGACGGTACATTGGTAAAAAACAAGTATTTGTTTTACATGTACTAATTTCATCTATTCCATTTGAATTTCTCAAATTTGTATTATATTTTTTAATGTTTAAATATTAAAAATTATAATATTTGAAACAATACAAAAACAAAGAAAGAACATTTGTGCTATAAGCAAAAAAAGGCAGGAAAAAGTAAATAAGGGTGACCAAACACTAAAACACGCTAAAATTTAAAAAAAAATGTTGGTGACAGAAAGAGTGACCCGGGGTTAATATTAAGTTTCTCTATTCTAGACAAGAGTAAAAGGTACCTTAAATCAGCCATCCGTATATTATATGAAAGTCATAGCAAGGGTACCATACTCCAAGGTGCAATTAATAGGGGAAAGTCTACAAAAAACCGACAAAACAGACAAGACGCTCAACTATATCAACCAGCGGAACAACTGGAAAACAACTGTCATAATTCTGAATTGGTACAAGCATTTTCCGGAGAATTAAAGCAAGTTTGAGGGCAAGTTAAACCTCCCACTTGTTTGACAGTCCTTCACAGTTTTTTATTGACAAAAAACGAGGGGAGCAATAAATAAATAAATAAACTGACAAATCGGGAAAATCCACTGGTCATTAAGTTACCAGAATCTATAACACAAGGCCATCCTGTATGATTTGTGAAACCGAAATATTTGCCTATAAGGTCTTTATCTACCGACGAATTTCTAAAGAAAAAGGACGATTTTTTGTGAAATCCTTGCTGACATTGGTGATGTTGAACAAATTCAGAGTAGCTGCTGCCGTATAATTTGAGATCTGTATACCCCGTAAACGGGTGAAATAGGTAAGGTGTGGAAAATATTTAATTTCAAAATTGAAATCGTCACGTTTGTCATAGATTTTGTTACTGAGATGACCACTGGAGTCAAATTCGAGGTATATGTCTCAACACGACGCAGAGGAAGCTGTGTCAGTGGTTTCTTTAATTTCTAACTCTGAAGGATATATTAATGAAATCCAATGAGAAAAGCCTGGATAATTAATTGCGAGAACATTATCAATATATCTATATGTGATATTAAATGACCGAGCCTCTTTTACCTTCTTGTCCTTAATTTCAAAGTTTAAAGAAACTCCGACTCTTATGAATGTAAAAATAGATCGGAAAGTAGAGGTGTACAGTTTGTTACCATAGGAATACCGACAACTTGTTGAGATATCCTATCTCCAAACACAACTATATTTTAGGCTAAAAGTTAATAATACTGTAAAGAACTGTATTTATCTTTTAGCTGAACGTTTTGCATATACAAAGTTCTACGCTGTCAGCTTGAAATGATCTCCCTTAATTATGACGAAATAGCTGGACATGCATTATTTTTACTCAATAAAACAAAACTATAGAGTATGATATACAATTATTGTCAATAAGTGATAAAAAAAAAAACAAGATACAAACTTCTTTCACGTAAGATGCATATTTTCTGAATTTGCAATCATCAGTTAAAATGTAAGTAAAACTTCAGAGAGGAAAATATAAACACAAAACACTGTAAGTAACATAACTAACTGAATCTTAACAGCTAAAGTCCAGTTCAGATCAACTCTAATCGAGAGAAGGGGAACCATAATTTCATTACAAACGGTTGTTTTTATATTATCAATGTCCGTATGCATTTACTTACCGACTATATAATCATAGAAACGATTTATTGGTCTTTCAAATATCCCCGGTGGATCTTGTGGTCCAGGAGGCAGTACTTTAATTAAGAAGTTTGTTAGAGCAGCTACTTTCAACAGTGTATGGCCAAGAAACATCACGAACAAATTCTAAAAGAAAATCAGATATTAACATGAGTTATAGTATGTTAAAAATATTGGTTTGACATACCATATTAAGAGGATTTAGTTTTAATCACTGTTTAGATTTCAACGATATGAGTCATTGTATTCAGAACACATCTTATACTGTAGACACCTTATAACTTAACAAAAATACAAATCAGTTTGCAGGTTACATATTCGAAACATTTAACATATTTAACCTCTCAATTATCTGTCAGTGTCTTTCACTAGACTTGGCCTTTCTTTTCGTTGACTGAATATTGTCCTGTTTAAGATGTATCTCAACTGTACTGACTACAATGTTTACTTCGCATTTTTGGTTACAACTTTGCTATTATACATTAGAAAATAACATGCATCTGTTTAAAATGTTGATGTTATGCATTAGATAGAATAGCATGCAACTGTTTATATGTAAGTGTTCATGGCTCTTTTATTTTATTATCCCCGCACTTCGAAGAAGTCCGGGGATTTTGTTTTCGCCCCTGTTCGTCCGTTCGTCTGTCCGTCTGTCTGTCCATCAGTCACACTTTCTTGTGACCTAAACTCTTCGTTCATTTTTAACTTCTTGCATTTAATTTCTATACAGTATTGTATTATAACCTCTCAACTATTCTAGAACGATTCTAGGGTAGTACCAACCCTGTCATAAATGGATCGAAGGTAGAACCGTCATAAATGGTTTTAAGGTAGAACTGTCATAAACAGGATAGAACCGTCTATTTTAACGTTCTGACTCTGTATTGATTATCTTTGCCATTTGACAAACTTTTAAAAACATTTTTTTTTTAAATGTGTAGTAAAATTTCACATCGATTAAAATTTCAATATATAAAATTATGACAATAATTAATTATAGTATGACTAATTTATACAAAACAGCAAACGTACATACATGTGATAAAGGGTTCTGGTGGAAGTTTTTTTTTCATTTTTTTAACACACAAGAAAAACGAATTATTGTTTTTGTTAATATTTGTGTTATTTTTATCTGAAGTAAATTTGTTCTCCGTAACATGCTGTGTATTTCAGGTAATTATAACTAATTAAATATTTGACATGTATATTGTACCTTATCTGTCCGGATGTTTATTGTTCCAACCTATAAGGTGCACAGATACATGCGTATGTATACAGGTAAACTGTTTTGCTGACAAAATCAGCAGGGTTTCAAATTTTTATGACGCTACATTTTAAAATAATTAATACAGCATTTGAATAAAGATGTGTGTATAAGGTGGTCCCAAATTTCAATGCAGAGATTTAAGATCTGTCAGATAAGTAACATTTTAATTTATTTTAAATTAATAATTTATCTTTTTTACCATTTTTATACGGTAAACATTTGATATATTATATAATTAATTCTTCTTGCTCGTATGAACGATATTTGTTTCGTTATCACACGGTAGAAGATGACGGGGATGAGTACATATATGGAAATGAATTGAGAAGGGGTGGGACTAAATCTTGATTTAAAGTGTTTTCTTGTCGAAAGATATATATGTAGAGCAATATGTAGGTCAGGACATATCTGTTCTAAAGGTGTCAGGATGACAGTTCTAGAAATGTTGTAGAACAGTTCTTCTGACAGTTTAGGACAGTTCTAAAGAGAGGTTAAAACTGAGCTCAACTGTAGATGCGCAATAAGTTTTTAGAATTTTATTTTAAAAAATTAGGGCCAGCAGGGGTCGAATTCAGAAAATTAAGAATTTAAGCTTGTGACCTAAACTCGTCTTTATTTTTCATTTTATGCATTTAATTCCGTACAGTATTGTCACATTCCGTATCTAAATCCACAATAAGGTTTTAAAATTTTGATTCAATTAAATACATAAAATGAAAAATGAAAGAGAAAATTGTAAATTTAAGCTTGTGACCTTAACTCCTCTTTAATTTTTCATTTTATGTATTTAATTTGCAATTGTCACATAGTGTATTTAGATGCGCAATAAGGTTTTAGAATTTTGATTTTCAAACATTTGGGCCCACAGGGGTCGAATTTCTTACATTGGCAATTTAAGCTTGCGACCTAAACTCCATTTCATTTCTTATTTTATGTATTAAATTTCTTTATGGTTTTGTCACACACTGTATATAGATGTATAAGAAGGTTACAGAATTTCGATTTTAAACAATTCGCGCCTTTAGTGGTCGAATCTAAAAAATAGGGAATTATAAGTGGGTGACTGAAAGTTTTCTTTCATTTTATACATTTTTATTTCTATACAGTATTGTCAAAAACTGTATGGAAATGTGCAATAACGTTTTAGAATTTTAATTTTCCAAAATTTGGGCCATTATTCTTGACCTACCTTGAATAACTGTCTTGATTTGATCTGATGTTTAGTTTGTTTCTTAATATAGATAATCAAGATTAAACAGGACCATGAAGGTTATTAACTGACCAGTAACACAAAGACTCGTACAGTTTAACATCAATATTAAACCTTACCATAATGATAATTACTATTTACTAATGAATAATACATACATGTAGACTCGTGCAGTTGAACATTTACTTAAAAATCTTTTTATTATAAAATGATGTGTATGAAATAACGGAAGGCGATACTCTCATATATAGGCAATTTCCACGATGTTCAGTTTGTGCTTGCTAAAGTACAGTTTGTAATGTTGGTCTACAATACTCAGATTTATTAGTTTCTTTATACCACAACAGCCTTATTCTGTGCTGAAAGATCTAAATTTGTCTTTAACTAATCTTGATTGACTGCAAGACAACATACCTCAATTTATCCTGATTTTGCTTGAAAGTTTGGTGAAGTAGAAAATCAAAATAAAATTAGAATGAACAAAACAGGAATGTCATACTAGTGATGGTTAGGAAACAAATTAAAATGAGTTGATGAACATTCTATGGGACGAAGGCCACACTTAAAAATATGTTTGTTTCCCCTCCCCCTATCCTAATTTTTGGAGCTTACCAGACAGGCATTGTATAACATTTTTTTTATCAGGATTTAACTTCTACTTGCTTTACAACTGACACACATTGGAACGGCTTATATATGTCATCAATTCATTCTAAAAACTAGAGACTGCAGGAATATAGTTGTTGCAATTATATTTTGTGCTTTGTTATTATTGTTTTCAATTATATAATTTTATATAGTGCTGAAGGCAAATTTAAATAGAATTAGACTTTGCTTTGGTTGGGTATGAGTTGGAAAATGTACAAGTTAGTTTAAACAATATGTATTCAAAGAACAATACACACATATAACAAAATACAAAACGGGTTCAGAAACAAGGAATTCCTTATATTAAGGTACGAGTTGACATAGATTCTTTACATTTGAGTGTCTAGTGTTTTTGTTAGTGGGGATTGAGCTGAAAGATTTTTTTTACTTTCCTATTGTGTGTTAAAAGCCGATATTCTGACACTAGAAAATACAAAATAACCTAAATAACAAACTATATTCTTTCATGAAAAGCGATGCATGAAAGGATGTTATTGAAGATGTTACCATGGTTACTGACGAAAGTATTCATTTGAAGCATTCATTTGGAGCAGTCTGACGAAGTTGTCTCCTTTTGTGACAAATGTTAACCATTTTTTACATTTAATTTGACTAGATTTTTAGAATAAGACTTTTGTTTCATCATTACATCAAATGTATTTCTACAGGCTTTCTGGTTGTTGTTGTTGGTGTCTGCTTCCAAACGATTGTCTTTAACCTCTTGTACGATTGTAAATGTACACATTTCAAAGTTCTGTCGAATTCATGAACATTTATTGTCACAAACGGAGACAACAACTTCGTCAAACTGCTTTAAATGATTGCTTCTGTTGGTAACATACGATATTTTGTATTTTTGTAGGAAATACAATGATTATTTTCACATCTTTGTGTATTTTGATGTCTCAACTCAAAATAATCGAGGATTCAACCAGCTAAACTACTAATATGTTAAATCTAATTTGAAACGGATAATTTTTTTGTGTTGTTTTTTTTTTTGTTTCCTCATTTCGTTTGGCCATCAGCATTGCTTCTGAGACAAGTCAGTGTGCATAAACAGTGCATCAAAAAACGTTTTGATTGGATATAAAAAAAAATAGATAATAAACAAAGACGATATGATATGTATTGTCGAGATAGTGGGGTTCATTTTTTTCTGCAGAATATTATTCATTTTCCGAAAATGATGGTCGATGGAAACTGATATCTATGTAAAATGACAAAAATAAACTTTAGAAATTTTAAAAATATGCCAAGAAATGAATTGATCACACACATCTGCAATCAGTACTATGCAATAATGCAATATTTAAATATTCATATTCATTACAACAATAAATATAAAAAGTAATTAAAACAAAACAAAAACAAAAAGGATTTTTAGATTGTATACTGATCATGCGAAACTAAAATTGCCAATACAATATGATTGTTTATGAGGCCATGTCAAAAATAATTTACCTGTTTTAGAAATGCTAACATTGGATATTTTACATAATTTTACATTTCGCCAGCATTTTCTGTACCATTAATTAAAATGTTGAAGGAACGTTTCTTTTACATATGTAGACACACATTTCAGTACAAAAATATGCTTATTTACAATACCGAATCATATTAAAAGAAACCTACCTGTTTCAAGGGAAAATCTCTATAGACATGTTCAATCGTTTTATCAAATTAGTATGTAATCTGACAGTATAACAAATAGAACAATGTGAAATTTCTGCAGGTAGACAATTAATTGCACGTAAACAAGTTGCGAAACAGGTGAGGAAAAAGTATGTCATTATCAGACTGTCGTTCGTGTATGGATCAATGTATGTTAAACGCCATTCAAAGTTAATCATAGAAGAAACAATGTTAAACAAATTGTTTATTTCTTTCTTGTATCCTCATTTTAAGCTAAAATTGTAAAATGATAAAATTATAAATTATAACATTTTATAAATTGGTTTAATTGAATAAGATATGGTTAAAGTAATTATGTTGATATCTGAACATAAACAATCAAGTCATTTCCTCTGCCTATCCCCATTTTCTCTGCAACACCCCACTGTCTTCATTCATTTTTTAATTTTTAATTTTTCATTATTTTATGAAAGAAATAAGCGCAATATCATATTATTATAAAGCATAACTGAAACTATAAAATTTTCTAAATGACGATTTTGTAGAGAAAAAGGGGAGAAAAAGGGGAGAGATGAAAAAAGGTGGGATGCAACAAACTAAATCCATTTCCTGTATACTGTATCAGGGGACGAAATTTAGACCTTTGAGTTATGCTATAAAAGATCGGGAAAAAAATTGACAAAAGGTGCCTGTGCGATATACTATAAATCGTGCATTAGTCAAGGGATGAGATGAGGGAGAGAAAAGGCTGAATGAGAGGAGATATCTTGCCAATGTTATTATTAAGATATAAGGCATTCTTTTACTGTGTTCTTGGAAACAATTGATATTTTACAGATTTATTTTAGGAATTTTGCATTGGGATACAAATGAGATTTGTGAAGACAATTGAACATGTTTCTCGCTGAATGATCGGTAGGTTCTACAGTTTATATTTAGATATTGAAAAATGATAGTTATGCAAAGAATAATATGCAGGGTATTGGAAAAAATCTAGGCTATAAGGCAATAAAATTGAAAAAAATACAAATTTACGATGTTTTCCGGAAAAAATCATATTTCTGAAATTGATGTTGTCCTATTTTTTTAAACGTTTTTTTAACAGCTGCAGTCAAACCTGAAATAAAACAATGGGGGTTGCCATGCGTTTTTCTGAGCTACGGCATGAAATCTTATAATCTCTATTTTCCCGAAAAATTATGACGTTGTTTATACGTGGCGTCAAATTCGCGGGATTAAAATTTTCCATCTATATTGTGACGTGAACAATTATAACGTCCACATTTTACTTGACAACTTTAACTTTATCGTATCCCCTTAAACATAAAATGAATTGTGGAAACTTCTGAGACCAATTAGACATGTTCCTTAGGTGTCATCTTTCAGAATTAGTCCGTGAATCTTTACTTTGGACTAATTGCAAAAAAGCGGGTTTTACTTATAAAAAAATACCAATATTCAAATAATATTTTCCTCTATGATTACTGGGACAACAAAGACCGAATGGTGGTGAAAATGTCCTCAGATAACCCATTTTTAAAAATGTTCCGTGGGTCCTCACATTAGACTAATCAGCCGACATTATTTCAAAAACAGAAATATCAGCAAAATATTTAAGAATCGCCTCCTCTTCAACAACTTTGAATTTGCGAACATATTTCGTAATCATCCTTATGTAGATAGTAACCTTTCAGAAGTGCATTTGGAACTTGAGCCATTAAACTGGTAAATTAAAAGAATAAGCAAACGGATAACTATTTTTGTCCCAAAAACTAGTGGGGCAGTTGGGTCCAAAATTGTAGAATGTTTCCTTAGGTGGTGATACTGAAGCGTAGTGTACGCCAAGGCAGGGGTTTTCTGTATACTCTATAAAGTCGCTGCTGAAGCGTAGTGTAGGCCAAGACAGGGGTTTCTGTATACTCTATAAAGTCGCTGCTACCACCTGTGTTTAAGGTACACAGGAAACAGCACTAGATTAGAAAGAACTAATACGACAGAGAGTGGTTTTGTTGTATTAAGTTTTATTTGTTAAAATCCCAACTTTATTATTAATTGTAAGAGGTACTCCTAACAAGGTCTTTGGGTTTTACTAACATTTTAATAAGTTTTCCACAACTTTTAAATCACGACACACAAAACAAGGCAGAGAAAGACAATTGGATAAAGAATATTCAAATATGGTTCAGTCTGTGTATAAACATACACAACCTCTCTCCTGTAGTTTATTGAGCAGAATCTGTCTGTACTATAGAGGATAACCTCTAAACTGGGGCCATATAAACTAACACTCGAGAAGTGAGAACTAAAGGGACAACACCAGCAGACTGATCCACAAATGAATAGGTCCTGTCTGGTAATCAAATAGTCTCTTGCCTAGGACTGACAAGAAGTTCTATCCTCTCACGAGACAGTGATATGGAGCCAACAACTGAGGACCTAATTGGACTATTGAGGCATTTATTGATTAATGAGTAAGATATTCATGAGCTATAGATCTTGTATTTTCTTCTAGTTAATCAACTATAGTAAAATATTTGACACCAATAAAATTCATACAAAATTATACTAAGGTTAATAATGTTTTCAAACATCAAATTTGAATTAATTTACAATTAATTTAGTAGGGTTCAGTGAATCCACAGTGTTCAACCAACCTATGATGACCTCTTTTATATTGTTATTATTTTAATACTGTTTAATAAATTGATACTATACTTAAATCCATATAGTTACTATTTAAAACCAATCTCCTAGAATTCATAAACATAGGAGAATAGACTACAGTCAGAAGACTTAGAATACTTGATTTTAGAACTTTGTATCCTAATACACTTAAACTTAGCAAAACGAAATTGGACAGCAAAGAAGAATATTATTTCTCTGTCCACTGGAAAACTACAGCAAACAGGACTCTTAAGAATAATCCCAAGTCTTGACAAAAAGGAAAAATGGGAGGGGTGAAGGCATACTTTATTATCTTATACACACAAAAGAAAAGAAGAATAAATTCGCTAATGGAAATTAGTCTAATCAATAACTACAGTATTATATTTATAATAGACTAAAAATTGACCTATATCCTGAATGAATTTAGTACTGATCTAAGTCTAGAAATACAAGACTCAATTCGATCAGAGAATATCTAAAACAACTGAAAAATTTGGAAATCAACTGTAAATAAGTACAGTTGCAAAATAGTTGCAGAGCCAAAATATTCAGCTACGTGAAATTTGTTCGAAATTCTATAGTAAAATACTATCAAATATTCAAGTAATGAGAAAAATGACGAGTGATGAACTTACCGAAAATTCAATAGAACGTCGTAGTCGCCCAAAAATCGAAGAAGAACCCGGGAATCTATTTTCAGCTGCTTTTATACCCAAGGAGGAATGAACGGGGCAACGTAACGGGTTGAACGGGGAAACTAACGGGGAGTTAGAAACGGGCCTGAAAAATACGAAAAAGAATCCGCGATAGTTAAAAATAAGTACATTTCCTCATAGATAACATATCTACGGACCATAAAAATAATTTAAGCACAATTTTACATCATATTCTATAATAATTTAATACAATAATTCAGTGAAAATAGCTGTACCAACACTATGGTATTCATACACCGTTTTGCGGTTTCGGTACACAAGTTCATATGAGGTCACATGAGGTCACGCACATATACATCTAATTACCATAAATTAACATATACCGGAAATGGCTTCCGCAGTACGAAGTAAAACAAACTTGGTACATCAGCTCAATTTAGAATATTAACAACGAATAAAAATAGTTGAACACTGGGAAACCAGGTTTAATAGAACACTGAAAACATACGGAAAGCTCTCAAAAAGGTTAGCAAGAATAAAAAAAAAACTTTATTAAACGTGAAAAATAGGTCTGAACTGAAAAACAGGTGCGAGCACATGGACATGCTTACGACTTGGTTTCATTTTACCAGTCAAAGTGGAAGCGGTCTTCGACCGTTACAATACTTCATTATTATGTCATGGGGTCTATCTATAAACCAATATGGCCACTGTTAGTTAAAATAATTAATTAATAGCAAAGATAAGACTTCCATTTTAATTATATTGTATAATTCTAACATGGATTTTTAAGGGAAAACAACGAATCCAAAACAGGGATAAAGTAATGCATGTACATGTAGCGTTTGTTTTGGTATATATGTAAATGGTATATTGCCAATAAAGATAATCGTACAAAATTTTATTTTTATTTTAATTAAAAATAATAAACCGAATGAAAGAAAATCTAATATCTTTTACGACAATTGTCTCTTTTAATCATATCAGCGGCCTTTTCACCAATCATCATCGTTGGGGCGTTAGTGTTACCAGAAGGCGTATTCCGCATTACAGAGGCATCTACTACACGTAGATTTCTTATCCCTATCACACTGAAATAAACAAGATGTGAAGGAATATAATAAAGCATGAAATGTAAACTGTGGGCTAAAACATATTTTTGTATGATGAAGACTCTGGCGATATATGTTGTTATATAAGTATGGATATAACATTTTTTCCGTTTTATCAAATGATTTCAGCCAAATAATGAAAACTTAGATGTCTTCTCTGAGAAGTATCCTTACAGGTTATCATGTTAATATACTGCAGGTAATACATGTACTTTGATATTTTAACTAAGAATAACTATATATCACCGGCATTGGATATCAATGCTGAGATTTGAATTACATTCATATTGATATGAAATGTTAATTGTCTTTATTTTCTGTAGTAGGTGGTATAAGGGACACGAACCTTTTTAACAGAATTTACGCTTAAGAAAAGGGAATACCTCGCATGGGGCCTTAAACTGTATGAAGTAGTTGAAACATTGATTGCTTATTCTACTTCTACAAGACCATTTATTGCTGTTATAACATTTACTTCAAAATAATTTACATGTACTACAGAACATAATAAAAAGTAAGATTTCATATGATAAGGAATTTACTTCCAATATCTGATTAGATATCAATACCGGTATGTATACTTATTTTCTCAAAATAAGTTAAATCTTGAAAATATAATCCTAAGTCAAATGCATGGAAAAATTGCTTCGAGGTGTGTGCGTTTATTAGTTAATTTAATTAAACCAATATACACTAAGTTATATCACAAACTTTTGCATATATTTTACTTCAATGTGCAACTACTAACGGTAATTTTGAGACTTATCAATGTAAAGGGCCAGATTATACGTACATTGATCCATTTTCGTCGGCTCAGCATTACAGACTTTTTGACAATGAAACCTTTATTGTTTGTATTTGCCAAAAGAGAAAATATTACAAAAGCAAAAAGTGACCTTGAAATATAATTACCACGTATTTTCGAACTATTTTACACAATTTAATATTCCATGTGTTTCGATGCTATCGTGAAGACTACAATGATATAGCACCTGTCAAGTTAAGACGTTTCCGAAGGTTTTTAAAATTGTTTCCATGAACTTACAAGACCCATACTGCTAAAATAAAAAAAAATAATAAATCGTAGCCTTCAAATTACCACATTCGACTTTGTCGACAACTATGAACTACCTAAGAGTTTCTTGTCCATTTGTTGGTTTTAAAAGTTATTAGACAGAAGTTGGAGTATATGGATGTCTATTAACGAAAGGTCCTAGGTGACTGATACATGTTTCTAAGTCAGTAATTTCATACCGTAGCCTTGAATCTACTACAGCAGTAGGGTCCATTCTAGATCCCATCCTGCAGGTGCTCGTTTGATGATCCCCAGAAACTGCAAAATTTCTAATGATACATTTCCAGTAATTATCTGTGTCATATAATATTTCTTGGCAGTGGTTTTTTGCATCAAGTCTGATAAGCTTTGCGTTGATGCTTTTCCAAGTTTCTGTGCTCTCAAACATTTGGACCAATCGGATCACTGACGATACATTAAAATGAAAAACCAAATGAAAAATATTATCATTGATTTTTTTTTTTCAATAGTTAGCCGATATCTTTGCTGGTGGACTACAAATCTCAGAAATAATCAATAGCTCAGTTACTACTTTTTTTCGATATTTGGATGAAATTGATACATTAAATTTCCGTTATGAAAATGTTAAAATTTGTAAAAATTATTGAGTATCTTTATTGGCATTGTACTGTGCGTACTGTCTGGAAAAATAAAATTGATTTTTAGCATTTTGAAAGACTAAACGTTTAAATTATAAAACAAACTTTTGTTGGTTAAGTAGCCTTATTAAGGTCGTCTAAGAAAACATAAAAAATGTAAATTTGTTTATAAAGGTTATGTTTGTATACCTCACAAATGATTCTAAATACGGATTTTCCAATAGAAAAATTAATGCACTAGACAATATGAAAACAAAATAATAATCTGAATATATATACTCTATGCTAAAATTTGATATTTTTAATTGGTGCATATTTCATGGATCGTGGGGTTTGTATTAGGTTATATTATAAAATCTCATGAGAAGAGTTATCTCCTTATTTGAATGAAAATTCTATAGGCGGACTTTTTTTCATTCTCTAAAGACATGATTGAACAAAACCAGTAAGTTCAATTGTTTCAGTTACGACTTAGCTCAATGAATCTTTTTTTCAAGTGACAAGACAATTCATATTTATTAAAGTTTTCAAATCCTAAAACATCCATTTTACGAACTGAGGTGTTCGGACAGTTAATGGTTCATTTCGGGATTTTGATATACCCTTCAAAGCTCTGCGTGATTGTTTCGACATTTAAGGATGATCGCTGGTCTAATAGGAAATAAATTCAGTCTCTCAAAAATGTATGAAAAAATAAAAAGGATTTCATAAAATTTCGTCAAATACCATTTTTAGGTATATATGATTGAATTATCAAAGAAAAGGTGGGGGTTTATGGGCAAAAAATTTAATGTTTAAGAAATGGATAAAACCCGAGGATTCTGATAATCTGACACAAAGACCAAAACATGACCAGCGAGCATTCTTAAAATTCCTGGCCTAATGATCAGTGAAGATGTTATGCATCAACACTGAATATTTCTTAATGCACTTTGTATACGAATGACTTTATATTGGTTGGAAAGGTTGACTAATTGCTCTAGCACTGTTGATGATTTGCCAGTCAACGAAATGGCCATACAGTGCATCTAATTTATTTCGGTATTTTGTGATACCTTTTATTACAGATGGTTTTAGTCTTTAACAAAAGTAAGGCAATTGAAGACGTTGTTTGGTATACCAATACCATTTAAATTGACGCTAAGGGGGGTATACTTATTGATCTCAATATTTTTTGTAAGATTGTTTCTCCTTCTAGAAACCTTAATCCTACTTTCAGGGTGAAAAACAATATTACAATTCCTTTGTGGTTTTTTTTCAATTCAAGTTTTACAAGGGTACTGCCGAAATGCGTACCTAAGTATTTGGTATATGCGTATTGTAAAATGTACTGAAAAACTTCGAAAAAAATACGAAGTAAAAATATAGCTCCTAAATACTATAAGCACATATTTATGTCAGGACAAATCTGGAACGAATCAACATGCTCCGGAATGTAAAGAATTCCTTACCCGTAAACCGTCTCTGTTGTGTTTTACATGCTTTTACATGCTTTGTTTGTCTTTAACTACATCTATATACAGTTTGTACAATAAAGATTATTTTTACTCTGTCGATTTTTAATTCAAACTATAAAGTATACACTGTATTCAACAGATCAGATCTTCCATTATACTTACTTCTAAGAATTATATTGAGATCTTCTGCCTTTGCTAGATAGTTTGGATTTATTTCAGGATGAACGAAAGGATTCCGACTGGCAAGTTGTAAATACCCGGCACTGTTTTCATGTAATAAAAATACGAAAGCTAAAAACCCGTTCAGTGTTGTTCTTTCTCGAAGTTGATCTTCTACCTGGAAGACATTAAATATATAAATAAAGAAACATTAATGCAATCAATTGATTTGCTGAAAAAAAGCAAGTGATAATTGGTAGTTTAATAATGATAAAATATATGATTATAAAATTTGTAAAAAACAGAAACAACTAATATTTCTAGCTTTCCAGCATTTGTCGTACTGATGGTCTGATGTATACGACACGAATGGTCAAATTGCTTTTGTGCACAGGAACCCTGAAAGCCATACGATTTCAACCCGGCACAGAGTCTAAAAGTTTACGTCATTTTTTTTGTCATTTATATTTTTCATCATAATCATGATAATATCCGATTTGTTCATTTGAACCTTAAATTATATTACTCTTTGATTGTAGCCGTATGTGTTGCACCTACAGTAAACGTTTGTTGTGGCGAAATGAAAAAAAAATCTATTCCTAAAAGTCAAAATGGTTAGCAATCAATGAAACATTATTTATCATCAAATCTTAACAGATGTCATACTTGAAGCAACAACTTTAAAACTGACATCATAGACATTTCTTAAAAACACATGTGAGCTCACTTGCATCCTAATAAACCACCGATGGCTCGAACTGTCAGTTTTCCTTTTATTTTCATATTAAAAATCGCCGGTTTCTTTAACATTGATTTTTAGATACTTATATGTACAATCGTGTTACCTGATACTTAAAGTTGTGGTCTAACAATCACAGATGTGAAAAAAATAAACCAGTCTGACAGATAAATGTTTACAGTTTAAGACAATATGTTTAATGTTAATTGGTGACTAACATGCTTAATTGAAAATATTTCGTGTTAATGATCAGCTTTACCAACTCGAATAGGAAGTGCACTTGAAATTGTCTATACTCAAGAAACCGTACAGACGAACGCTAATTTAGAACATATTTCTACGGTCCCTTGAAGTTCAAGCAATTAGGGTTCTACTGTTTATATGACGGGGATAGAATACCGAAGTCATATATTAAAATTGAACACAATAAAACAACCAAAAACAAACAAACAAAACAAATCAGGGATAAGAATAAGGTATAACGAACAGAACAAACTATTACTGATTATATAATACTAACAAATAAAAACAGAATAAAACAAAGTCTAAAAAACATGGACAATATTCCGTTAATTAATATCTATGAGAGAGGTTTAAAAAGATAAGGTTATTTTATATAGATAGCAAGACATGTGTCAGACGAAATTAAGATTTCGACTTCGAAATAGTTGACCTAATAACTGAATAACATACATGACATATAGAAGAATTTAACTTTATATTCCTTTTTGCGGAAGTTATTTCACATGTATAAAAATTATTTTTTTCCAACACTATTATATTTTCTATATGCAAAGAACCGTAAGACCCAAGTCAAAACCTTTAAATGACATACATGTATGTTTTATAAAGTTTGTATAATTTCCGGTGTGACCAACAATTTTTACTGGTGACCGATAAACTTTGCCACATTCTTTTCAAAATCATTAAGAACTTCAAACTGGTAGGGGAACAGGAATACATAGGTTTATATATTCCGTCCAATTTTATGTCATTATCTACACAATTATTCAGGAATGTGTGTACTCATTTACATTTAGATAACATAGTATTAACAATACCTAGTAGCTAACAAAATCTTCCTGAAAAGATTGCAGTAGTTGATATATGAAACATATCATTTGTAATTTCCCAGTAGAAATTCTATCCTTATATACGCATACCTCTTTAACAAATGAATCAGTTAGACCATCCTCTAAGGGTTGTGGTTTAAATATGATTTGACTATCTGGATAATGGTTTTTTCCTTTCAATCTGTCAAAAATGGTGAAAACATGGCCGTCTCCAATTTCTGAATATGGACCTTAAAAATAGTCATTTTGTAATGTGCACCTGTCGTATTCACAATGTAATTGAGAAATGTTTATTTGAATATCAAATAAAGGTTTCCCCTAGTAGACACAATTCTGTGACGGCATCAACCTCTCAGATGCTAGTATCTCCATTTACGAATTTGCCATAACAAAAAAAATTCAGATATGTTTGTCTCTTAGAACCCATCTAGTCTTGTTCATTACAGATAAATTATGTATTTGATGTTCTTGTAATATTGATTTGTTTTGCAAAAGAGACATTGAACATCACTCAGACAAAATTAGGAGTTGAAGATCAAATGTGATTGCCTAGCGTTTTAAGACATTGTTTCTTTATCAGGAATATAGCAGCAGAAGAAACTTTCTGTGTTTGCCATTTTTTAAAATCTTATCCGTCGTAGTTTTGAAAAATATCCAAATCGGGTGTTCTAGACAGTCTGTCCTTACTACTTTTGTACACCAGCCAATCAATACTAAGGTGTAGATTCCAACGAAATCCGTGTGACAATTATTCAACTACAATTTTAATTGACATGAATAGTCAAATTTCATTCTCATCTTATTGTTGGGGCATGTTTTCACAAATAAAAACTAGGCAAAACACCTATATACAGAACATGATCATACTGAATATATGTAAAATACATAATTTTAAAAGTTATTGACTAGAAGAAGAATATAAGCCTAAATATGATAAAACATGTCAATACAAATAAAATGCCAAAGTAAGCCGATACGACATATAGCCGTCCAATATGCCGTATTGACAAGTCAATATGACATATTGGACTGTTAGTCAATAAAGGATCATATTTGCCCAAGTCAATATGACATATTTGACTGGTTAGGCATTAAAAGATCATATGGACTAGTCAATATGACATATTGGACTGGTTAGTCCATAAAGGTAGCCATATTGGACTTCGTCTTCGCTGGAAAACATTACGCAATAATACTACTACAATAAATACATAATAAAATAACACTTTAATATTCAAACCATGTAGGGCCCTAGTTTTAACAATCATAATTCTAGCACCCCCGGCCAAAAAAAAGTTTGTATAAATTGAAAAGAATAAAATGTGTTTTGATATCTTTAAAGCTTCTTAACCGGTGTGTCAGCAAGCATACGTTGATGTCTTTACTTAGGAAATTGTACGTCGTTAGTAGTATATGCGCACGGTTCAGGTCGAATTTGTGGTAGTGGTAGTGGTGGTGCCTGAAGTTACGTCACCGGAAGCGGAAGTCACTTGACCGAAACCGAGAGAACCCTGAAGTCAGGAGAATGCGCAGCCGGAAGTAGTGGGTTTTCCCGCCATTTGTTTACGGAAGTGACGTATGTCACGTGCCAGGGACCGGATGTGTGGTCTGCACCATTTTCACATAATTTGTTTACAGAAATGACGTCAGTCACGTGCTGAGACCCGAATGTGTGCTCTGCACATGTGTAAGCGTAACCGGAAGTGATTTGCGTGCATGTGCAACCGGAAGTGGCCATTTTCCTTTATTTGTTGACGGAAACGACGTAAGTCAATAGCTTCAGCCCGGAAGTGCCATGTTTGAACAGAATTCTGATTGGATTATCTCTTTTCCCGCACTTCTCGGTCGTCACTGGATCTTTAATCGGTCTGTATATGTTAGGGTCTCGGATCGAGCCTCTGATACTCTCACTGTTATTTCGAAGTCCGAGAGTAATCGAAGTACAAATACTGTTGAATTATCTCCCCCTTTTCCCGCGCTTTTCCTCACAGGTGATGCCTTCTGTGAGGAATTAAGGTAGGATTGGATTATGTCCCCTTACCTCCAGCTGATGCTGTCACCAATAGATCAATGGGGTGTCCTTAGCAACCGCCTTAGCAACGGCGGTCCATGTCATTGTTATATGATGCACTTCGCTGTTTATCGATACTCGTGACCTTGCGTGCTCATTTCAGTTTTGTGGGGGTACTTTTCACTCGTCGCTGTTCGTCTTCGCTGCTCTTCTCTTGCTTATCGCTGTTTTTCTTTTGCTCTTTGCTGCTCATGGCCGAGTTTCTCTTGCTCTTCCCCTGCTCATCGCAGTTTTTCTCTTGCTCTTCCCCTGCTCATCGCAGTTTTTCTCTTGCTCTTTGCTGCTCATGGCTCTTTTTCTCTTGCTCTTTCTTGCAGGTCGTTGTTTTCTCCTGCTCTTCTCTTGTTCATCCCTGTTCATCACTGTTCCTTTCTTGCTCTTTGCTGCTCATCGCTGTTTTTATCTTGCTCTTTGCTGCTCATCGCTAATCATGACCTTACTTGCGTGCTCAAGTAAACAAATAAAGAGAAATCCCACTACTTACAGTTGCGCGTGCGCAAAACTACCTTCCGGGTCCGGTCACACATTCCCAGACCACACATCAGTCCAATCACATGACTTACGTCATTTCATTAACAAACAATGGGGAAATGGAGCGAAAATCAATCACTTCCAGTATCGCATGCGCGCAAACCACTTCCGAATACTTCCTGTTCAGGTCACGCACATCTAGGTCCCGGCACGTGACTTACGTCACTTCCTAAAACAAATAGCGGAAAACCCATCACTTCCGGTTACGCATGCGCCTGACTACCGGTTCTTCCTGTTCGGGTCACGTGAGTTCCGGTGACGAAACTTCCTGTGACGTCATTTCCGTTCCTGGTAACGTCACTTCAGGCTCCACCACCACATCAATTCCTACCTGAACTGTGTTTACAAACTACTGTCGATATCACGAATTTATTGACAGTTACAGTGTTCCAGTGTCCAAGATGATGTTGGACCTCTTCCCACTGTCGTAATATTTCATGTACCTCCACCGATTTGTGAATACCACCGGACTTATTTTGTTGAACTTCACAACGAGTGCCGAATGCGGGGGAGGAACATGATTTCACTCCTAATTTTTATAGGAGTTCGTGTTGTTCATTGTTTCTTAGTTTTCAGTGTTTATTTGTTGTGCTTTTGGTTGCTCATTTGTCTTCCCGGGTTTGTCTGTCTGATGCATTGCGGTTTGTTTTGGTTGCTCCTTAGGTATATATGTCCTCTTTAGGTCAAAAGCTAGAATTCACAATGTTTTATTATTGAACCCATTTTGAAAATAAAATTATTAAAACTTCATAGAGTATCAACAGGTTGCATGCTGTAATTCTATAAAAAAATTAAATCCTGAAACCTAAAACTGAAAGAGAAGTTGATGGCATAAAAAGTTTGATGGGTGGATTCTTAAAGCTTGACATCAGAGTCAATCTTCTTGTTACCTTTTCTGTATAAGATGTAATTCAGCTTCGTATCAACATTGGCTAGCTTTTCACTATTTCTACCAAAGGACGTATTCGTTGATAAAAACAATCTTAGTGCTACATGATCCTTATAGAACTTCCCAACTGGTAGGTTAGCTAATATTGGTATCTATTGTGAAACATAATTACATTGTTTATATAACTCTTCTTACAATAAATTATAGGTTTGTACTTTCACCCAATTCAGCCTTTCAAATTTCAAGACCTCAAGAGTAGGTAAACCATAAGGAGTCCCTCATCTATTGAGCTGTCATAAGTCACCGATGAACGAAATCCCTGGCCCCAACTAATCAAAAGTCACGGATTATACATGTGTACAAGCTTTGTGTCTGATCAAGTATGTCATTCACGTCTTGATACCTGCGTACTGACGAAAATAACAGTCAAAATACGAATAAACCTTCGTGAAATACAGCTAAGAAACCCCTTTTCAATCAAAACCAGAATTAATACGTCAATGTTCAATTATTAACGTTACATCTTTCAGGTACAAAAAATCGACCAAAAAATAAGGAATTCATAAATTAACACACTGTTCACATCCAGTATTTATATTATTTTACCTTGAAATGTTTGAAACAGAAACGAAAATTTGTGTTTGTCACATACAGACTTTATTATGTATACATATCGTATATATGTTATTTAAATAATTTTCTGTGCTGAATTTACGGTTTGTCAGTAGACGAGAGGGTTTATTCAGTGCAGTTTTCATTGTATTATGTGGGTCCAGTTTTTATATTAAGGCCTTGTGTTACATCAGGCCATATTTAATTCATGTTGGGTTATCTCCCCTTGATTAATTAGTGACGTATGCAATTGCCAGGCCATGCAGTCATTGGTCACTTGTAGATAGAACCTTGAAGAAATATGTTGCGGTGCACGGGTTTGCACGCATTTCTGTTAAAAATTTACATGTGTTGTAATGTGGCGTGGTGTTCACTGAATTTCTAAGGTAAGATTTAACTCATTAGTAATTGTTTTAAATGTTTAAATGTGCTAAAATTTTCAATTTTCAAAAGCATTTTAAAATTTGCAATGAATTTACTTTTGTGAGTTCCGAGAAATAATTACCTTACGGAAACCATTTTTCCTGTTTTAATCTTAAGTATTATGTGATTAAATTACGATTTTGCTAATATGAAGGTCGAATATGTCGATGGGGTATGCATTTTCTGTTCGAATTATGAGATATGGAATATGCGTTGTATAACAGTTTACAAGAAGTCGTTTTGAGTAACAAATTACAATTATTAATGTATTTCAAGTATTATTCAGCGAATAATGTGTGTACAAATTGCATATTGACTGTATGCAAGGTGAGCGTTTAAAAATTGAAATTTTATTGAGTAATTATGTAGTCATACGACAGCGTTATGTATTCTTTGTACATTGTGCCTACATTGTAGTAAAATGTGTGACAAATAACATATTTTATATGTATTTGGAAGGTCCCAGGGCTAGTATTGTAGCATGGGTGTATATGTAATATCGATGTAGCTGTACATTGGAGTAAATTGGGTGTAGCTGAACCCGTAGTATTGGTGTACTGATCGTAGCTGTACATGTAGTATTTACGTAACAGAGTGTAACTGTATCAACAGCGTAGTAGTATCTGTAGTGTTTATGTAGTAGTATTCAACGACAGGCAACTTAGAATTTGAGCTGAGAACCTGTATTTCAACGACAATAGGGCAGCTGTGATTATGATGCACTGGGCCAGTTTGTTTCGTACCGGAAGTATCTTTTTTGTACATTGAATTTAGTATCTAAATTTTGTAACAATTTGGACTTTTAAAGCTAACTGATATTTTCAATATGTCGTCAATAGTAACTTCTTTATTTATATGTATATTTTTTTATAATATTAAATGTTAATTTTGTTGACTTTTGTCATGATTTCAAGTTGTAAAATAGAATTCTCTTAGCCATCACTTGCCGTCCGTGACAATGTTCCTATACTTGTGTTTCGAGAATTTCTTATTGCATAATTGTCGGATAATCGATGGGCCTTTCCTGTTAATTGCGATTCATATAGTTAATACTGATGGTTGAACGTGCAATACACCGTGTGAATCGTGTGCGTGTTGTAAGGAAAGTGGGATAGAAATTATGTAACGTGTATGAGATTTCATTTTGCGAGACACATGTTGAAAGGTGTGAATTCAAATCAAAGCATTTTTCGAACTTTACTCGTCATATATTGTCTGAACGAATTTTCAACAATGTCAAATGTTTAAACATATTCACATAAATAAAACTATAGTTTCTGATTTTGTTCTGATACAAAAGCAAATATTTAATGATGGACAATATTTTTATTTGTAAAGAATATATGAAATAAAATGTTTCCTAAATCAATGTATCATATATCTTGCATTTGACATTTGCAAAACAGAATTTGAACTTTAACTTGACGGTTCGTTATAATATCTTAAATTATTCTCTGAAGAAATAAACAAAATCTGAACTTTTTGTCAAATGTTATAATTTTCATTATATACCCAATAGATTTAAAATGTGTCACAGTTATATTATTAAGGTTGAATAAATTTGCAAATAATAAAATAACAGTAATAACTGTTTTATACCCAAATATTCATACAAAATGAAATTTAACAAGGTAATTTAATTTCTGTACTAACAACAAAATAATTAACAAAAGACGAAAACAAATTAAATGGTCGATTCAAGGCTCTTAAATCCAAAGGTCAACTTTGCTTTTTTGTCGGAAAATCGTGCTTGAAATGGAGTGTAGTATAACATGTAGGCCTTTAATCCAGTCGTTGAAACACCCTTTTCCAATGATTTTTTCCTAGCTTTTTTTAATCATCTAACATATTGATATTTGATATTTAAACATTAGTTTAAACTAGTTTAGATTTGGCAAATAAATACAGTAAACCATCTTTTCAATGTTACAGTTTGGTTTCGTGAATTGGCACAAACTTTTATTACTTGTTGTTGAAATTAAAATTGAATAAGGAAATGTTAGAATTTGTCAACAGTGTTTTTGTTCGAACATTTCAATTGATTTACCTTCAAACTACGCAGATCTTTTCTAGGTCCTATTCCAGAAAGAAGTAGAATTTGTGGTGAGCCTATTGTGCCAGCGGATAATATCACTTCTCTTCTAGCAAAGATTCGTATTAGGTGGCCGTTGTTGATTACATCCACACCAATAGCAATGTTTCGTCTGAAAATAACCTGATAAAATATAAATATAAAATAATGATTAAATAAAATTTAGCTGCATGATAGCCTATTACACAAACTCATGGAAATAATTCTTAAGATTTCAGTGATTATACTTATATGGTCTAGTTTTCGTCTATCAACATGATACATGAGAGCCTAATGCTAAATTGTAGTCTTACAAATTTAAATTAGCTGACTAAACAATGTATACCCACGTCCTAATTCAAAACTCTTTCTTATCTTCAATTTAGAAAGCTACATATGCAATCTGACGTTTATGTATAATGTACTTATTAACAAAAGCAAAGGAAAAAAAGAATACCAATACAATCACAAAATCTTAATTATGGTTAATAGCTTCACTAATGTACATTTATCTAGAAGAACGTTTAAAAGTAACCATTCAAATTAAAGCATATAAAGAATAAGTTTTAATTTTTATTTTTATATGGATTGGAACCTTTGGATTATCTGCTTTAAAATTCATATCATGAACAATTATAGTAAAGATGCTTCCTTCTAGTCTCTTTCTGCGGTTTTTTGTGTATTTCGTAGTATTTCGTTTTACATTATCTGTTATGAATCTTCTACAAATTTTACCTTAATCACATGACTGTTTATGCTGATTTGTAAATTTCGTCGATGAAGAACAGGGCGGAGATAGCAATTTGCTGTACCACATCGTTCCCCGTTTTTGATGTTTTGTTGATTAACACAAAAGCCTGCAATGCAGATGTAAATTTAAGGATAAAATCAACATTCATTCACCGCTATATTTTGTGTCCAGTTATTAATTCAATTATTAACAAGTAATAATTGTAACAGTGAACTTTTACGAAGTCTCCTAAATGAAGTAACTGATATCTCGAATGCCTTTCATTGTATTCAATAAATTATTTGTTTTTCAGAGACTGAAATTGGGAAATTGTTCCAAACAAGTTTATGCATACTAAATGGAGAGGTTACTTTCAAATCTTGATATGGGTATTTTTTGTTACCCGATTTTTACAGTCCTACAATGTCCAATTTAATTCAACTTTTGGTTGTCGACATGCTGCACTGACAGAGATATATCCCAATATGTCGGACCTGTTTACGAGAACGGATTTTGTTATATGGTGTTATAAAATGTATTCGGTTCCATTTAATAAAAAATATAAAAAAGACTTCGTACCTGTCGTGATAAGGCTTCCCAACTACCAGTCAATATAGTTTGAATCATATTTGTTTTAAAAAATCAATTGCAACACAACACGATTTTGTTTTAAATTTGTGACCAAGGAAATGAAATAATATCTATTATTACATATTATGTCTGATACCTTGATGTATTCCTTGGATCAATATTATATTAAATCTACAATATGAAGTAAGGAGATAAAAAAGAGGAAAATATATGATTTTGGGGCAGGGATTTCAATGTTTTAACAGTTGATTATGAGATAACTGAACATTATTAATTTGATGGGAGTGGTGATACCCCCCTAAGGAAGCGAGGTTTGTGCTATTTGGTGCGTCTTACCATGGGAACAAGAAAATATATGGTTAAGGGGTGGGGATTATAGCGGTTTATGAGATAATTGAACGTTGTTGATTTGATGGGAGTGGTGATAACCCCGTGGGGAAGCGAGGTATGTATCATTTGGTGCGCCTTACCATGGGGAATAAGAAAATGTATGGTTTATGGGGATTTAAACGGTTTATGAGGTACTTGGACATTATTGATTGATAGTGGGTGAAGATCACCAAAATTAAAGAGTGAGGTACATGTCATCTAGTGCGTCTTGTTACGGATAATAATAAAATATATGATTTAAAGCTATGGATATTAATTTCATATGAATTTTACGAAGTATATATCATTTAATAGGTGTTGCCACGGTATATAATAAAATATATGATATGGGATGGTTATTAGTCATTTTCGTAGAGTTTTTCGATGAAAAAAAACCCCATGGGTACTATGGTAAACACATAGCCACTTTCAACTCCTCACTATATGTCTCAGTTACCCCCATCAAAAAATGAATAGTATTAGGCTCATCTAGAAGCATTGATCGTTCGTCATGGAAAATCTCAGATCCATATCTCAGATGGTTATTGAGAACTCGAACGAACAAAATCGGAGAAGAAGGAAACAACATATTCGATATAAATCGCAAATCAAAATCTATGTCTCCCACTTCGTTTGGTAGACTTAAATATAGTTTCAAATGATTGGTGTGTCATTGTTTACTTTATCGGTTCTCTGTTTTATTGCTTAGTGATAATATTGTTAAACATTTGTCTCACCTACCTATTAATGTTCAAATAGTGACCCCATGATTATTATACATCTATCTAATTGTCGCAGAATTTATGGTCTGTTATTTGGGAAAGGTTATATCTACATGCAATTTGCTAGGACATCAAGTTTTTGGGCAATGAAAGTAGAGGCAGAAATTACATAAAAAAACTACGTTTTTCATACGATTCAACTTAACTGATCGCGTACTTCATTACCTATTTGGTTTTCCCCATTACAGTCGACCGTATTAAAACCAATTTCATGTGCAGCTCGCTGGTGAAAATATTGAAGAATCGATTCAATTTGTTTTACCTCAACTGGTCCGTCTGATCCACGAAACTCTGAAGTATACACACATTTAAGATATAAGATATAAAAACAACATGCCAGATTGATTTTTTTCTGAATGTTAAATGTAAATCATGGAGAACTGTCCTTATAAGTATATACATTTCTGCAAATGCAATATGCAGGTCGTGTTGATATTGAACCCAAAGATCACCTTCGTAGTCTATTGAACTTATTATGTCTCAAAGATTTCCAAGAGCACCGGAAGTTCCTGCACCAACTCCAGTTAACTAATCACACTTGTCTTGTACATAATTTTGCTATATACTAGAATGACAAAATATGTTAGATGCAATATTTACATGCACATTTCATAATTTTTTATAACTTTGGTCTCGTGGTAGCGTGCTCGACTCGAGCACGGACTATCATGGGTTCGATCCACTGCAGGATCAATCCAAAGACATTTAACTTGGTATTTGATGCTTCTCTATTACGTCCGTGGCATCTATGAGTAAGAACAAAGGAGTGGTCGGCTCGGAATCAATATAATGTGTCAGAGTGGAGTGATATGTCTTCCTGTGAATTGTTACATCGTTAGCTAGCACGTTCAAAATCCAGCTCAGCATATTGGTCTAATTCAAATTAGAGCTCATATTCATATCACAACATTTTCTCGTTCTAATATGCATAAAATAATTTCCGTTGCAAGTTAATCAATATTTCATCCATCATCATCAATAACTTTGACATAAGAAAGTAACGATGTTGTTTCTATTATTCAGGCCACTTGAAAAAACTTACTGTGATGTTTCAATCGAGATGTTTGAACATTTTCAATCTTTTTAAAGTAGGGAAGTACGTCATTGTAGCTCCACCCACTACATCCCTCTCTAGCCCATTCGTCAAAATCAAAACGACTTCCTCGCATAAAATTCATCGCATTTATAGTGCTCGTTCCACCTAACACCTTTCCACGAGGAATGGATGAAACCTGAGACGAAAATTTCTTCATTTACAACATTGTTAAAATTTGCGAAATTTAAGGATGATCTTCCTTGTAAGAATGTCTGTCCATAAATGGGTTTGGCTTCATACTTTTGGTTTGATCTTATTATTTTAATTTTAATTGATCTGAGCATTTCGGATTATTTTTTTTTTAGTTTTCTACATTTTAGGCTTTGAGATCTAAATCGGTGAAATGTGCATTAAAATTGATAATTGAAGACAGAATGTTCCCATCCCATACCAAGTTTTTATAAATTCACCAAATACAACTTCTCCCTGTTAGAATTCTTATTTTAAAGATGTGGTTACTTGAATGATATAACTCTTTATTATTTGCAAAATTTGAATTTTTAAGTAAATCATCAAACATTATTAAAACTCATATTAATATGTTCACAATTTGACAGAAATGATTATTCAAGTAACCAATAATAAAGTGTTTTATACCCTGTTTTTTATTGCAAAATGTGAGTGTTTCTGGGGTATAGTCTTGAATTGCCAGTCAATTGTGGTTGCTGTGAGAGATGCCCATGCCCCGGGTATCAAAGTTCTCTCATCATCAAGATCAGATACACCAGCTTCCAACAGTAACACTGATACTTGATCCTCTGATAGACGAGTGGCTACAATAGCACCAGCAGATCCTGCACCAACTGCACTTAAACAATCAAAAGTTATATGTAATTGATGCTGCTATCTAATAAAATAGTCCAATATGGAAGGACTATCAAAATATGCTGCATATATTATATACATACAAATTACATCGTACCTTCAATACATTTAAATGAGATAAGAACGTATTAATGCGCTTACGGGATCCTATGTGTTATTGCGTTTAAGTTAAAACCTCTTTGATAGTTTTTGTCTTTATAAAACATATTGAAGAATATATACGACTTACGTAGTGAAACAATCACGACTAATAAATAAAAAAAAAAAAACTCTATAGTACAAAGAGCAAATCTAATATACAGTAAAAACGGAAACCCGACCATTAACAACACGTAATCCTTATACATGTAAAGTAAATGGATGGTGCTCTTAAATTAAGAATTTGATTGTTGGACCCATTGGTGATAAATTTCAAATTTGAAGTCGTCACGTTTGTCATAGATGATGTTACTGAAATAACGACTGGAGCCAAATTCGAGGTATATGTCTAAAAACGACGCAGATAAGCTGTGTCAATGGGTCTTCAATTTCTGATTCTGAAGGATATAATAATGAAATCCAAACAATCTCGATAATTAATTGCGAAAACATCATCAATATGTCTATATGCGATATTAAATGACCGAACCTCTTTGATCTTCTTCTCCTTAATCAAAGTTTGAAGAAACCCCGACTCGTATGAATGTAAAGATAGATCGGCAAGTAGAGTGGTACAGTTTGTTCCTATAGGAATACCGACAAACACAACTTTGTTCCTATTGGAATACCGACAAACACAACTTTATTTTAGGATAAATTTGGTAATACTGTACAGAACTGCATTTCTCTTTTAGCTAAACGTTTTGCATATACAAAGTTAGCACGGAACACTTGTGAGACATTCTACGATACCATCATGGAATCATCTGCCTTAATAAAACAAAACTATAGAGTATGACATACAATTATTGTCAATAAATCATAAAAAAAACAAGATACAAACTTATCTTACGTAAGATGCATATTTTCTGAATTTACATTCATCAATTACTTTGTAAGTGAAACTTCAGAGAGGAAAAAATAAACACCAAGCACTGTTACGAACAGAACTAAGAGAACCTTAACAGGTTAAATTCCAGTTCATATCAACTTTAATCGAGAGAATGGGAACCCTACGTTCATTGTTTTTATATTATCATTGTCCGTATGCATTTACTTACCGACTATATAATCATAGAAACGATTTATTGGTCTTTCAAATATCCCCGGTGGATCTTGTGGTCCAGGAGGCAGTACTTTAATTAGGAAGTTTGTTAGAGCAGCTACTCTCAACAGTGTATGGCCAGGAAACATCACGAACCAATTCTAAAACAAAATTAGATATTGACTTGGGTTACTGTATGTTACAAATATTGGTTTGTCATACCCAATTAAGAGGATTTTGCTTTAATCACTACTCAGATTTCAAAAATCTGAGTCATTGTACAAAATGTATTATTTGCCTTTTCACAAACTTTTAAAAACAAACATGTAGTAACATTTCACACGGATTAAAATTTCAATATATGAAATTATGACAACAATTAATAATATTAAATGTATGACCAATTTATACAAAACACCAAAAGTACATACATGTTAAAAAGAGCTCTGGTGGATTTTTTTTTCATTTTTTTTTAACACACAAGAAAAACGAATTATTGTTTTTTTTTAAATTTGTGTGATTTTTATCTGACGTAAATTTACAGGTAAAGAAATGTGTTCTCCTTAACATGTTGTCTGTTTCAGTTAATTATAACTAATTAAATTTTGACATGTATATTGTACCTTGACTGTCCGGATGTTTATTGTTCCAACCGTTAAGATGCACAGATACATGCGTATGTATACAGGTAAACTGTTTTGCTGACAAAATCAGCGGGGTTTCAAATTTTTATAACGTTATATTTTAAAATAATTAATGCAGCATTTGAATAAAGAGGTGTGTGTATAAGGTGGTCCCAAATTTCAATGCAGAGATTTCAAATGTGTCAGATAAGTAGCATGTTAATTTTTTTAAAATTAATAATTTATCTTTTTACCATTTTTATATGGTAAACATTGGATATATTATATAATTAATTCTTTCTGCTCCTGTGAACGATATTTATTTCGTTGTGACAAGTAGGAAGATGATTGGGATGAGTACCGCCATTTCAAATTAAAAGGTGGATTTCACGTACATATATGGACATTTTACACAATAAAAATATTGATTTAAAGTTTTTTCCTGTAGAAACATATATATGTAGAGGAATGTTTTTTGTCCTAGCAAATATCAGTTTTAGTAAACACTTTATTCTGAGTAAATTATTTTCTTTCTTTTTTTATTTATAATATATTTCGGTATGATAAAAGTTGATTTTAGAATTATGACAACAAATTAAAGGTTTTAGGTCAGGACATATCTGTCATAAACGGTTCTAAAGGTGTCAAGATGACAGTTCTATAACTGTTCTAGAACAGTTCTTCTGACAGTTTAGGACAGTTCTAAAGAGATGTTAAAACTGAGCTCAACTGTAGATGCGCAATAAGGTTTTAGAATTTTATTTTAAAAAATTAGGGCCGGTAGGGGTCGAATTGTCACATACTGTATATAGATGCACAATAAGGTTTTATAAATTTGATTTTCAAAAAATGGGGCACACAGGGGTAGAATTTTGAAAATTGTGAATATAAGCTTGTGATTTTAAATCCTCTTTCATTTTTCATTTTATGTATTTATTCTGTATACAGGATTTTCACATACTGCGTTTAGATGCCCAATAAGGTTTAGAAATTTGATTTTTAGGGGTCAAATTTCAAAAGTTGTGAATTATAAGTGGGTGACTGAAAGTTTTCTTTCATTTTATACATTTTATTTCTATTACAGTACTGTCATACACTGTATGCAGATGTGCATTAACGTTTTATAATTTTCATTTTCCAAAATTTGGGCCTGTATTCAAAGCTATAATTGTAAATAAAGGTGCACAGGGATACAAAATGTGGGGAGTGCGGTGATAGCTGTCGTTTCCGACTGCCTCAGTATAGTTATGTCTTTGTTTTGGTTTTGTTTTTTTTTTAATTTTTTTTGTGAGGTGGGGGTGTTGTTTTCGTTTCAAAATCTGTAGACCTTGAAAGATCATTTCTGTCTTGATTTGTGCATTTTCCAAAATTTCAATCAAAACAAGATGAAATGCATGTCAGTCAATCAAGACCAGTTAAGGTCGGTTGATAAAAGTCACGAATGGAATATGCACTGTTTAACTTTAACTGTACTGGGTGATCTAATCTTGTCTTGACCTACCTTGAATAACTGTCTTGATTTGATCTTGTTACGTTTAGTTTGTTTGAAAATATAGTGCTACCGATAATCAAGATTAAACAGGACCATAAAGATATTAACTGAGCAGTAACACAAAGACTCGTACAGTTTACCATCAATATTAAACGTGACCATAATGACAATTACTAGTTACTAATGAATAATACATACATGTAGACTCGTAAAGTTGAACATTTACTTGAAAAACAAATAAATAAAGGAAGGCGATACTCTCATATATAAGCAATTTCCATGTTAAAGTAGAGTTTGTAATATTGGTCTGAAATACTAAGATTTATTATTTTCTTTATACCACAGCAGCCTTATTCTGTGCTGAATGATCTAAATTTGTCCTTAACTAATCTTGATTGACTGCAAGACAACATACCTTAAGGATGCTCGCTGGTCATGGTTTGGTCATGATTTTTGTCAGATTTTCGGAATTCTCGGGTTTTATACATTTCTTAAACATGGAATTTTTTGCCCATGAACCGCCACTTTTTCTTTTATAATTCAATCATATATACCTTAAAATGGTATTTGACACAATTTTATGAAATCGTTTTTATTTTTTCATACATCTTAGAGAGACTGAAGTTGTCAATGCAAAGACAATGAAAAATCAAGAGAAAACCCATTTCCTGTAAATTTTCAAGGCCTTATAGCTCTAAAATGAGCACATGAACATATATTTTTTTCTTGTTTATTTGTTTATTATTCATAGGTTCTCTCAAATTAAAACACCTATTTCAAATCCTATTTATTTCCTATTACACCAGCAATCATCTTTTATTTACCTTGATTTTGCTTGAAAGTTTGGTGAATCAGAAACCAAAACAAAATTAGAATGAACAAAACAGGAATGGTCGTGTCATACTACTGATGTTTAGGAAACAAATTAAAATGGGTTGATGAACATTCTATGGGACTAAGGCCACACTTAAAAAAATTATTTGTTTCCACTCCCCCTATCCTAATTTTTGGAGCTTACAAGGTAGGGTATAACATTTTTTTTATGAGGATTTCACTTCTAATTGCATTACAACTGAAACAGATTGGAACAGCTTATATATGTCATCAATTCATTATAAAAACTAGAGACTGCAAGAATATATTTGTTGCAATTATATTTTATGCTTTGTTATTATTGTTTTCAATTATATAATCTTATATAGTGCTGAAAAAAAATTAAATAGAATTAGACTTTGTTTTGGTTGGGTATGAGTTAGTTTAAACAATATGTATTCAAAGAACTAATACTACAATACACACATATAACAAAGGTTCAGAAACAAGGAAGTCCTTATATTAAGGTACGAGTTGACATAGATTCATTACATTTGAGTGTCTAATGTGTTTGTTTGTGTGGATTGAGGTGGCGGATTTTTTTAATTTCCTATTCCTGTGTTAAAATCTGATATTCTGACACTACAAAATACAAACTAACGTAAATAACAAACTATATTCTTTTATGAAAAGCGATGCATGAAAGGATGTTCTTGAAGATGTTACTGACGGAAGTATTCATTTGAAACATTCATTTTTAGCAATCTGACGAAGTTGTCTCTCTTTGTGACAAAAAGACGGTGTTAACAATTTTTTACATTTAATTTGACTAGATTTTGAGAACAAGACTTTTGTTTCATCATAACATCAAATGTATTTCTACAGGCTTTCTGGTTGTTGTTGTTGGTGTCTGCTTCGAAACGATTTTCTTCTACTCTCGTACGATTGTAAATGTACAAATTTCAAAGTTCTGTCGAATTCATGAACGACGTTTATTGTCACAAACGGAGACAACAATTTCGTCAAACTGCTTTAAATGAATGCTTCTGTCGGTAACATACGATATTTTGTGATTTTGTAGGAAATACAATGATTATTTTCACATCTTTGTGTATTTTGATGTCTCAACTCAAAATAATCGAGAATTCAAAGAATTCAACCAGCTAAACTACTAACATGTTAAATCAAATTTGAAACGGATACTTTGTTTTTTTGGTTTCCTCATTTCGTTTGGCCTTCAGCACTGCTTCTGGGACAAGTCAGTGTGCATAAACAGTGCATCAAAAAACGTTTTGATTGGATATTAAGAAAAAGATAATAAACAGAGACGATATGATATGTATTCTCGAGATAGTGGGGTTCATTTGTTTTTTTTTTCTGTACAATATTGTTCGTTTTCTGGAAATGATGGTCGACGGAAACTGAAATCTTTGTAAAATGACAAAAATAAACTTTAGAATTTTAAAAAAATAGGCCAAGACATGAATTGATCACACATTTTTGCAATCAGTACTATGCAATAATGGAATATTAAGATACGCATATTCAAACAAAAATAAATATCAAAAAAGTAATTAAAACGAAAAAAACTATAAAAAAAAACAAACTAAAAAGGATTTTTAAATTGTATACTGATCATGGGAAACTAAAATCGCCAAAGTGTTGACTCAATAAATATACGCCGGCGAAACAGAACAACCTATACGCTAGAATACAATGCAATATGATTGTTTATGGGGCCATATCAAAAATGATTTACCAGTTTTAGTAATGCTGCCATTGGATATTTTACATAATTTTACATTTCGCCAGCATTTTCTGTACCATTAAATAAAATGTTGAAGAAATGTTTCTTTTAAATATGTAGACACAATTTTTCAGAACAAAAATCCGAATTATATTAAAAAAAACCTACCTGATTCAAGGGAAAATATCAATTGACATGTTAAATCGTTTTATCAAATTCATATGTAATCTGACAGGATGACAAATAGATCAATATGAAATTTCTGCACGTAAATATGTAATAAAAGTTTCGAAAGAGGTGAGAAAAAAGTATGTCACTATCAGACCGTCGTTCTTATATGGATAAATGTATGTTAAACGTCATTTCAGAGTTAATCAGAGCAAAAACAATGTTTCGGAGAAACAGAATAGAAATTATTTAAAACATCAAACATGCCTCGTCAATTTCCAACTCATATTTGTTTTTCATCATAAACAGTTTTTGTTAAACAAATAGTTTATTTCTTTCGGGTATCCTCATCTTCTGCTAAAATTGTAAGTTGATAAAATTATAAATGATAACATTTTATAAATGCGATTAATTGAATATATATAGTTAGAGTAATTATGTTGATATCTGAACATAAACAATCAAGAAGTAGGCAAGTCATTAACACCATATTTTTACTACTAAGAGATCGACTTCTTTGGGTCGTCATCAAGTAACAACTGCTGAATTTGACTGATTGAGGACGAATGTGTTGTCTGAGAATTTCACACGTCTAGGTCGATACGTTTCTTCAATATGAAATTATCGATGATTTAACACGAACGGAACAAATCACCGGAATGTTTCCATATCTCGTCATTCGTCCCCATTTCCGGTCAGGGCTCTATTTTTATTTTTTTTCGACAATGAACATTCCATACATTTGTTAATTCCTGGATTATATAGCATTCGTTAAAATAAAGTTTTATGACTTTTATCCCTGATGCTGCGTTACATCTGTTAAATATTAAAACCTGAAACAACTCTAATATATCGATAATATACGTGAATATTTTCGCCAACGCGGACCTTGGGGATTCGTGTCTATTTATTTATTTATTTATTTATTTTGTTTCTTGAGATTTTACATATATTTCTCGGATTAAGCTGTTAAGAACAACTCGAACCGTTATTCTCACGTATTTCCAGGCATAGACGATATAACAAGCACATGTGTGTTGCATCGCCTCTTTTTCCTCTGCGTATCCCCATTTTCTCTGCAACACCCCACTGCCTTCATTGTCATTTATTTTTTATTTTTTAATTTTCCATCATTTTATAACAGAAATAAACGCAATATCATAATATTATAAAGCATAACTGAAACAATAAAAATTTTCAAAATGAAAATTTTGTGCAGAAAAATAGGAGAGATGAAAAAAGTGGGATGCAATAAATTAAATCCATTTCCCATATACTGAAACCTGTGCGATATACTCTAAACCGTGCTTTACTCAAGGGATGGAATGAGGGAGAGAAAGGGTTTAAAGAGAGGAGATATTTTGCCGCTGTAACTACGAAAATATAAGGCATTCATTTACTGTGTTTGGAAAAAATTGGTATTTTACAGATTTATTTTAGGAATTTTGCATTGGGATACAACTGAAATTTGTGAAGACCATTAAACGTCTTTTTCCCTGAATGATCAGTAGGTTCTAATGTTTATATTTAGGTATAGAAAAATGATAGCTATGCAAGGAATACTATGCATGATATTGGAAAAAAATCTATGTTATAAGGCAATAAAAAAAAATTACAACTTTACGATGTTTTCCGGAAAAAAAATCATATATCTTTATTGATTTTTTTCCTAATTTTTTTACACATTTTTTTAAAGCTCCAGTCAAACCTGACACAGAAATAAAACAAGGGGGGCTTCCTTTTTCTGAGCTATGGCATGAAATCTTATAATCTCGATTTTCCCGAAAAATTATGACGTTGTTTATTTGTGGTGTCAAATTCGCGGAATTGAAATGTTTCATCTATATTATGACGTGAACCATTATAACGTCCAAACTTTACTTGACATTTTTAACTTTATCGTATCCCCTTAAACATCAAATAAACATTTGTGGAAACTTCTGAAGCCAATTAGACGTGTTCCTTAAGTGTCATCTTTCAGAATTAGTTCGTGAATCTTTACTTTAGACTAAATGCAAAAAAGCTAGTTTTACTAAAATAACAAAATCACCAATATTGAAATAATATTCTCCTCTATGATTACTGGGACAACAGAGCCCGAACGTTGGTGAAAATGTCCTCAGGTAACCCATTTTTAAAAATGGTCCGTGGGTCCTCACATTAGACTACTTCAGCTGCCATTATTTCAAAAACAGAAATATCAGCAAAATATTTACGAATCGCCTCCCCTTCAACAACATTCCAATTGCGAACATATTTCAGTGTAATGATCCTTATGTAGATAGTAGCCTTTCAGATGTGGGTCTGGGACTTGAGTCATTAAACTGGTAAAATAATAGAATAAGCAAACAGATAACTATTTTTGTCCCAAAAACTACTGGGGCAGGGGGTACCAAAATTGTGGAATGTTTCCTTATGTTGTGATACTTCATTATTTTGTCATGGGGTCTAACTATAAACCAATATGGCCACTATTAGTTAAAATAATTAATTAATAGCAAAGATAAGACTTCGATTTTAATTATACTGTATAATTCTAACACGGCTTTTCAAGGGAAAACAACGAATCCAAAACAGGGATAAAGTAATGCATGTACACGTAGCGTTTGTTTTGGTATATATGTAAATGGTATATTGCCAATAAAGATAATCGTAATTATTTTATTGATAGATTCTTTTTAAATAAAGATAACGCACAAAATTTAATTTTTATTTCAAATAAAAATAATAAACCGAATGAAACAAAACCTAATATCTTTTACGACTATTGTCTCTTTTAATCATATCAGCGGCCTTTTCACAAATCATCATCGTTGGGGCGTTAGTGTTACCAGAAGGCGTATTCCGCATTACAGAGGCATCTACTACACGTAGATTTCTTATCCCTATCACACTGAAATAAACAAGATATGAAGGAATAAAATAAAGCATGGAATGTAAACTGTTGGCTAAAACATATTTTTGCATGATGAAGACTCTGGCGATATATGTTGTTATATACGTATGGATATAACATTTTTTCCGTTTTATTAAATGATTTCATCCAAATAATGAAAACTTAGATGTCTTCTCTGAGAAGTATCCTTACAGGTTATCATTTTAATATACAGCATGTAATACATGTACTTTGATATTTTAACTAAGAATAACTATATATCACCGGCATTGGATATCAATGACGAGATTTGAATTACATTCATATTTATATAAAATGTTGTTTTTATTTTCTGTAGTAGGTTGTATAAGTAAAGTCAAGAAATACCAAAGGGATATTCGAAGGAGAGAAAAATCGTTACAACTGACAAACTCCGGAGAACAACGAAGACAAGACCAAAACAATACATGCACTACAATTAAAAACTAAAAACGTATGAACAACATGGACCCCACCAAAAAACCGAGGATAGACTCAGGTGCTCCGGTAGAGTAAGCAGTCTCTGCTTCCTGCAGGACACCCGCCATGCTGCTCATGTCAAATCCGGTATGAGGAAGGAATAATATCAATGGAACCGGTCCATTTTCATTTGGGAAACGGTTTTTTCATACCTGTCAACCAAGTCATGATGACGCCCATAAAACTTTAATAGGGACACGACCCTTTTTGACAGAATTTACGCTTAAGAAAGAGAATACCTCGCATGGGACCTTAAACTGTATGAATTAGATGAAACATTGATTGCTTATTCTACTTCTACAAGACCATTTATTGCTGTTATAACATTTACCTCGAAATAATTTACATGTACTACAGAACATAATAAAAAGTAAGATTTCATATGATAAGGAATTTACTTCCAATATCTGATTAGATATCAATACCGGTATGTATACTTATTTTCTCAAAATAAGTTAAATCTTGAAAATATAATTCGAAGTCAAATGCATGGAAAAATTGCTCCGAGGTGTGTGCGTTTATTAGTTAAACCAATATACACTAAGTTATATCACATAAACTTTTGCATATATTTTACTTCAATGTGCAAGTATTACATGTATTAACGGTAATTTTGAGACTTATCAATGTAAAGGGCCAGATTATACGTACAATGATCCATTTTCGTCGGCTCAGCATTACAGACTTTTTGACAATGAAACCTTTATTGTTTGTATTTGCCAAAAAAGGAAATATCACAAAAGCAACAAGTGACCTTGAAGTATAATTAGCACGTGTTTTAGAACTATTTTACACAATTTAATATTCCATGTGTTTCGATG
Source organism: Mytilisepta virgata (assembly GCA_028015205.1). Taxonomy (NCBI): domain Eukaryota; kingdom Metazoa; phylum Mollusca; class Bivalvia; order Mytilida; family Mytilidae; genus Mytilisepta; species Mytilisepta virgata. The sequence goes on along the minus strand of CM051512.1, from coordinate 5,109,559 downwards.
CTATCGTGAAGTCTATAATGATATAGCACCTGTCATGTTGAGACGTTTCCGAAAGTTTTTAGAATTGTTTCTATGGACTTACAAGACCCATACTGCTAACATAAAAAAAAAATAAATCGTAGCCTTCTAATTACTACATTCGACTTGGTCGACAACTATGAACTGCCTAAGGGTTTCTTGTCCATTTGTTGGTTTTAAAATTTATTAGACAGAAGTTGGAGTATATGGATGTCTATCAACGAAAGGTCCTAGGTGACTGATACATGTTTCTAAGTCAGTAATTTCATACCGTAGTCTTGAATCTACTACAGCAGTATGGTCCATTCTAGATCCCATCCTGCAGGTGCTCGTTTGATGATCCCCAGACATTGAATAATTTCTAATGATACATTTCCAGTAATTATCTGTGTCATATAATATTTCTTGGCAGTGGTTTTTTGCATCAAGTCTGATAAGCTTTGCGTTGATGCTTTTCCAAGATTCTGTGCTCTCAAACATTTGGACCAATCGGATCACTGACGATACATTAAAATGAAAAACCAAATAAAAAATATTATCATTTCAATAGCCGATATCTTTGCTGGTCGACTACAAATCTCCGAAGGAATCAATTGCTCAGTTACTAGTTTTTTCGATATTTGGATGAAATTGAAACTTTAAATATCCGTTATGAAAATGTTAAAATTTGTAAAAATTATTGAGTATCTTCATTGGCATTGTACTTTGCTTACTGTCTGGAAAAATTAGTTCATAAAATGGATTTTTAGCATTTTGAAAGACTAAACGTTAGAATTATAAGACAAACTTTTGTTGGTTAAGTAGCCTTATCAATGTCATCTAAGAAAACATAAAAAATGCAAATTTGTTTATCAAGGTTATGTTTGTATACCCCACACATGATTCTAAATAGGGAATTTCCAATAGAAAAATTAAAGCACTAATCAATGTAAAAAAAAATAATAATTTGAATATATAAACTCTATCCTAAAATTTGCAAAACTTTCATTTTAATATTTTTAATTTGTGCATATTTCATGGATCATGGGGTTTATAATACGTTATATTATAAAATCTCATGAGAAGAGTTATCTCCTTATTTGATTGAAAATTCCATAGGCGGCATTTTTTCCATTCTCTAAAGACATGATTGAACAAAACCAGTAAATTCAATTGTTTCAGTTACGACTTAGCTCAATGAATCTTTTTCCAAGTGACAAGACAATTCATATTTATTAAAGTATTCAAACAATAAAAAATCCCTTTTACGAACTGAGGTGTCCGGACAGTTAATGGTTCTGGCTTTACCCTTAAGGTTCATTTAGGGATTTTGATAAACCCTTCAAAGCTCTGCGTGATTGTTTCGACACTTAAGGATGATCGCTGGTCTAATAGGAAATAAATAGGATTTCAAATAGGTGTTTGAGTTTGAGAGCACATATGAATAGTAAACAAATAAGCAAGAAAAAAATATAGGTTCATGTGCTCATTTTAGAGCTATAAAGCCTTGACAATTTGGAGGAAATAGGTTTTCTCTGGATGTTTCATTGTCTTTGATATTGGCAACTTCAGTTTCTCAAAAATGTATGAAAAAATAAAAAGGATTTCATAAAATTTTGTCAAATACCATTTTAAGGTATATATGATTGAATTATAAAAGAAAAAGTGGGGGTTCATGGGCAAAACATTTAATGTTTAAGAAATGGATAAAACCCGAGGATTCTGATAATCTGACAATAAGACCAAAACATGACCAGCGAGCATTCTTAAAATTCCTGGACTAACACTGAATATTTCTTACTGCACTTTGTATATACTGACTTTATATTTGTTGGAAAGATTGACTAATTGCTCTAGCACTGCTGATGATTTGCCAGTCAACAAAATGGCCATACAGTGCATCTAATTTATTTTGGTATTTTGTGATACGTTTTATTACAGACGGTTTTAGTGTTTAACAAAAGTAAGGCAATTGGAGACGTTCTTTGGTATACCAATACCATTCAAACTGAGGCTAAGGGTGGTATACTTATTGATCTCAATATTTTTTGTAAGATTGTTTCTCCTTCTAGAAACCTTAATCCTACTTTCAAGGTGAAAAACAATATTAAAATTCCTTTGTGTTTTCTTTTTGCAATTCAAGTTTTACAAGGGTACTGCCGAAATGCGTACCTAAGTATTTGGTATATGCGTATTGTAAAATGTACTGAAAAACTTCGAAAAAAATACGAACAAGTAAAAATATAGCTCCTAAGCACATATTTATGTCAGGACAAATCTGGAACGAATCAACATGCTCTGAAATGTAAAGAATTCCTTACCCGTAAACCGACTCTGTTGTGTTTCACATGCTTTGTTTATCTTTAACTACATCTATATACAGTTTGTACAATAAAGATTATTTTTACTCTGTCGCTTTTTAATTCAAACTATAAAGTCTACACTGTATTCAACAGATAAGATCGTCCATTATACTTACTTCTGAGAATTATATTGAGATCTTCTGCCTTTGCTAGATAGTTTGGATTTATTTCAGGATGAACGAAAGGATTCCGACTGGCAAGTCTTAAGTACCCGGTACTGTGTTCATGTAATAAATATACCAAAGCTATAAACCCGTTTAGTGTTGTTCTTTCTCGAAGTTGATCTTCTACCTGGAAGAAATTAAATATATCAGTACAGAAACAATAAATGCAATCAATTTATTTGCTGAAAAAAAGCAAGTGATAATTGGTAATTTAATAATGATAAAATATCTGATGATAAAATTTGTAAAAAACATTAACAACTAATATTTCTAGCTTTTCAGCATGTGTCGTACTGACGGTCTGATGTATACAACACGAAAAGGTCAAATTGCTTTTGTGCACAGGAATCCTGAAAGCCATACGATGTCAACCCGGTACAGATTCTGAAAGTTTACATGTCATTTTAAGTACTCTAATTTTTTTTTGTCATTTATATTTTTCATCATAATCATGATAATATCCGATTTGTTCATTTGAACCTCAAATTATATTTCTCTTTGATTGTAGCCGTATGTGTTTCACCTACAGTAAACGTTTGTTGTGGCGAAATGAAAAAAAAACTATCTTTCTAAAAGTCAAAATGGATAGCAATCAATGAAACATTATTTATCATTAAATCTTAACAGATGTCATACTTGAAGCAACAACTTTAAAACTGACATCATAGACATTTCTTAAAAACACATGTGAGCTCACTTGCATGCTTATAAACCACCGATGGTTCGAACTGTCAGTTTTCCCTTTATTTTCATATTGAAAATCGCCGGTTTCTTTAACATTGATTTTTAGATACTTAAATGTACAATCGTGTTACCTGATACTTAAAGTTGTGGTCTAACAATCACAGTTGTGATAAAAATAAAGCAGTCTGACAGGTAAATGTTTACAGTTCAAGACAATATTTTTACTGTTAATTGGTGATCAACATGCTTAATTGAAAATATTTCGTGGTAATGATCAGCTTTACCAACTGGAATAGGAAGTGCACTTGAAATTGTCCATACTAAAGAAACTCGTACAAACTAACGATAATTTAGAACATATTTCGGCGGTCCCTTGAAGTTCAAGCAATCGGAGTTCTACTGTTTATATGACGGGGACGGAATATCAAAGTCGTATATTAAAATTGAACACAATAAAACAACCAAAAACAAACAAACAAAAGAAATCAGGGATAAGAATAAGGTATAACGAACAGAACAAACTATTACTGAATATATAATACTAATAAATAAAAACAGAAAAAAACAAAGTCTAAAAAACATGGACAATATACCACGAGGATTCATACCATTTTCCGTAAATTAATATCTATGAGAGAGGTTTAAAAAGATAAGGTTATTTTATATAGATAGCAAGACATGCGTCAGACGACATTAAGGTCTCGACTTCGAAATAGTTGACCTAATAACTGAATAACATACATGACATATAGAAGAATTTAACTTTATATTCCTTTTTGCGGAAGTTATTTCACATGTATAAAAATTATTTTGTTCTAACACGATTATATTTTCTATATGCAAAGAACCGTAAGACCCAAGTCAAAATCTTTAAATGACATACTTGTATGTGTTATAAAGTTTGTATAATTTCCGGTGTGACGAACAATTTTTACTGGTGACCAATAAACTTTGCCACATTCTTTTCAAAATCATTAAGAGTTTGAAACTGGTAGGGGAGAAAGGAATACATAGGTTTATATATTCCGTCCAAATTTATTTCATTATCTACACAATTATTCAGGAATTTGTGTACTCATTTACATTTAGATAACATAGTATTAACAATACCTAGTAGCTAACAAAATCTTCCTGAAAAGATTGCAGTATTTGATATATCAAACATATAATTTGTAATTTCCCATTAGAAATTCTATCCTTATATACGCATACCTCTTTAACAAATGAACCAATTAGACCATCCTCTAAGGGTTGTGGTTCAAATAGGATTTGACTATCTGGATAATAGTTTTTTCCTTTCAATCTGTCAAGAATGGTGAAAACATGGCCGTCTCCACTTCCTGAATATGGACCTTAAAAATAGTCATTTTGTTATATGCACCTATAGTATTCACAATGCAATTGAGAAATGTTTATATTGAATATCAAATAATGGCTTCCGCTAGTAGACACAATTCTGTGACGGCATCAACATCTCAGATGCTAGTATCTCCATTTACGAATTTGCCATATCAAAAAAAACTTCAGATATGGTTGTCTGTTAGAATCCATCTAGTCTTGTTCATTACAGATAACTTATGTATTTGATGTTCTTGTAATATTGATTTGTTTTGCATAAGAAACACTGAAAATCACTCAGACAAAATTAGGAGTTGAAGATCAAATGTGATTGCCTAGCGTTTTAAGACATTGTTTCTTTATCAGGAATATAGCAGCAGAAGAAACTTCCGGTGTTTGCCATATTACATTAATGCATTTTTTAAAATCTGATCTGTCGAAGTTTTGACAAATATCCAAATCGTGTGTTCTAGAAAGTTTGTCCTTACTACTTTTGTACATCAGCCAATCAATACTGAGGTGTAGATTCCAACGAAATCCGTGAGACAATTATTCGAATACAACTTTAATTGACATGAATAATCAATTCACTCTAATCTTATTGTTGGGTCATGTTTTCACAAATAAAAACTAGGCAAAGCACCTATATACAGAACATAATCATACTGAATATAAGCAAAATACATTTGAAAGTTATTGACTAGCAATAGAATATAAGCCTAAATATGATAAAACCTGTCAATACAATACAAAATGCAAAAGTAAGCCGATACGACATATAACCGTCCATAATTCTAACACCCCCGGCCAAAAAAAAATAATTTGTATCAATTGAAAAGAATAAAATGTGTTTTGATGTCTTTAAGGCTTCGTAACCAGGGTTTTAGCAAGCATACGTTGATATCATCACTTAGGAAATTGTGCGTCGTTAGTAGTATATGCGCACGGTTCAGGTCGGATTTGTGGTGGTGGTGGTAGTGGTGGTGCCTGAAGTTACGTCACGTGACAGGAACCGTGAGTACCCTGAAGTCAGGAGCATGCACAACCGGAAATAGTGGGTTTTCCGCCATTTGTTTACGGATGTGACGTATGTCACGTGTCAGGGACCGGATGTGTGGTCTGCACATGCGTAACCAGAGCTGGAAGCGCCATTTTCACATGATTTGTTTACAGAAGTGACGTAAGTCACATGCTGAGACACGAATGTGTGGTCTGCACATGTGTAGGCGGAACCGGAAGTGATTTCCGTGCATGCGCAACCGGAAATAATGGATTTTCCGCCATTTTCCTTTATTTGTTGACGGAAGCGACGTAAGTCAATAGCTTGAACCCGGAAGTGCCATGCTTGAACAGAATTCTGATTGGATTATCTCTCTTTTCTCGCACTTCTCGGTCGTCACTGGATCTTTAATCGGTCTGTATAGGTTAGGGTCTTGCATCGAGCCTCTGATACTCTCACTGTTATTACGAAGTCCGAGAGTAATCTAAGTACAGAGATACTGTTGGATTATCCCCTCCTTTTCCCGCGCTTTTCCTTACGGGTGATGTTTTTTCTGAGGACTTAAGGTAGGATTGGATTATGTCCCCTTACCTCCAGCTGATGCTGTCACCAATAGATCAATGGGGGTGTCCTGAGCAACCACTTTAGCAACGGCGGTCCATTTCATTGTTATATGATGCACTTCGCTGTTCATCGATACTCGTGACCTTCCTCGCGTGCTGATGTTTTGTGGGGCTACTTGTCACTGTTTTCGTTGCTGCTGCTGCTCTTGCTGCTTGTTGCTGTTCCTCATCGCTGCTCTTCTCTTGCTCATCGCTGTTTTTCCCTTTCCCTTTGCTGTTCATCGGTAATCATGATTTTACTCACGTGCTCATTTCCGTTTTGGGGCTACTTGTCGCTGTTGTCACTGTTAGTGGTGGTCGATTGTCGTTAGTCAAAGATTGGATCTGTGCGAGAGCACCCTTACATCCAGGTCATTTGAAAGTCCACTCTGCATTTATCCAGGCTTGTGACTGGCTATCATAAGACAGGCTGCATTAATCCTTCTCAATTTTTTAAAGCCGTTCTGCATTTGTCCAAGCTTGTGACTGGCTATATATAGGTATATACATATATAGGCTGCATTAGTATCCTACCCTTTTTTAGTTTTTTAAATTTTATATATATATATATATATATTTCTGTTTTTTTTATTTTTGTAATTTATTCCAATTTTTCTGTCACAGAGTCATTGCTGTCTTCAGCTGGTGGTGGGTCATAGTCGTTCAATACACGGTTAAGCAGATATTTGCGCAATTCTACGGCATATTCTCATGATTCTTTTGTTTTGTAGTCTTCCTCTTCTCTCAAGCGTTTAGCCATTTTCCTGATCTTTCAATGTACGGGGTCTTTATTCATGTCTTGATGCCAGGACATCAGTTCGACATAATGCTTTAGCATTTCGTCTCTGTATGTGTCAAACTTGTCTCTATATGCTGCCAAGCGTGCCTTCCATTCCTGATTCGACTAGTTCGTTTACTTTCTCTGCGTGTTCAGATTGATGTACTTGAAATGTGCTATTTAAAATCCGAAGGAGATTGTTCACATTGCTCTTCGGAATCTTCGTTGGACTCATCGTTACTACTTTGTTCCGATTCCTCGTTATTCGGCTTCTGTGATGGTGTCTGAGACTGAATCACTATAGTCTGTTAAACCGTGTGCATTCATTTTGTGTCGCACTGGGTTGAACTTTCGCGTGGACTGGTATCCACATATGTCACAGGTATACATTTAAGACGTCTTTCTTTCTTGGGATTCGATAGTAGAATGAGCTCCGGTCGTCCTGCAAGTGGTTATATTAGCTACAGCTTCCCCAACGGCTTGTTGATTCATACACAAACGTTTGACAAAGCATTCGTTTCGAGATTCTGTTAGTTCAGATTTCACTTTTCTGATGAGGTCTCTATTAAATCTTGTCCACTAGTTGTCAATCCTTCTACACCCCTTGCAGATATTCATGTTTTTGGAGAATTCCGCAAAGCTCTTGTTCATTTGATACTTTGTACATTTCTTGTTTGGATCCACTTTGCTGTGTCCTCCACTTGTGTTGTCCAGCCATTTGGTTCTCTTCACTTTGGTTGGAAGTATTTCCCTTTTCATTTCTGGTCTTGCTTTGGTGTTAGAAAGATCCACAGCTATTAAATATCTAGCAGGAACCAATAAACCAATGAGAGGCGTTTCCGAACCGATTGCTACTTGTGTGTTGTTTGACAGCCTTCAAACAACTGACGATATTAAACAAAAACCTCCCATTATATTTTCGTTAAAAGCAGCGACAAGAAGCCCCCCCCCCAAAAAAAAAAAAAAAAAAAAAAAAAAAAAACTGAAATGAGCACGCGAGTACGGTCCTGATTAGCGATGAGCAGCAAAGAGCAAAGAGCAAGAGAAAAACAGCGATGAGCAAGAGAAGAGCAGTGATGACGAACAGAACAAGCAGCAAGAGCAGTAGCAGCAGCGAAAACAGTGACAAGTAGCCCCAAAAAACTGAAACGAGCACGCAAGTAAGGTCACGATTAGGGATGAACAGCAAAGAGGGAGAGAAAAACAGCGACGAGCAGCAAAGGGCACGAGAAAAACAGCGATGAGCAACAAAGGGTCAGAGAAAAACAGTGATGAGCAGCGAAGAACAAGAGAAAAACAGCGATGAGCAACAAAGAGCAAGAGAAAAACAGCGATGAGCAAGAGAAGAGCAGCGATGTCGAACAGCAACAAGCACCAGGAACGCAGCAATAGCGAAAACAGTTACAAGTAGCCCAAAAAAAACTGAAGTGAGCACGCGAGTAAGATCATGAATAGCGATGTACAGCAAGGAGCAGCGAAGAACAAGAGAAGAGAAACAAAGTGAATCATAGAGCAATGAAATGTCCCGCCGTTGCTAAGGCGGTTGCTAAGGAGACATCTACATTCATTTAATGGTGACAACATCACTTGGAAGTAATGGGACATAATACAATCCTATTTTGGGTCCTCACAGAAAACATCACCGTAGGGAAAAGAGCGGGAAAAGTGGAGATAATCAGTCAATTAAAGCACTTCCAGCTCCCAGCACGTCACTTGCGTAAACAAATAAAGGGAAATTCCACTACTTACAGTTGCACGTGCGCGCAACCCACTTCCGGGTCCGGTCACACATGCCCAGACCACACATTAGTCCAATCACGTGACCTACGTCATTTCGTTAACAAATAATGGGAAAATGGCGCGAAAATCCATCACTTCCAGTTTCGCATGCGCGCAAACTACTTCCGGGTACTTCTTGTTCCTGTCACGCATGCGCGGTCAAAACATCCAGGTCCCGGCACGTGACTTACGTCACTTCCTAAAACAAATAGCGGGAAATCCATAACTTCCGGTTGCGCATGCGCCTGACTTCCGGTTCTTCCGGTTCGGTTCACGTGAGTTCCGGTGACGAAACTTCCTGTGACGTCATTTCCGTTCCCGGTAACGTCACTTCAGGCTCCACCACCACCTCAATTCCTAATCTGAACTGTGTTTATATACTACTGTCGTCATCATGAATTTATTGACAGTTACAGTGTTCCAGTATCCAAATTGATGTTGGACCTCTTCCCACTGTGGTGACATTTCATGTACCTCCACCGATTTGTGAATACCACTGGATTGATTTTGTTGAACTTCACAACGAGGGCCGGATGCGGAGGAGGAACATGATTTAACTCCTGGTTTTTATAGGAGTTGGTGTTATTCATTGTTTTTTAGTTTTCAGTGTTTATTTGTTGTGCTTTTGGTTGCTCATTTGTCTTCCCGGGTTTCTTTGTCTGAAGCATCGCGGTTTGATTTGGTTGCTCCTTAGGTATATATGTCCTCTTTAGTTTAAAAGCTAGAATTTACAATGTTTTATTATTGAACCCATTTTGAAAATAAAATTATTAAAACTTCATAGAGTATCAACAGATTGCATGCAGTAATTCTATAAAAAAATTAAATCCTGAAACCTAAAACGGAAAGAGAAGTTGATGTCATAAAAAGTGTGATGGGTGGAAACTTAAAGCTTGACATCAGAGTCAATTTTCTTGTTACCTTTTCTGTATAAGATGTAATTCAGCTTCGTATCAATATTGGCTAGCTTTTCACTATTTCTACCAAAGGACGCATTCGTTGATAAAAACAATCCTAGTGCTACATGATCCTTATAGAACTTTCCAACTGGTAGGTTAGCTAATATTGGTATCTATTTTGAAACATAATTACATTGTTTATATAACACTTCTTACAATAAATTATAGTTCAGCCTTTCAAATTTCAAGACCTAAAGAGTAGGTGAACCCTAATGAGTCCCTCATCTAACTAATTGATCTGTGACGGTTGTTATAGTTCATATAATTTGAAAGACTTACTGACGAAAATAACAGTCAAAATACGAATAGACATTCGTGAAATACAGCTAAGAAACCCCTTTTCAATCAAAACCAGTATTAATACAAATACGTCAATGTTCAATCAGTAACGTTACATGTTTCAGGTACAATCAATCGACCAAAAAATAAGGAAGTCATAAATTAACACACTGTTCACATCCCGTATTTATATTATTTTACCTTGAAAAGTTTGAAACAGAAACGAAAATTTATGTTTGTCACATACAGACTTTATTATCTATACATATCGTATATATGCTATTTAAATAATTTTCTGGTTTGTCAGTTTTCATTGTATTTTGTGGGTCCAGTTTTTATATTAAGGCCTTGTTTTTCATCAGGCCACATTTAATTCATGTTGGTTTATCTCCCCTTGATTAATTAGTGACGAGTGCAATTGTCAGGCCATGCGGTCACTGGTCAATTGTAGATAGAACCTTGAAAAAATAGGTTGCGGTGCACGGGTTTGCAAGCATTTCTGTTTCAAATTTACTTGTAATGTGGCGTGGTGTTCACTGAATTTCTAAGGTAAGATTTAACTCATTAGTAATTGTTTTAAATGTTTAAATGTGCTAAAATATTCAGTTTTCAAAAGCATTTTAAAATTTGCAATGAATTTACTTTTGTGAGTTCCGAGAAATAATTACCTTACGGAAACCATTTTTTTCTGTTTTAATCTTAAGTATTATGTAATCAAAGTAAAATTACGCTTTTGCTAATATGAAGGTCGAATATGTCGTTGGGGTATGCATTTTCTGTTCGAATTATGAGATATGGAGCATACTTTGTATAAAAGTTTACAAGAAATCATTTTGAGTACCAAATTGCAATTATTAGTGTATTTCAAGTATTATTCAGCGAATAATGTGTGTACAAATTGACTGTTTGCAAGGTGAACGTTTGTAAATTGACATTTTATTGAGTAATTATATGTTCATACGACATGGCTATGTATTTTCTGTACATTGTGCCTACATTGTAGTAAAATGTGTGACAAATAACATATTTCATATGTATTTGGAATGTCCTAGGGCTAGTATTGTAGCATGGGTGTATATGTAGTATCGATGTAGCTGTACATTGGAGTAAATTGGGTGAAGCTGAACCCGTAGTATTGGTGTACTGAGCGTCGCTGTACATGTAGTATTTACGTAACAGAGTGTAACTGTATCAACAGCGTAGTAGTATCTGTAGTGTTTATGTAGTAGTATTCAACGACAGGCAACATAGAATTTGAACTGAGAACCCGTATTTCAACGACAATAGGGCAGCTGTGATAATGATGCACTGGGCAAGTTTGTTTCGTACCGGAAGTATCGTTTTGGACATCGAATTTAGTATCTAAATCTTGTAAACAATTTAGACATTTAAAGTTAACTGATATTTTCAATATGTTGTCAATAGTAACTTATTTATTTATATGTATATTTTTTTTATAATATTAAATGTTAATTTTGTTGACTTTTGTCATGATTTCAAGTTGTGAAATAGAATTATCTTAGCCATCACTTGCCGTCCGTGACAAAGTTCCTATACTTGTGTTTTGAAAATTTCTTATTGGATATTTGTTGTATAATCGATGGAACTTTCCTGTTAATTGCGATTCATTTAGTTAATACTGATGGTTGAACGTGTAATACACCGTGTGAATCGTGTGCGTGTTGTAAGGAAAGTGGGATAGGAATTATGTAACGTGTATGAGATTTCATTTTGCGAGACAAATATTGAAAGGTGTGAATTCAAATCAAAGCATTTTTCAAACTTTACTCGTCATATATTGTGGGAACGAATTTTCAACAGTGTCAAATGTTTAAACATATTCACATAAATAAAACTATAGTTTCTAATTTTGTTCTGATACAAAAGCAAATATTTAATGATGGACAATATTTTGATTTGTAAAGAATATATGAAATAAAATGTTTCCTAAATCAATGTATCATACATCTTGCATTTGACATTTGCAAAACAAAATTTGAACTTTAAATTGACGGTTCGTTAAAATATCTTAAATTATTCTCTGAAGAAATAAACAAAATCTGAACTTTTTGTCAAATGTCATGATTTTCATTATGTGCCCAATAGATTTAAAATGTGTCACAGATATATTATTAAGGTTGAATAAATTTCCAATTAATAAAATAACAGAAATAAATCATTTATACCCAAATATTCATACAAAATAAATTTTAACATGGTAATTAAATTTCTGTACTAACAACAAAATAATTAACAAAAGACGAAAACAAATTAAATGGTCGATTAAAGGCTGTTAAATCCAAAGGTCCATCTTGCTTTTTTCGTCGGAAAATCGTGCTGGAAATGGAGTGTAGTATAACATGTAGGCCTTCAATCCAGTCGCTTTGAAATACCCTTTTCCAATGATTTTTATTAGCTTATTTTAATTATCTAACATATTGAAATTTGATATTTAAACATTAGTTTGAACTAGTTTAGATTTGGCAAATAAATACAGTAAACCATCTTTTCAATGTTACAGTTTTGTTTTGTAAATGGGCACAAACTTTTATTACTTGTTGTTGAAATTAAAATCGAATAAGGAAATGTTAGAATTTGTCAATAATGTTTTTGTTCGAACATTTCAATTGATTTACCTTCAAACTACGCAGATCTTTTCTTGGTCCTATTCCAGAAAGAAGTAGAATTTGTGGTGAGCCTATTGTGCCAGCGGATAATATCACTTCTCTTCTAGCAAAGATTCGTATTAGCTGGCCGTTTTTGATTACATCCACACCAATAGCAATGTTTCGTCTGAAAATAACCTGATAAAATATAAATATAAAATAATGATTAAATAAAATTTAGCTGCATGATAGCCTATTACACAAACTCATGGAAATAATTCTTAAGATTTCAGTGAGTATATTTATATGCTTTAGTTTTCGTCCGCCGATATGATACATGAGAGCCTAATGCTAAGCGCCAGTCTTACAAATTTAAATCAGCTGACTAAACAAAGTATACCCAAGTCCTAATTGAAAACTCTTTCTTATCTTCAATCAGAAAGCTACATATGTTATCTGAAGTTTATGTATAATGTACTTATTAATAAAAACAAACGAAAAAAGGAATACCAATACAATATCAAAATCTTAATTATGTGTTAATAGCTTTTGATGATCTGCTTTGAAATTCATATCATGAACAATTATAATAAAGATGCTTCCATCTAGTCTCTTTCCGCGGTTTTTTGTGTATTTCGTAGTATTTCCTTTTACATTATCTGTTACAAATCTTCTACAAATTTTACCTTAATCACATGACTGGTTATGCTGATTTGTAAATTTCGTCGATGAATAACAGGGCGGAGATAGCAATTTGCTGTACTACATCGTTCTCCGTTTTTGATGTTTTCTTGATTAACACAAAAGCCTGCAATGCACATCTAAATTTAAGGATAAAATCAATATTCATTCACCGCTATATTTTGTATCCAGTTATTAATTCAATTATTAACGAGTAATAATTGTAACAGTGAACTTTTACGAAGTCTCCTAAATGAAGTAACTTATATCTCGAATGCCTTTCATTGTATTCAATAAATTATTTGTTTTTCAGAGACTGATATTGGGGAATTATTCCTAAAAAGTTTATGCATACTAAATGGAGAGGTTACTTTAAAATCTTGATATGGGTATTTTGTTACCCGATTTTTACAGTCATACAAGGTCCAATTTAATTCAAATTTTGCTTGTCGACATGCTGCATTGACAGAGATATATCCCAATATGTCGGACCCGTTTACGAGAACGGATTTTATTATATGGTGTTATAAAATGCATTCGGTTTCATTTAATAAAAAATATAAAAAAGACTTCGTACCTGCCGTGAGAAGGCTTCCCAACTACCAGTCAATGTAGTTTGAATCATATCTGTTTTAAAAATTTCAATTGCAACACAACACGATTTTTTTTTAAATTTATGACGAAGGAAATGAAATAATATCTATTATTACATATTATGTCTGATACCTTGATGTATTCCTTGTATTAATATTATATTAAATTTACAATATGAAGTAAGGAGAGAAAAAAGAGGAAAATATATGATTTTGGGGCAGGGATTTCAATGTTTTAACAGTTGAATATGACATTATTAATTTGATGGGAGTGGTTATAACCCCCTGCGAAAGCAAGGTTTGTGTCATTTGGTGCGTCTTACCATGGGAACAAGAAAATATATGGTTAAGGGTGGGGATTATAGCGGTTTATGAGATAATTGAACGTTGTTGATTTGATGGGAGTGGGGATAACCCCCTGGGGAAGCGAGGTATGTATCATTTGGTGCGCCTTACCATGAGGAATAAGAAAATGTATGGTTTATGGGGATTTAAACGGTTTATGAGGTAATTGGACATTATTGATTGATGGTGGGTGAAGATCACCAAACTTAAAGAGTAAGGTACATGTCAACTAGTGCGTCTGGTTACGGATATTAATTAAATATATGATTTAAAGCTATGGATATTAATTGCATATGAATTTTACGAAGTACATATCATTTAATAGGTGTTGCCACGGTATATAATAAAATACATGATATGGGATGGTTATTGGTCATTCTCGTAGAGTTTTTCGATGAAAAAAAACCCATAGGGTACTATGGTAAACACAGCCACTTTCAACTCCTCACTATACGTCTCAGTTACCCAAATCAAAAAATGAATAGTATTAGGCTCATCTAGAAGCATTAGTCTTTCGTCATGGAAAATCTCAGATCCATATCTCAGACGGTTATTGAGAACTCGAACGAACAGAATCGGAGAGGAAGGAAACAACATATTCGATATAAATCGCAAATCAAAATCTATGTCTCCCACTTCGTTTGGTAGACTTAAATATAGTTTCGAATGATTGGTGTGTCATTGTTTACTTTATCGGTTTTCTGTTTTATTGCTTAGTGATAATATTGGTAAAACTTTGTCTCACCTACCTATTAATGTTCAAATAGTGACCCCATGATTATTATACATCTATCTAATTGTCGCAGAGGTTATGGTCTATTATTTGGGAAGGTTATATGTACATGCAATTTGCTAGGACATCAGTTTTTTGGGCAATGAAAGTACAGGCAGGAATTCCATAAAAAAAACTACGTTTTTCATACGATTCAACTTAACTGATCGCGTACTTCATTACCTATTTGGTTTTCTCCATTACAGTCGACAGTATTAAAACCAATTTCATGTGCAGCTCGCTGGTGAAAATATTGAAGAATCGATTCACTTTGTTTTACATCAACTGGTCCGTCTGATCCACGAAACTCTGAAGTATACACACATTTAAGATACAAGATATAAAAACAATACGCCAGATTGATTTTTTTCTGAATGTTAAATGTAAATAATGAAGAACTGTCCTTATAAGTATATACATTTCTGCAAATGCAATATGCAGGTCGTGTTGATATTGAACCCAAAGATCACCTTCGTAGTCTCTTGAACTTATTATGTCTCAAAGATTTCCAAGAGCACCGGAAGTTCCTGCACCAACTACAGTTAACTAATCACACTTGTCTTGTACATAATTTTGCTGTATACTAGAATGGCAAAATATGTTAAATGCAATATTTACATGCACATTTCATAATGTTTTATAACTTTGGTCTCGTGGTAGCGTGCTCGACTCGAGTACGGAATATCATGGGTTCGATCCACTGCAGGATCAATCCAAAGACATTTAACTTGGTATTTGATGCTTCTCTATCACGTCCGTGGCATCTATTAGTAATAACAAAGGGATGATCGGCTCGGAGTCAATATAATGTGTCAGAGTGGAGTGATATGTCTTCCTGTGAATTGTTACATCGTTAGCTAGCACGTTAAAAATCCAGCTCAGCATATCGGTCTAATTCAAAGTAGGGCTCATATTCATATCACAACATTTTCTCGTTCTAATATGCATAAAATAATTTCCGTTGCAAGTTAATCAATATTTCATCCATCATCATCAATAACTTTGACATAAGAAAGTAATAATGTTGTTTCTATTATTCAGGCCACTTCAAAAAAACTTACTCTGATGTTTCAGTCGAGATGTTTGAACATGTTCAATCTTTTTAAAGTACGGAAGTACGTCATTGTAGCTCCACCCACTACATCCCTCTCTAGCCCATTCGTCAAAATCAAAACGACTTCCTCGCATAAAATTCATCGCATTTATAGTGCTCGTTCCACCTAACACCTTTCCACGAGGAATGGATGAAACCTGAGACGAAAATTTCTTCATTTACAACATTGTTAAAATTTGCGAAATTTAAGGATGATCTTCCTTGTTATAATGTCTGTCCAGAGATGGTTTTGGCTGCATACTTTTGGTCTGATCTTATTATTTTAATTTTAATTGATCTGAGCATTTCGGATTATTTTTTTTTTTAGTTTTCTACATTTTAGGCCTTGAGATCTAAATCGGTGAAATGTGCATTAAAATTGATAATTGAAGACAGAATGTTCCCAAATTGGGAAGGAGAAATAACTTTTGTTTAATTATGTACTTGTTTCTATGTCCAGTTTGTTTTAATTGTAATTATTTACTTTAACTTTTAAAGGATTGAGTTTACACATAGTGATTTCCCCAACAGGACAAAACTACTGTTATACAAACTTGTTTTATGTGTGTGTTATTGCCTACAGCATCCCATACAAGTTTTTATAAATTCACCAAATACAACTTCCCCCTGTTAGAATTCTTATTTTAAAGATGTGGTTACTTGAATGATATAACTCTTTATTATTTGCAACATTTGCATTTTTAAGTAAATCATCAAACATTATTAAAACTCATATTAATATGTTCACAATTTGACAGAAATGATTATTCGTGTAAACAATAATAAAGTGTTTATACCCTGTTTTTTATTGCAAAATGTGAGTGTTTCTGGGGTATAGTCTTGAATTGCCAGTCAATTGTGGTTCCTGCGAGAGATCTCCATGCCCCGGGTATCAAAGTTCTCTCATCATCAAGATCAGATACACCAGCTTCCAACAGTAACACTGACACTTGATCCTCTGATAGACGAGTGGCTACAATAGCACCAGCAGATCCTGCACCAACTGCACTTAAACAATCAAAAGTTATATGTAATTGATGCTGCTATCTAATCAAATAGTTCAATACAAAAGGACAATCAAAATATGCTGCATGTATTATATCAATACAAATTACATCGCACCTTCAATACATTTAAATGAGATAAGAAGGTATTAATGCGCTTACGGGGTCCTCAGTGTTATTGCGTTTAAGTTAAAACCTCTTTGATAGTTTTTGTCTTTATAAAACATATTGAAGAATATGTACGACTTACGTAGTGCAACAAACACGACCAATAAATAATAAAAAAAAAATCTATAGTACAAAGGGACAACTTTAATATACAGTAAAAACAGAAACCCGACCATTAACAACACGCTGTCCTTTTACATGTAAAGTAAATGGATGGTGCTCTTAAAATCTGAATTTTATTGTAGGACTCATGGGTGATAATTTGAACAAAGTATACACAAAAGCACCTTCTAAAAAGGTATTAAGGCATATTATACCAAAGATAAGATATGTATCAATCATTTAGGTAAACGAATGCATATTTCTCTTCAAACATTTACTAATTGCCTATGTTTCTTTTGAATTGCTCAAATATGTATCATTTGTTTTTAATGTTTACATATTAAAATTATACTTTTTGAACAATATAAAAGCAAAGAAAACAATGTTGTGGTGTAAGTAAAAAAGAAGGTAAAAAGTAAATAGGAGTGACCAAACACTAAAACACACGGAACAATAAAAAGAAATATTGATGATAGAAAAAGTGACCCGGGTTAACATTAAGTGCATCTATTCTAGACATCTATTCTAGACAAGGTAAAATTAACCGAAGAAAATTGTGGATTAAAGCATGTTTTACGGCTATCTAAACCTCCCACTTGTATGACAGTCATTTATAGTTCCGTATTAACACACAACAAGGGGAGCAATAAATAAAGAAAAATCTGACAAGTCGGGAAAATCCAGTAGTCATAAATTTACCAGAATGTATAACTCAAGGACATCATGTATGATTTGTGATTTGTGAAACCGAGTCTGAATATTTGTCTATAAGGTTTTGGTATCTACCAACGAATTTTTTTAAGAAAAAGGACGAGACGTTCTTTGTGAAAAAACCTTGCTCAGACATCGGTGACGTTTTACACTTTTTGAGTAGCTGCTGCCGTATAAATTGATATATGTAAGCGTGTGAAATAAGTATATTGCTATTTGGAGGTGGAAAATTTATAATTTCAAATTTGAAGTCGTCACGTTTGTCATAGATGATGTTACTGAAATGACGACTGGAGCCAAATTCGAGGTATATGTCTAAAAACGACGCAGAGAAGCTGTTTCAATGGTTCTTTAATTTCTGATTCTGAAGGATATAGTAATGAAATCCAATGAGAACAGTCTCGATAATTAATTTCGAGAACACCATCAATGTGTCTATATGTGATATTAAATGACCGAACCTCTTTGATTTTCTTCTCCTTAATCAAAGTTTGAAGAAACCCCGACTCGTATGAATGTAAAGATACATCGGCAAGTAGAGTGGTACAGTTTGTTCCTATAGGAATACCGACAAACACAACTTTGTTCCTATAGGAATACCGACAAACACAATTTTATTTTAGGATAAAATTTAGTAATACTGTACAGAGCTGCATTTATCTATTAGCTAAACGTTTTGCATATACAAAGTTAGCACGGAACACTTGTGAGCCAATCTACGATACCATCATGGAATCATCTGCCTTAATAAAACAAAACTATAGAGTATGACATACAATTATTGTCAATAAATGATAAAAAAACAAGATACAAACTTATCTTACGTAAGATGCATATTTTCTGAATTTACATTCTTTAATTACTCTGTAAGTAAAACTTCAGAGAGGAAAAAATAAACGCCAAACACTGTTAGAAACAGAACTAACAAAACCTTAACAGGTTAAATTGCAGTTCAGATCAACTTTAATCGAGAGAATGGAAACCTTACTTTCATTGTTTTTATATTATCATTGTCCGTATGCATTTACTTACCAACTATATAATCATAGAAACGATTTATTGGTCTTTCAAATATCCCCGGTGGATCTTGTGGTCCAGGAGGCAGTACCTTAATTAGGAAGTTTGTTAGAGCAGCTACTCTCAACAGTGTATGGCCAAGAAACATCACGATCCGATTCTAAAACAAAATTAAGATACTGACTTGGGTTACTGTATGTTAAAAATATTGGTTGATAAGAGGATTTTGCTTTAATCACTACTCAGATTTCAACAATCTGAGTCATTGTACAAAATGTATTATAAATCAATTAATTCAGAACACATCTTATACTGTAGACACCTTATAACTTAACAAAAATACAAATTAGTTTGCAGGTTACATATTCGAAACATTTAACATAAGTAACGTCTCAATTATCTGTCAGTGTCTTTCACTAGAAAAGGTTTTTCTTTTCGTTGACTGAATATTGTCCTGTTTAAGATGTATCTCAACTGTACTGACTACAATGTTTACTTCGCATTTTTGGTTACAACTTTGCTATTATACATTAGATAAAATAGCATGCAACTGGTTACACACCCTGTAACAAATCAAACGATGAACGGACGATGTATGGACGTTGTACGGACGATTCACGGACGCTGTACGGAAGATGTACAGACGCTGAACGAACGCCGAACGAACGCTGTACGGACGATGGCCTTAAACCATAATAGATACCATGAACGCTCTTTTAGCGTATAACGTATGCTTTAGCGGTTCGTTTAGAGTGCATGGTATGGTTTATCGTACATCGTTTCGTTTAGCGTTGATTGTTTTGGTTACCTTATAGTATGGTTTATCGTGCATCGTATCATTTTCTATATAAGGTCATTTTTAGCGTTTGCCATATATGGTAATTTTAGCGTTTGGCATATATGGAAATTGTTTACGGAACAAAAAATTATTAAAAAAAAAACTTTGAATTAATTTATATTTAACTGTTTTTTATTTTTGTTTTGTTTTTGTTTTGTTTTTGTTTAAAATATATTATTAGCACTTGTAGTATTGTCATTCTTAACACGAATTAAAGAGATGTTTAAATAGTGTTAATTAGATTGAAGTATATGCATATCACATTATACATGTTCTCCATGCATGTATAAATATTGGGGTGTATGTGAACTACCGTTTATTATTAGCGGTTATTGTGATTTACTAGGTCCAAAAATTAAATACATTTTTCTTACAAATATTTAATTATCTGTATACATATACAAAGTTTTGTGAAGGTAGCACAAAATACATTGTCTTGTAGAACAAGCGGGTGTAAAATTATAATTCGATGTTTTGAAATAATTTTGTATATATCGGTTGTAGCGGTTCATATTGCATTACATGGTAATGCCTTTGGGAATATTAAAATTAATTTAATTAACCAGTTTTTCTGACACTGTCCACATGGATAAAAGTATCCGCAGACGTCCTGCTATTTTTATATATGTAAAAGATGCGAAATTATTTCACAGTCAGGGAGATTTACGAACTTGCACTTGCATAAAATTCAACTATCCAAATTTAATTGAGTTAAATATCCAAATATTCAAATTTAATTGAGTTAAAATATACCATGTATGAATGCATGATAATCAAATTTAATAGAATGAATAAATAAATATTCGTATATTAAAAAAATAGTTCTTACCTCATTTATAATCTTATATTATTCTAAAAAAGATTTTGTAAACTTTTATATTTTCTTGTTATTGAACATGTATTTCTATTTGATATTTATTATACGTACTGTATAGTTTAAAATTCAGTTGGAAGTCGTTCCTTACACGTGTCATATTGTACATTTTATTGATTATATACAACATCATTATCACATTTGTCGATCTTTAAACACCATGTGGTCCCCTGAATTTCCTATACAGGTATATAGGTATAAATTGTAATTAAATGCGGGTCATTTTATTACACCCCTTAGAATATTATGGCCAATTACTGCTACAATAGCCGTCGTGAGTTACCTATCGTTCGAACGATAGCGACATGGTACAATGAAACTTACAAATGACCAATTATGACAGTTGGGTCCTTTAAAGCCATAAATTAATGTACAAATATGTTGCACAATTTATTTATTTACATCGCAATGTTTTAGCATGGAAAGCAAAGAATAACCGATTTTCAAATAATCGAAGGGAGACAAAAAACATTTTATTAGTAATATCTATTCTCTAAGTTACTTTATATCATTTCCTTTTTGGGTTATTCTGTATGAAAATAAATATTCTATTGAGCTAGCAATAAAATACGTTGAGACCACCCTGCTTATTGCTTTTTATCTAATTTAGTAGAAAATGTTGATTTAAAAGAGATTTAATGTAAAAAAAAAGAGGGGAGGTCTGAATACTGTATAGCTCTGGTTAGTGCCCTTAGCTGTGATTGAAATGAGCTCTGGCAACTATTTTGACAAAGTGACAATTTTAGAACAATTGGAAAATTGGAAAAAAATGGAATTTATCATTTCAGATACATGTCGTTATAAATTTGATTTATTATTATTATTTATTTGTTTTCATTTTATTATTATTTGTTTTTTTGTTATTTTGGAAAAAAAACAAATTTCTAACGAAATATTTTTAGTTTGCTATTTATATGTATATGTATATCATACGGGTCAGGAATTTTGTGACTTTCCGATATTGGAGAAAAAAGAAACCGTCGTACATTGCCCTTCGATGAATCGTTTTGTCCTTCTATGGGTTTTGGATTCATTTTTGGTATTTTTATATGTTCTCGAATATACACATATTTTTTATCAAATTTTAGAATCGTGCTTAATTTGCATAATTTCTGCTAACGAGAAAAAGTGGAATTATTTTTTTTAACTTCATGGAAAGAATGGCGGGGGAGGGGGGTGATTAAAATGATTGGGGATCAATATTTTTTTCTGTACCAGGTACATTTCATTGTTTAATTTTTTTTCAATTCTGTATATGTACAATGATGTATATACATGTATATATGACTGACAAAATCAAGTTCAAAGATCACACACCAGGTTATCCCTCAGGACCTTAAAGCTTAACAGAAAATCAAATGGTTCAGTGTCCTATTTCGGCTAAGTGAACTTTGAATGGCTAAATGAACTAAGCCCGGTCTATGCGGTTTTTAGACGTACCGATGAAAAGAGTCTTTGTTTAAATTTTCTTAATATGCATAGATAATATTAATAACTAGAAAGAAATAAAGTCAATTGGACGCTGTTCATTTTATTACGTGTAAGTTGTGCTTAAACTGATCATTACATTTAACCTTAGACAATGGCAAATTATTTACATGTATATGTATATTGAGTAGATTGGCAGTAATTAAGTTTTTTTAACCATACCTATATACCTACACTGAGGGAAGTGAAGTTTTGCTAATACAAGTACATGTATAGTGAAATTTAAAAGTAAAATATGCGTACGAAGAAACGAAGAATGATATGTGGCTTTAAACTTTTAAACTTTAAATAATCTACTTTTCCAAACACTGTAAGCAATAAATACTCTGCAATGCCTGTTTCTATGAACAAGATGTACTTATTTTGCTGAATTACCCGGACACAATCGTAAATTTCTTTCATTAATAATGGAAAAAATGTTTAAATCAATTCTTATTTTTTTAAACTAGAATCGAAACATTCTAGTGATGAAATATAAAACAAATATTTACAATTGTAAATATCGTAAAAATTTAAAACCTTCTATTAATGAATAATGACTTGATTTTGCAGAAGAATCAGGTGAAATGATCCGTAGTTCTATATTATTAATTTTTTGTTGACTTTTTAGTTTTTTATTTATATATTTGTTTATTTATTTATTTATTTATTTATTTATTTATTCATTTATTCTTTTATTTATTTATTATTATTATTATTATTATCATTATTATTATTATTTATCTTTATTTTTAATTCTGCGACCTATACATTTCTGTATTATTTATGAAAAGTGAGGCGCTCAAATTCGTTTTCACATAGAAGAGGCGTGATCTCCATATTAAAAGACGAATCACCGTATGATACGCAGAACAAACGATGTACGCTGAAGCAAACGTTAAACGAAACGATGTACGATACCATTTACCAAACGACGACCATACGCTAAATAAAACGCTAAACGGTACTTTTTACCATACGATAAACGATAACATAAACCATACGCTAAACGAAAAGCTAAACGCTGTTTTATACCAAACGCTGAGATTAACCATTAAGTCAAACGATAAATGAAACGATGCACGGGCGATGTACGGACGCTAAACGAACGGTACGTTACAGGATGTGTATATGTAAATGTTCAAGACTCTTTTATTTCATTATCCCCGCACCGAAGTTATCGGATATTGTTATCGCCCCCGTCCTACTGTCCGTCTGTCCGTCTGTCTGTCTGTCGTTCACACTTTCTTGTGACCTAAACTCTTCGTTTATTTTTAATTTCTTGCATTTAATTAATATACACTATTGTCACATATGGTAGTACAGTTGAGATCAGTTCTAACCTCTCAAGTATTCTCGAACGATTCTAGGGTAGAACCAACCCTAGCATAAATGGTTCTAAGGTAGAACTGTCATAAATGGTTCTAGGGTAGAACTGACATAAATAACAATCCAAAGATACTAATATTAGATATAGTAAATTTATACTATGCTGTATACGACGCATTTCAAGGAGTTACCTCTCATCAGCAACATTAAAATCGAAACATTATGGTTCTAGGGTAGAACCAACCTTGTCATAAATGGTTCTATGATAGAACTGTCATAAATTGGTCTAGGGTAGAACCGTCTATTTTGACGTCCGATAACTCTGTTTTGGTTATCTTTGCCTTTTCACAAACTTATAAAACAAATATGTAGTAACATTTCACATCGATTAAAATTTCAATATATGAAATTCTGACAACAATTAATAATATTAAATGTATGACCAATTTATACAAAACACCAAAAGTACATACATATTAAAAAGAGCCCTAGTGGAATTTTTTTTCATTTTTTTTAACACACAAGAAAAACGAATTATTGTTTTTTTTTAAATTTGTGTGATTTTTATCTGACGTAAATTTACATGTAAAGAAGTAAAGTCAAGAAATACCAAAGGGATATTCGAAGGAGAGAAAAATCGTAACAACTGACAAACTCCGGAGAACAACGAAGACAAGACCAAAACAATACATGCACTACAATTAAAAACTAAAAACATATGAACAACATGGACCCAACCAAAAAACCGGGGGTAGACTCAGGTGATCCGGAAGAGTAAGCAGTCTCTGCTTCCTGTAGGACACCCGCCATGCTGTCCATGTAAAATCCGATATGAGGAAGGGATAATATCAATGGAACAGGTCCATTTTCATTTCGGAAACGGTTTTTTCATACCTGTCAACCAAGTCATGATGACGCCCATAAAACTTTAATAAGGATGACTTCAGCTTAGAAGCATCGTACCCCTGTCTGAGCAACTTTTCTGTCAGAAGCCGGGGTCTGTCCAGGAAGTCAATGTATATGTCACAAGCTCTGGAATAACGTATGAGTTGTGAAATATATACTCCATACGCCGGCGCTTCTGGAATATTGCCGCTCAAAAATGGGAAGTTGACGATTGAGAAGTCAAAGTCATCCCGTTTGTCGTAAAGTTTTGTATTAAACCTTCCTCTGGTGTCAATGTCGAGGTGAAGGTCAAGATAAGATGCAGACTTGGCAGTGTGTATTGTATTCTTAATTTGTAGCTCATTGGGATAGATGAGATGTAAGAAATTTCCAAAACGTGAATTGTTGAGTGATAAGACATCATCTATGTAGCGGAAGCTGAAATTAAAGGTACGTGCTAATTTCTTCTGTTTTTCCTTAAGAAGCCCGTCAAGGAAGTCTGCCTC
This sequence comes from Mytilisepta virgata, assembly GCA_028015205.1. Taxonomy (NCBI): domain Eukaryota; kingdom Metazoa; phylum Mollusca; class Bivalvia; order Mytilida; family Mytilidae; genus Mytilisepta; species Mytilisepta virgata. The sequence continues at coordinate 5,084,625 of CM051512.1, read as the reverse complement.
ATATGAGTAAAGGAACAAATCGGCCAGTTAAAGAAATGTGTTCTCCTTAACATGTTGTCTGTTTTAGTTAATTATAACTAATTAAAATTTTGACATGTATATTGTACCTTGACTGTCCGGATGTTTATTGTTCCAACCTTTAAGATGCACAGATACATGCGTATTTATACAGGTAAACTGTTTTGCTGACAAAATCAGCGGGGTTTCAAATTTTTATAACGCTACATTTTAAAATAATTAATGCAGCATTTGAATAAAGAGGTGTGTGTATAAGGTGGTCCCAAATTTCAATGCAGAGATTTCAAATGTGTTAGATAAGTAGCATGTTAATTTATTTTAAATTAATAATTTAACTTTTTACCATTTTTATATGGTAAACATTTGACATATTATGTAATTAATTCTTTTTGCTCCTATGAACGATATTTATTTCGTTGTGACAAGGTAGAAGATGATTCGGATGAGTACCGCCATTTCAAATTAAGAGGTGAATTTCACGTACATATATAGACAATTTACACAATAAAAATATTGATTTAAAGTTTTTTCTTGTCGAAACATATATATGTAGAGGAATGTTTTTTGTCCTAGCAAATATCAGTTTTAGTAAACACTTTATTCTGAGTAAATTATTTTCTTTTTTTTTAATTTATAATATATTTCGGTATGATAAAAGTTGATTTTAGAATTATGACAACAAATTAATTTTTTTTATTTCTTATAACTTTAATGTTCAAAATTCATAAACTATTGCCAGTTAGAACCATTCAGATTGGTTCTATGGTTTACTGTTCATAATGGTTCTAAGGTAAAACCGTGCAGAATGGTTTTAGGTCAGGACATATCTGTCATAAACGGTTCTAAAGGTGCCAAGATGACAGTTCTAGAACTGTTCTAGAACAGTTCTTCTGACAGTTTAGAACAGTTCTAAAGAGATGTTAAAACTGAGCTCAACTGTAGATGCGCAATAAGGTTTTAGAATTTTATTTTAAAAAAATAGGGCCGGTAGGGGTCGTATTTGAAAATTAGGATTTTAAGCTTGTGACCTAAACTCCTCTTTATTTTTCATTTTATGCATTTAATTTCTGTACAATATTGTCACATACTGTATATAGATGCACAATAAGGTTTTATAAATTTGATTTTCAAAAAATTGGGCACACAGGGTAGAATTTTGAAAATTGTGAATATAAGCTTGTGACCTTAAATCCTCTTTCATTTTTCATTTTATGAATTTAATTTATATACAGGATTGTCACATACTGTATTTAGATGCCCAATAAGGTTTTAGAAATTAGATTTTTAGGGGGCGAATTCCAAAAGTTGTGAATTATAAGTGGTGACTGAAAGTTTTCTTTCATTTTATACATTTTATTTCTATTACAGTACTGTCATACACTGTATGCAGATGTGCAGTAAGGTTTTATAATTTTTATTTTCCAAAATTTGGGCCAGTAATCAAAGCTATAATTGTAAAAAAAGGTGCACAGGGATACAAAATGTGTGGAGTGCGGGGATAGCTGTCGTTTCCGACTGCCTCTGTATAGTTAAGTCTTTGTTTTGGTTTTTTTTTTTTTTTTTTTATTTTATTTATGGGGTGGGGGTGCTGTTTTCGTCTCAAAATCTGTAGACCTTGAAAGATCATTCCTGTCTTGATTTGTACATTTTCCAAAATTTCAATCAAAACAAGATGAAATGCATGTCAGTCAATCAAGACCAGTTAAGGTCGGTTTATAAAAGTCAAGAATGAAATATGCACTGTTTAACTTTCTTGTTACGTTTAGTTTGTTTGAAAATATAGTGCTACCGATAATCAAGATTAAACAGGACCATAAAGATATTAACTGAGCAGTAACACAAAGACTCGTACAGTTTAACATCAATATTAAACGTGACCATAATGACCATTACTAGTTACTAATGGATAATACATACATGTAGACTCGTGCAGTTGAACATTTACTTAAATATCTTTTTATTATAAATGATTAGTATGAAATAACGGAAGGCGATACTCTCATGTATAGGCAATTTCCACGATGTTCAGTTTGTAATGTTGGTCTACAATACTAAGATTTATTCTTTATACCACAACAGCCTTATTCTGTGCTGAATGATCTAAATTTGTCCTTAACTAATCTTGATTGACTGCAAGAGGACATACCTTAAGGACTCGCTGATCATATTTTGGTCTTTTTGTCAGATTTTCGGAATTCTCGGGTTTTATACATTTCTTAAACATGAAATTTTTTGCCCATGAACCCCCACTTTTTCTTTTATAATTCAATCATATATACCTTATAATGGTATTTGACACAATTTTATGAAATCCTTTTTATTTGTTTATACATCTTAGAGAGACTGAAGTTGTCAATGCAAAAACAATGAAACTTTCCTGTAAATTTTCAAGGCCTTATAGATCTAAAATGAGCACATGAACATATATTTTTTTCTTGCTTATTTGTTTACTATTCATATGTTCTCTCAAACTAAAACACCTATTTCAAATCCTATTTATTTCCTATTACACCAGCGATCATCCTTAATTTACCTTTATTTTGATTGAATTTTGGTGAATCAAAAAATCAAAACAAAATTAGAATGAACAAAACAGGAATGGCCGTGTCATACTAGTGATGGTTAGGAAACAAATTAAAATGGGTTGATGAACATTCTATGGGACTAAGGCCACACTTAAAAAAATATGTTTGTGTCCACTCCCCCTATCCTAATTTTTGGAGCTTACCAGGCAGGTTATAACATTTTTTATCAGGATTTTACTTTTAATTGCTTTACAACTGAAACAGATTGGAACGGCTTATATATGTCATCAATTCATTCTAAAAACTAGAGACTGCAAGAATATATTTGTTGCAATTATATTTTATGCTTTGTTATTATTGTTTTCAATTATATAATCTTATATAGTGCTGAAAACAAATTTAAATAGAATTAGACTTTGTTTTGGTTGGGTATGAGTTAGTTTAAACAATATGTATTCAAAGAACTAATACTACAATACACACATATAACAAAGGTTCAGAAACAAGGAAGTCCTTACATTAAGGTACGAGTTGACATAGATTCATTACATTTGAGTGTCTAATGTTTTTGTTAGTGTGGATTGAGGTGACAGATTTTTTTAATTTCCTATTCCTGTGTTAAAATCCGATATTCTGACACTAGAAAATACAAAATAACGTAAATAACAAACTATATTCTTTCATGAAAAGCGATGCATGAAAGGATGTTCTTGAAGATGTTAGTGACGGAAGTCTTCATTTGAAACATTCATTTGGAGCAATCTGACGAAGTTGTCTCTCTTTGTGACAAAAAGACGGTGTTAACAGTTTTGTACATTTAATTTGACTAGATTTTTAGAACAAGACGTTTGTTTCATTATAACATCAATGTATTTCTACAGGTTTTCTGGTTGTTGTTGTTGGTGTCTGCTTCGAAACGATTTTCTTCTACCTCTCGTACGATTGTAAATGTACAAATTTCAAAGTTCTGTCGAATTCATGAACGACATTTATTGTCACAAACGGAGACAACAACTTCGTCAAACTGCTTGAAATGAATGCTTCTGTCGGTAACATACGATATTTTGTATTTTTGTAGGAAATACAATGATTATTTTCACATCTTTGTGTATTTTGATGTCTCAACTCAAAATAATCGAGAATTCAACCAGCTAAACTACTAATATGTCAAATCAAATTTGAAACGGAAACTTTGTCTTTTTGGTTTCCTCATTTCGTTTGGCCTTCAGCACTGCTTCTGGGACAAGTCAGTGTGCATAAACAGTGCATCAAAAAAGGTATTGATTGGATATTAAGAAATAGATAATAAACAGAGAAGATATATGTATTCTCGAGATAGTGGGGTTCATTTGTTCTTTTTTCTGCAGAATATTGTTCGTTCTCTGGAAATGATTGTCGATGGAAACTGATATCTTTGTAAAATGACAAAAATAAACTTTAGAATTTTTAAAAAATAGGCCAAGACATGAATTAATCACACATTTTTGCAATCAGTACTATGCAATAATGGAATATTAAGATACGCATATTCAATACAAAAATAAATATCAAAAAAGTAGTTAAAACGAAAAAAAATATAAAACAAAACCAAAAAGGATTTTTAATTTGTAAACTGATCATGGGAAACTAAAATCGCCATAATGTTGACTCAATGAATATACGCCGGCGAAACAGAACAACCTATACGCTAGAATACAATGCAATATGATTGTTTATGGGGCCATATCAAAAATGACTTACCTGTTTTAGAAATGCTGCCATTGGATATTTTACATAATTTTACATTTCGCCGGCATTTTCTGTACCATTAATTAAAATTTTGAAGGAATGTTTCTTTTAAATATGTAGCCACAAATTTTCAGAACAAAAATCCGAATTATATTAAAAGAAACCTACCTGTTTCAGGGGAAAATATCAATTGACATGTTAAATCGTTTTATCAAATTCATATGTAATCTGACAGGATACAAATAGATCAATATGAAATTTCTCCACGTAAATATGTGATAAAAGTTTCGAAAGAGGTGAGAAAAAAGTATGTCGCTATCAGACCGTCGTTCTTATATGGATAAATGTATGTTAAACGTCATTTCAGAGTTAATCAGAGCAAAAACAATGTTTCGGAGAAACAGAATAGAAATTATTTAAAACATCAAACATGCCTCGTCAATTTCCAACTCATATTTGTTTTTTATCATAAACATTTTTTGTTAAACAAATAGTTGATTTCTTTCGGGTATCCTCATTTTAAGCTAAAATTGTAAGTTGATGAAATTATAAATGATAACATTTTATAAATGCGATTAATTGAATATATATAGTTACAGTAATTATGTTGATATCTGAACATAAACAATCAAGAAGTAGGCAAGTCATTAACACCATATCTTTACTACTAAGAGCTCGATTTCTTTGGGTTGTCATCAAGTAACAACTGCTGAATTTGACTGATTGAGGACGAATGTGTTGTTTGAGAATTTCACACGTCTATGTCGATACGTTTCTTCAATATGAAATTATCGATGATTTAACTCGAACGGAACAAATCACCGAAATGTTTCCATATCTCGTCATTCGTCTCCATTTCCGGTCAGGCACAAGACTCTATTTTTATTATTTTCGACAATGAACATTCCATACATTTGTTAATTCCTGGATTATATAGCATTCGTTAAAATAAAGTTTTATGACTTTTATCCCTGATGCTGCGTTACATCTGTTAAATATTAAGACCTATAACAACTCTAATATATCGATAATATACGTGAATATTTTCGGCAACGCGGACCTCGGGGATTCGTGTCTATTTATTTATTTATTTATTTATTTTGTTTCTTGAGATTTTACATATATTTCTCGGATTACGCTGTTAAGAATAACTCGAACCGTTTTCATTCTCACGTATTTCCAGGCATAGACGATATAACAAGCAAATGTGTGGTGCATCGCCTCTTTTTCCTCTGCGTATCCCCATTTTCTCTGCAACACCCCACTGCCTACATTGTCATTTAGTTTTTTATTTTTTAGTTTTTCATCATTTTATGACAGAAATGAACGCAATATCATAATATTATAAAGCATAACTGAAACAATAAAAATTTTCAAAATGAAGATTTTGTAGAGAAAAATGGGAGAGATGAAAAAAAGTGGGATGCAACAAACTAAATCCATTTCCCATATACTGAATCAGGGGACGAAATTTTGACGTTTGAGTTATGCTATAAAAGATCGGGAATAAATTGACAAAAGGTGCCTGTGCGATATACTCTAAACCGTGCATTACTCAAGGGATGGAATGAGAGAGAGACAGGATTGAAAGAGAGGAGATATCTTGCCGCTGTAACTACGAAAATATAAGGCATTCATTTACTGTGTTTGGAAAAAATTGGTATTTTACAGATTTATTTTAGGAATTTTGCATTGGGATACAACTGAGATTTGTGAAGACCATTGAACATCTTTTTCCCTGAATGATCAGTAGGTTCTAAAGTTTATAGTTAGATATAGAAAAATGATAGCTAGGCAAGGAATACTATGCATGATATTGGAAAAAATCTATGTTATAAGGCAACAACAAACAAACTACAACTTTACGATGTTTTCCGGGAAAAAAAATCATATATCTCTGTTAATTTTTTTTACACATTTTTTTAAAGCTGCAGTCAAACCTGACACAGAAATAAAACAAGGGGTGTTGCCATGCCCTTTTCTGAGCTATGGCATGAAATCTTATAATCTCGATTTTCCAGAAAAATTATGACGTTGTTTATATGTGGCGTCAAATTCGCGGAATTAAAATTTTTCATCTATATTGTGACGTGAACCATTATAACGTCCAAACTTTACTTGACATTTTTAACTTTATCGTATCTCCTTAAACATAAAATAAACATTTGTGGAAACTTCTGAGGCCAATTAGACATGTTCCTTAAGTGTCATCTTTCAGAATTAGTTCGTGAATCTTTACTTTAGACTAAATGCAAAAAAGCTGGTTTTACTAAAATAACAAAATCACCAATATTGAAATAATATTCTCCTCTATGATTACTGGGACAACAGAGACCGAACGTTGGTGAAACTGTCCTCAGGTAACCCATTTTTAAAAATGTTCCGTTGGTCCTCACATTAGACTACTTCAGCTGCCATTATTTCAAAAACAGAAATATCAACAAAATATTTACGAATCGCCTCCCCTTCAACAACATTCCAATTCCGAACATATTTCGGTGTAATGATCCTTATGTAGATAGTAGCCTTTCAGAAGTGCGTCTGGAACTTGAGCCATTAAACTGGTAAAATAAAAGAATAAGCAAACGGATAACTACTTTTGTCCAAGAAACTACTGGGGCAGGGGGTACTAAAATTGTGGAATGTTTCCTTAGGTTGTGATACTTTATTATTTTGTCATGGGGTCTAACTATAAACCAATATGGCCACTGTTAGTTAAAATAATTAATTTATAGCAAAGATAAGACTTCCATTTAATTATACTGTATAATTCTAACATGGCTTTTCAAGGGAAAACAACGAATCCAAAACACGGATAAAGTAGTGCATGTACATGTAGCGTTTGTTTTCGTATATAAGTACATGGTATATTGCCAATGAGTATAATCGTAATTACTTTATTGATAGATTCTTTTTAAATAAAGATGACGCACAAAATTTTATTTTTATTTCAATTAAAAATAATAAACCGAATGAAACAAAACCTAATATCTTTTACGACAATTGTCTCTTTTAATCATATCAGCGGCCTTTTCACCAATCATCATCGTTGGGGCGTTAGTGTTACCAGAAGGCGTATTCCGCATTACAGAGGCATCTACTACACGTAGATTTCTTATCCCTATCACACTGAAATAAACAAGATGTGAAGGAATATAATAAAGCATGAAATGTAAACTGTGGGCTAAAACATATTTTTGTATGATGAAGACTCTGGCGATATTTGTTGTTATATAAGTAGGGATATAACATTTTTTCTGTTTTATTAAATGATTTCAGCCAAATAATGAAAACTTAGATGTCTTCTCTGAGAAGTATCCTTAGATGTTATCATGTTAATATACTGCATGTTATACATGTACTTTGATATTTTAACTAAGAATAACTATATATCACCGGCAATGGATATCAATGCTGAGATTTGAATTACATTCATATTTATATTAAATGTTAATTGTTTTTATTTTCTGTAGTAGGTGGTATAACGGACACGACCCTTTTTAACAGAATTTACGCTTAAGAAAGGGAATACCTCGCACGGGGCCTCAAACTGTATGAAGTAGTTGAAACATTGATTGCTTATTCTACTTCTACAAGACCATTTATTCCCGTTATAACATTTACCTCGAAATAATTTACATGTACTACAGAACATAATAAAAAATAAGATTTCATATGATAAGGAATTTACTTCCAATATCTGATTAGATATCAATACCGATATGTATACTTATTTTCTCAAAATAAGTTAAATCTTGAAAATATAATCCGAAGTCAAATGCATGGAAAGATTGCTCCGAGGTGTGTGCGTTTATTAGTTAATTTAATTAAACCAATATACACAAAGTTATATCACATAAACTTTTGCATATATTTTACTCCAATGTGCAAGTATTACATGTATAAACGGTAATTTTGAGACTTATCAATGTAAAGGGCCAGATTATACGTACAATGATCAATTTTCGTCGGCTAAGCATTACAGACTTTTCACGACGGGTGCCGTATACGGAGCAGGAACTGCTTACCCTTCCGGAGCACCTGGGTTCACTCCTGGTTTTTATAGGAGTTCGTGTTGTTCATTGTTTTTATTTTTCTGTGTTTATTTGTTGTGCTTGTGGTTGTTCGTTTGTCTTCCCGGGTTTGTCTGTCCAATGGATTACGTTTTATTGATTGCTCCTTAGGTATATTTGTCCTTTTTTTTGACAATGAAACCTTTATTGTTTGGATTTGCAAAAAGATGAAATATTACAAAAGCAACAAGTGACCTTGAAGTATAATTAGCACGTATTTTAGAACTATTTTACCTAATTTAATATTCCATGTGTTTCGATGCTATCTTGAAGTCTATAATGATATAGCACCTTTCAAGTTGAGACGTTTCCGAAAATTATTAAAATTGTTTCCATGAACTTACAAGACCAATACTGCTAACATAAACAAAATGAATAAATCATAGCCTTCAAAGTACCACATTCGACTTTGTCGACAACTATGAACTACCTAAGGGTTTCTTGTCCATTTGTTGGTTTAAAAATTTATTAGACAGAAGTTGGAGTATATGGATGTCTATCAACGAAAGGTCCTAGGTGACTGATACATGTTTCTAAGTCAGTAATTTCATACCGTAGTCTTGAATCTACTACAGCAGTAGGGTCCATTCTAGATCCCATCCTGCAGGTGCTCGTTTGATGATCCCCAGACACTGCATAATTTCTAATGATACATTTCCAGTAATTATCTGTGTCATATAATATTTCTTGGCAGTGGTTTTTTGCATCAAGTCTAATAAGCTTTGCGTTGATGCTTTTCCAAGATTCTGTGCTCTCAAACATTTGGACCAATCGGATCACTGACGATACATTAAAATGAAAAACCAAATGAAAAATATTATGTTTGATTTTTTTTTTCAATAGTTAGCCGATATCGTTGCTGGTGGACTACAAATCTCCAAAGGAATCAATAGCTCAGTTACTAGTTTTTTCGATAAAATTGATACTTTAAATTTCCGTTACGAAAATGTTAAATTTTGTAAAAATTATTGAGTATCTTCATTGGCATTGTACTGTGCTTACTGTCTGGAAAAATTAGTTCATGAAATGGATTTTTAGCATTTTGAAAGACTAAACGTTAGAATTATAAGACAAACTTTTGCTGGTTAAGTAGCCTTATTAAGGTCGTCTAAGAAAAAGAAAAATGTAAATTTGTTTATAAAGGTTATGTTTGTATACCCCACAAATGATTCTAAATAGGGAATTTCCAATAGAAAAAATAATGCACTAGACAATGTGAAAAAAAAATAATTTGAATATATAAACTCTATCCTAAAATTTGCAAAGCTCTCATTTTAATATTTTTAATTTGTGCATATTTCATGGATCATGGGGTTTGTAAAAAGTTATATTATAAAATGAGAAGAGTTATCTCCTTATTCGATTGAAAATTCCATAGGCGGACTTTTTTTTATTCCCTGTAGACATGATTGAACAAAACCAGTAAGTTCAGTTGTTTCAGTTACGACTTAGCTCAATGAATCTTTTTTCCAAGTGACAAGACAATTCATATTTATTAACGTATTCAAATCGTAAAAAAATCCATTTTACGAACTGATGTGTCCGGACAGTAAATGGTTCTGGCTTTACCGTTTAGGTTCATTTCGGGATTTTGATATACCCTTCAAAGCTCTGCGTGATTGTTTCGACATTTAAAGATGATCGCTGGTCTAATAGGAAATAAATAGGATTTCAAATAGATGTTTTAGTTTGAAAGAACATATGAATAGTAAACAAATAAGCAAGAAAAAGATATAGGTTCATGTGCTCATTTTAGAGCTATAAAGCCTTGAAAATTTGGAGGAAATAGGTTTTCTTTGGATGTTTCATTGTCTTTGATATTGTCAACTTCAGTCTCTCAAAAATGTATGAAGAAATAGAAAGGATTTCATAAAATGTTGTCAAATACCATTTTCAGGTATATATGATTGAATTATAAAAGAAAAAGTAGGGGTTCATGGGCAAAAAATTTAATGTTTAAGAAATGGATAAAACCCGAGGATTCTGATAATCTGACAAAAAGACCAAAACATGACCAGCGAGCATTCTTAAAATTCCTGGACTAACACTGAATATTTCTTACTGCACTTTGTATATACTGACTTTATATTTGTTGGAAAGGTTGACGAATTGCTCTAGCACTGCTGATGATTTGCCAGTCAACGAAATGGCCATACAGTGCATCTAATTTATTTTGGTATTTTGTGATACGTTTTAGTGTTTATCAAAAGTAAGGCAATTGGAGACGTTGTTTGGTATACCAATACCAATTAAATTGAGGCTAAGGGTGGTATACTTATTGATCTCAATATTTTTTGTAAGATTGTTTCTCCTTCTAGAAACCTTAATCCTACTTTCAAGGTTAAAAACAATATTAAAATTCCTTTGTGTTTTCTTTTTGCAATTCTAGTTTTACAAGGGTACTGCCGAAATGCGTACCTAAGTATTTGGTATATGCGTATTGTAAAATGTACTGAAAAACTTCAAAAAAAATACGAACAAGTAAAAATATAGCTCCTAAATACTATAACCACATATTTATGTCAGGACAAATCTGGAACGAATCAACATGCTCCGGAATGTAAAGAATTTCTTACCCGTAAACCAACTCTGTTGTGTTTTACATGCTTTGTTTATCTTTAACTACATCTATATACAGTTTTTACAATAAAGAATATTTTACTCTGTCGCTTTTTAATTCAAACTATAAAGTATACACTGTATTCAACAGATCAGATCTTCCATTATACTCACTTCTGAGAATTATATTGAGATCTTCTGCATTAGCTAGATAGTTTGGATTTATTTCAGGATGAACGAAAGGATTCCGACTGGCAAGTCTTATATACCCGGTACTGTGTTCATGTAATAAAAATACCAAAGCTATAAACCCGTTTAGTGTTGTTCTTTCTCGAAGTTGATCTTCTACCTGGAAGACATTAAATATATAAATAAAGAAACATTAATGCAATCAATTTATTTGCTGAAAAAAAGCAAGTGATAATTGATAGTTTAATAATGATAAAATATATGATTATAAAATTTGTAAAAAACAGAAACAACTAATATTTCTAGCTTTCCAGCATTTGTCGTACTGATGGTCTGATGTATACGACACGAATGGTCAAATTGCTTTTGTGCACAGGAACCCTGAAAGCCATACGATTTCAACCCGGCACAGAGTCTAAAATTTTACGTCATTTTAAGTACTCTAATTTTTTTTTGTCATTTATATTTTTCATCATAATCATGATAATATCCGATTTGTTCATTTGAACCTTAAATTATATTACTCTTTGATTGTAGCCGTATGTGTTGCACCTACAGTAAACGTTTGTTGTGGCGAAATGAAAAAAAAATCTATTCCTAAAAGTCAAAATGGTTAGCAATCAATGAAACATTATTTATCATTAAATCTTAACAGATGTCATACTTGAAGCAACAACTTTAAAACTGACATCATAGACATTTCTTAAAAACACATGTGAGCTGATACTTAAAGTTGTGGTCTAACAATCACAGATGTGAAAAAAATAAACCAGTCTGACAGATAAATGTTTACAGTTTAAGACAATATGTTTAATGTTAATTGGTGACTAACAGCTTAATTGAAAATATTTCGTGGTAATGATCAGCTTTACCAACTCGAATAGGAAGTGCACTTGAAATTGTCTATACTAAAGAAACCGTACAGACGAACGATAATTTAGAACATATTTCTACGGTCCCTTGAAGTTCAAGCAATTGGGGTTCTACTGTTTATATGACGGGGATAGAATACCGAAGTCATATATTAAAATTGAACACAATAAAACAACCAAAAACAAACAAACAAAACAAATCAGGGATAAGAATAAGGTATAACGAACAGAACAAACTATTACTGATTATATAATACTAACAACTAAAAACAGAATAAAACAAAGTCTAAAAAACATGGACAATATACCACGAGGATTCATACAATTTTCCGTTAATTCATATCTATGAGAGAGGTTTAAAAAGATAAGGTTATTTTATATAGTTAGCAAGACATGTGTGAGACGAAATTAAGGTCTCGACTTCGAAATAGTTGACCTAATAACTGAATAACATACATGACATATAGAAGAATTTAACTTTATATTCCTTTTTGCGGAAGTTATTTCACATGTATAAAAATTATTTTTTTCTAACACTATTATATTTTCTATATGCAAAGAACCGTAAGACCCAAGTCAAAACCTTTAAATGACATACATGTATGTTTTATAAAGTTTGTATAATTTCCGGTGTGACCAACAATTTTTACTGGTGACCGATAAACTTTGCCACATCCTTTTCAAAATCATTAAGAGCTTCAAACTGGTAGGGGAAAAGGAATACATAGGTTTATATATTCCGTCCAATTTTATGTCATTATCTACACAATTATTCAGGAATGTGTGTACTCATTTACATTTAGATAACATAGTATTAACAATACCTAGTAGCTAACAAAATCTTCCTGAAAAGATTGCAGTAGTTGATATATGAAACATATCATTTGTAATTTCCCAGTAGAAATTCTATCCTTATATACGCATACCTCTTTAACAAATGAACCAGTTAGACCATCCTCTAAGGGTTGTGGTTTAAATATGATTTGACTATCTGGATAATGGTTTTTTCCTTTCAATCTGTCAAAAATGGTGAAAACATGGCCGTCTCCAATTTCTGAATATGGACCTTAAAAATAGTCATTTTGTAATGTGCACCTGTCGTATTCACAATGTAATTGAGAAATATTTATTTGAATATCAAATAAAGGCTTCCCCTAGTAGACACAATTCTGTGACGGCATCAACCTCTCAGATGCTAGTATCTCCATTTACGAATTTGCCATAACAAAAAAAATTCAGATATGTTTGTCTCTTAGAACCCATCTAGTCTTGTTCATTACAGATCAATTATGTATTTGATGTTCTTGTAATATTGATTTGTTTTGCAAAAGAGACATTGAACATCACTCAGACAAAATTAGGAGTTGAAGATCAAATGTGATTGCCTAGCGTTTTAAGACATTGTTTCTTTATCAGGAATATAGCAGCAGAAGAAACTTTCTGTGTTTGCCATTTTTTAAAATCTTATCCGTCGTAGTTTTGAAAAATATCCAAATCGGGTGTTCTAGACAGTCTGTCCTTACTACTTTTGTACACCAGCCAATCAATACTAAGGTGTAGATTCCAACGAAATCCGTGTGACAATTATTCAACTACAATTTTAATTGACATGAATAGTCAAATTTCATTCTCATCTTATTGTTGGGGCATGTTTTCACAAATAAAAACTAGGCAAAGCACCTATATACAGAACATGATCATACTGAATATATGTAAAATACATAATTTTAAAAGTTATTGACTAGAAGAAGAATATAAGCCTAAATATGATAAAACATGTCAATACAAATAAAATGCCAAAGTAAGCCGATACGACATATAGCCGTCCAATATGCCGTATTGACAAGTCAATATGACATATTGGACTGTTAGTCAATAAAGGATCATATTTGCCCAAGTCAATATGACATATTTGACTGGTTAGGCATTAAAAGATCATATGGACTAGTCAATATGACATATTGGACTGGTTAGTCCATAAAGGTAGCCATATTGGACTTCGTCTTCGCTGGAAAACCTTACGCAATAATACTACTACAATAAATACATAATAAAATAACACTTTAATATTCAAACCATGTGGGGCCCTAGTTTTAACAATCATAATTCTAGCACCCCCGGCCAAAAAAAAAGTATGTATAAATTGAAAAGAATAAAATGTGTTTTGATATCTTTAAAGCTTCTTAACCGGTGTTTCAGCAAGCATACGTTGATGTCTTTACTTAGGAAATTGTACGTCGTTAGTAGTATATGCGCACGGTTCAGGTCGGATTTGTGGTAGTGGTAGTGGTGGTGCCTGAAGTTACGTCACCGGAAGCGGAAGTCACGTGACCGAAACCGAGAGAACCCTGAAGTCAGGAGAATGCGCAGCCGGAAGTAGTGGGTTTTCGGAAGTGACGTATGTCACGTGCCAGGGACCGGATGTGTGGTCTGCACCATTTTCACATAATTTGTTTACAGAAATGACGTCAGTCACGTGCTGAGACCCGAATGTGTGCTCTGCACATGTGTAGTGATTTGCGTGCATGCGCAACCGGAAGTGGCCATTTTCCTTTATTTGTTGACGGAAACGACGTAAGTCAATAGCTTCAGCCCGGAAGTGCCATGTTTGAACAGAATTCTGATTGGATTATCTCTTTTCCCGCACTTCTCGGTCGTCACTGGATCTTTAATCGGTCTGTATATGTTAGGGTCTCGGATCGAGCCTCTGATGCTCTCACTGTTATTTCGAAGTCCGAGAGTAATCGAAGTACAGATACTGTTGAATTATCTCCCCCTTTTCCCGCGCTTTTCCTCACAGGTGATGCTTTCTGTGAGGACTTAAGGTAGGATTGGATTATGTCCCCTTACCTCCAGCTGATGCTGTCACCAATAGATCAATGGGGGTGTCCTTAGCAACCGCCTTAGCAACGGCGGTCCATGTCATTCTTATATGTTGCACTTCGCTGTTTATCGATACTCGTGACCTTGCGTGCTCATTTCAGTTTTGTGGGGGTACTTTTCACTCGTCGCTGTTCGTCATCGCTGCTCTTCTCTTGCTTATCGCTGTTTTTCTTTTGCTCTTTGCTGCTCATCGCCGAGTTTCTCTTGCTCTTCCCCTGCTCATCGCAGTTTTTCTCTTGCTCTTTGCTGCTCATGGCTCTTTTTCTCTTGCTCTTTCTTGCAGGTCGCTCTTTTTCTCTCGCTCTTTGTTGCTCATCGCTGTTTTTCTCTTGCTCATTGCTGCTCGTCGTTGTTTTCTCCTGCTCTTCTCTTGTTCATCCCTGTTCATCCCTGTTCCTTTCTTGCTCTTTGCTGCTCATCGCTGTTTTTATCTTGCTCTTTGCTGCTCATCGCTAATCATGACCTTACTTGCGTGCTCAAGTAAACAAATAAAGAGAAATCCCACTACTTACAGTTGCGCGTGCGCAAAACTACCTTCCGGGTCCGGTCACACATTCCAAGACCACACATCAGTCCAATCACATGACTTACGTCATTTCATTAACAAACAATGGGGAAATGGCGCGAAAATCAATCACTTCCAGTATCGCATGCGCGCAAACCACTTCCGAATACTTCCTGTTCCGGTCACGCACATCTAGGTCCCGGCACGTGACTTACGTCACTTCCTAAAACAAATAGCGGAAAACCCATCACTTTCGGTTACGCATGCGCCTGACTACCGGTTCTTCCTGCTCGAGTCACGTGAGTTCCGGTGACGAAACTTCCTGTGACGTCATTTCCGTTCCTGGTAACGTCACTTCAGGCTCCAATTCCTGGTAACGTCACTTCAGGCACCACATCAATTCCTATCTGGACTGTGTTTACAAACTACTGTCGATATCACGAATTTATTGACAGTTACAGTGTTCCAGTGTCCAAGATGATGTTGGACCTCTTCCCACTGTCGTAATATTTCATGTACCTCCACCGATTTGTGAATACCACCGGACTTATTTTGTTGAACTTCACAACGAGTGCCGAATGCGGGGGAGGAACATGATTTCACTCCTAATTTTTATAGGAGTTCGTGTTGTTCATTGTTTCTTAGTTTTCAGTGTTTATTTGTTGTGCTTTTGGTTGCTCATTTGTCTTCCCGGGTTTGTCTGTCTGATGCATTGCGGTTTGTTTTGGTTGCTCCTTAGGTATATATGTCCTCTTTAGGTCAAAAGCTAGAATTCACAATGTTTTATTATTGAACCCATTTTGAAAATAAAATTATTAAAACTTCATAGAGTATCAACAGGTTGCATGCAGTAATTCTATAAAAAAATTAAATCCTGAAACCTAAAACTGAAAGAGAAGTTGATGGCATAAAAAGTGTGATGGGTGGATTCTTAAAGCTTGACATCAGAGTCAATCTTCTTGTTACCTTTTCTGTATAAGATGTAATTCAGCTTCGTATCAACATTGGCTAGCTTTTCACTATTTCTACCAAAGGACGCATTCGTTGATAAAAACAATCTTAGTGCTACATGATCCTTATAGAACTTCCCAACTGGTAGGTTAGCTAATATTGGTATCTATTGTGAAACATAATTACATTGTTTATATAACTCTTCTTACAATAAATTATAGGTTTGTACTTTCACCCAATTCAGCCTTTCAAATTTCAAGACCTCAAGAGTAGGTAAACACTAAGGAGTCCCTCATCTATTGAGCTGTCATAAGTCACCGATGAACAAAATCCCTGGCCCCAACTAATCAAAAGTCACGGATTATACATGTGTATAAGCTTTGTGTCTGATCAAGTATGTCATTCACGTCTTGATACCTGCGTACTGACGAAAATAACAGTCAAAATACAAATAGACCTTCGTGAAATACAGCTAAGAAACCCCTTTTCAATCAAAACCAGAATTAATACGTCAATGTTCAATTATTAACGTTACATCTTTCAGGTACAAAAAATCGACCAAAAAATAAGGAATTCATAAATTAACACACTGTTCACATCCAGTATTTATATTATTTTACCTTGAAATGTTTGAAACAGAAACGAAAATTTGTGTTTGTCACATACAAACTTTATTATGTATACATATCGTATATATGTTATTTAAATAATTTTCTGTGCTGAATTTACGGTTTGTCAGTAGACGAGAGGGTTTATTCAGTGCAGTTTTCATTGTATTATGTGGGTCCAGTTTTTATATTAAGGCCTTGTTTTACATCAGGCCATATTTAATTCATGTTGGGTTATCTCCCCTTGATTAATTAGTGACGTATGCAATTGCCAGGCCATGCAGTCATTGGTCACTTGTAGATAGAACCTTGAAGAAATATGTTGCGGTGCACGGGTTTGCACGCATTTCTGTTAAAAATTTACATGCGTTGTAATGTGGCGTGGTGTTCACTGAATTTCTAAGGTAAGATTTAACTCATTAGTAATTGTTTTAAATGTTTAAATGTGCTAAAATTTTCAATTTTCAAAAGCATTTTAAAATTTGCAATGAATTTACTTTTGTGAGTTCCGAGAAATAATTACCTTAAGGAAACAATTTTTTCTGTTTTAATCTTAAGTATTATGTGATTAAATTACGATTTTGCTAATATGAAGATCGAATATGTCGATGGGGTATGCATTTTCTGTTCGAATTATGAGATATGGAATATGCGTTGTATAACAGTTTACAAGAAGTCGTTTTGAGTAACAAATTACAATTATTAATGTATTTCAAGTATTATTCAGCGAATAATGTGTGTACAAATTGCATATTGACTGTATGCAAGGTGAGCGTTTAAAAATTGAAATTTTATTGAGTAATTATGTAGTCATACGACAGCGTTATGTATTCTCTGTACATTGTGCCTACATTGTAGTAAAATGTGTGACAAATAACATATTTTATATGTATTTGGAAGGTCCCAGGGCTAGTATTGTAGCATGGGTGTATATGTAGTATCGATGTAGCTGTACATTGGAGTAAATTGGGTGTAGCTGAACCCGTAGTATTGGTGTACTGAGCGCAGCTGTACATGTAGTATTTACGTAACAGAGTGTGACTGTATCAACTGCGTAGTAGTATCTGTAGTGTTTATGTAGTAGTATTCAACGACAGGCAACTTAGAATTTGAACTGAGAACCTGTATTTCAACGACAATAGGGCAGCTGTGATTATGATGCACTGGGCCAGTTTGTTTCGTACCGGAAGTATCGTTTTGAACATTGGATTTAGTATCTAAATTTTGTAACAATTTGGACTTTTAAAGCTAACTGATATTTTCAATATGTCGTCAATAGTAACTTATTTATTTATATGTATATTTTTTTATAATATTAAATGTTAATTTTGTTGACTTTTGTCATGATTTCAAGTTGTAAAATTGAATTCTCTTAGCCATCACTTGCCGTCCGTGACAATGTTCCTATACTTGTGTTTCGAGAATTTCTTATTGGATAATTGTCGGATAATCGATGGGCCTTTCCTGTTAATTGCGATTCATATAGTTAATACTGATGGTTGAACGTGCAATACACCGTGTGAATCGTGTGCCTGTTGTAAGGAAAGTGGGATAGGAATTATGTAACGTGTATGAGATTTCATTTTTCGAGACACATGTTGAAAGGTGTGAATTCAAATCAAAGCATTTTTCGAACTTTACTCGTCATATATTGTCTGAACGAATTTTCAATAATGTCAAATGTTTAAACGTATTCACATAAATAAAACTATAGTTTCTGATTTTGTTCTGATACAAAAGCAAATATTTAATGATGGACAATATTTTTATTTGTAAAGAATATATGAAATAAAATGTTTCCTAAATCAATGTATCATATATCTTGCATTTGACATTTGCAAAACAAAATTTGAACTTTAACTTGACGGTTCGTTAAAATATCTTACATTATTCTCTGAAGAAATAAACAAAATCTGAACTTTTTGTCAAATGTTATAATTTTCATTATATACCCAGTAGATTTAAAATGTGTCACAGTTATATTATTAAGGTCGAATAAATTTGCAATTAATAAAATAACAGTAATAACTGTTTTATACCCACATATTCATACAAAATGAAATTTAACAAGGTAATTAAATTTCTGTACTAACAACAAAATAACTAACAAAAGACGAAAACAAATTAAATGGTCGATTCAAGGCTGTTAAATCCAAAGGTCCACTTTGCTTTTTTGTCGGAAAATCGTGCTTGAAATGGAGTGTAGTATAACATGTAGGCCTTCAATCCAGTCGTTGAAACACCCTTTTCCAATGATTGTTTCCTAGCTTTTTTTAATCATCTAACATATTGATATTTGATATTTAAACATTAGTTTAAACTAGTTTAGATTTGGCAAATAAATACAGTAAACCATCTTTTCAATGTTACAGTTTTGTTTCGTGAATTGGCACAAACTTTTATTACTTGTTGTTGAAATTAAAATTGAATAAGGAAATGTTAGAATTTGTCAACAGTGTTTTTGTTCGAACATTTCAATTGATTTACCTTCAAACTACGCAGATCTTTTCTAGGTCCTATTCCAGAAAGAAGTAGAATTTGTGGTGAGCCTATTGTGCCAGCGGATAATATCACTTCTCTTCTAGCAAAGATTCGTATTAGCTGGCCGTTTTTGATTACATCCAAACCAATAGCAATGTTTCGTCTGAAAATAACCTGATAAAATATAAATATAAAATTATGATTAAATAAAATTCAGCTGCATGATAGCCTATTACACAAACTCATGGAAATAATTCTTAAGATTTCAGTGATTATATTTATATGGTCTAGTTTTCGTCTATCAACATGATACATGAGAGCCTAATGCTAAATTGTAGTCTTACAAATTTAAATTAGCTGACTAAACAATGTATACCCACGTCCTAATTCAAAACTCTTTCTTATCTTCAATTTAGAAAGCTACATATGCAATCTGACGTTTATGTATAATGAACTTATTAACAAAAGCAAAGGAAAAAAAGAATACCAATACAATCACAAAATCTTAATTATGGTTAATAGCTTCACTAATGTACATTTATCTAGAAGGACGTTTAAAAGTAACCATTCAAATTAAAGCATATAAAGAATTAGTTTTATTTTTTATTTTTATATGGATTGGAACCTTTGGATTATCTGCTTTAAAATTCATATCATGAACAATTATAATAAAGATGCTTTCATCTAGTCTCTTTCTGCGGTTTTTTGTGTATTTCGTAGTATTTCGTTTTACATTATCTGTTATAAATCTTCTACAAATTTTACCTTAATCACATGACTGTTTATGCTGATTTGTAAATTTCGTCGATGAAGAACAGGGCGGAGATAGCAATTTGCTGTACCACATCGTTCCCCGTTTTTGATGTTTTGTTGATTAACACAAAAGCCTGCAATGCACATGTAAATTTAAGGATAAAATCAACATTCATTCACAGCTATATTTTGTGTCCAGTTATTAATTCAATTATTAACAAGTAATAATTGTAACAGTGAACTTTTACGAAGTCTCCTAAATGAAGTAACTAATATCTCGAAAGCCTTTCATTGTATTCAATAAATTATTTGTTTTTCAGAGACTGAAATTGGGAAATTGTTCCAAACAAGTTTACGCATACTAAATGGAGAGGTTACTTTCAAATCTTGATATGGGTATTTTTTGTTACCCGATTTTTACAGTCCTACAATGTCCAATTTAATTCAACTTTTGTTTGTCGACATGCTTCATTGACAGAGATATATCCCAATATGTCGGACCCGTTTACGAGAACGGATTTTGTTATATGGTGTTATAAAATGTATTCGGTTCCATTTAATAAAAAATATAAAAAAGACTTCGTACCTGTTGTGATAAGGCTTCCCAACTACCAGTCAATATAGTTTGAATCATATTTGTTTTAAAAATATCAATTGCAACACAACACGATTTTGTTTTAAATTTGTGACCAAGCAAATGAAATAATATCTAGTATTACATATTATGTCTGATACCTTGATGTATTCCTTGGATCAATATTATATTAAATCTACAATATGAAGTAAGGAGATAAAAAAGAGGAAAATATATGATTTTGGGGCAGGGATTTCAATGTTTTAACAGTTGATTATGAGATAACTGAACATTATTAATTTGATGGGAGTGGTGATACCCCCCTAAGGAAGCCAGGTTTGTGCTATTTGGTGCGTCTTACCATGGGAACAAGAAAATATATGGTTAAGGGGTGGGGATTATAGCGGTTTATGAGATAATTGAACGTTGTTGATTTGATGGGAGTGGTGATAACCCCGTGGGGAAGCGAG
Source organism: Mytilisepta virgata (assembly GCA_028015205.1). Taxonomy (NCBI): domain Eukaryota; kingdom Metazoa; phylum Mollusca; class Bivalvia; order Mytilida; family Mytilidae; genus Mytilisepta; species Mytilisepta virgata. Next base: position 5,063,436 of record CM051512.1, on the reverse strand, counting down.
GTATGTATCATTTGGTGCGCCTTACCATGGGGAATAAGAAAATGTATGGTTTATGGGGATTTAAACGGTTTATGAGGTAGTTGGACATTATTGATTTATGGTGGGTGAAGATCACCAAACTTAAAGAGTGAGGTACATGTCATCTAGTGCGTCTTGTTACGGATAATAATAAAATATATGATTTAAAGCTATGGATATTAATTTCATATGAATTTTACGAAGTATATATCATTTAATAGGTGTTGCCACGGTATATAATAAAATATATGATATGGGATGGTTATTAGTCATTTTCGTAGAGTTTTTCGATGAAAAAAACCCCATGGGTACTATCGTAAACACATAGCCACTTTCAACTCCTCACTATATGTCTCAGTTAGTATTAGGCTCATCTAGAAGCATTGATCGTTCGTCATGGAAAATCTCAGATCCATATCTCAGATGGTTATTGAGAACTCGAACGAACAAAATCGGAGAAGAAGGAAACAACATATTCGATATAAATCGCAAATCAAAATCTATGTCTCCCACTTCGTTTGGTAGACTTAAATATAGTTTCAAATGATTGGTGTGTCATTGTTTACTTTATCGGTTCTCTGTTTTATTGCTTAGTGATAATATTGTTAAACATTTGTCTCACCTACCTATTAATGTTCAAATAGTGACCCCATGATTATTATACATCTATCTAATTGTCGCAGAATTTATGGTCTGTTATTTGGGAAAGGTTATATCTACATGCAATTTGCTAGGACATCAGTTTTTTGGGCAATGAAAGTACAGGCAGGAATTACATAAACAAACTACGTTTTTCATACGATTCAACTTAACTGATCGCGTACTTCATTACCTATTTGGTTTTCTCCATTACAGTCGACCGTATTAAAACCAATTTCATGTGCAGCTCGCTGGTGAAAATATTGAAGAATCGATTCAATTTGTTTTACCTCAACTGGTCCGTCTGATCCACGAAACTCTGAAGTATACACACATTTAAGATATAAGATATAAAAACAACATGCCAGATTGATTTTTTTCCGAATGTTAAATGTAAATCATGGAGAACTGTCCTTATAAGTATATACATTTCTGCAAATGCAATATGCAGGTCGTGTTGATATTGAACCCAAAGATCACCTTTGTAGTCTCTTGAACTTATTATGTCTCAAAGATTTCCAAGAGCACCGGAAGTTCCTGCACCAACTCCAGTTAACTAATCACACTTGTCTTGTACATAATTTTTCTATATACTAGAATGACAAAATATGTTAGATGCAATATTTACATGCACATTTCATAATTTTTTATAACTTTGGTCTCGTGGTAGCGTGCTCGACTCGAGCACGGACTATAATGGGTTCGATCCACTGCAGGATCAATCCAAAGACATTTAACTTGGTATTTGATGCTTCTGTATCACGTCCGTGGCATCTATGAGTAAGAACAAAGGAGTGGTCGGCTCGGAATCAATATAATGTGTCAGAGTGGAGTGATATGTCTTCCTGTGAATTGTTACATCGTTAGCTAGCACGTTCAAAATCCAGCTCAGCATATCGGTCTAATTCAAATTAGAGCTCATATTTATATCACAACATTTTCTCGTTCTAATATGCATAAAATAATTTCCGTTGCAAGTTAATCAATATTTCATTCATCATCATCAATAACTTTGACATAAGAAAGTAACGATGTTGTTTCTATTATTCAGGCCACTTGAAAAAACTTACTGTGATGTTTCAATCGAGATGTTTGAACATTTTCAATCTTTTTAAAGTAGGGAAGTACGTCATTGTAGCTCCACCCACTACATCCCTCTATAGCCCATTCGTCAAAATCAAAACGACTTCCTCGCATAAAATTCATCGCATTTATAGTGCTCGTTCCACCTAACACCTTTCCACGAGGAATGGATGAAACCTGAGACGAAAATTTCTTCATTTACAACATTGTTAAAATTTGCGAAATTTAAGGATGATCTTCCTTGTAAGAATGTCTGTCCATAAATGGTTTTGGCTTCATACTTTTGGTCTGATCTTATTATTTTAATTTTAATTGATCTGAGCATTTCGGATTATTTTTTTTTAGTTTTCTACAATTTAGGCTTTGAGATCTAAATCGATGAAATGTGCATTAAAATTGATAATTGAAGACAGAATGTTCCCATCCCATACCAAGTTTTTATAAATTCACCAAATACAACTTCTCCCTGTTAGAATTCTTATTTTAAAGATGTGGTTACTTGAATGATATAACTCTTTATTATTTGCAAAATTTGAATTTTTAAGTAAATCATCAAACATTATTAAAACTCATATTAATATGTTCACAATTTGACAGAAATGATTATTCAAGTAACCAATAATAAAGTGTTTTATACCCTGTTTTTTATTGCAAAATGTGAGTGTTTCTGGGGTATAGTCTTGAATTGCCAGTCAATTGTGGTTGCTGTGAGAGATGCCCATGCCCCGGGTATCAAAGTTCTCTCATCATCAAGATCAGATACACCAGCTTCCAACAGTAACACTGATACTTGATCCTCTGATAGACGAGTGGCTACAACAGCACCAGCAGATCCTGCACCAACTGCACTTAAACAATCAAAAGTTGTATGTAATTGATGCTGCTATCTAATGACATAGTCCAATATGGAAGGACTATCAAAATATGCTGCATATATTATATACATACAAATTACATCGTACCTTCAATACATTTAAATGAGATAAGAACGTATTAATGCGCTTACGGGATCCTCTGTGTTATTGCGTTTAAGTTAAAACCTCTTTTGATAGTTTTTGTCTTTATAAAACATATTGAAGAATATGTACGACTTACGTAGTGAAACAATCACGACTAATAAATAATAAAAAAAACTCTATAGTACAAAGAGCAAATCTAAAAATCTAATATACAGTAAAAACGGAAACCCGACCATTAACAACACGTAATCCTTATACATGTAAAGTAAATGGATGGTGCTCTTAAATTAAGAATTTGATTGTTGGACCCATTGGTGATAAATTTCAAATTTGAAGTCGTCACGTTTGTCATAGATGATGTTACTGAAATGACGACTGGAGCCAAATTCGAGGTATATGTCTAAAAACGACGCAGATAAGCTGTGTCAATGGGTCTTCAATTTCTGATTCTGAAGGATATAATAATGAAATCCAAACAGTCTCGATAATTAATTGCGAGAACATCATCAATATGTCTATATGCGATATTAAATGACCGAACCTCTTTGATCTTCTTCTCCTTAATCAAAGTTTGAAGAAACCCCGACTCGTATGAATGTAAAGATAGATCGGCAAGTAGAGTGGTACAGTTTGTTCCTATAGGAATACCGACAAACACAACTTTGTTCCTATTTGAATACCGACAAACACAACTTTATTTTAGGATAAACTTGGTAATACTGTACAGAACTGCATTTGTCTTTTAGCTAAACGTTTTGCATATACAAAGTTAGCACGGAACACTTGTGAGACATTCTACGATACCATCATGGAATCATCTGCCTTAATAAAACAAAACTATAGAGTATGACATACAATTATTGTCAATAAATCATGAAAAAACATGATACAAACTTCTCTTACGTAAGATGCATATTTTCTGAATTTCCATTCATCAATTACTTTGTAAGTGAAACTTCAGAGAGGAAAAAATAAACACCAAGCACTGTTACGAACAGAACTAAGAGAACCTTAACAGGTTAAATTCCAGTTCATATCAACTTTAATCGAGAGAATGGGAACCCTACGTTCATTGTTTTTATATTATTATTGTCCGTATGCATTTACTTACCGACTATATAATCATAAAAACGATTTATTGGTCTTTCAAATATCCCCGGTGGATCTTGTGGTCCAGGAGGCAGTACTTTAATTAGGAAGTTTGTTAGAGCAGCTACTCTCAACAGTGTATGGCCAAGAAACATCACGAACCAATTCTAAAACAAAATTAGATATTGACTTGGGTTACTGTATGTTAAAAATATTGGTTTGTCATACCGAATTAAGAGGATTTTGCTTTAATTACTACCCAGATTTCAACAATCTGAGTCATTGTACAAAATGTATTATTTGCCTTTTCACAAACTTTTAAAAACAAACATGTAGTAACATTTCACATGGATTAAAATTTCAATATATGAAATTATGACAACAATTAATAATATTAAATGTATGACCAATTTATACAAAACACCAAAAGTACATACATGTTAAAAAGAGCTCTGGTGGATATTTTTTTTTTCATTTTTTTTAACACACAAGAAAAACGAATTATTGTTTTTTTTTAAATTTGTGTGATTTTCATCTGACGTAAATTTACAGGTAAAGAAATGTGTTCTCCTTAACATGTTGTCTGTTTCAGTTAATTATAACTAATTAAATTTTGACATGTATATTGTACCTTGACTGTCCGGATGTTTATTGTTCCAACCTTTAAGATGCACAGATACATGCGTATGTATACAGGTAAACTGTTTTGCTGACAAAATCAGCGGGGTTTCAAATTTTTATAACGTTATATTTTAAAATAATTAATGCAGCATTTGAATAAAGAGGTGTGTGTATAAGGTGGTCCCAAATTTCAATGCAGAGATTTCAAATGTGTCAGATAAGTAGCATTTTAATTTTTTTTAAATTAATAATTTATCTTTTTACCATTTTTATATGGTAAACATTGGATATATTATATAATTAATTCTTTCTGCTCCTGTGAACGATATTTATTTCGTTGTGACAAGGTAGAAGATGATTGGGATGAGTACCGCCATTTCAAATTAAAAGGTGGATTTCACGTACATATATGGACATTTTACACAATAAAAATATTGATTTAAAGTTTTTTCCTGTCGAAACATATATATGTAGAGGAATGTTTTTTGTCCTAGCAAATATCAGTTTTAGTAAACACTTTATTCTGAGTAAATTATTTTCTTTTTTTTTTTATTTATAATATATTTCGGTATGATAAAAGTTGATTTTAGAATTATGACAACAAATTAATTATTTTATTTCTTATAATTTTGATTTTCAAAATTCATAAACTATTGTCAGTTAGAACCATTCAGATTGGTTCTATGGTTTACCGTTCATAATGGTTCTAGGGTAGAACCGTGGAGAATGGTTTTAGGTCAGGACATATCTGTCATAAACGGTTCTAAAGGTGTCAAGATGACAGTTCTAGAACTGTTCTAGAACAGTTCTTCTGACAGTTTAGGACAGTTCTAAAGAGATGTTAAAACTGAGCTCAACTGTAGATGCGCAATAAGGTTTTAGAATTTTATTTTAAAAAATTAGGGCCGGTAGGGGTCGAATTGTCACATACTGTATATAGATGCACAATAAGGTTTTATAAATTTGATTTTCAAAAAATGGGGCACACAGGGGTATAATTTTGAAAATTGTGAATATAAGCTTGTGATTTTAAATCCTCTTTCATTTTTCATTTTATGTATTTATTCTGTATACAGGATTTTCACATACTGCATTTAGATGCCCAATAAGGTTTAGAAATTTGATTTTTAGGGGTCAAATTTCAAAAGTTGTGAATTATAAGTGGGTGACTGAAAGTTTTCTTTCATTTTATACATTTTATTTCTATTACAGTACTGTCATACACTGTATGCAGATGTGCATTAACGTTTTATAATTTTCATTTTCCAAAATTTGGGCCTGTATTCAAAGCTATAATTGTAAATAAAGGTGCACAGGGATACAAAATGTGGGGAGTGCGGTGATAGCCGTCGTTTCCGACTGCTTCAGTATAGTTATGTCTTTGTTTTGGTTTTGTTTTTTTTAAATTTTTTTTTGTGAGGTGGGGGTGTTGTTTTCGTTTCAAAATCTGTAGACCTTGAAAGATCATTTCTGTCTTGATTTGTACATTTTCCAAAATTTCAATCAAAACAAGATGAAATGCATGTCAGTCAATCAAGACCAGTTAAGGTCGGTTTATAAAAGTCACGAATGAAATAAGCACTGTTTAACTTTAACTGTACTGGGTGATCTAATCTTGTCTTGACGTACCTTGAATAACTGTCTTGATTTGATCTTGTTACGTTTAGTTTGTTTGAAAATATAGTGCTACCGATAATCAAGATTAAACAGGACCATAAAGATATTAACTGAGCAGTAACACAAAGACTCGTACAGTTTAACATCAATATTAAACGTGACCATAATGACAATTACTAGTTACTAATGAATAATACATACATGTAGACTCGTACAGTTGAACATTTACTTAAAAAACAAATAAATAAAGGAAGGCGATACTCTCATATATAAGCAATTTCCATGTTAAAGTAGAGTTTGTAATATTGGTCTGAAATACTAAGACTTATTATTTTCTTTATACCACAGCAGCCTTATTCTGTGCTGAATGATCTAAATTTGTCCTTAACTAATCTTGATTGACTGCAAGACAACATACCTTAATGATACTCGCTGGTCATGGTTTGGTCATGATTTTTGTCATATTTTCGGAATTCTCGGGTTTTATACATTTCTTAAACATGGAATATTTTGCCCATGAACCCCCACTTTTTCTTTTATAATTCAATCATATATACCTTAAAATGGTATTTGACACAATTTTATGAAATCGTTTTTATTTTTTCATACATCTTAGAGAGACTGAAGTTGTCAATGCAAAGACAATGAAAAATCAAGAGAAAACCCATTTCCTGTAAATTTTCAAGGCCTTATAGCTCTAAAATGAGCACATGAACATATATTTTTTTCTTGTTTATTTGTTTATTATTCATAGGTTCTCTCAAATTAAAACACCTATTTCAAATCCTATTTATTTCCTATTACACCAGCAATCATCTTTTATTTACCTTGATTTTGCTTGAAAGTTTGGTGAATCAGAAAACCAAAACAAAATTAGAATGAACAAAACAGGAATGGTCGTGTCATACTAGTGATGGTTAGGAAACAAATTAAAATGGGTTGATGAACATTCTATGGGACTAAGGCCACACTTAAAAAGATTATTTGTTTCCACTCCCCCTATCCTAATTTTTGGAGCTTACAAGGTAGGATATAACATTTTTTTTATGAGGATTTCACTTCTAATTGCATTACAACTGAAACAGATTGGAACAGCTTATATATGTCATCAATTCATTATAAAAACTAGAGACTGCAAGAATATATTTGTTGCAATTATATTTTATGCTTTGTTATTATTGTTTTCAATTATATAATCTTATATAGTGCTGAAAAAAAATTAAATAGAATTAGACTTTGTTTTGGTTGGGTATGAGTTAGTTTAAACAATATGTATTCAAAGAACTAATACTACAATACACACATATAACAAAGGTTCAGAAACAAGGAAGTCCTTATATTAAGGTACGAGTTGACATAGATTTATTACATTTGAGTGTCTAATGTGTTTGTTTGTGTGGATTGAGGTGGCAGATTTTTTAAATTTCCTATTCCTGTGTTAAAATCTGATATTCTGACACTAGAAAATACAAAATAACGTAAATAACAAACTATATTCTTTTATGAAAAGCGATGCATGAAAGGATGTTCTTGAAGATGTTACTGACGGAAGTATTCATTTGAAACATTCATTTGGAGCAATCTGACGAAGTTGTCTCTCTTTGTGACAAAAAGACGGTGTTAACATTTTTTTACATTTAATTTGACTAGATTTTGAGAACAAGACTTTTGTTTCATCATAACATCAAATGTATTTCTACAGGCTTTCTGGTTGTTGTTGTTGGTGTCTGCTTCGAAACGATTTTCTTCTACCTCTCGTACGATTGTAAATGTACAAATTTCAAAGTTCTGTCGAATTCATGAACGACGTTTATTGTCACAAACGGAGACAACAATTTCGTCAAACTGCTTTAAATGAATGCTTCTGTCGGTAACATAAGATATTTTGTATTTTTGTAGGAAATACAATGATTATTTTCACATCTTTGTGTATTTTGATGTCTCAACTCAAAATAATCGAGAATTCAACCAGCTAAACTACTAATATGTTAAATCAAATTTGAAACGGATACTTTGTTTTTTTTGGTTTCCTCATTTCGTTTGGCCTTCAGCACTGCTTCTGGGACAAGTCAGTGTGCATAAACAGTGCATCAAAAAACGTTTTGATTGGATATTAAGAAATAGATAATAAACAGAGACGATATGATATGTATTCTCGAGATAGTGGGGTTCATTTGTTTTTTTCTGTACAACATTGTTCGTTTTCTGGAAATGATGGTCGACGGAAACCGAAATCTTTGTAAAATGACAAAAATAAACTTTAGAATTTTAAAAAAATAGGCCAAGACATGAATTGATCACACATTTTTGCAATCAGTACTATGCAATAATGGAATATTAAGATACGCATATTCAAACAAAAATAAATATCAAAAAAGTAATTAAAACGAAAAAAACTAAAAAGGATTTTTAAATTGTATACTGATCATGGGAAACTAAAATCGCCAAAGTGTTGACTCAATGAATATACGCCGGCAAAACAGAACAACCTATATGCTAGAATACAATGCAATATGATTGTTTATGGGGCCATATCAAAAATGATTTACCAGTTTTAGAAATGCTGCCATTGGATATTTTACATAATTTTACATTTCGCCAGCATTTTCTGTACCATTAATTAAAATGTTGAAGGAATGTTTCTTTTAAATATGTAGACACAATTTTTCAGAACAAAAATCCGAATTATATTAAAAAAAACCTACCTGTTTCAAGGGAAAATATCAATTGACATGTTAAATCGTTTTATCAAATTCATTTGTAATCTGACAGGATGACAAATAGATCAATATGAAATTTCTGCACGTAAATATGTCATAAAAGTTTCGAAAGAGGTGAGAAAAAAGTATGTCACTATCAGACCGTCGTTCTTATATGGATAAATGTATGTTAAACGTCATTTCAGAGTTAATCAGAGCAAAAACAATGTTTCGGAGAAACAGAATAGAAATTATTTAAAACATCAAACATGCCTCGTCAATTTCCAACTCATATTTGTTTTTCATCATCAACAGTTTTTGTTAAACAAATAGTTTATTTCTTTCGGGTATCCTCATCTTCTGCTAAAATTGTAAGTTGATAAAATTATAAATGATAACATTTTATAAATGCGATTAATTGAATATATATAGTTAGAGTAATTATGTTGATATCTGAACATAAACAATCAAGAAGTAGGCAAGTCATTAACACCATATCTTTACTACTAAGAGTTCGATTTCTTTGGGTCGTCATCAAGTAACAACAACTGAATTTGACTGATTGAGGACAATTGTGTTGTCTGAGAATTTCAAATGTCTAGGTCGATACGTTTCTTTAATATGAAATTATCGATGATTTAACTCGAACGGAACAAATCACCGACATGTTTCCATATCTCGTCATTCGTCCCCATTTCCGGTCAGGACTCTATTTTTATTTTTTTCGACAATGAACATTCCATACATTTGTTAATTCCTGGATTATATAGCATTCGTTAAAATAAAGTTTTATGACTTTTATCCCTGATGCTGCGTTACATCTGTTAAATATCACAACCTATAACAACTCCAATATATCGATAATATACGTGAATATTTTCGGCAACCCGGACCTTGGGGATTCGTGTCTATTTATTTATTTATTTATTTTGTTTCTTGAGATTTTACATATATTTCTCGGATTACGCTGTTAAGAACAACTCGAACCGTTCTCATTCTCACGTATTTCCAGGCATAGACGATATAACAAGCACATGTGTGTTGCATCGCCTCTTTTTCCTCTGCGTATCCCCATTTTCTCTGCAACACCCCACTGCCTTCATTGTCATTTATTTTTTATTTTTTAATTTTTCATCATTTTATGACAGAAATAAACGCAATCTCATAATATTATAAAGCATAACTGAAACAATAAAAATTTTCAAAATGAAGATTTTGTAGAGAAAAATAGGAGAGATGAAAAAAGTGGGATGCAATAAATTAAATCCATTTCCCATATACTGAAACCTGTGCGATATACTCTAAACCGTGCTTTACTCAAGGGATGGAATGAGGGAGAGAAAGGGTTTAAAGAGAGGAGATATTTTGCCGCTGTAACTACGAAAATATAAGGCATTCATTTACTGTGTTTGGAAAAAATTGGTATTTTACAGATTTATTTTAGGAATTTTGCATTGGGATACAACTGAAATTTGTGAAGACCATTAAACGTCTTTTTCCTTGAATGATCAGCAAGTTCTAATGTTTATATTTAGGTATAGAAAAATGATAGCTATGCAAGGAATACTATGCATGATATTGGAAAAAAATCTATGTTATAAGGCAATAAAAAAAAACTACAACTTTACGATGTTTTCCGGAAAAAAAATCATATATCTTTATTGATTATTTCCTAATTTTTTTGCACATTTTTTTAAAGCTCCAGTCAAACCTGACACAGAAATAAAACAAGGGGGGGGGGGGCTTCCTTTTTCTGAGCTATGGCATGAAATCTTATAATCTCGATTTTCCCGAAAAAGTATGACGTTGTTTATATGTGGTGTCAAATTCGCGGAATTAAAATGTTTCATCTATATTATGACGTGAACCATTATAACGTCCAAACTTTACTTGACATTTTTAACTTTATCGTATCCCCTTAAACATCAAATAAACATTTGTGGAAACTTCTGAAGCCAATTAGACGTGTTCCTTAAGTGTCATCTTTCAGAATTAGTTCGTGAATCTTTACTTTAGACTAAATGCAAAAAGCTAGTTTTACTAAAATAACAAAATCACCAATATTGAAATAATATTCTCCTCTATGATTACTGGGACAACAGAGCCCGAACGTTGGTGAAAATGTCCTCAGGTAACCCATTTTTAAAAATGGTCCGTGGGTCCTCACATTAGACTACTTCAGCTGCCATTATTTCAAAAACAGAAATATCAGCAAAATATTTACGAATCGCCTCCCCTTCAACAACATTCCAATTCCGAACATATTTCGGTGTAATGATCCTTATGTAGATAGTATCCTTTCAGAAGTGGGTCTGGGACTTGAGCCATTAAACTGGTAAAATAATAGAATAAGCAAACAGATAACTATTTTTGTCCCAAAAACTACTGGGGCAGGGGGTACCAAAATTGTGGAATGTTTCCTTAGGTTGTGATACTTCATTATTTTGTCATGGGGTCTAACTATAAACCAATATGGCCACTGTTAGTTAAAATAATTAATTAATAGCAAAGATAAGACTTCCATTTTAATTATACTGTATAATTCTAACACGGCTTTTCAAGGGAAAACAACGAATCCAAAACAGGGATAAAGTAATGCATGTACACGTAGCGTTTGTTTTGGTATATATGTAAATGGTATATTGCCAATAAAGATAATCGTAATTATTTTATTGATAGATTCTTTTTAAATAAAGATAACGCACAAAATTTAATTTTTATTTCAAATAAAAATAATAAACCGAATGAAACAAAACCTAATATCTTTTACGACTATTGTCTCTTTTAATCATATCAGCGGCCTTTTCACCAATCATCATCGTTGGGGCGTTAGTGTTACCAGAAGGCGTATTCCGCATTACAGAGGCATCTACTACACGTAGATTTTTTATCCCTATCACACTGAAATAAACAAGATGTGAAGGAATAAAATAAAGCATGGAATGTAAACTGTTGGCTAAAACATATTTTTGTATGATGAAGACTCTGGCGATATATGTTGTTATATAAGTATGGATATAACATTTTTTCCGTTTTATTAAATGATTTCATCCAAATAATGAAAACTTAGATGTCTTCTCTGAGAAGTATCCTTACAGGTTATCATTTAAATATACAGCATGTAATACATGTACTTTGATATTTTAACTAAGAATAACTATATATCACCGGCATTGGATATCAATGACGAGATTTGAATTACATTCATATTTATATAAAATGTTTTTATTTTCTGTAGTAGGTTGTATAAGTCAAGTCAAGAAATACCAAAGGGATATTCGAAGGAGAGAAAAATCGTTACAACTGACAAACTCCGGAGAACAACGAAGACAAGACCAAAACAATACATGCACTACAATTAAAAACTAAAAACGTATGAACGACATGGACCCCACCAAAAAACCGGGGATAGACTCAGGTGCTCCGGAAGAGTAAGCAGTCTCTGCTTCCTGCAGGACACCCGCCATGCTGCTCATATCAAATCCGATATGAGGAAGGAATAATATCAATGGAACAGGTCCATTTTCATTTGGGAAACGGTTTTTTCATACCTGTAAACCAAGTCATGATGACGCCCATAAAACTTTAATAGGGACACGACCCTTTTTAACAGAATTTACTCTTTAGAAAGAGAATACCTCGCATGGGACCTTAAACTGTATGAAGTAGATGAAACCTTGATTGCTTATTCTACTTCTACAAGACCATTTATTGCTGTTATAACATTTACCTCGAAATAATTTACATGTACTACAGAACATAATAAAAAGTAAGATTTCATATGATAAGGAATTTACTTCCAATATCTGATTAGATATCAATACCGGTATGTATACTTATTTTCTCAGAATAAGTTAAATCTTGAAAATATAATTCGAAGTCAAATGCATGGAAAAATTGCTCCGAGGTGTGTGCGTTTATTAGTTAAACCAATATACACTAAGTTATATCACATAAACTTTTGCATATATTTTACTTCAGTGTGCAAGTATTACATGTATTAACGGTAATTTTGAGACTTATCAATGTAAAGGGCCAGATTATACGTACAATGATCCATTTTCGTCGGCTCAGCATTACAGACTTTTTGACAATGAAACCTTTATTGTTTGTATTTGCCAAAAAAGGAAATATCACAAAAGCAACAAGTGACCTTGAAGTATAATTAGCACGTGTTTTAGAACTATTTTACACAATTTAATATTCCATGTGTTTCGATGCTATCGTGAAGTCTATAATGATATAGCACCTGTCAAGTTGAGACGTTTCCGAAAGTTTTTAGAATTGTTTCTATGGACTTACAAGACCGATACTGCTAAAATAAAAAAAATTTAAATAAATCGTAGCCTTCTAATTACTACATTCGACTTTGTCTAACTGCCTAAGGGTTTCTTGTCCATTTGTTGGTTTTAAAATTTATTAGACAGAAGTTGGAGTATATGGATGTCTATCAACGAAAGGTCCTAGGTGACTGATACATGTTTCTAAGTCAGTAATTTCATACCGTAGTCTTGAATCTACTACAGCAGTATGGTCCATTCTAGATCCCATCCTGCAGGTGCTCGTTTGATGATCCCCAGACATTGCATAATTTCTAATGATACATTTCCAGTAATTATCTGTGTCATATAATATTTCTTGGCAGTGGTTTTTTGCATCAAGTCTGATAAGCTTTGCGTTGATGCTTTTCCAAGATTCTGTGCTCTCAAACATTTGGACCAATCGGATCACTGACGATACATTAAAATGAAAAACCAAATGAAAAATATTATCATTTCAATAGCCGATATCTTTGATGGTCGACTACAAATCTCCGAAGGAATCAATAGCTCAGTTACTAGTTTTTTCGATAATTGGGTGAAATTGATACTTTAAATATCCGTTATGAAAATGTTAAAATTTGTAAAAATTATTGAGTATCTTCATTAGCATTGTACTTTGCTTACTGTCTGGCAAAATTAGTTCATAAACGGATTTTTAGCATTTTGAAAGACTAAACGTTAGAATTATAAGACAAACTTTTGTTGGTTAAGTAGCCTTATCAAGGTCATCTAAGAAAACATAAAAAATGCAAATTTGTTTATAAAGGTTATGTTTGTATACCCCACACATGATTCTAAATAGGGAATTTCCAATAGAAAAATTAAAGCACTAGACAATGTAAAAAAATAATAATTTGAATATATAAACTCTATCCTAAAATTTTTAAAACTCTCATTTTAATATTTTTAATTTGTGCATATTTCATGGATCATGGGGTTTATAATACGTTATATTATAAAATCTCATGAGAAGAGTTATCTCCTTATTTGATTGAAAATTCCATAGGCGGCATTTTTTCCATTCTCTAAAGACATGATTGAACAAAACCAGTAAATTCAATTATTTCAGTTACGACTTAGCTCAATGAATCATTTTCCAAGTGACAAGACAATTCATATTTATTAAAGTATTCAAACAATAAAAAAATTCATTTTACGAACTGAGGTGTCCGGACAGTTAATGGTTCTGGCTTTACCCTTAAGGTTCATTTAGGGATTTTGATAAACCCTTCAAAGCTCTGCGTGATTGTTTCGACATTTAAGGATGATCGCTGGTCTAATAGGAAATAAATAGGATTTCAAATAGGTGTTTGAGTTTGAGAGCACATATGAATAGTAAACAAATAAGCAAGAAAAAAATATAGGTTCATGTGCTCATTTTAGAGCTATAAAGCCTTGACAATTTGGAGGAAATAGGTTTTCTCTGGATGGTTCATTGTCTTTGACATTGGCAACTTCAGTCTCTCAAAAATGTATGAAAAAATAAAAAGTATTTCATAAAATGTTGTCAAATACCATTTTAAGGTATATATGATTGAATTATAAAAGAAAAAGTGGGGGTTCATGGGCAAAACATTTAATGTTTAAGAAATGGATAAAACCCGAGGATTCTGATAATCTGACAATAAGACCAAAACATGACCAGCGAGCATTCTTAAAATTCCTGGACTAACACTGAATATTTCTTACTGCACTTTGTATATACTGACTTTATATTTGTTGGAAAGGTTGACTAATTGCTCTAGCACTGCTGATGATTTGCCAGTCAACAAAATGGCCATACAGTGCATTTAATTTATTTTGGTATTTTGTGATACGTTTTATTACAGACGGTTTTAGTGTTTAACAAAAGTAAGGCAATTGGAGACGTTCTTTGGTATACCAATACCATTCAAATTGAGGCTAAGGGTGGTATACTTATTGATCTCAATATTTTTTGTAAGATTGTTTCTCCTTCTAGAAACCTTAATCCTACTTTCAAGGTGAAAAACAATATTAAAATTCCTTTGTGTTTTCTTTTTGCAATTCAAGTTTTACAAGGGTACTGCCGAAATGCGTACCTAAGTATTTGGTATATGCGTATTGTAAAATGTACTGAAAAACTGAAAAAATACGAACAAGTAAAAATATAGCTCCTAAGCACATATTTATGTCAGGACAAATCTGGAACGAATCAACATGCTCCGGAATGTAAAGAATTCCTTACCCGTAAACCGACTCTGTTGTGTTTTACATGCTTTGTTTATCTTTAACTACATCTATATACAGTTTGTACAATAAAGAATATTTTTACTCTGTCGCTTTTTAATTCAAACTATAAAGTCTACACTGTATTCAACAGATAAGATCTTCCATTATACTTACTTCTGAGAATTATATTGAGATCTTCTGCCTTTGCTAGATAGTTTGGATTTATTTCAGGATGAACGAAAGGATTCCGACTGGCAAGTCTTAAGTACCCGGTACTGTGTTCATGTAATAAATATACCAAAGCTATAAACCCGTTTAGTGTTGTTCTTTCTCGAAGTTGATCTTCTACCTGGAAGAAATTAAATATATAAGTACAGAAACATTAAATGCAATCAATTCCTTTGCTGAAAAAAAGCAAGTGATAATTGGTAATTTAATAATGATAAAATATCTGATGATAAAATTTGTAAAAAACATAAACAACTAATATTTCTAGCTTTTCAGCATGTGTCGTACTGACGGTCTGATGTATACAACACGAAGAGGTCAAATTGCTTTTGTGCACAGGAATCCTGAAAGCCATACGATGTCAACCCGGTACAGATTCTAAAAGTTTACATGTCATTTTAAGTACTCTAATTTTTTTTTTGTCATTTATATTTTTCATCATAATCATGATAATATCCGATTTGTTCATTTGAACCTTAAATTATATTTCTCTTTGATTATAGCTGTATGTGTTTCACCTACAGTAAACGTTTGTTGTGGCGAAATGAAAAAAAACTATCTTTCTAAAAGTCAAAATTGATAGCAATCAATGAAACATTATTTATCATTAAATCTTAATAGATGTCATACTTGAAGCAACAACTTTAAAACTGACATCATAGACATTTCTTAAAAACACATGTGAGCTCACTTGCATGCTTATAAACCACCGATGGTTCGAACTGTCAGTTTTCCTTTTATTTTCATATTAAAAATCCATTGTTTCTTTAACATTGATTTTTAGATACTTAAATGTACAATCGTCCTACCTGATACTTAAAGTTGTGACAGATAAATGTTTACAGTTCAAGACAATATTTTTAATGTTAATTGGTGATCAACATGCTTAATTAAAAATATTTCGTGGTAATGATCAGCTTTACCAACTGGAATAGGAAGTGCACTTGAAATTGTCCATACTAAAGAAACTCGTACAAACTAACGATAAGTTAGAACATATTTCGACGGTCCCTTGAAGTTCAAGCAATCGGAGTTCTACTGTATATATGACAGGGACTGAATACCGAAGTCATACATTAAAATTAACACAATGAAACAATCAAAAACAAACACACAAAACAAATCATGGATAAGAATAAGGTATAACGAACAGAACAAACTATTACTGAATATATAATACTAACAAGTAAAAAACAGAATAAAACAAAGTCTAAAAAACATGGACAATATACCACGAGGATTCATACCATTTTCCGTTAATTAATATCTTTGAGAGAGGTTTAAAAAGATAAGGTTATTTTATATAGATAGCAAGACATGTGTCAGACGACATTAAGGTCTCGACTTCGAAATAGTTGACCTAATAACCGAATAACATACATGACATATAGAAGAATTTAACTTTATATTCCTTTTTGCGGAAGTTATTTCACATGTATAAAAAATATTTTTTTCTAACACTATTATATTTTCCATATGCAAAGAACCGTAAGACCCAAGTCAAAATCTTTAAATGACATACTTGTATGTTTTATAAAGTTTGTATAATTTCCGGTGTGACGAACAATTTTTAATGGTGACCAATAAACTTTGCTATATTCTTTTCAAAATCATTAAGAGTTTGAAAATGGTAGGGGAGAAAGGAATACATAGGTTTATATATTCCGTCCAATTTTATGTCATTATCTACACAATTATTCAGGAATTTGTGTACTCATTTACATTTAGATAACATAGTATTAACAATACCTAGTAGCTAACAAAATCTTCCTGAAAAGATTGCAGTATTTGATATATCAAACATATAATTTGTAATTTCCCATTAGAAATTCTATCCTTATATACGCATACCTCTTTAACAAATGAACCAATTAGACCATCCTCTAAGGGTTGTGGTTCAAATAGGATTTGACTATCTGGATAATGGTTTTTTCCTTTCAATCTGTCAAGAATGGTGAAAACATGGCCGTCTCCACTTCCTGAATATGGACCTTAAAAATAGTCATTTTGTTATATGCACCTATAGTATTCACAATGCAATTGAGAAATGTTTATATTGAATATCAAATAATGGCTTCCGCTAGTAGACACAATTCTGTGACGGCATCAACACCTCAGATGCTAGTATCTCCATTTACGAATTTGCCATATCAAAAAAAATTTCAGATATGGTTGTCTGTTAGAACCCATCTAGTCTTGTTCATTACAGATAACTTATGTATTTGATGTTCTTGTAATATTGATTTGTTTTGCATAAGAAACACTGAAAATCACTCAGACAAAATTAGGAGTTGAAGATCAAATGTGATTGCCTAGCGTTTTAAGACATTGTTTCTTTATCAGGAATATAGCAGCAGAAGAAACTTCCTGTGTTTGCCATATTACATTAATGCATTTTTTAAAATCTGATCTGTCGAAGTTTTGACAAATATCCAAAACGTGTGTTCTAGACAGTTTGTGCTTACTACTTTTGTACATCAGCAAATCAATACTGAGGTGTAGATTCCAACGAAATCCGTGGGACAATTATTCGAATACAACTTTAATTGACATGAATAGTCAATTCACTCTAATCTTATTGTTGGGGCATGTTTTCACAAATAAAAACTAGGCAAAGCACCTATATACAGAACATAATCATACTGAATATAAGTAAAATACATTTGAAAGTTATTGACTAGCAATAGAATATAAGCCTAAATATGATAAAACCTGTCAATACAATACAAAATGCAAAAGTAAGCCGATACGACATATACCCGTCCATAATTCTAACACCGCCGGCCAAAAAAAATAATTTGTATCAAATAAAAAGAATAAAATGTGTTTTGATGTCTTTAAGGCTTTGTTACCAGGGTTTTAGCAAGCATACGTTGATGTCATCACTTAGGAAATTGTGCGTCGTTAGTAGTATATGCGCACGGCTCAGGTCGGATTTGTGGTGGTGGTAGTGGTGGTGCCTGAAGCTACGTCACGTGACAGGAACCGTGAGTACCCTGAAGTCAGAAGCATGCACAACCGGAAGTAGTGGGTTTTCCCGCCATTTGTTTACGGATGTGACGTATGACACGTGTCAGGGACCGGATGTGTGGTCTGCACATGCGTATCCAGAGCTGGAAGCGCCATTTTTACATGATTTGTTTACAGAAGTGACGTAAGTCACGTGCTGAGACACGAATGTGTGGTCTGCACATGGCGGAACCGGAAGTGATTACGTGCATGCGCAACCGGAAGTAATGGATTTTCCGCCATTTTCCTTTATTTGTTGACGGAAGCGACGTAAGTCAATAGCTTGAACCCGGAAGTGCCATGCTTGAACAGAATTCTGATTGGATTATCTCTCTTTTCTCGCACTTCTCGGTCGTCACTGGATCTTTAATCGGTCTGTATAGGTTAGGGTCTTGCATCGAGCCTCTGATACTCTCACTGTTATTTCGAAGTCCGAGAGTAATCTAAGTACAGAGATACTGTTGGATTATCCCCTCCTTTTCCCGCGCTTTTCCTTACGGGTGATGTTTTTTGTGAGGACTTAAGGTAGGATTGGATTATGTCCCCTTACCTCCAGCTGATGCTGTCACCAATAGATCAATGGGGGTGTCCTGAGCAACCACCTTAGCAACGGCGGTCCATTTCATTGTTATATGATGCACTTCGCTGTTCATCGATACTCGTGACCTTACTCGCGTGCTCATTTCAGTTTTGTGGGGCTATTGTCACTGTTTTCGTTGCTGCTGCTGCTCTTGCTGCTTGTTGTTGTTCGTCATCGCTGCTCTTCTCTTGCTCATCGCTGTTTTTTCCTTGCCCTTTGCTGTTCATCGCTAATCATGATTATACTCACGTGCTCATTTCCGTTTTGGGGCCACCTTTCGCTGTTGTCACTGTTAGTGGTGGTCGATTGTCGTTAGTCAAAGATTGGATCTGTGCGAGAGCACCCTTACATCCAGGTCATTTGAAAGTCCACTCTGCATTTATCCAGGCTTGTGACTGGCTATCATAAGACAGGCTGCATTAATCCTCCTCAATTTTTTAAAGCCGTTCTGCATTTGTCCAAGCTTGTGACTGGCTATATATATACGTATATGCATATATAGGCTGCATTACTATCCTACCCTTTTTTAGTTTTTTAAATTATATATATATATATATATATATATATATATATCTGTTTTTTATCTTTGTAATTTAATCCAATTCCTCTGTCACAGAGTCATTGCTGTCTTCAGCTGGTGGTGGGTCATAGTCGTTCAATACACGGTTAAGCAGATATTTTCGCAATTCTACGGCATATTCTCATGATTCTTTTGTTTTGTAGTCTTCCTCTTCTCTCAAGCGTTTAGCCATTTTCCTGATCTTTCAATGTACGGGGTCTTTAGTCATGTCTTGATGCCAGGACATCAGTTCGAGGTAATGCTTTCGCATTTCGTCTCTGTATGTGTCAAACTTGTCTCTATATGCTGCCAAGCGTGCCTTCCATCCGTATTCGACTAGTTCGTTTACTTTCTCTGCGTATTCCGATTGATGTACTTGAAATGTGCTATTCAAATTCCCAAAGAGATTGTTCGCATTGCTCTTCGGAATCTTCGTTGGACTCATCGTCACTACTTTGTTCCGATTCCTCGTTATTCGGCTTCTGTGGTGGTGTCTGAGACTGAATCACTATAGTCTGTTAAAACCTCTTCCATACCGTGTGCATTCATTTTGTGTCGCACTGGGTTGAACTTTCGCTTAGACTGGCATCCACATATGTCACAGGTATACATTTAAGACGTCTTTCTTTCTTGGGATTCGATAGTAGAATGAGCTCCGGTCGTCCTGCAAGTGCTTATATAAGCTACAGCTTCCCCAACGGCTTGTTGATTCATACAAACGTTTTACAAAGTATTCATTTCGAGAATCTGTTAGTTCAGATTTCACTTTTCTGATGAGGTCTCTATTAAATCTTGTCCACTAGTTGTCAATCCTTCTACACCCCTTGCAGATATTCATGTT
This sequence comes from Mytilisepta virgata, assembly GCA_028015205.1. Taxonomy (NCBI): domain Eukaryota; kingdom Metazoa; phylum Mollusca; class Bivalvia; order Mytilida; family Mytilidae; genus Mytilisepta; species Mytilisepta virgata. Next base: position 5,042,982 of record CM051512.1, on the reverse strand, counting down.
TTTGGAGAATTCCGCAAAGCTCTTGTTCATTTGATACTTTGTACATTTCTTGTTTGGATCCACTTTGCTGTGTCTTCCACTTGTGTTGTCCAGCCATTTGGTTCTCTTCACTTTGGTTGGAAGTATTTTCCTTTTCATTTCTGGTCTTGCTTTGGTGTTAGAAAGATCCACAGCTATTAAATATCTAGCAGGAACCAATAAACCAATGAGAGGCGTTTCCGAACCGATTGCTACTTGTGTGTTGTTTGACAGCCTTCAAAGAACTGACGATATTAAACAAAACCTCCGATTATATTTTCGTTAAAAGCAGCGACAAGAAGCCCCCTAAAAAAATTGAAATGAGCGCGCGAGTACGGTCCTGATTAGCAATGAGCAGAAAAGAGCAAAGAGCAAGAGAAAAACAGCGATGAGCAAGAGAAGAGCAGTGTTGTTCATTGTTTTTTAGTTTTCAGTGTTTATTTGTTGTGCTTTTGGTTGCTCATTTGTCTTCCCGGGTTTCTTTGTCTGAAGCATCGCGGTTTGATTTGGTTGCTCCTTAGGTATATATGTCCTCTTTAGTTCAAAAGCTAAAATTTACAATGTTTCATTATTGAACCCATTTTGAAAATAAAATTATTAAAACTTCATAGAGTATCAACAGATTGCATGCAGTAATTCTATAAAAAAAAATTAAATCCTGAAACCTAAAACGGAAAGAGAAGTTGATGTCATAAAAAGTGTGATGGGTGGAAACTTAAAGCTTGACATCAGAGTCAATTTTCGTGTTACCTTTTCTGTATAAGATGTAATTCAGCTTCGTATCAATATTGGCTAGCTTTTCACTATTTCTACCAAAGGACGCGTTCGTTGATAAAAACAATCCTAGTGCTACATGATCCTTATAGAACTTTCCAACTGGTAGGTTAGCTAATATTGGTATCTATTTTGAAACATAATTACATTGTTTATATAACACTTCTTACAATAAATTATAGTTTTGTACGTTCACTCAATTCAGCCTTTCAAATTTCAAGACCTAAAGAGTAGGTGAACCCTGATGAGTCCCTCATCTAACTAATTGATCTGTGACGGTTGTTATAGTTCATATAATTTGAAAGACTTACTGACGAAAATAACAGTCAAAATACGAATAGACATTCGTAAAATACAGCTAAGAAACCCCTTTTCAATCAAAACCAGTATTAATATGAATATGTCAATGTTCAATCAGTAACGTTACATCTTTCAGGTACAAACAATCGACCAAAAAATAAGGAATTCATAAATTAACACACTGTTCACATCCAGTATTTATATTATTTTACCTTGAAATGTTTGAAACAGAAACGAAAATTTGTGTTTGTCACATACAGACTTTATTATGTATACATATCGTATATATGCTATTTAAATAATTTTCTGTGCCGAATTTATGGTTTGTCAGTAGACGAGAGGGCTTATTCAGTGCAGTTTTCATTGTATTCTGTGTGTCCAGTTTTTATATTAAGACCTTGTTTTTCATCAGGCCACATTTAATTCATGTTGGTTTATCTCCCCTTGATTAATTAGTGACGAGTGCAATTGTCAGGCCATGGGGTCACTGGTCAATTGTAGATAGAAAATTGAAGAAATAGGTTGCGGTGCACGGGTTTGCAAGCATTTCTGTTTCCAATTTACTTGTTGTGATGTGGCGTGGTGTTCACTGAATTTCTAAGGTAAGATTTAACTCATTAGTAATTGTTTTAAATGTTTAAATGTGCTAAAATATTCAGTTTTCAAAAGCATTTTAAAATTTGCAATGAATTTACTTTTGTGAGTTCCGAGAAATAATTACCTTACGGAAACCATTTTTTCTGTTTTAATCTTAAGTATTATGTAATCAAAGTAAAATTACGCTTTTGCTAATATGAAGGTCGAACATGTCGATGGGGTATGCATTTTCTGTTCGAATTATGAGATATGGAGTATACGTTGTATAAACGTTTACAAGAAATCATTTTGAGTACCAAATTACAATTATTAGTGTATTTCAAGTATTATTCAGCGAATACTGTGTGTACAAATTGACTGTTTGCAAGGTGAACGTTTGTAAATTGACATTTTATTGAGTAATTATGTGTTCATACGACATGGCTATGTATTCTCTGTACATTGTGCCTACATTGTAGTAAAATGTGTGACAAATAACATATTTCATATGTATTTGGAATGTCCTAGGGCTAGTATTGTAGCATGGGTGTATATGTAGTATCAATGTAGCTGTACATTGGAGTAAATTGGGTGAAGCTGAACCCGTAGTATTGGTGTACTGAGCGTAACTGTACATGTAGTATTTACGTAACAGAGTGTAACTGTATCAACAGCGTAGTAGTATCTGTCGTGTTTATGTAGTAGTATTCAACGACAGGCAACATAGAATTTGAACTGAGAACCCGTATTTCAACGACAATAGGGCAGCTGTGATAAAGATGCACTGGGCCAGTTTGTTTCGTACCGGAAGTATCGTTTTGGACATCGAATTTAGTATCTAAATCTTGTAAACAATTTAGACATTTAAAGTTAACTGATATTTTCAATATGTTGTCAATAGTAACTTATTTATTTATATGTATATTTTTTTTATAATATTAAATGTTTATTTTGTTGAATTTTGTCATGATTTCAAGTTGTGAAATAGAATTATCTTAGCCATCACTTGCCGTCCGTGACAAAGTTCCTATTACTTGTGTTTTGGGTATTTCTTATTGGATATTTGTTGTATAATCGATGGAACTTTCCTGTTAATTGCGATTCATTTAGTTAATACTGATGGTTGAACGTGTAATACACCGTGTGAATCGTGTGCGTGTTGTAAGGAAAGTGGGATAGGAATTATGTAACGTGTAGGAGATTTCATTTTGCGAGACAAATATTGAAAGGTATGAATTCAAATCAAAGCATTTTTCAAACTTTATTCGTCATATATTGTGGGAACGAATTTTCAACAGTGTCAAATGTTTAAACATATTCACATAAATAAAACTATAGTTTCTAATGTTGTTCTGATACAAAAGCAAATATTTAATGATTGACAATATTTTGATTTGTAAAGAATATATGAAATAAAATGTTTCCTAAATCAATGTATCATATATCTTGCATTTGACATTTGCAAAACAAAATTTGAACTTTAACTTGACGGTTCGTTAAAATATCTTAAATTATTCTCTGAAGAAATAAACAAAATCTGAATTTTTTGTCAAATGTCATGATTTTCATTATGTACCCAATAGATTTAAAATGTGTCACTGTTATATTATTAAGCTTGAATAAATTTGCAATTAATAAAATAACAGAAATAACTGTTTTATACCCAAATATTGATACAAAATGAAATTTAACAAGGTAATTAAATTTCTGTACTAACAACAAAATAATTAACAACAGACGAAAACAAATTAAATGGTCGATTCAAGGCTGTTAAATCCAAAGGTCCACTTTGCTTTTTTGTCGGAAAATCGTGCTGGAAATGGAGTGTAGTATAACATGTAGGCCTTCAATCCAGTCGCTTTGAAATACCCTTTTTCAATGATTTTTTATTAGCTTTTTTTAATCATCTAACATATTGATATTTGATATTTAAACATTAGTTTAAACTAGTTTAGATTTGGCAAATAAATACAGTAAACCATCTTTTCAATGTTACAGTTTTGTTTCGTAAATGGGCACAAACTTTTATTACTTGTTGTTGAAATTAAAATCGAATAAGGAAATGTTAGAATTTGTCAATAATGTTTTTGTTTGAAGATTTCAATTGATTTACCTTCAAACTACGCAGATCTTTTCTAGGTCCTATTCCAGAAAGAAGTAGAATTTGTGGTGAGCCTATTGTGCCAGCAGATAATATCACTTCTCTTCTAGCAAAGATTCGTATTAGCTGGCCGTTTTTGATTACATCCACACCAATAGCAATGTTTCGTCTGAAAATAACCTGATAAAATATAAATATAAAATAATGATTAAATAAAATTTAGCTGCATGATAGCTTATTACACAAACTCATGGAAATAATTCTTAAGATTTCATTGAGTATATTTATATGCTTTAGTTTTCGTCTACCAACATGATACATGAGAGCCTAATGCTAAGTGCCAGTCTTACAAATTTAAATCAGCTGACTAAACAATGTATACCCAAGTCCTAATTGAAAACTCTTTCTTATCTTCAATCAGAAAGCTACATATGTTATCTGACGTTTATGTATAATGTACTTATTAACAAAAACAAACAAAAAAAAAGAATACCAATACAATATCAAAATCTTAATTATGTGTTAATAGCTTTGGATTATCTGCTTTGAAATTCATATCATGAACAATTATAATAAAGATGCTTCCATCTAGTCTCTTTCCGCGGTTTTTTATGTATTTCGTAGTATTTCGTTTTACAGTATCTGTTATAAATCTTCTACAAATTTTACCTTAATCACATGACTGGTTATGCTGATTTGTAAATTTCGTCGATGAAGAACAGGGCGGAGATAGCAATTTGCTGTGCTACATCGTTCTCCGTTTTTGATGTTTTCTTGATTAACACAAAAGCCTGCAATGCACATCTAAATTGAAGGATAAAACCAACATTCATTCACCGCTATATTTTGTGTCCAGTTATTAATTCAATTATTAACGAGTAATAATTGTAACAGTGAACTTTTACGAAGTCTCCTAAATGAAGTAACTGATATCTCGAATGCCTTTCATTGTATTCAATAAATTATTTGTTTTTCAGAGACTGAAATTGGGGAATTGTTCCTAAAAAGTTTATGCATACTAAATAGAGAGGTTACTTTAAAATCTTGATATGGGTATTTTGTTACCCGATTTTTACAGTCATACAATGTCCAATTTAATTCAAATTTTGCTTGTCGACATGCTGCATTGACAGAGATATATCCCAATATGTCGGACCCGTTTACGAGAACGGATTTTATTATATGGTGTTATAAAATGTATTCGGTTTCATTTAATAAAAAATATAAAAAAGACTTCGTACCTGCCGTGCAACACAACACGATTTTTTTTTTAAATTTATAACCAAGGAAATGAAATAATATCTATTATTACATATTATGTCTGATACCTTGATGTATTCCTTGTATTAATATTATATTAAATCTACAATATGAAGTAAGGAGAGAAAAAAGAGGAAAATATATGATTTTGGGGCAGGGATTTCAATGTTTTAACAGTCGATTATGACATTATTAATTTGATGGGAGTGGTGATAACCCCATGCGAAAGCAAGGTTTGTGTCATTTGGTGCGTCTTACCATGGGAACAAGAAAATATATTGTTAAGGGTGGGGATTATAGCGGTTTATGAGATAATTGAACGTTGTTGATTTGATGGGATTGGGGATAACCCCGTGGGGAAGCGAGGTATGTATCATTTGGTGCGCCTTACCATGAGGAATAAGAAAATGTATGGTTTATGGGGATTTAAACGGTTTATGAGGTAATTGGACATTATTGATTGATGGTGGGTGAAGATCACCAAACTTAAAGAGTGAGGTACATGTCATCTAGTGCGTCTGGTTACGGATATTAATAAAAATATAAATATTTAAAGCTATGGATATTAATTGCATATGAATTTTACGAAGTACATATCATTTAATAAGTGTTGCCACGGTATATAATAAAATACATCATATGGGATGGTTATTGGTCATTCTCGTAGAGTTTTTCGATGAAAAAAAACCCATAGGGTACTATGGTAAACACATAACCACTTTCAACTCCTCACTATACGTCTCAGTTACCCAAATCAAAAAATGAATAGTATTAGGCTCATCTAGAAGCATTGGTCTTTCGTCATGGAAAATCTCAGATCCATATCTCAGACGGTTATTGAGAACTCAAACGAACAGAATCGGAGAGGAAGGAAACAACATATTCGATATAAATCGCAAATCCAAATCTATGTCTCCCACTTCGTTTGGTAGACTTAAATATAGTTTCGAATGATTGGTGTGTCATTGTTTACTTTATCGGTTCTCTGTTTTATTGCTTAGTGGTAATATTGGTAAAAATTTGATTATTATACATCTATCTAATTGTCGCAGAGGTTACGGTCTATTATTTGGGAAAGGTTATATGTACATGCAATTTGCTAGGACATCAGTTTTTTGGGCAATGAAAGTACAGGCAGGAATTCCATAAAAAAAACTACGTTTTTCATACGATTCAACTTAACTGATCGCGTACTTCATTACCTATTTGGTTTTCTCCATTACAGTCGACAGTATTAAAACTAATTTCATGTGCAGCTCGCTGGTGAAAATATTGAAGAATCGATTCACTTTGTTTTACATCAACTGGTCCGTCTGATCCACGAAACTCTGAAGTATACACACATTTAAGATACAAGATATAAAAACAATACGCCAGATTGATTTTTTTCTGAATGTTAAATGTAAATAATGAAGAACTGTCCTTATAAGTATATACATTTCTGCAAATGCAATGTGCAGGTCGTGTTGATATTGAACCCAAAGATCACCTTCGTAGTCTCTTGAACTTATTATGTCTCAAAAATTTCCAAGAGCACCGGAAGTTACTGCACCAACTACAGTTAACTAATCACACTTATCTTGTACATAATTTTGCTGTATACTAGAATGGCAAAATATGTTAGATGCAATATTTACATGCACATTTCATAATGTTTTATAACTTTGGTCTCGTGGTAGCGTGCTCGACTCGAGTACGGAATATCATGGGTTCGATCCACTGCAGGATCAATCCAAAGACATTTAACTTGGTATTTGATGCTTCTCTATCACGTCCGTGGCATCTATTAGTAATAACAAAGGGATGATCGGCTCGGAGTCAATATAATGTGTCAGAGTGGAGTGATATGTCTTCCTGTGAATTGTTACATCGTTAGTTAGCACGTTAAAAATCCAGCTCAGCATATCGGTCTAATTCAAAGTAGGGCTCATATTCATATCACAACATTTTCTCGTTCTAATATGCATAAAATAATTTCCGTTGCAAGTTAATCAATATTTCATCCATCATCATCAATAACTTTGACATACGAAAGTAATAATGTTGTTTCTATTATTCAGGCCACTTGAAAAAACTTACTCTGATGTTTCAGTCGAGATGTTTGAACATGTTCAATCTTTTTAAAGTAGGGAAGTACGTCATTGTAGCTCCACCCACTACATCCCTCTCTAGCCCATTCGTCAAAATCAAAACGACTTCCTCGCATAAAATTCATCGCATTTATAGTGCTCGTTCCACCTAACACCTTTCCACGAGGAATGGATGAAACCTGAGACGAAAATGTCTTCATTTACAACATTGTTAAAATTTGCGAAATTTAAGGATGATCTTCCTTGTTAGAATGTCTGTCCAGAGACGGTTTTGGCTGCATACTTTTGGTCTGATCTTATTATTTTAATTTTAATTGATCTGAGCATTTCGGATTATTTTTTTTTTTAGTTTTCTACATTTTAGGCCTTGAGATCTAAATCGGTGAAATGTGCATTAAAATTGATAATTGAAGACAGAATGTTCCCAAATTGGGAAGGAGAAATAACTTTTGTTTAATTATGTACTTGTTTCTATGTCCAGATTGTTTTAATTGTAATTATTTACTTTAATTTTTAAAGGATTGAGTTTACACATAAGGATTTCCCCAACAGGACAAAACTACTGGTATACAAACTTGTTTTATGTGTGTGTTATTGCCTACAGATTCCCATACAAGTTTTTATAAATTCACCAAATACAACTTCTCCCTGTTAGAATTCTTATTTTAAAGATGTGGTTACTTGAATGATATAACTCTTTATTATTTGCAACATTTGCATTTTTAAGTAAATCATCAAACATTATTAAAACTGATATTAATATGTTCACAATTTTACAGAAATGATTATTCATGTAAACAATAATAAAGTGTGTATACCCTGTTTTTTATTGCAAAATGTGAGTGTTTCTGGGGTATAGTCTTGAATTGCCAGTCAATTGTGGTTCCTGCGAGAGATCTCCATGCCCCGGGTATCAAAGTTCTCTCATCATCAAGATCAGATACACCAGCTTCCAACAGTAACACTGACACTTGATCCTCTGATAGACGAGTGGCTACAATAGCACCAGCAGATCCTGCACCAACTGCACTTAAACAATCAAACGTTATATGTAATTGATGCTGCTATCTAATCAAATAGTTCAATACAAAAGGACAATCAAAATATGCTGCATGTATTATATCAATACAAATTACATCGCACCTTCAATACAAGTGAGATAAGAAGGTATTAATGCGCTTACGGGGTCCTCAGTGTTATTGCGTTTAAGTTAAAACCTCTTTGATAGTTTTTGTCTTTATAAAACATGTTGAAGAATATGTACGACTTACGTAGTGCAACAAACACGACCAATAAATAATAAAAAAAATTCTATAGTACAAAGGGACAACTTTAATATACAGTAAAAACAGAAACCGGACCATTAACAACACGCTGTCCTTTTACATGTAAAGTAAATGAATGGTGCTCTTAAAATCTGAATTTTATTGTAGGACTCATGGGTGATAATTTGAACAAAGTATACACAAAAGCACCTTCTAAAAAGGTATTAAGGCATATTATACCAAAGATAAGATATGTATCAATCATTTAGGTAAACGAATGCATATTTCTCTTCAAACATTTACTAATTGCCTATGTTTCTTTTGAATTGCTCAAATATGTATTATTTGTTTTTAATGTTTACATATTAACAATTCTACTTTTTGAACAATATAAAAGCAAAGAAAACAATGTTGTGGTATAAGTAAAAAACAAGGTAAAAAGTAAATAGGAGTGACCAAACACTAAAACACACGGAACAATAAAAAGAAATATTGATGATAGAAAAAGTGACCCGGGTTAACATTAAGTGCATCTATTCTAGACAAGGTAAAATTAACCTTTAATCAGCTATCTGTTTATTATATAAAGGTTATTGCAAAGGTACCATACTCCAGGTGCATTCAATAGGGAAAGTCTTTGACTTGGTACAGGCATTTTCCGAAGAAAATTGTGGATTAAAGCAGGTTTTACGGCTAGCTAAACCTCCCACTTGTATGACAGTCATTCATAGTTCCGTATTAACACAAAACAAGGGGAGCAATAAATAAAGAAAAATCTGACAAGTCGGGAAAATCCAGTAGTCATAAATTTACGAGAATGTATAACTCAAGGACATCATATATGATTTGTGATTTGTGAAACCGAGTCTGAATATTTGTCTATAAGGTTTTGGTATCTACCAACGAATTTTTTTAAGAAAAAGGACGAGACGTTCTTTGTGAAAAAACCTTGCTCAGACATCGGTGACGTTTTACACTTTTTGAGTAGCTGCTGCCGTATAAATTGATATATGTAAGCGTGTGAAATAAGTATATTGCTATTTGGAGGTGGAAAATTTATAATTTCAAATTTGAGGTCGTCACGTTTGTCATAGATGATGTTACTGAAATGACGACTGGAGCCAAATTCGAGGTATATGTCTAAAAACGACGCAGAGAAGCTGTGTCAATGGGTCTTCAATTTCTGATTCTGAAGGATATAGTAATGAAATCCAATGAGAACAGTCTCGATAATTAATTTCGAGAACACCATCAATGTGTCTTTATGTGATATTAAATGACCGAACCTCTTTGATTTTCTTCTCCTTAATCAAAGTTTGAAGAAACCCCGACTCGTATGAATGTAAAGATACATCGGCAAGTACAGTGGTACAGGAATACCGACAAACACAACTTTGTTCCTATAGGAATACCGACAAACACAATTTTATTTTAGGATAAAATTTAGTAATACTGTACAGAGCTGCATTTATCTATTAGCTAAACGTTTTGCATATACAAAGTTAGCACGGAACACTTGTGAGCCATTCTACGATACCATCTTGGAATCATCTGCCTTAATAAAACAAAACTATAGAGTATAACATACAATTATTGTCAATAAATCATAAAAAAACAAGATACAAACTTATCTTACGTAAGATGCATATTTTCTGAATTTACATTCATCAATTACTCTGTAAGTAAAACTTCAGAGAGGAAAAAATAAACGCCAAAACACTGTTAGGAACAGAACTAACAGAACCTTAACAGGTTAAATTGCAGTTCAGATCAACTTTAATCGAGAGAATGGAAACCTTACTTTCATTGTTTTTATATTATCATTGTCCGTATGCATTTACTTACCAACTATATAATCATAGAAACGATTTATTGGTCTTTCAAATATCCCCGGTGGATCTTGTGGTCCAGGAGGCAGGACCTTAATTAGGAAGTTTGTTAGAGCAGCTACTCTCAACAGTGTATGGCCAAGAAACATCACGATCCGATTCTAAAACAAAATTAAGGTACTGACTTGGGTTACTGTATGTTAAAAATATTGGTTGATAAGAGGATTTTGCTTTAATCACTACTCAGATTTCAACAATCTGAGTCATTGTACAAAATGTATTATAAATCAATTAATTCAGAACACATCTTATACTGTAGACACCTTATAACTTAACAAAAATACAAATTAGTTTGCAGGTTACATATTCGAAACATTTAACATATGTAACGTCTCAATTATCTGTCAGTGTCTTTCACTAGACAAGGTTTTTCTTTTCGTTGACTGAATATTGTCCTGTTTAAGATGTATCTCAACTGTACTGACTATAATGTTTACTTCGCATTTTTGATTACAACTTTGCTATTATACATTAGATAAAATAGCATGCAACTGGTTACAGACCCTGTAACAAATCAAACGATGAACGGACGATGTATGGACGTTGTACGGACGATTCACGGACGCTGTACGGAAGATGTACGGACGCTGAACGAACGCTGAACGAACGCTGTACGGACGATGGCCTTAAACCATAATAGATACCATGAACGCTCTTTTAGCGTATAACGTATGCTTTAGCGTTTCGTTTAGCGTGCATGGTATGGTTTATCGTACATCGTTTCGTTTAGCGTTGATTGTTTTGGTTACCTTATAGTATGGTTTATCGTGCATCGTATCATTTTCTATATAAGGTCATTTTTAGCGTTTGCCATATATGGTAATTTTAGCGTTTGGCATATATGGAAGTTGTCTACGGAACAAAAACTTATTTAAAAAAAAAACTTTGAATTAATTTATATTTAACTGTTTTTTTTATTTTTGTTTTGTTTTTGTTTTGTTTTTGTTTAAAATAGATTATTATCACTTGTAGTATTATCATTCTTAACACGAATTAAAGAGATGTTGAAATAGTGTTAATTAGATTGAAGTATACGCATATCAGATTATACATGTTCTCCATGCATGTATAAATATTCGCGATTGGGGTGTATGTGAACTACCGTTTATTATTAGCGGTTATTGTGATTTACTAGGTCCAAAAATTAAATACATTTTTTCTTACAAATATTTAATTTTCTGTATACATATACAAAGTTTTGTGAAGGTAGCACAAACTACATTGTCTTGTAGAACAAGCGGGTGTAAAATTATAATTCGATGTATTCAAATAATTTTGTATATATCGGTTGTAGCGGTTCATATTGCATTACATGGTAATGCCTTTGGGAATATTAAAATTAATTTAATTAACCAGTTTTTCTGACACTGTCCACATGGATAAAAGTATCCGCAGACGTCCTGCTATTTTTATAAATGTAAAAGATGCGAAATTATTTGACAGTCAGGGAGATTTACGAACTTGCACTTGCATAAAATTCAACTATCCAAATTGAATTGAGTTAAATATCCAAATATTCAAATTTAATTGAGTTAAAATATACCATGTATGAATGCATGATAATCAAATTTAATAGAATGAATAAATAAATATTCGTATATTAAAAAAATATTTCTTACCTCATTTATAATCTTATATTATTCTACAAAAGATTTTGTAAACTTTTATATTTTCTTGTTATTGAACATGTATTTCTATTTGATATTTATTATACGTACTGTATAGTTTAAAATTCAGTTGGAAGTCGTTCCTTACACGTGTCATATTGTACATTTTTTTGATTATATACAACATCATTATCACATTTGTCGATCTTTAAACACCATGTGGTCCCCTGAATTTCCTATACAGGTATATAGGTATAAATTGTAATTAAATGCGGGTCATTTTATTACACCCCTTAGAATATTATGGCCAATTACTGATACAATAGCCGTAGTGAGTTACCTATCGTTCGAACGATAGCGACATGGTACAATGAAACTTACAAATGACCAATTATGACAGTTGGGTACTTTAAAGCCATAAATTAATGTACACATATTTTGCACAATTTATTTATTTACATCGCAATGTTTTAGCATGGAAAGCAAAAAATAACCGATTTTCAAATAATCGAAGGGAGACAAAAAACATTTTATTAGTAATATCTATTCTCTAAGTTACTTTATATCTTTTCCTTTTTGGGTTATTCTGTATGAAAATAAATATTCTATTGAGCTAGCAATAAAATACGTTGAGACCACCCTGCTTATTGCTTTTTATCTAATTTAGTAGAAAATGTTGATTTAAAAGAGATTTAATGTAAAAAAAAAAAGAGGGGAGGTCTGAACACTGTATAGCTCTGGTTAATGCACTTAGCTGTGATTGAAATGAGCTCTGGCAACTTTTCATTGATCAAATTGTTTTCAATTCCCTATATGTACAATGATGTATATACATGTATATGTGACTGATAAAATCAAGTTCACAGATCACACACCAGGTTATCCCTCAGGACCTTAAAGCTTAACAGAAAATCAAATGGTTCAGTGTCCTATTTCGGCTAAGTGAACTTTGAATGGCTAAATGAACTAAGCCCGGTCCATGCGGTTTTTAGACGTACCCATGAAAAGAGTCTTTGTTTAAATCTACTTAATATGCATTGATGATATTAATAACTAGAAAGAAATAAAGTCAATTGGACGCTGTTCATTTTACTACGTGTAAGTTGTGCTTAAACTGATCATTACATTTAACCTTAGGCAATGGCAAATTATTTACATGTATATATATATATATTGAGTAGATTGGCAGTAATTAAGTTTTTTAACCATACCTATATACCTACACTGAGGGAAGTGAAGTTTTGCTAATACAAGTAAATGTATAGTGAAATTTAAAACTAAAATATGCGTGCGAAGAAATGAAGAATGATATGTGGCTTTAAACTTTTAAACTTTTAATAATATACTTTTCCAAACACTGTTGAAGAATACGCAATCATATCATAAAAGAATTCGTACCTGTAAGCAATAAATACTCTGCAATGCCCGTTTCTATGAACAAGATGTGCTTATTTTGTTGACTTACCCGGACACAATCGTAAATTTCTTTCATAAATAATGCAAAAAATGTTTAAATCAATTCTTATTTTTTTAAACTAGAATCGAAACATTCTAGTGATGAAATATAAAACAAATATTTACAATTCTAAATATCATAAAAATTTAAAACCTTTTATTAATGAATAATGAATTTATTTTGCAGAACAATCAGGTGAAATCATCCGTAGGCCAATAATATTAATTTTTTATTGACGTTTTAGTTTTTTATTTATTTATTTATTTGTTCATTTATTCATTTATTTATTATTTATTATTATTATTATCATTATTATTATTATTATTATTATTTATCTTTATTTTTAATTCTGCGACCTATACATTTCTGTATTATTTATGAAAAGTGAGGCGCTCAAATTCGTTTTCACATAGAAGAGGCATGGTCTCCATATTAAACGACGAATCGTAGGATACGCAGAACAAACGATGTACGCTGAAGCAAACGTTAAACGAAACGATGTACGATACCATTTACCAAACGACGACCATACGCTAAATAAAACGCTGAACGGTACTTTTTACCATACGATAAACGATAACATAAACCATACGCTAAACGAAACGCTAAACGCTGTTTTATACCAAACGCTGAGATTAACCATAAAGTCCAACGATAGATGAAACGACGCACGGACGATGTACGCTATACAAACGGTACGTTACAGGATGTTTATATGTAAGTGTTCAAGACTCCTTTATTTTATTATCCCCGCACTTCGAAGAAGTTATCAGATATTGTTATCGCCCCTGTCCGTCCGTCCGTCTGTCCGTCTGTCTGTCTGTCGGACACACTGTCTTGTGACCTAAGCTCATCGTTTATTTTTAATTTCTTGCATTTAATTAATATACAGTATTGTCATATATGGTAGTACAGTTGAGATCAGTTCTAACCTCTCAAGTATTCTAGAACGATTCTAGGGTAGAACCAACCCCGGCTTAAATGGTTCTAAGGTAGAACCGTCATAAATGGTTTTAGGGTATAACTGACATAAATGGTTCTAGGGTAGAACCAACCTTGTCATAAATGGTTCTAAGGTAGAACCGTCATAAATGGTTCTATGATAGAACTGTCATAAATGGTTTCAGGGTAGAACCGTCTATTTTCACGTCCGATAACTCTGTTTTGGTTATCTTTGCCTTTTCACAAACTTTTAAAAACAAATACGTAGTAACATTTCAATATATGAAATTATGACAACAATTAATAACATTAAATGTATGACCAATTTATACAAAACACCAAAAGTACATACATGTTAAAAAGAGCTCTGGTGGAATTTTTTTTAATTTTTTTAACACACAAAAAAAACGAATTATTGTTCTTTTTTTAAATTTGTGTGATTTTTATTTGACGTATATTTACAAGTAAAGAAATGTGTTCTCCTTAACATGTTGTCTGTTTCAGTTAATTATAACTAATTAAAATGTTGACATGTATATTGTACCTTGACTGTCCAGATGTTTATTGTTCCAACCTTTAAGATGCACAGATACATGCGTATGTATACAGGTAAACTGTTTTGCTGACAAAATCAGCGGGGTTTCAAATTTTTATAACGCTATATTTTAAAATATTTAATGCAGCATTTGAATAAAAAGGTGTGTGTATAAGGTGGTCCCAAATTTCAATGCAGAGATTTCAAATGTGTCAGATAAGTAGCATCTTAATTTATTTTAAATTAATAATTTATCTTTTTACCATTTTTATATAGTAAACATTTGACATATTATATAATTAATTCTTTTTGCTCCTATGAACGATATTTATTTCTTTGTGACAAGGTAGAAGATGATTGGGATGAGTACCGCCATTTCAAATTAAGAGATGGATTTCACGTACATATATGGATATTTTACACAATAAAAATATTGATTTAAAGTTTTTTCTTGTCAAAACATACATATGTAGAGGAGTGTTTTTTGTCCTACCAAATATCAGTTTTAGTAAACACTTTATTCTGAGTAAATTATTATTTTTTTTTAATTTATAATATATTTCGGTATGATAAAAGTTGATTTTAGAATTATGACAACAAATTAATTATTTTATTTCTTATATTTTTGATGTTCAAAATTCATAAACTATTGCCGGTTAGAACCATTCAGATTTGTTCTATGGTTTACCGTTCATAATGGTTCTAGGGTAGATCCGTGCAGTATGGTTTTAGGTCAGGACATATCTGTCATAAACGGTTCTAAAGGTTTTAAGATGACAGTTCTAGAACTGTTCTAGAACAGTTCTTCTGACAGTTTAGGACAGTTCTAAAGAGATGTTAAAACTGAGCTCAACTGTAGATGCGCAATAAGGTTTTAGAATTTTATTTAAAAAAATTAGGGCTGGTAGGGGTCGAATTTTGAAAATAAGGAATTTAAGCTTGTGACCTAAACTCCTCTTTATTTTTCATTTTATACATTTAATTTCTGTACAATATTGTCACATACTGTATAAAGATGCACAATAAGTTTTATAAATTTGATTTTCAAAAAATGGGGCACACAGGGGTAGAATTTTGAAAATTGTGAATATAAGCTTGTGACCTTAAATCCTCTTTAATTTTTCATTTTATGTATTTATTTGATATACAGGATTGTCACATACTGTATTTAGATGCCCAATAAGGTTTTAGAAATTAGATTTTTAGGGGTCGAATTTCAAAAGTTGTGAATTATAAATGGGTGACTGAAAGTTTTCTTTCATTTTATACATTTTATTTCTATTACAGTACTGTCATGCACTGTATACAGATGTGCAGTAAGGTTTTATATTTTTTATTTTCCAAAATTTGGGCCTGTATTCAAAGCTATAATTGGAAAAAAGGTGCACAGGGATACAAAATGTGGGGAATGCGGGGATAGCTGTCGTTTCCGACTGCCTCACCATAGTTATGTCTTTGTTTTGGTTTTGTTTTTTTTATTTTTTTGTGGGGTGGGAGGGGGGGGGGGTGTTGTTTTCGTCTCAAAATCTGTAGACCTTGAAAGATCATTTCTGTCTTGATTTGTACATTTTCCAAAATTTCAATCAAAACAAGATGAAATGCATGTCAGTCAATCAAGACCAGTTAAGGTCGGTTTATAAAAGTCAAGAATGAAATATGCACTGTTTAACTTTCTTATTACGTTTAGTTTGTTTGAAAATATAGTGCTACCGATAATCAAGATTAAACAGGACCATCAAGATATTAACTGAGCAGTAACACAAAGACTCGTACAGTTTAACATCAATATTAAACGTGACCATAATGACCATTACTAGTTACTAATGGATAATACATACATGTAGACCCGTGCAGTTGAAAATTTAATTAAACATATTTTTATTATAAAATGATTAGTATGGAATAACGGAAGGCGATACTCTCGTATATAGGCAATTTCCACGATGTTCAGTTTGTGCCTGTTAAAGTAGAGTTTGTAATGTTGGTCTACAATACTACGATTTATTCTTTATTCCACAACAGCCTTATTCTGTGCTGAATGATTTAAATTTGTCCTTAACTAATCTTGATTGACTGCAAGACGACATACCTTAAGGATTCTCGCTGGTCATATTTTGGTCTTTTTGTCAGATTTTCGAAATTCTCGGGTTTTATCCATTTCTTAAACATGAAATTTTTTGCCCATGAACCCCCACTTTTTCTTTTATAATTCAATCATATATACTTTAAAATGGTATTTGACACAATTTTATGAAATCCTTTTTATTTTTCCATACATCTTAGAGAGACTGAAGTTGTCAATGCAAAAACAATGAAACTTTCCTGTAAAATGAACACATGAACATATATTTTTTTCTTGCTTATTTGTTTACTATTCATATGTTCTCTCAAACTAAAACATCTATTTCAAATCCTATTTATTTCCTATTACACCAGCGATCATCCTTAATTTACCTTGATTTTGCTTGAAAGTTTGGTGAATCAAAAAATCAAAACAAAATTAGAATGAACAAAACAAGAATGGCCGTGTCATACTAGTGATGGTTAGGAAACAAATTAAAATGGGTTGATGAACATTCTATGGGACTAAGGCCACACTTAAAAAAATATCTTTGTTTCCACTCCCCCTATCCTAATTTTTGGAGCTTACCAGGCAGGTTATAACATTTTTTTATCAGAATTTTACTTTTAATTGCTTTACAACTGAAACAGATTGGAACGGCTTATTTATGTCATCAATTCATTCTAACAACTAGAGACTGCAAGAATATATTTGTTGCAATTATATTTTATGCTTTGTTATTATTGTTTTCAATGATATAAACTTATATATTGTTGAAAACAAATTTAAATAGAATTAGACTTTGTTTTGGTTGGGTATGAGTTAGTTTAAACAATATGTATTCAAAGAACTAATACTACAATACACACATATAACAAAGGTTCAGAAACAAGGAAGTCCTTATATTAAGGTACGAGTTGACATAGATTCATTACATTTCAGTGTCTAATGTTTTTGTTAGTGTGGATTGAGGTGACAGATTTTTTTAATTTCCTATTCCTGTGTTAAAATCCGATATTCTGACACTAGAAAATACAAAATAACGTAAATAACAAACTATATTCTTTCATGAAAAGCGATGCATGAAAGGATGTTCTTGAAGATGTTACTGACGGAAGTCTTCATTTGAAACATTCATTTGGAGCAATTTGACGAAGTTGTCTCCCTTTGTGACAAAAAGACGGTGTTAACAATTTTTTACATTTAATTTGACTAGCTTTTTAGAACAAGACTTTTGTTTCATCATAACATCAAATGTATTTCTACAGGCTTTCTGGTTGTTGTTGTTGGTGTCTGCTTCGAAACGATTTTCTTCTACCTCTTGTACGATTGTAAATGTACAAATTTCAAAGTTCTGTCAAATTCATGAACGACATTTATTGTCACAAACGGAGACAACAACTTCGTCAAACTGCTTGAAATGAATGCTTCTGTCGGTAACATACGATATTTTGTATTTTTGTTGGAAATACAATTATTATTTTCACATCTTTGTGTATTTTGATGTCTCAACTCAAAATAATCGAGAATTCAACCAGCTAAACTACTAATATGTTAAATCAAATTTGAAACGGATACTTTGTTTTTTTTTTTGGCCTTCAGCACTGCTTCTGGGACAAGTCAGTGTGCATAAACAGTGCATCAAAAAACGTTTTGATTGGATATTAAGAAATAGATAATAAACAGAGACGATATGATATGTATTCTCGAGATAGTGGGGTTCATTTGTTCTTTTTTCTGCAGAATATTGTTCGTTTTCTGGAAATGATTGTCGACGGAAACTGATATCTTTGTAAAATGACAAAAATAAACTTTAGAATTTTTAAAAAATAGGCCAAGACATGAATTGATCACACATTTTTGCAATCAGTACTATGCAAAAATGGAATATTAAGATACGCATATTCAATACAAAAATAAATATCAAAAAAGTAATTAAAACGAACAAAAATATAAAAAAAAAACTAAAAAGGATTTTTAAATTGTATACTGATCATGGGAAACTAAAATCGCCAAAGTGTTGACTCAATGAATATACGCCGGCGAAACAGAACAACCCATAGCTAGAATACAATGCAATATGATTGTTTATGGGGACATATCAAAAATGATTTACCTCTTTTAGAAATGCTGCCATTGGATATTTTACATAATTTTACATTTCGCCGGCATTTTCTGTACCATTAATTCAAATGTTGAAGGAATGTTTCTTTTAAATATGTAGACACAAATTTTCAGAACAAAAAACAGAATTATATTAAAAGACACCTACCTGTTTCAACGGAAAATATCAATTGACATTTTAAATCGTTTTGTCAGATTCATATGTAATCTGACAGGATGACAAATAGATCAATATGAAATTTCTGCACGTAAATATGTAATAAAAGTTTCGAAAGAGGTGAGAAAAAAGTATGTCGCTATCAGACCGTCGTTCTTATATGGATAAATGTATGTTAAACGTCATTTCAGAGTTAATCAGAGCAAAAACAATGTTTCGGAGAAACAGAATAGAAATTATTTAAAACATCAAACATGCCTCGTCAATTTTCAACTCATATTTGTTTTTTTTTTATCATAAACAGTTTTTGTTAAACAAATAGTTTATTTCTTTCGGGTATCCTCATTTTAAGCTAAAATTGTAAGTTGATAAAATTATAAATGATAACATTTTATCAATGCGATTAATTGAATATATATAGTTAGAGTAATTATGTTGATATCTGAACATAAACAATCAAGAAGTAGGCAAGTCATTTACACCATATCTTTACTACTACTAAAATTAAGAGCTCGATTTCTTTAGGTCGTCATCAAGTAACAACTGCTGAATTTGACTGATTGAGGACGAATGTGTTGTCTGAGAATTTCACACGTCTAGGTCGATACGTTTCTTCAATATGAAATTATCGATGATTTAACACGAACGGAACAAATCACCGAAATGTTTCCATATCTCGTCATTCGTCCCCATTTCCGGTCAGGACTCTATTTTTATTTTATTCGACAATGAACATTCCATACATTTGTTAATTCCTGGATTATATAGCATTCGTTAAAATAAAGTTTTATGACTTTTATCCCTGATGTTGCGTTACATCTGTTAAATATTACAACCTATAACAACTCTAATATAATCGATAATAAACGTGAATATTTTCGGCAACGCGGACCTCGGGGATTCGTGTCTATTTATTTATTTATTTATTTATTTTGTTTCTTGAGATTTTACATATATTTCTCGGATTACGCCGTTAAGAACAACTCGAACCGTTATTCTCACGTATTTCCAGGCATAGACGATATAACAAGCACATGTGTGTTGCATCGCCTCTTTTTCCTCTCCGTATCCCCATTTTCTCTGCAACACCCCACTGCCTTCATTGTCATTTATTTTTTATTTTTTAATTTTCCATCATTTTATGACAGAAATAAACGCAATATCATAATATTATAAAGCATAACTGAAGCAATAAAAATTTTCAAAATGAAGATTTTGTAGAGAAAAATAGGAGAGATGAAAAAAGTGGGATGCAACACACTAAATCCATTTCCCATATACTGAAACCTGTGCGATATACTCTAAACCGTGCTTTACTCAAGGGATGGAATGAGGGAGAGAAAGGGTTTAAAGAGAGGAGATATTTTGCCGCTGTAACTACGAAAATATAAGGCATTCATTTACTGTGTTTGGAAAAAATTGGTATTTTACAGATTTATTTTAGGAATTTTGCATTGGGATACAACTGAAATTTGTGAAGACCATTAAACATCTTTTTCCCTGAATGATCAGTAGGTTCTAAAGTTTATATTTAGTAATAGAAAAATGATAGCTATGCAAGGAATACTATGCATGATATTGGAAAAAAATCTATGTTATAAGGCAATAAAAAAAAACTACAACTTTACCATGTTTTCCGGAAAAAAAATCTTATATCTTTATTAATTTTTTTCCTGATTTTTTTACACATTTTTTTAAAGCTCCAGTCAAACCTAACACAGAAATAAAACAAGGGGTGTTGCCATGCCCTTTTCTGAGCTATGGCATGAAATCGTATAATCTCGATTTTCCCGAAAAATTATGACGTTGTTTATATGTGGTGTCAAATTCGCGGAATTAAAATTTTTCATCTATATTGTGACGTGAACCATTATAACGTCCAAACTTTACTTGACATTTTTAACTTTATCGTATCCCCTTTTAAACATCAAATAAACATTTGTGGAAACTTCTGAGGCCAATTAGACGTGTTCCTTAAGTGTCATCTTTCAGAATTAGTTCGTGAATCTTTACTTTAGACTAAATGCAAAAAAGCTGGTTTTACTAAAATAACAAAATCACCAATATTGAAATAATATTCTCCTCTATGATTACTGGGACAACAGAGCCCGAACATTGGTGCAAATGTCCTCAGGTAACCCATTTTTAAAAATGGTCCGTGGGTCCTCACATTAGACTATTTCAGCTGCCATTATTTCAAAAACAGAAATATCAGCAAAATATTTACGAATCGCCTCCCCTTCAACAACATTCCAATTGCGAACATATTTCGGTGTAATGATCCTTATGTAGATAGTAGCCTTTCAGAAGTGGGTCGGGGACTTGAGCCATTAAACTGGTAAAATAATAGAATAAGCAAACAGATAACTCTTTTTGTCCCAAAAACTACTGGGGCAGGGGGTACTAAAATTGTGGAATGTTTCCTTAGGTTGTGATACTTCATTATTTTGTCATGGGGTCTAACTATAAACCAATATGGCCACTGTTAGTTAAATTAATTAATTAATAGCAAAGATAAGACTTCCATTTTAATTATACTGTATAATTCTAACATGGCTTTTCAAGGGAAAACAACGAATCCAAAACAGGGATAAAGTAGTGCATGTACATGTAGCGTTTGTTTTGGTATATATGTAAATGGCATATTGCCAATAAAGATAATCGTAATTATTTTATTGATAGATTCTTTTTAAATATAGATAACGCACACAATTTTATTTTTATTTCAAATAAAAATAATAAACCGAATGAAACAAAACCTAATATCTTTTACGACAATTGTCTCTTTTAATCATATCAGCGGCCTTTTCACCAATCATCATCGTTGGGGCGTTAGTGTTACCAGAAGGCGTATTCCGCATTACAGAGGCATCTACTACACGTAGATTTCTTATCCCTATCACACTGAAATAAACAAGATGTGAAGGAATAAAATAAAGCATGGAATGTAAACTGTTGGCTAAAACATATTTTTGTATGATGAAGACTCTGGCGATATATGTTGTTATATAAGTATGGATATAACATTTTTTCCGTTTTATTAAATGATTTCATCCAAATAATGAAAACTTAGATGTCTTCTCTGAGAAGTATCCTTACAGGTTATCATGTTAATATACAGCATGTAATACATGTACTTTGATATTTTAACTAAGAATAACTATATATCACCGACATTGGATATCAATGACGAGATTTGAATTACATTCATATTGATATGAAATGTTGTTTTTTTTCTGTAGTAGGTTGTATAAGTAGAGTCAAGAAATACCAAAGGGATATTCGAAGGAGAGAAAAATCGTTACAACTGACAAACTCCGGAGAACAACGAAGACAAGACCAAAACTATATTAAAAACTAAAAACGTATAAACAACATGGACCCCACCAAAAAACCGGGGGTAGACTCAGGTGCTCGGGAAGAGTAAGCAGTCTCTGCTTGCTGCAGGACACCCGCCATGCTGCTCATGTCAAATCCGGTATGAGGAAGGAATAATATCAATGGAACAGGTCCATTTTCATTTGGGAAACGGTTTTTTCATACCTGTAAACCAAGTCATGATGACGCCCATAAAAATTTAATAGGGACACGACCCTTTTTAACAGAAAGAGAATACCTCGCATGGGACCTTAAACTGTATGAAGTAGATGAAACATTGATTGCTTATTCTACTTCTACAAGACCATTTATTGCTGTTATAACATTTACATTGAAATAATTTACATGTACTACAGAACATAATAAAAAGTAAGATTTCATATGATAAGGAATTTACTTCCAATATCTGATTAGATATCAATACCGGTATGTATACTTATTTTCTCAAAATAAGTTAAATCTTGAAAATATAATCCGAAGTCAAATGCATTGAAAGATTGCTCCGAGGTGTGTGCGTTTATTAGTTAATTTAATTAAACCAATATACACAAAGTTATATCACATAAATTTTTGCATATATTTTACTTTAATGTGCAAGTATTACATATATAAACGGTAATTTTGAGACTTATCGATGTAAAGGGCCAGATTATACGTACAATGATCAATTTTCGTCGGCTCAGCATTACAGACTTTTGACAATGAAACCTTTATTGTTTGTATTTGCCAAAAGAGGAAATATTACAAAAGCAACAAGTGACCTTGAAGTATAATTAGCACGTATTTTAGAACTATTTTACACAATTTAATATTCCATGTGTTTCGATGCTATCGTGAAGTCTATAATGATATAGCACCTGTCAAGTTGAGACGTTTCCGAAGGTTATTAAAATTGTTTCTATGGACTTACAAGACCCAAACTGCTAAAATAAAAAAAAATAAATAAATTGTAGCCTTCAAATTACCACATTCGACTTTGTCGACAACAATGAACTACCTAAGGGTTTCTTGTCCATTTGTTGGTTTAAAAATTTATTAGACAGAAGTTGGAGTATATGGATGTCTATCAACGAAAGGTCCTAGGTGTCTGATACATGTTTCTAAGTCAGTAATTTCATACCGTAGTCTTGAATCTACTACAGCAGTAGGGTCCATTCTAGATCCCATCCTGCAGGTGCTCGTTTGATGATCCCCAGACACTGCATAATTTCTAATGATACATTTCCAGTAATTATCTGTGTCATATAATATTTCTTGGCAGTGGTTTTTTGCATCAAGTCTGATAAGCTTTGCGTTGATGCTTTTCCAAGATTCTGTGCTCTCAAACATTTGGACCAATCGGATCACTGACGATACATTAAAATGAAAAACCAAATGAAAAATATTATCATTGATTTTTTTTTCAATAGTTAGCCGATATCTTTGCTGGTGGACTACAAATCTCCGAAGGAATCAATAGCTCAGTTACTAGAGCACCTGGGTTCACTCCTGGTTTTTATAGGAGTTCGTGTTGTTCATTGTTTTTAGTTTTCTGTGTTTATTTGTTGTGCTTGTGGTTGTTCGTTTTTCTGTAAAATGGATTACGTTTTTTTTTTTTATTCCTCATTAGGTATATTTGTCCTTTTTTTTTCGATATTTGGATGAAATTGATACTTTAAATTTCCGTTATGAAAATGTTAAAATTTGTAAAAATTATTGAGTATCTTCATTAGCATTGTACTGTGGTTACTGTCTGGAAAAATTAGTTTATAAAATGATTTTTAGCATTTTGAAAGACCAAACGTTAGAATTATAAGACAAACTTTTGTTGGTTAAGTAGCCTTATCAAGGTCGACTAAGAAAACATAAAACATGTTAATTTGTTTATAAAGGTTATGTTTGTATACCCCACAAATGATCCTAAATAGGGAATTTCCAATAGAAAAATTAATGCCCTAGACAATGTGAAAAAAATAATAATTTGAATATATAAACTCTATCCTAAAATTTGCAAAGCTCTCATTTTAATATTTTTAATTTGTGCATATTTCATGGATCGTGGGGTTTGTAATACGTTATATTATAAAATCTCATGAGAAGTGTTATCTCCTTATTCTGAAAACTTGGTGGAACAAAACCAGTAAGTTCAATTGTTTCAGTTACGACTTAGCTCAATGAATCTTTTTTTCCAAGTGACAAGACAATTCATATTTATTAAAGTATTCAAATCCTAAAAAAATCCAGTTTACGAACTGAGGTGTCCGGACAGTTAATGGTTCTGGCTTTACCCTTTAGGTTCATTTCGGGATTTTGATATACCCTTCAAAGCTCTGCGTGATTGTTTCGACATTGAAGGATGATCGCTGGTCTAATAGGAAATAAATAGGATTTCAAATAGGTGTTTTAGAGAACATATGAATAGTAAACAAATAAGCAAGAAAAAATATAGGTTCATGTGCTCATTTTAGAGCTATAAAGCCTTGACAATTTGGAGGAAATAGGTTTCCTCTGGATGTTTCATTGTCTTTGATATTGGCAACTTCAGTCTCTCAAAAATGTATGAAAAAATAAAAAGGATTTCATAAAATTTTGTCAAATACCATTTTAAGGTATATATTATTGAATTATAAAAGAAAAAGTGGGGGTTCATGGGCAAAAAATGTAATGTTTAAGAAATGGATAATACCCGAGGATTCTGATAATCTGACAAAAAGACCAAAACATGACCAGCGAGCATTCTTAAAATTCCTGGCCTAATGATAAGTGAAGATGTTATGCATCAACACTGAATATTTCTTACTGCACTTTGTATATAATGACTTTATATTTGTTGGAAAGGTTGACTAATTGCTGTAGCACTGCTGATGATTTGTCAGTCAACGAAATGGCCATACAGTGCATCGTATTTATTTTGGTATTTTGTGATACGCTTTATTACAGAAGTTTTTAGTGTTTAATAAAAGTAAGGCAATTGGAGACGTTGTTTGGTATACCAATACCATTTAAATTGAGGCTAAGGGTGGTATACTTATTGATCTCAATATTTTTTGTAAGATTGTTTCTCCTTCTAGAAACCTTAATCCTACTTTTAAGGAGAAAAACAATATTAAAATTCCTTTGTGTTTTCTTTTTGCAATTCAGGTTTTACAAGGGTACTGCCGAAATGCGTACCTAAGTATTTGGTATATGCGTATTGTAAAATGTACTGAAAAACTTCGAAAAAAATACGAACAAGTAAAAATATAGCTCCTAAATACTATAAGCACATATTTATGTCAGGACAAATCTGGAACGAATCAACGTGCTCCAGAATGTAACGATTTCCTTACCCGTAAACCGACTCTGTTGTGTTTCACATGCTTTGTTTATCTTTAACTACATCTATATACAGTTTGTACAATAAAGAATATTTTTCTTCTGTCGCTTTTTAATTCAAACTATAAAGTCTACACTGTATTCAACAGATAAGATCTTCCATTATACTTACTTTTGAGAATTATATTGAGATCTTCTGCCTTTGCTAGATAGTTTGGATTTATTTCAGGATGAACGAAAGGATTCCGACTGGCAAGTCTTAAGTACCCGGTACTGTGTTCATGTAATAAATATACCAAAGTTATAAACCAGTTTAGTGTTGTTCTTTCTCGAAGTTGATCTTGTACCTAGAAGACATTAAATATATAAGTACAGAAACATTGAATGCAATCAATTCATTTTCTGAAAAAAAGCAAGTTATAATTGGTAGTTTAATAATGATAAAATATCGGATTATAAAACTTGTAAAAAACAGAAACAACTAATATTTCTAGCTTTTCAGCATGTGTCGTACTGATGGTCTGATGTATACGACACGAAATGGTCAAATTGCTTTTGTGCACAGGAATCCTGAAAGCCATACGATTTCAACTCGGTACAGCGTCTAAAAGTTTACATGTCATTTTAAGTACTCTATTTTTTTTTTTTTTTGGTCATTTATATTTTTCATCATAATCATGATAATATCCGATTTGTTCATTTGAACCTTAAATTATATTTCTCTTTGATTGTAGCCGTATATGTTGCACCTACAGTAAACGTTTGTTGTGGCGAAATGAAAAAAAAAATCTCTTCCTAAAAGTCAAAATGGATATCAATCAATGGAACATTATTCATCATTAAATCTTAACAGATGTTATACTTGAAGCAACAACTTTAAAACTGACATCATAGACATTTCTTAAAAACATATGTGAGCTCACTTGCATGCTAATAAACCACCGATGGTTCGAACTGTCAGTTTTCCTTTTATTTTCATATTAAAAACCCCCGGTTTCTTTAACATCGATTTTTAGATACTTATATGTACAATCGTGTTACCTGATACTTAAAGTTCTGTTCTAACAATCACAGATGTGATAAAAATAAACCAGTCTGACAGGTAAATGTTTACAGTTCAAGACAATATTTTTACTGTTAATTGGTGATTAGCATGCTTAATTGAAAATATTTCGTGGTAATGATCAGCTTTACCAACTCGAATAGGACGTGCACTTGAAATTGTCCATATTAAAGAAACTCGTACAAACTAACGATAATTTAGAACATATTTCGACGGTCCCTTGAAGTTCAAGCAATCGGAGTTCTACTGTTTATATGACGAGGACGGAATATCAAAGTCATATATTAAAATTGAACACAATAAAACAACCAAAAACAAACAAACAAAACAAATCAGGGATAAGAATAAGGTATAACGAATAGAACAAACTATTACTGAATATATAATACTAACAAATAAAAACAGAATAAAACAAAGTCTAAAAAACATGGACAATATACCACGAGGATTCATACCATTTTCCGTTAATTAATATCTATGAGAAAGGTTTAAAAAGATAAGGTTATTTGATATAGATAGCAAGACATGTGTCAGACGACATTAAGGTCTCGATTCGAAATAGTGGACCTAATAACTGAATAACATACATGACATATAGAAGAATTTAACTTTATATTCCTTTTTGCGGAAGTTATTTCACATGTATAAAAATTATTTTTTTCTAACACTATTATATTTTCTATATGCAAAGAACCGTAAGACCCAAGTCAAAATCCTTTAAATGACATACATGTATGTTTTATAAAGTTTGTATAATTTCCGGTGTGACGAACAATTTTTACTGGTGACCAATAAACTTTGCCACATTCTTTTCAAAATCATCAAGAGTTTGAAACTGGTAGGGGAGAAAGGAATACATAGGTTTATATATTCCGTCCAATTTTATGTCATTATTTACACAATTATTCAGGAATTTGTGTACTCATTTACATTTAGATAACATAGTATTAACAATACCTAGTAGCTAACAAAATCTTCCTGAAAAGATTCCAGTAGTTGATATATCAAACATATAATTTGTAATTTCCCAGTAGAAATTCTATCTTGATATACGCATACCTCTTTAACAAATAAACCAATTAGACCATCCTCTAAGGGTTGTGGTTCAAATAGGATTTGACTATCTGGATAATGGTTTTTTCCTTTCAATCTGTCAAAAATGGTGAAAACATGGCCGTCTCCATTTTCAGAATATGGACCTTAAAAATAGTCATTTTGTTATGTGCACCTATAGTATTCACAATGCAATTGAGAAATGTTTATATTGAATATCAAATAAAGGCTTCCCCTAGTAGACACAATTCTGTGACGGCATCAACACCTCAGATGATAGTATCTCCATTTACGAATTTGCCATAACAAAAAAACTTCAGATATGGTTGTCTATTAGAACCCATCTAGTCTTGTTCATTGCAGATAAATTATGTATTTGATGTTCTTGTAATATTGATTTGTTTTGCAAAAGAAACACTGAAAATCACTCAGACAAAATTAGGAGTTGAAGATCAAATGTGATTGCCTAGCGTTTTAAGACATTGTTTCTTCATCAGGAATATAGCACCAGAAGAAACTTCCTGTGTTTGCCATATTACTTTAATGCATTTTTTGAAATGTTATCTGTCGAAGTGTTGACAAATATCCAAATCGAGTGTTCTAGACAGTTTGTCCTTACTACTTTTGTACTTCAGCCAATCAATACTGAGGTGTAGATTCCAACGAAATCCGTGGGACAATTATTCGACTACAACTTTAATTGACATGAATAGTCAATTTTCATTCTAATCTTATTGTTGGGACATGTTTTCACAAATAAAAACTAGGCAAAGCACCTATATACAGAACATGATCATACTGAATATAAGTAAAATACATTTGAAAGTTATGGACTGTTCGTCAATAAAGAATCATATTTGCACAAGTCAATATGACATATTTGACTGGTAAGGCATTAAAAAATCATATGGACAATCATAATTCTAACATCCCCGGCCAAAAAAAATTATTTGTATGAATTGAAAAGAACAAAATGTGTTTTGATGTCTTTAAAGCTTCGTAACCAGGCTTTTAGCAAGCATACGTTGATGTCATCACTTAGGAAATTGTACGTCGTTAGTAGTATATGCGCAGGTTCAGGTCGGATTTGTGGTGGTGGTAGTGGTGGTACCTGAAGTTACGTCACCGGAAGCGGAAGTCACGTGACAGGAACCGTGAGTACCTGAAGTAAGGAGCATGCACAACCGGAAGTAGTGGGTTTTCCAGCCATTTGTTTACGGAAGTGACGTATGTCACGTGTCAGGGACCTGATGTGTGGTCTGCACATGCGTAACCGGAGCTGGAAGCGCCATTTTCACATGATTTGTTTACAGAAGTGACGTAAGTCACGTGCTGAGACACGAATGTGTGGTCTGCACATGTGTAGGCGGAACCGGAAGTGATTTGCGTGCATGCACAACCGGAAGTAATGTATTTTCGCCATTTTCCTTTATTTGTTGACGGAAGCGACGTAAGTCAATAGCTTGAACCCGAAAGTGCCATGCTTGAACAGAATTCTGATTGGATTATCTCCCTTTTCTCGCACTTCTCGGTCGTCACTGGATCTTTAATCGGTCTGTATAGGTTAGGGTCTTGCATCGAGCCTCTGATACTCTCACTGTTATTTCAAAGTCCGAGAGTAATCTAAGTACAGAGATACTGTTGGATTATCTCCTCCTTTTCCCGCGCTTTTCCTCACGGGTGATGTTTTCTGTGAGGACTTAAGGTAGGATTGGATTATGTCCCTTACCTCCAGCTGATGCTGTCACTAATAGATCAATGGGGGTTTCTGAGCAACCGCCTGAGCAACGGCGGTCCATTTCATTGTTATATGATGCACTTCGCTGTTCATCGATACACGTGACCCTACTTGCGTGCTCATTTCAGTTTTGTGGGGCCATTTGTCACTGTTTTCGCTGCTGCTGCTGCTCCTGGTACTCGTCGCTGTTCGTCATCGCTGGTCTTCTCTTGCTCATCGCTGTTTTTCTCTTGCTCTTTGCTGCCCATCGCTGAGTTTCTCTTGCTCTTCTCTTGCTTATCGCAGTTTTTCTCTTGCTCTTTGCTGCTCATGGCCCTTTTTCTCTTGCTCTTTGTTGCTCGTCGCTCTTTTTCTATTGCTCTTTGTTGCTCGTCGGTCTTTTTCTCTTGGTCTTTGTTCCTCATCGCAGTTTTTCTCTTGCTCGTTGTTCTCGTCGTTGTTTTTTCTTGCTCTTATCTTGTTCATCCCTTTTATTTTCTTGCTCTTTGCTGCACATCGCTAAACATGACCTTTTTCGCATGCTCATTTCGGTCCTGCTGCTGCTTGTTGGTGTTCGTCATCGCTTCTCTTCTCTTATTTATCGCTGTTTTTCTCTTGCTCTTTGCTGCTCATCGCTAATCATGACCTTACTCGCGTGCTCATTTCGGTCCTGCTGCTTGTTGATGTTCGTCATCGCTGCTCTTCTATTGCTCATCGCTGTTTTTCTCTTGCTCTTTGCTGCTCATCGCTAATCATGACCTTATTCGCGTGCTCATTTCGGTTTTTTTGTGAGGACGAACAGCAACAAGCAGCAAGAGCAGTAGCAGCAGCGGAAACAGTGACAAGTAGCCCCAAGAAACTGAAATGAGCACGCAAGTAAGGTCATGATTAGGGATAAACAACTAAGAAAAACAGCGACGAGCAGCAAAGGGCGCGAGAAAAAAAGCGATGAGCAACAAAGGGTCAGAGCAAAACAGTGATGAGCAGCGAAGAGCAGCGAAGAGCAAGAGAAAAACAGCGATGAGCAACAAAGAGCAAGAGAAAAACAGCGATGAGCAGGAGAAGAGCAGCGATGTCGAACAGCAACAAGCACCAGGAACGCAGCAGCAGCGAAAAGAGTAACAAGTAGCCCAAAAAAAACTGAAATGAGCACGCGAGTAAGATCATGAATAGCGATGTACAGCAAGGAGCAGCGAAGAACAAGAGAAGAGAAACAAAGTGAATCATAGAGCAATGAAATGTCCCATCGTTGCTAAGGCGGTTGCTAGGGAGACATCTACATTGATTTAATGGTGACAACATCACTTGGAAGTAATGGGACATAATACAATCCTATTTTTGGTCCTAACAGAAAACAACACCGTAGGGAAAAGAGCGGGATAAGTGGAGATAATCAGTCAATTAAAGCACTTCCAGCTCCCAGCACGTGACTGACGTCACTTCCGTAAACAAATAAAGGAAAATTCCACTACTCTATTGCGGTTTGATTTGGTTGCTTCTTAGGTATATATGTCCTCTTTAGGTCAAAAGCTAGAATTTACAATGTTTTATTATTGATCCCATTTTGAAAATAAAATTATTAAAACTTCATAGAGTATCAACAGATTGCATGCAGTAATTCTATAAAAAAAAATTAAATCCTGAAACCTAAAACTGAAAGAGAAGTTGATGTCATAAAAAGTGTGATGGGTGGAATCTTAAAGCTTGACATCAGAGTCAATTTTCTTGTTACCTTTTCTGTATAAGATGTAATTCAGCTTCGTATCAACATTGGCTAGCTTTTCACTATTTCTACCAAAGGACGCATTCGTTGATAAAAACAATCCTAGTGCTACATGATCCTTATAGAACTTCCCAACTGGTAGGTTAGCTAATATTGGTATCTATTGTGAAACATAATTACATTGTTTATATAACACTTCTTACAATAAATTATAGTTTTGTACGTTCACTCAATTCAGCCTTTCAAATTTCAAGACCTAAAGAGTAGATGAACCCTAATGAGTCCCTCATCTAACTAATTGATCTGTGACGGTTGTTATAGTTCATATAATTTGAAAGACTTACTGACGAAAATAACAGTCAAAATACGAATAGACATTCGTAAAATACAGCTAAGAAACCCCTTTTCAATCAAAACCAGTATTAATACGAATACGTCAATGTTCAATCAGTAGCGTTACATGTTTCAGGTACAAACAATCGACCAAAAAATAAGGAAGTCATAAATTAACACACTGTTCACATCCCGTATTTATATTATTTTACCTTGAAATGTTTTAAACAGAAACGAAAATTTATGTTTGTCACATACAGACTTAATTATGTATACATATCGTATATATGCTATTTAAATAATTTTCTGTGCCGAATTTACGGTTTGTCAGTAGACGAGAGGGTTTATTCAGTGCAGTTTTCATTGTATTTTCTGGGTCCAGTTTTTATATTAAGGCCTTGTTTTTCATCAGGCCATATTTAATTCATGTTGGTTTATCTCCCCTTGATTAATTAGTGACGAGTGCAATTGTCAGGCCATGCGGTCACTGGTCAATTGTAGATAGAACCTTGAAGAAATAGGTTGCGGTGCAAGGGTTTGCACGCATTTCTGTTTCAAATTTACTTGTTGTAATGTGGCGTGGTGTTCACTGAATTTCTAAGGTAAGATTTAACTCATTAGTAATTGTTTTAAATGTTTAAATGTGCTAAAATATTCAGTTTTTAAAAGCATTTTAAAATTTGCAATGAATTTACTTTTGTGAGTTCCGAGAAATAATTACCTTACGGAAACCATTTTTTCTGTTTTAATCTTAAGTATTATGTAATCAAAGTAAAATTACGCTTTTGCTAATATGAAGGTCAAATATGTCGATGGGGTATGCATTTTCTGTTCGAATTATGAGATATGGAGTATACGTTGTATTAAAGTTTACAAGAAATCATTTTGAGTACCAAATTACAATTATTAGTGTATTTCAAGTATTATTCAGCGAATACTGTGTGTACAAATTGACTGTTTGCAAGGTGAACGTTTGTAAATTGACATTTTATTGAGTAATTATGTGTTCATACGACATGGCTATGTATTCTCTGTACATTGTGCCAACATTGTAGTAAAATGTGTGACAAATAACATGTTACATATGTATTTGGAATGTCCTAGGGCTAGTATTGTAGCATGGGTGTATATGTAGTATCGATGTAGCTGTACATTGGAGTAAATTGGGTGAAGCTGAACCCGTAGTATTGGTGTACTGAGCGTAGCTGTACATGTAATATTTACGTAACAGAGTGTAACTGTATCAACAGCGTAGTAGTATCTGTAGTGTTGATGTAGTAGTATTCAACGACAGGCAACATATAATTTGTAGATAGAACCTTGAAGAAATAGGTTGCGGTGCAAGGGTTTGCACGCATTTCTGTTTCAAATTTACTTGTTGTAATGTGGCGTGGTGTTCACTGAATTTCTAAGGTAAGATTTAACTCATTAGTAATTGTTTTAAATGTTTAAATGTGCTAAAATATTCAGTTTTTAAAAGCATTTTAAAATTTGCAATGAATTTACTTTTGTGAGTTCCGAGAAATAATTACCTTACGGAAACCATTTTTTCTGTTTTAATCTTAAGTATTATGTAATCAAAGTAAAATTACGCTTTTGCTAATATGAAGGTCAAATATGTCGATGGGGTATGCATTTTCTGTTCGAATTATGAGATATGGAGTATACGTTGTATTAAAGTTTACAAGAAATCATTTTGAGTACCAAATTACAATTATTAGTGTATTTCAAGTATTATTCAGCGAATACTGTGTGTACAAATTGACTGTTTGCAAGGTGAACGTTTGTAAATTGACATTTTATTGAGTAATTATGTGTTCATACGACATGGCTATGTATTCTCTGTACATTGTGCCAACATTGTAGTAAAATGTGTGACAAATAACATATTACATATGTATTTGGAATGTCCTAGGGCTAGTATTGTAGCATGGGTGTATATGTAGTATCGATGTAGCTGTACATTGGAGTAAATTGGGTGAAGCTGAACCCGTAGTATTGGTGTACTGAGCGTAGCTGTACATGTAATATTTACGTAACAGAGTGTAACTGTATCAACAGCGTAGTAGTATCTGTAGTGTTGATGTAGTAGTATTCAACGACAGGCAACATATAATTTGTAGATAGAACCTTGAAGAAATAGGTTGCGGTGCAAGGGTTTGCACGCATTTCTGTTTCAAATTTACTTGTTGTAATGTGGCGTGGTGTTCACTGAATTTCTAAGGTAAGATTTAACTCATTAGTAATTGTTTTAAATGTTTAAATGTGCTAAAATATTCAGTTTTTAAAAGCATTTTAAAATTTGCAATGAATTTACTTTTGTGAGTTCCGAGAAATAATTACCTTACGGAAACCATTTTTTCTGTTTTAATCTTAAGTATTATGTAATCAAAGTAAAATTACGCTTTTGCTAATATGAAGGTCAAATATGTCGATGGGGTATGCATTTTCTGTTCGAATTATGAGATATGGAGTATACGTTGTATTAAAGTTTACAAGAAATCATTTTGAGTACCAAATTACAATTATTAGTGTATTTCAAGTATTATTCAGCGAATACTGTGTGTACAAATTGACTGTTTGCAAGGTGAACGTTTGTAAATTGACATTTTATTGAGTAATTATGTGTTCATACGACATGGCTATGTATTCTCTGTACATTGTGCCAACATTGTAGTAAAATGTGTGACAAATAACATATTACATATGCATTTGGAATGTCCTAGGGCTAGTATTGTAGCATGGGTGTATATGTAGTATCGATGTAGCTGTACATTGGAGTAAATTGGGTGAAGCTGAACCCGTAGTATTGGTGTACTGAGCGTAGCTGTACATGTAATATTTACGTAACAGAGTGTAACTGTATCAACAGCGTAGTAGTATCTGTAGTGTTGATGTAGTAGTATTCAACGACAGGCAACATATAATTTCAACTGAGAACCCGTATTTCAACGACAATAGGGCAGCTGTGATAATGATGCACTGGGCCAGTTTGTTTCGTACCGGAACTATCGTTTTGGACATCGAATTTAGTATCTAAATCTTGTAAACAATTTAGACATTTAAAGTTAACTGATATTTTCAATATGTTGTCAATAGTGACTTATTTATTTATATGTATATTTTTTTTATAATATTAAATGTTAATTTTGTTGATTTTTGTCATGATTTCAAGTTGTGAAATAGAATTATCTTAGCTAGCACTTGCCGTCCGTGACAAAGTTCCTATACTTGTGTTTTGACAATTTCTTATTTGATATTTGTTGTATAATCGATGGAACTTTCCTGTTAATTGCGATTCATTTAGTTAATACTGATGGTTGAACGTGCAATACACCATGTGAATCGTGTGCGTGTTGTAAGGAAAGTGGGATAGGAATTATGTAACGTGGATGAGATTTCATTTTGCGAGACCAATATTGAAAGGTGTGAATTCAAATCAAAGCATTTTTCAAACTTTACTCGTCATATATTGTGGGAACGAATTTTCAACAGTGTCAAATGTTTAAACATATTCACATAAATAAAACTATAGTTTCTAATTTTGTTCTGATACAAAAGCAAATATTTAATGATGGACAATATTTTGATTTGTAAAGAATATATGAAATAAAATGTTTCCTAAATCAATGTATCATATATCTTGCATTTGACATTTGCAAAACAAAATTTGAACTTTAACTTGACGGTTCGTTAGAATATCTTAAATTATTCTCTGAAGAAATAAACAAAATGTGAACATTTGTCAAATGTCATGATTTTCATTTTGTACCCAATAGATCTAAAATGTGTCACACTTATATTATTAAGGTTGAATAAATTTGCAATTAATACAATAACAGAAATAACTCTTGTATGCCCAAATATTCATACAAAATGAAATTAAACATAGTAATTAAATTTCTGTACGAACAACAAAATAATTAACAAAAGACGAAAACAAATTAAAGGGTCGATTCAAGGCTGCTTAATCCAAAGGTCCACCTTGCTTTTTTTCGGAAAATCGTGCTGGAAATGGAGTGTAGTATAACATGTAGGGCTTCAATCCAGTCGCTTTGAAATACCCTTTTCGAATGATTTTTATTAGCTTATTTTAATCATCTAACATATTGAAATTTGATATTTAAACATTAGTTTGAACTAGTTTAAATTTGGCAAATAAATACAGTAAACCATCTTTTCAATGTTACAGTTTTGTTTTGTAAATGGGCACAAACTTTTATTACTTGTTGTTGAAATTAAAATCGACTAAGGAAATGTTAGAATTTGTCAATAATGTTTTTGTTCGAACATTTCAATTGATTTACCTTCAAACTACGCAGATCTTTTCTAGGTCCTATTCCAGAAAGAAGTAGAATTTGTGGTGAGCCTATTGTGCCAGCGGATAATATCACTTCTCTTCTAGCAAAGATTCGTATTAGCTGGCCGTTTTTGATTACATCCACACCAATAGCAATGTTTCGTCTGAAAATAACCTGATAAAATATAAATATAAAATAATGATTAAATAAAATTTAGCTGCATGATAGCCTATTACACAAACTCATGGAAATAATTCTTAAGATTTCATTGAGTATATTTATATGCTTTAGTTTTCGTCTACCAACATGATACGTGAGAGCCTAATGCTAAGTGCCAGTCTTACAAATTTAAATCAGCTGACTAAACAATGTATACCCAGGTCCTAATTGAAAACTCTTTCTTATCTTCAATCAGAAAGCTACATATGTTATCTGACGTTTATGTATAATGTACTTATTAACAAAAACAAACGAGAAAAAGAATACCAATACAATATCAAAATCTTAATTATGTGTTAATAGCTTTGGATTATCTGCTTTGAAATTCATATCATGAACAATTATAATAAAGATGCTTTCATCTAGTCTCTTTCCGCGGTTTTTTGTGTATTTCGTAGTATTTCGTTTTACATTATCTGTTATAAATCTTCTACAAATTTTACCTTAATCACATGACTGGTTATGCTGATTTGTAAATTTCGTCGATGAAGAACAGGGCGGAGATAGCAATTTGCTGTACTACATCGTTCTCCGTTTTTGATGTTTTCTTGATTAACACAAAAGCCTGCAATGCACATCTAAATTGAAGGATAAAACCAACAATCATTTACCGCTATATTTTGTATCCAGTTATTAATTCAATTATTAACGAGTAATAAGTGTAACAGTGAACTTTTACGAAGTCTCCTAAATGAAGTAACTGATATCTCGAATGCCTTTCATTGTATTCAATAAATTATTTGTTTTTCAGAGACTGAAATTGGGGAATTGTTCCTAAAAAGTTTATGCATACTAAATAGAGTGGTTACTTTAAAATCTTGATATGGGTATTTTGTTACCCGATTTTTACAGTCATACAATGTCCAATTTAATTCAACTTTTGCTTGTCGACATGCTACATTGACAGAGATATATCCCAATATGTCGGACCCGTTTACGAGAACGGATTTTATTATATGGTGTTATAAAATGCATTCGGTTTCATCTAATAAAAAGTATAAAAAAGACTTCGTACCTGCCGTGATAAGGCTTCCCAACTACCAGTCAATGTAGTTTGAATCATATCTGTTTTAAAAATATCAATTGCAACACAACACGATTTTTTTTTAAATTTGTGACCAAGGAAATGAAATAATATCTATTATTACATATTATGTCTGATACCTTGATGTATTCCTTGTATTAATATTATATTAAATCTACAATATGAAGTAAGGAGAGAAAAAAGAGGAAAATATATGATTTTGGGGCAGGGATTTCAATGTTTTAACAGTTGATTATGACATTATTAATTTGATGGGAGTGGTGATAACCCCCTGCGAAAGCAAGGTTTGTGTCATTTGGTGCGTCTTTCCATGGGAACAAGAAAATATATGGTTAAGGGTGAGGATTATAGCGGTTTATGAGATAATTGAACATTGTTGATTTGATGGGAGTGGTGATAACCCCGTGGGGAAGCGAGGTATGTATCATTTGGTGCGCCTTACCATGAGGAATAAGAAAATGTATGGTTTATGGGGATTTAAACGGTTTATGAGGTAATTGGACATTATTGATTTATGGTGGGTGAAGATCACCAAACTTAAAGAGTGAGGTACATGTCATCTAGTGCGTCTGGTTACGGATATTAATAACATATATGATTTAAAGCTATGGATATTAATTGCATATGAATTTTACGAAGTACATATCATTTAATAGGTGTTGCCACGGTATATAATAAAATACATGATATGGGATGGTTATTGGTCATTCTCGTAGTGTTTGTCGATGAAAAAAACACATAGGGTACTACGGTAAACATATAGCCACTTCGTTCGTCATGGAAAATCTCAGATCCATATCTCAGATGGTTATTGAGAACTCGAACGAACAGAATCGGAGAGGAAGGAAACACCATATTCGATATAAATCGCAAATCAAAATCTATGTCTCCCACTTCGTTTGGTAGACTTAAATATAGTTTCAAATGATTGGTGTGTCGTTGTTTACTTTATCGGTTCTCTGTTTTATTGCTTAGTGATAATATTGGTAAAAATTTGTCTCACCTACCTATTAATGTTCAAATAGTGACCCCATGATTATTATACACCTATCTAATTGTCGCAGAGGTTATGGTCTATTATTTGGGAAAGGTTATATGTACATGCAATTTGCTAAGACATCAGTTTTTTGGGCAATGAAAGTACAGGCAGGAATTACATAAAAAAAACTACGTTTTTCATACGATTCAACTTAACTGATCGCGTACTTCATTACCTATTTGGTTTTCTCCATTACAGTCGACAGTATTAAAACCAATTTCATGTGCAGCTCGCTGATGAAAATATTGAAGAATCGATTCACTTTGTTTTACATCAACTGGTCCGTCTGATCCACGAAACTCTGAAGTATACACACATTTATGATACAAAATATAAAAACAATACGCCAGATTGATTTTTTCTGAATGTTAAATGTAAATCATGGAGAACTGTCCTTATAAGTATATACATTTCTGCAAATGCAATATGCAGGTCGTGTTGATATTGAACCCAAAGATCACCTTCGTAGTCTCTTGAACTTATTATGTCTCAAAGATTTCCAAGAGCACCGGAAGTTCCTGCACCAACTACAGTTAACGAATCACACTTCTCTTGTACATAATTTTGCTGTATACTAGAATGGCAAAATATGTTAGATGCAATATTTACATGCACATTTCATAATGTTTTATAACTTTGGTCTCGTGGTAGCGTGCTCGACTCGAGTACGGAATATCATGGGTTCGATCCACTGCAGGATCAATCCAAAGACATTTAACTTGGTATTTGATGCTTCTCTATCACGTCCGTGGCATCTATGAGTAATAACAAAGGGGTGATCGCCTCGGAGTCAATATAATGTGTCAGAGTGGAGTGATATGTCTTCCTGTGAATTGTTACATCGTTAGCTAGCACGTTAAAAATCCAGCTCGGCATATCGGTCTAATTAAAAGTAGGGCTCATATTCAAATCACAATATTTTCTCGTTCTAATATGGATAAAATAATTTCCGTTGCAAGTTAATCAATATTTCATCCATCATCATCAATAACTTTGACATAAAAAAGTATTAATGTTGTTTCTATTATTCAGGCCACTTGAAAAAACTTACTGCGATCTTTCAGTCGAGATGTTTGAACATTTTCAATCTTTTTAAAGTAGGGAAGTACGTCATTGTAGCTCCACCCACTACATCCCTCTCTAGCCCATTCGTCAAAATCAAAACGACTTCCTCGCATAAAATTCATCGCATTTATAGTGCTCGTTCCACCTAACACCTTTCCACGAGGAATGGATGAAACCTGAGACGACAATTTCTTCATTTACAACATTGTTAAAATTTGCGAAATTTACGGATGATCTTCCTTGTAAGAATGTCTGTCCAGAGATGGTTTTGGCTGCATACTTTTGGTCTGATCTTATTATTTTAATTTTAATTGATCTGAGCATTTCGGATTATTTTTTTTTTAGTTTTCTACATTTTAGGCCTTGAGATTTAAATCCGTGAAATGTGCATTAAAATTGATAATTGAAGACAGAATGTTCCCAAATTGGGAAGGAGAAATAACTTTTGTTTAATTATGTACTTGTTTCTATGTCCAGTTTGTTTTAATTGTAATTATTTACTTTATTTTTTAAAGGATTGAGTTTACACATAATGATTTCCCCAACAGGACAAAACTACTGGTATACAAACTTGTTTTAAGTGTGTGTTATTGCCTACAGCATCCCATACAAGTTTTTATAAATTCACCAAATACAACTTCTCCCTGTTAGAATTCTTATTTTAAAGATGTGGTTACTTGAATGATATAACTCTTTATTATTTGCAACATTTGCATTTTTAAGTAAATCATCAAACATTATTAAAACTCATAATAATATGTTCACCATTTTACAGAAATGATACGTCATGTAAACAATAATAAAGTGTTTTATACCCTGTTTTTTATTGCAAAATGTGAGTGTTTCTGGGGTATAGTCTTGAATTGCCAGTCAATTGTGGTTCCTGCGAGAGATCTCCATGCCCCGGGTATCAAAGTTCTCTCATCATCAAGATCAGATACACCAGCTTCCAACAGTAACACTGATGCCTGATCCTCTGATAGACGAGTGGCTACAATAGCACCAGCAGATCCTGCACCAACTGCACTTAAACAATCAAAAGTTATATGTAATTGATGCTGCCATCTAATAAAATAATCCATTATGAAAAGACTATCAAAAGATGCTGGTTATTATATACATACAAGTTACATCGCACCTTCAATACATTTAAATGACATAAGAACTTATTAATGTGTTTATGGGATCCTCGGTGTTATGGCGTTTAATTAAAAACCTCTTTGATACTTTTGTCTTTATAAAACATATTGAAGTATATGTAGGACTTATGTAGTCCAACAAACACCACTAACAAATAAAAAAAAATCTATAGTACAAAGATACAACTTTAATATACAATAAAAACAGAAACTCGATCATTAACAACAGGTAATCCTCATAAAGTAAATGGATGGTACTCTTAAATTAAAAATTTGATTGAAGGACCCATCGGTGATAAATTTAACAAAGTATACACAACAGCACATTGTAAAAAGGTATTAAGTCATATTATACCAACGATAAGACATGTATCAATCATTTAAACGAATGTATATTTCTCGTCAAACATTACAGTTCTATCATGTTTATCTTCAAATTTGTTTTGTCCCCTTTGGTGTAATTTTTTCCTGAGTTCAGTATGTTTGGTGGCGTTTATTAAATGGCATGTCCTGGCTGACTTTTTCTGTTATCCATGTTGCTCTTTGTTGAAAAACGATTTACAATCATGCATGGCTGACGGTACATTGGTAAAAAACAAGTACTTGTTTTACATGTACTAATTTCCTCTATTCCATTTGAATTTCTCAAATTTGTATTATATTTTTTAATGTTTAAATATTAAAAATTATAATATTTGAAACAATACAAAACAAAGAAAGAACATTTGTGGTATAAGCAAAAAAGGCAGTAAAAAGTAAATATGGGTGACCAAACACTAAAACACGCTAAAATTTAAAAAGAAATGTTGATGACAGAAAGAGTGACCCGGGGTTAATATTAAGTTTCTCTATTCTAGACAAGAGTAAAAGGTACCTTAAATCAGCCATCCATATATAATATAAAGGTCATAGCAAGGGTA
Organism: Mytilisepta virgata; assembly: GCA_028015205.1. NCBI lineage: Eukaryota > Metazoa > Mollusca > Bivalvia > Mytilida > Mytilidae > Mytilisepta > Mytilisepta virgata. The sequence continues at coordinate 5,001,537 of CM051512.1, read as the reverse complement.
CTATACTCCAAGGTGCATTTAATAGGGGAAAGTCTACAAAAAACCGACAAAACAGACAAGACGCTCAACCATATCAACCAGCGGGACAACTGGAAAACAACTGTCATAATTCTGAATTGGTACAAGCATTTTCCGGAGAATTAAAGCAAGTTTGAGGGCAAGCTAAACCTCCCACTTTTATGACAGTCATTCATAGTTTCTTATTGACAAAAAAAGAGGGGAGCAATAAATAAATAAATAAACTGATAAGTCGGGAAAATCCAGTGGTCATAAAGTTACCAGAATCTATAACACAAGGCCATCCTGTATGATTTGTGAAACCGAAATATTTGCCTATAAGGTCTTTATCTACCGACAAATTTCTAAAGAAAAAGGACGATATGTTTTTTGTGAAATCCTTGCTGACATTGGTGATGTTTAACAAATCCAGAGTAGCTGCTGCCGTATAATTTGAGATCTGTATACCCCGTAAACGGGTGAAATAGGTAAGGTGTGGAAAATATTTAATTTAAAAATGGAAGTCGTCACGTTTGTCATAGATTCTGTTACTGAGATGACCACTGGAGTCAAATTCGAGGTATATGTCTCAACACGACGCAGAGGAAACTGTGTCAGTTGTTTCTTTAATTTCTAACTCTGAAGGATATATTAATGAAATTCAATGAGAAAAGCCTGGATAATTAATTGCGAGAACATCATTAATATATCTATATGTGATATTAAATGACCGAGCCTCTTTTACCTTCTTGTCCTTAATTTCAAAGTTTGAAGAAACTCCGACTCTTATGAATGTACAAATAGATCGGAAAGTAGAGGTGTACAGTTTTTTACCATAGGAATACCGACAATTTGTTGAGATATCCTACCTCCAAACACAACTATATTTTAGGCTAAAACTTAATAATACCGTAAAGAACTGCATTTATCTTTTAGCTGAACGTTTTGCATATACAAAGTTCTACGCAGTCAGCTTGGAATGATCTGCCTTAATTATGACGAAATAGCTGGACATGCATTATTTTTACTCAATAAAACAAAACTATAGAGTATGATATACCATTATTGTCATTAAGTGATAAAAAAAACAAGATACAAACTTCTTTCACGTAAGATGCATATTTTCTGAATTTACAATCATCAATTAAAATGTAAGTAAAACTTCAGAGAGGAAAATATAAACACAAAACACTGTTAGGAACACAACTAACTGAATCTTAACAGCTAAAGTCCAGTTCAGATCAACTCTAATCGAGAGAAGGGGAACCATTATTTCATTACAAACGGTTGTTTTTATATTATCACTGTCCGTATGCATTTACTTACCGACTATATAATCATAGAAACGATGTATTGGTCTTTCAAATATCCCCGGTGGATCTTGTGGTCCAGGAGGTAGTACTTTGATTAGGAAGTTTGTTAAAGCAGCTACTTTCAACAGTGTATGGCCAAGAAACATCACGAACAAATTCTAAAAGAAAATCTGATATTAACTTGAGTTATAGTATGTTAAAAATATTGGTTTGACATACCATATTAAGAGGATTTAGTTTTAATCACTGTTTATATTTCAACGATATGAGTCATTGTAGAAAATGTATTCTAAATCAATTGATTTAGAACACATCTTATACTGTAGACACCTTATAACTTAACAAAAATACAAATTAGTTTGCAGGGTACATATTCGAAACATTTAACATATTTAACCTCTCAATTATCTGTCAGTGTCTTTCACTAGACAAGGCCTTTCTTTTCGTTGACTGAATTTTGTCCTGTTTAAGATGTATCTCAACTGTACTGACTACAATGTTTACTTCGCATTTTTGGTTACAACTTTGCTATTATACATTCGATAAAATAACATGCAACTGGTTAAAATGTTGATGTTATGCATTAGATAGAATAGCATGCAACTGTTTATATGTAAGTGTTCATGGCTCTTTTATTATCCCCGCACTTCGAAGAAGTCCGGGGATTTTGTTTTCGCCCCTGTTCGTCTGTCTGTCTGTCTGTCCATCAGTCACACTTTGTTGTGACATAAACTCTTCGTTCATTTTTAACTTCTTGAATTTAATTTCTATACAGTATTGTATTCTAACCTCTCAACTATTCTAGAACGATTCTAGGGTAGAACCAACCCTGTCATAAATGTATCTAAGGTAGAACCGTCATAAATGGTTTTAAGGTAGAACTGTCATCAACAGGATATAACCGTCTATTTTCACGTTCGATGACTCTGTATTGATTATCTTTGCCATTTGAAAAACTTTTAAAAACATTTTTTTAAAGTGTAGTAAAATTTCACATCGATTAAAATTTCAATATATAAAATTATGACAATAATTAATTATAGTATGACTAATTTATACAAAACAGCAAACGTACATACATGTGATAAAGGGCTCTGGTGGAAGTTTTTTTTCTTCATTTTTTTTAACACACAAGAAAAACTAATTATTGTTTTTGTTAATATTTGTGTTATTTTTATCTGAAGTAAATTCACAGGTAAAGAAATTTGTTCTCCGTAACATGTTGTGTATTTCAGGTAATTATAACTTATTAAAATTTTGACATGTATATTGTACCTTATCTGTCCGGATGTTTATTGTTCCAACCTATAAGGTGCACAGATACATGCGTATGTATAAAGGTAAACTGTTTGCTGACAAAATCAGCGGGGTTTCAAATTTTTATGACGCTACATTTTAAAATAATTAATGCAGCATTTGAATAAAGAGGTGTGTATAAGGTGGTCCCAAATTTCAATGCAGAGATTTCAGATCTGTCAGATAAGTAACATTTTAATTTATTTTTTTTATTTCTTTTTTACCATTTTTATACGGTAAACATTTGATACGTTATATAATTAATTCTTCTTGCTCGTATGAACGATATTTGTTTCGTTATCACACGGTAGAAGATGCCGGGGATGAGTACATATATGGACATCTTACACAATAATTTCAATTGAGAAGGGGTGGGACTAAATCTTGATTTAACGTGTTTTTTTGTCGAAAGATATATATGTAGAGGAATATGTAGGTTAGGACATATCTGTTCTAAAGGTGTCAGGATGACAGTTCTAGAACTGTTGTAGAACAGTTCTTCTTACAGTTTAGGACAGTTCTAAAGAGAGGTTAGAACTGAGCTCAACTGTAGATGCGCAATAAGGTTTTAGAATTTTATTTTAAAAAATTAGGGCCAGCAGGGGTCGAATTTAGAAAATTAGGAATTTAAGCTTGTGACCTAAACTCGTCTTTATTTTTCATTTTATGCATTTAATTTCCGTACAGAATTTCACGTTCCGTATCTAAATCGACAATAAGGTTTTAAAATTTTGATTCAATTAAATACATAAAATGAAAAATGAAAGAGAAAATTGTGAATTTAAGCTTGTGACCTTAACTCCTCTTTAATTTTTCATTTTATGTATTTAATTTGCAATTGTCACATACTGTATTTAGATGCGCAATAAGGTTTTAGAATTTTGATTTTCAAACATTTGGGCCCACAGGTGTCGAATTTCTTAAATTGGCAATTTAAGCTTGTGACCTAAACTCCATTTCATTTCTTATTTTATGTATTAAATTTCTTTACGGTTTTGTCACACACTGTATATACATGTACAAGAAGGTTTTAGAATTTTGATTTTAAACAATTGGGGCCTTTAGTGGTCGAATCTCAAAAATTGGGAATTATAAGTGGGTGACTGAAAGTTTTCTTTCATTTTATACATTTTTATTTCTTTACAGTATTGTCAAAAACTGTATGGAAATGTGCAATAACGTTTTAGAATTTTAATTTTCCAAAATTTGGCCCATTATTCAAAGCTATAAGTGTAAAAAAAAAGGTGCACAGGGATAAAAAATGCGGGGAGTGCGGATATAGCTGTCGTTTCCTGTATGGTTTTATGTCAAACTATGTTCTGCCTCAGTCTTGTTATGTCTTTGTCTTTATTTTTGTTTTGGCTTTGTTTTTGTGAGCTGGGGGGGGGGGGGGGGGGGGAGAGGGGTGTTTTCGTCTTAAAATCTGTAGGTAATTTCTGTCTTGATTTGTAAATTTTCCAAACTTTCAATCAAAACAACATGAAATGCATGTCAGTCAATCACGACCAGGTAAGGCCGGTTTATGAAAGTCAAGAATAAAATATGCACTGTTTAACATTAACTGTACAGGGTGATCTAATCTTGTCTTGACCTACCTTGAATAACTGTCTTGATTTGATCTTATGTTTAGTTGGTTTGTAAATATAGATAATCAAGATTAAACAGGACCATGAAGGTTATTAACTGACCAGTAACACAAAGACTCGTACAGTTTAACATCAATATTAAACGTGACCATAATGACAATTACTAGTTACTAATAAATAATACATACATGTAGACTCGTGCAGTTGAACATTTACTTAAAAATCTTTTTATTATAAAATTATTTGTATGAAATAACGGAAGGCGATGCTCTCATATATAGGCAATTTCCACGATGTTCAGTTTGTGCCTGCTAAAGTAGAGTTTGTAATGTTGGTCTACAATACTCAGATTTATTAGTTTCTTTATACCACAACAGCCTTATTCTGTGCTGAAAGATCTCAATTTGTCTTTAACTGATCTTGATTGACTGCAAGACAACATACCTCAATTTATCCTGATTTTGCTTGAAAGTTTGGTGAAGTAGAAAATCAAAATAAAATTAGAATGAACAAAACAGGAATGGCCGTGTCATACTAGTGATGGTTAGGAAACAAATTAAAATGAGTTGATGAACATTCTATGGGACGAAGGCCACACTTAAAAATATGTTTGTTTCCCCTCCCCAAATCCTAATTTTTGGAGCTTACAGGCAGGCATTGTATCACATTTTTTTTTTTTATCAGGATTTAACTTCTACTTGATTTACAACTGACACACATTGGAACGGCTTATATATGTCATCAATTCATTCTAAAAACTAGAGACTGCAAGAATATAATTGTTGCAATTATAGTTTGTGCTTTGTTATTATTGTTTTCAATTATATAATTTTATATAGTGCTGAAAGCAAATTTAAATAGAATTAGACTTTGCTTTGGTTGGGTATGAGTTGGAAAATGTACGAGTTAGTTTAAACAATATGTATTCAAAGAACAATACACACATATAACAAAATACAAAAGGGGTTCAGAAACAAGGAATTTCTTATATTAAGGTACGAGTTGACATAGATTCTTTACATTTGAGTGTCTAATGTTTTTGTTAGTGTGGATTGAGCTGAGAGACTTTTTTAATTTCCTATTGTGTGTTAAAATCCGATATTCTGACACTAGAAAATACAAAATAACCTAAATAACAAACTATATTCTTTCATGAAAAGCATGAAAGGATGTTATTGAAGATGTTACCATGGTTACTGACGAAAGTATTCATTTGAGGCATTCATTTGGAGCAGTCTGACGAAGTTGTCTCCCTTTGTGACAAAAAAGACGATGTTAACCATTTTTTACATTTAATTTGACTAGATTTTTAGAACAATACTTTTGTTTCATCATAACATCAAATGTATTTCTACAGGCTTTCTGGTTGTTGTTGTTGGTGTCTGCTTCCAAACGATTGTCTTTAACCTCTTGTACGATTGTAAATATACAAATTTCAAAGTTCTGTCGAATTCATGAACATTTATTGTCACAAACGGAGACAACAACTTCGTCAAACTGCTTTAAATGAATGCTTCTGTCGGTAACATACGATATTTTGTATTTTTGTAGGAAATACAATGATTATTTTCACATCTTTGTGTATTTTGATGTCTCAACTCAAAATAATCGAGGATTCAACCAGCTAAACTACTAATATGTTAAATCTAATTTGAAACGGATAATTTTTTTGTGTTGTTTTTTTTTTGTTTCCTCATTTCGTTTGCCCATCAGCATTGCTTCTGAGACAAGTCAGTGTGCATAAACAGTGCATCAAAAAACGTTTCGATTGGATATAAAAAAAATAGATAATAAACAGAGACGATATGATATGTATTGTCGAGATAGTGGGGTTCATTTTTTTCTGCAGAATATTATTCATTTTCCGAAAATGATGGTCGACGGAAACTGATATCTATGTAAAATGACAAAAATAAACTTTAGAAATTTTAAAAATATGCCAAGAAATGAATTGATCACACACATCTGCAATCAGTACTATGCAATAATGGAATATTTAAATATTCATATTCATTACAACAATAAATATAAAAAGTAATTAAAACAAAACAATAACAAAAAGGATTTTTAGATTGTATACTGATCATGGGAAACTAAAATCGCCAATACAATATGATTGTTTATGAGGCCATGTCAAAAATAATTTAGTTGTTTTAGAAATGCTAACATTGGATATTTTACATAATTTTACATTTCGCCAGCATTTTCTGTACCATTAATTAAAATGTTGAAGGAACGTTTCTTTTACATATGTAGACACACATTTCAGTACAAAAATATGCTTATTTACAATACCGAATCATATTAAAAGAAACCTACCTGTTTCAAGGGAAAATCTCTATAGACATGTTAAATCGTTTTATCAAATTAGTATGTAATCTGACAGTATAACATATAGAACAATGTGAAATTTCTTCAGGTAGACAATAAATTGCACGTAAACAAGTTGCGAAACAGGTGAGGAAAAAGTATGTCATTATCAGACCGTCGTTCTTGTATGCATCAATGTATGTTAAACGCCATTCAAAGTTAATCATAGAAGAAACAATGTTAAACAAATTGTTTATTTCTTTCTTGTATCCTCATTTTAAGCTAAAATTGTAAGTTGATAAAATTATAAATGATAACATTTTATAAATAGGTTTAATTGAATAATATATAGTTAAAGTAATTATGTTGATATCTGAACATAAACAATCAAGTCATTTCCTCTGCCTATCCCCATTTTCTCTGCAACACCCCACTTATTCATTTATTTTTTAATTTTTAATTTTTCATTATTTCATGAAAGAAATAAACGCAATATCATATTATTATAAAGCATAACTGAAACTATAAAAATTTTCTAAATGACGATTTTGTAGAGAAAAAGGGGATAAAAAGGGGAGAGATGAAAAAAGGTGGGATGCAACAAACTAAATCCATTTCCCGTATATTGTATCAGGGGACGAAATTTAGACCTTTGAGTTATGCTATAAAAGATCGGGAAAAAATTGACAAAAGGTGCCTGTGCGATATACTATAAATCGTGCATTAGTCAAGGGATGAGATGAGGGAGAGAAAAGGCTGAATGAGAGGAGATATCTTGCCAATGTTATTATTAAGATATAAGGCATTCTTTTACTGTGTTCTTGGAAACAATTGATATTTTACAGATTTATTTTAGGAATTTTGCATTGGGATACAAATGAGATTTGTGAAGACAATTGAACATGTTTCTCGCTGAATGATCGGTAGGTTCTACAGTTTATATTTAGATATTGAAAAATGATAGTTATGCAAAGAATAGTATGCAGGATATTGGAAAAAATCTATGCTATAAGGCAATAAAATTGAAAAAAATACAAATTTACGATGTTTTCCGGAAAAAATCATATTTCTGAAATTGATGTTGTCCTATTTTTGTACACATTTTTTTTTACAGCTGCAATCAAACCTGAAATAAAAAAAATGTGGGTTGCAATGCATTTTTCTGTGCTATGGCATGAAATCTTATAATCTCGATTTTCCCGAAAAATTATGATGTTGTTTTATGTGGGGTCAAATTCGCGGAATTAAAATTTTCCATCTATATTGTGACGTGAACAATTATAACGTCCACATTTTACTTGACAGCTTTAACTTTATCGTATCCCCTTAAACATAAAATAAACGTTTGTGGAAACTTCTGAGGCCAATTAGACATGTTCCTTAGGTGTCATCTTTCAGAATTAGTCCATGAATCTTTACTTTAGACTAATTGCAAAAAAGCGGGTTTTACTTATAAAAAAATCACCAATAATCAAATAATATTCTCCTCTATGATTACTGGGACAACAGAGACCGAACGGTGGTGAAAATGTCCTCAGATCGATAACCCATTTTTAAAAATTTTCCGTGGGTACTCACATTAGACTAATACAGCCGACATTATTTCAAAAACAGAAATATAGGCAAAATATTAAGAATCGCCTCCCCTTCAACAACTTTGCAATTGCGAACATATTTCGGTGTAATGATCCTTATGTAGATAGTAACCTTTCAGACGTGCATTTGGAACTTGAGCCATTAAACAGGTAAAATTAAAGAATAAGGAAACTACTGGGGCAGTTGGGACCAAAATTGTAGAATGTTTCGTTAGGTGGTGATACTTCATTATTATGTCATGGGGTCTAACTATAGACAAATATGGTCACTGTTAGTTAAAATAATTAATTAATAGCAATGTAGCGTTTGTTTTGGTATATATGTAAATGGGAAATTGCCAATAAATATATTCGTAATTAATTTATTGATAGATTCTTTTTAAATAAAGACAACGCACAAAATTTTATTTTTATTTCAATTAAAAATAATAAACCGAATGAAAGAAAACTTAATATCTTTTACGACAGTTGCCTCTTTTAATCATATCAGCGGCCTTTTCACCAATCATCATCGTTGGGGCGTTAGTGTTACCAGAAGGCGTATTCCGCATTACAGAGGCATCTACTACACGTAGATTTTTTATCCCTATCACACTGAAATAAACAAGATGTGGAGGAATAAAATAAAGCATGAAATGTAAACTGTGGGCTAAAACATATTTTTGTATGATGAAGACTCTGGCGATATTTGTTGTTATATAAGTAGGGATATAACATTTTTTATGTTTTATCAAATGATTTCAGCCAAATAATGAAAACTTAGATGTCTTCTCTGAGAAGTATCCTTAGATGTTATCATGTTAATATACTGCATGTTATACATGTACTTTGATATTTTAACTAAGAATAACTATATATCACCGGCAATGGATATCAATGCTGAGATTTGAATTACATTCATATTTATATTAAATGTTAATTGTTTTTATTTTCTGTAGTAGGTGGTATAACGGACACGACCCTTTTTAACAGAATTTACGCTTAAGAAAGGGAATACCTCGCACGGGGCCTCAAACTGTATGAAGTAGTTGAAACATTGATTGCTTATTCTACTTCTACAAGACCATTTATTCCCGTTATAACATTTACCTCGAAATAATTTACATGTACTACAGAACATAATAAAAAGTAAGATTTCATATGATAAGGAATTTACTTCCAATATCTGATTAGATATCAATACCGGTATGTATACTTATTTTCTCAAAATAAGTTAAATCTTGAAAATATAATCCGAAGTCAAATGCATGGAAAGATTGCTCCGAGGTGTGTGCGTTTATTAGTTAATTTAATTAAACCAATATACACAAAGTTATATCACATCAACTTTTGCATATATTTTACTTCAATGTGCAAGTATTACATATGTAAACGGTAATTCTGAAACTTATCAATGTAAAGGGCCAGATTATACGTACAATGATCAATTGGCTCAGCATTACAGACTTTTGACAATGAAACCTTTATTGTTTGTATTTGCCAAAAGAGGAAATATTACAAAAGCAACAAGTGACCTTGAAGTATAATTAGCACGTATTTTAGAACTATTTTACACAATTTAATATTCCATGTGTTTCGATGCTATCGTGAAGTCTATAATGATATAGCACCTGTCAAGTTGAGACGTTTCCGAAGGTTATTAAAATTGTTTCTATGGACTTACAAGACCCATACTGCTAAAATAAAAAAAATAAATAAATCGTAGCCTTCAAATTACCACATTCGACTTTGTCGACAACTATGAACTACCTAAGGGTTTCTTGTCCATTTGTTGGTTTAAAATTTTATTAGACAGAAGTTGGAGTATATGGATGTCTATCAACGAAAGGTCCTAGGTGTCTGATACATGTTTCTAAGTCAGTAATTTCATACCGTAGTCTTGAATCTACTACAGCAGTAGGGTCCATTCTAGATCCCATCCTGCAGGTGCTCGTTTGATGATCCCCAGACACTGCATAATTTCTAATGATACATTTCCAGTAATTATCTGTGTCATATAATATTTCTTGGCAGTGGTTTTTTGCATCAAGTCTGATAAGCTTTGCGTTGATGCTTTTCCAAGATTCTGTGCTCTCAAACATTTGGACCAATCGGATCACTGACGATACATTAAAATGAAAAACCAAATGCAAATTATTATCATTGATTTTTTTTTAATAGTTAGCCGATATCTTTGCTGGTGGACTACAAATCTCCGAAGGAAACAATAGCTCAGTTACTAGAGCACCTGTGTTCACTCCTGGTTTTTATAGGCTAGACTAAACGTTAGAATTATAAGACAAACTTTTGTTGGTTAAGTAGCCTGATCAAGGTCGTCTAAAAAAAACATAAAACATGTAAATTTGTTTATAAAGGTTATGTTTGTGTACCCCACAAATGATTATAAATAGGGAATTTCCAATAGAAAAATTAATGCACTAGACAATGTGAAAAAAATAATAATTTGAATATATAAACTCTATCCTAAAATTTGCAAAGCTCTCATTTTAATACTTTTAATTTGTTCATATTTCATGGATCATGGGGTTTGTAATACGTTATATTATAAAATCTCATGAGAAGTGTTATCTCCTTATTCTGAAGACTTGGTGGAAGAAAACCAGTAAGTTCAATTGTTTCAGTTACGACTTAGCTCAATGAATTTTTTTCTCCAAGTGACAAGACAATTCATATTTATTAAAGTATTCAAATCCTTAAAAAATCCATTTTACGAACTGAGGTGTGCGGACAGTTAATGGTTCTGGCTTTATCCTTTAGGTTCATTTCGGGATTTTGATATACCCTTCAAAGCTCTGCGTGATTGTTTCGACATTGAAGGATGATCGCTGGTCTTATAGGAAATAAATAGGATTTCAAATAGGTGTTTTAGTTTGAGAGAACATATGAATAGTAAACAAATAAGCAAGAAAAAAATATAGGTTCATGTGCTCATTTTAGAGCTATAAAGCCTTGACAATTTGGAGGAAATAGGTTTTCTCTGGATGTTTCATTGTCTTTGATATTGGCAACTTCAGTCTCTCAAAAATGTATGAAAAAATAAAAAGGATTTCATAAAATTTTGTCAAATACCATTTTAAGGTATATATTATTGAATTATAAAAGAAAAAGTGGGGGTTCATGGGCAAAAAATTTAATGTTTAAGAAATGGATAAAACCCGAGGATTCTGATAATCTGACAAAAAGACCAAAACATGACCAGCGAGCATTCTTAAAATTCCTGGCCTAATGATAAGTGAAGATGTTATGCATCAACACTGAATATTTCTTACTGCACTGTATATAATGACTTTATATTTGTTGGAAAGGTTGACTAATTGCTCTAGCACTGCTGATGATTTGTCAGTCAATTAAACGAAATGGCCATACAGTGCATCGTATTTATTTTGGTATTTTGTGATACGCTTTATTACAGAGGGTTTTAGTGTTTAACAAAAGTAAGGCAATTGGAGACGTTGTTTGGTATACCAATACCATTTAAATTGAGGCTAAGGGTGGTATACTTATTGATCTCAATATTTTTTGTAAGATTATTTCTCCTTCTAGAAACCTTAATACTACTTTACTAGCTTTTACAAGGGTACTGCCGAAGTGCGGACCTAAGTATTTGGTATATGCGTATTGTAAAATGTACTGAAAAACTTCGAAAAAAATACGAACAAGTAAAATTATAGCTCCTAAATACTATAAGCACTACATCTATATACAGTTTGTACAATAAAGAATATTTTTCTTCTGTCGCTTTTTAATTCAAACTATAAAGTATACACTGTATTCAACAGATCAGATCTTCCATTATACTCACTTCTGAGAATTATATTGAGATCTTCTGCATTAGCTAGATAGTTTGGATTTATTTCAGGATGAACGAAAGGATTCCGACTGGCAAGTCTTATATACCCGGTACTGTGTTCATGTAATAAAAATACCAAAGCTATAAACCCGTTTAGTGTTGTTCTTTCTCGAAGTTGATCTTGTACCTGGAAGACATTAAATATATAAGTAAAGAAACATTAATGCAATTCATTCATTTGCTGAAAAAAAGCAAGTGATAATTGGTAGTTTAATAATGATAAAATATCTGATTACAAAATTTGTAAAAAACAGAAACAATTAATATTTCTACCTTTTCTGCATGTGTTGTACTGATGGTCTGATGTATCCGACACGAAATGGTCAAATTGCTTTTGTGCACAGGAATCCTGAAAGCCATACGATTTCAACCCGGTACAGAGTCTAAAAGTTTACATGTCATTTTAAGTATTCTAATTTTTTTTTGTCATTTATATTTTTCATCATAATCATGATAATATCCGATTTGTTCATTTGAACCTTAGATTATATTACTATATGATTGTAGCCGTATGTGTTGTACCAACAGTAAACGTTTGTTGTGGCGAAATGAAAAAAAAAATCTCTTCCTAAAAGTCAAAATGGATAGCAATCAATGAAACATTATTTATCATTAAATCTTAACAGATGTCATACTTGAGGCAACAGGTTTAAAACTGACATCATAGACATTTCTTAAAATCACATGTGAGCTCACTTGCATGCTAATAAACCACCGATGGTTCGAACTGTCAGTTTTCCCTTTATTCTCATATTAAAAATCCATTGTTTCTTTAACATTGATTTTTAGATACTTAAATGTACAATCGTGTTACCTGATACTTAAAGTTGTGACAGATAAATGTTTACAGTTCAAGACAATATTTTTACTGTTAATTGGTGATTAACATGCTTAATTGAAAATATTTCGTGGTAATGATCAGCTTTACCAACTCGAATAGGAAGTGCACTTGAAATTGTCCATACTAAAGAAACTCGTACAAACTAACGATAATTTAGAACATATTTCGGCGGTCCCTTGAAGTTCAAGCAATCGGAGTTCTACTGTTTATATGACGGTAACGGAATATCGAAGTCATATATTAAAATTGAACACAATAAAACAACCAAAAACAAACAAACAAAACAAATCAGGGATAAGAATAAGGTATAACGAACAGAACAAACTATTACTGAATATATAATACTAACAAATAAAAACAGAATAAAACAAAGTCTAAAAAACATGGACAATATACCACGAGGATTCATACCATTTTCCGTTAATTAATATCTATCAGAGAGGTTTAAAAAGATAAGGTTATTTTATATAGATAGCAAGACATGTGTCAGACGACATTAAGGTCTCGACTTGGAAACAGTGGACCTAATAACTGAATAACATACATGACATATAGAAGAATTTAACTTTATATTCCTTTTTGCGGAAGCTATTTCACATGTATAAAAATTATTTTTTCTAACACGATTATATTTTCTATATGCAAAGAATCGTAAGACCCAAGTCAAAACTTTTAAATGACATACGTGTATGTTTTATAAAGTTTGTATAATTTCCGGTGTGACGAACAATTTTTACTGGTGACCAATAAACTTTGCCACATTCTTTTCAAAATCATTAAGAGTTTGAAACTGGTAGGGGAGAAACGAATACATAGGTTTATATATTCCGTCCAATTTTATGTCATTATCTACACAATTATTCAGGAATTTGTGTACTAATTTACATTTATATAAAATAGTATTAACAATACCTAGTAGGTAACAAAATCTTCCTGAAAAGATTGCAGTAGTTGATATATCAAACATATAATTTGTAATTACCCAGTAGAAATTCTATCCTTATATACGCATACCTCTTTAACAAATGAACCAATTAGACCATCCTCTAAGGGTTGTGGTTTAAATAGGATCTGACTATCTGGATAATGGTTTTTTCCTTTCAATCTGTCAAGAATGGTGAAAACATGGCCGTCTCCATTTTCTGAATATGGACCTTAAAAATAGTCATTTTGTTATGTGCACCGATAGTATTCACAATGCTATTGAGAAATGTTTATATTGAATATCAAATAATGGCTTCCGCTAGTAGACATAATTATGTGACGGCATCAACCTCTCAGATTCTAGTATCTCCATTTACGAATTTGCCATAACAAAAAAACTTTAGATATGGCTGTCTGTTAAAAACCATCTAGTCTTGTTCATTACGGATAAATTATGTATTTGATGTTCTTGTGATATTGATTTGTTTTTCAAAAGAGACACTGAAAATCACTCAGACAAAATTAGGAGTTGAAGATCAAATGGGATTGCCTAGCGTTTTAAGACATTGTTTCTTTATCAGGAATATAGCAGCAGAAGAAACTTCCTGTGTTTGCCATATTACACCAATGTATTTTTTAAAATCTTATCTGTCGAAGTTTTGCAAAATATCCAAATCGAGTGTTCTAGACAGTTTGTCCTTACTACTTTTGTACATCAGCCAATCAATACTGAGGTGTAGATTCCAACGAAATCCGTGTGACAATTATTCGACTACAATTTTAATTGACATGAATAGTCAATTTTCATTCTCATCTTATTGTTGGGGCATGTTTTCACAAATAAAAACTAGGCAAATCACCTATATACAGAACATGATCATACTGAATATAAGTAAAATACATTTGAAAGTTATTGACTAGCAATAGAATATAAGCCTAAATATGATAAAACCTGTCAATACAATACAAAATGCCAAAGTAAGCCGATACGACATATACCCGTCCAATATGCCGTATTGACAAGTCAATATGACATATTGGACTGTTAGTCAATAAACATCAAATTTGCACAAGTCAATATGATATATTTGACTGGATAGGCATTAAAAGATCATATGGACTAGTCAATATGACATATTGGACTGGTTAGTCAATAAAGGTATAATTGCGCAAGGTTTACATATTGGCTTAGTTATTGGTCCTTGGCTAGCCATATTGGACTTCGGCTTCGCTGGAACACCTTATGCAATAATACTACTACAATAAATACATGATAAAATAACACTTTAATATTCAAACCATGTAGGGCCCTAGTTTTAACAATCATAATTCTAACACCCCCGGCCAAAAAAAAAATAATATGTATAAATTGAAAAGAATAAAATGTGTTTTGATGTCTTTAAAGCTTCTTAACCATGGTTTTAGCAAGCATTTATTTGTTGACGGAAGCGACGTAAGTCAATAGCTTGAACCCGGAAGTGCCATGCTTGAACAGAATATTGATTGGATTATCTCCCTTTTCCCGCACTTCTCGGTCGTCAATGGATCTTTAATCGGTCTGTATAGGTTAGGGTCTCGCATCGAGCCTCTGATACTCTCACTGTTATTTCGAAGTCCGAGAGTAATCAAAGTACAGATATACTTTACGATTATCTCCCCCTTTTCTCGCGCTTTTCCTCACGGGTGATGTTTTCTGTGAGGACTTAAGGTAGGACTGGATTATGTCCCCTTAACTCCAGCTGATGCTGTCACCAATAGATCAATGGGGGTGTCCTTAGCAACCGCCTTTGCAACGGCGGTCCATTTCATTGTTATATGATGCACTTTGCTGTTCATCGATACTCGTGACCTTACTCGCGTGCTCATTTCAGTTTTGTTGGGCTACTTGTCACTGTTTTTGCTGCTGATGCTGTTCCTGGTGCTTGTCGCTGTTCGCCATCGCTGCTATTCTCTTGCTCATCGCTGTTTTTCTCTTGCTCTTTGCTGCTCATCGCTAAGTTTCTCTTGCTCTTCTCTTGCTCATCGCAGGTTTTCTCTTGCTCTTTGCTGCTCATCGGTTCAGATTTCACTTTTCTGATGAGGTCTCTATTAAGTCTTGTCCACTCGTTGTCAATCCTTCTACACCCCTTGCAGATATTCGTGTTTTTGGAGAATTCCGCAAAGCTCTTGTTCATTTGACACTTTGTACAATTCTTGTTTGGATCCACTTTGCTGGGTTCTCCACTTGTGTTGTCCAGCCATTTGGTTCTCTTCACTTTGGTTGGAAATATTTTCCTTTTCATTGTAGGTTTTGCTTTGGTGTTAGAAAGATCCACAGGTATTAAATATCTAGCAGAAACCAATAAACCAATGAGAGGCGTTTTCGATCCGATTGATACGTGTGTGTTGTTTGACAGTCTTCAAACAACTGACGATATTAAACAAAACCTCTGATTATATTTTCGTTGAAAGCAGCGACAAGAAGCCCCCGAAAAAAAACTGAAATGAGCACACGAGTACGGTCCTGATTAGTGATGAGCAGCAAAGAGCAAGAGAAAAACAGCGATGAGCAAGAGAAAAACAGCGATGAGAAAGAGAAGAGCAGTGATGACGAACAGCAACAAGCAGCAGGAGCAGCAGCAGCAGCGACAACAGTGACAAGGAGCCCCAAAAAAATGAAATGAGCACGTAAGGAAGGTCATCATTAGGGATGAGCAGCAAAGAGGGAGAGAAAAACAGCGATGAGCAGCAAAGAGCACGAGAAAAACAGCGATGAGCAACAAAGTGCAAGAGAAAAACAGTGATGAGCAGCGATGTACAGCGATGTGCAGCGAAGAACAAGAGAAAACACCGATAAGCAACAAAGAGCAAGAAAAAAGCAGCGATGAGCAAGAGAAGAGCAGCGATGTCAATCAGCAACAAGCACCAGGAGCGCAGCTGCAGCGAAAACAGTAACATGAAGCCCCAAAAAAACTGAAATGAGCACGCAAGTAAGGTCATGAATAGCGATGAACAGCTAGGAGCAGCAAAGAACAAGAGAAGAGAAACAAAGTGAATCATAGAGCAATGAAATGCCCCGCCGTTGCCAAGGCGGTTGCTAAGGAGACCTCTCCATTGATTTAATGGTGACAGCATCACTTGGAGGTAATAGGACATAATAAAATCCTATTTTTCGTCCTCACAGAAAACATCACCCGTGGGGAAAAGAGTGGGATAAGTGGAGATAATCAGTCAATTAAAGCACATCCAGCTCCCAGCACGTGACTGGCCGTAAACAAATTAAAGGAAATTCCACTACTTACAGTTGCGCATGCGCGCAACCCACTTCCGGGTCCGGTCACACATGCCCAGACCTTACATTAGTCCAATCACGTGACTTACGTCATTCGTTAAAAAATAATGGGAAAATGGCGCGAAAATCCGTCACTTCCAGTTTCGCATGCGCGCAAACCACTTCCGGGTACTTCCGGTTCCGGTCACGCATGCGCGGTCGGTGCATCAAGGTCCCAGCACGTGACTTACGTCACATCCTAAAACGAATAGCGGGAGCCTATCACTTCCGGTTTCGCATGCGCCTGTCTTCCGGTTCTTCCGGCGCGGGTCACGTGAGTTCCAGTGTCGAAACTTCCTGTGACGTAATTACCGTTCCCGGCAACGTCCTTTCAGGCTCCACCACCACCTCAATTCCTACCTGAACTGTGTTCGTATACTTCTGTCGTCATCACGAATTTATTGACAGTTACAGTGTTCCAGTATCCAAGATGACGTTAGACCTCTTCCAACTGTCGTAACATTTCATTTACCTCCACCGATTTGTGAATAACACCGGACTGATTTTATTAAACTTCACAACGAGTGCCGAATGCGGAGGAGGAACATGATTTCACTCCTGGTTTTTATAGGACTTGGTGTTGTTCATTGTTTTTTAGTTTTCAGTGTTTATTTGTTGTGCTTTTGGTTGCTCATTTGTCTTCCCGGGTTTGTCTGTCTGATGCATTGCGGTTTGTTTTGGTTGCTCCTTCGGTATATGTGTCCTCTTTATGTCAAAACAAGAATTCAAAATGTTTTATTATTGCACACGTACCTAAAGTGTTTATACTTTAAAGAAATAAAATACATCCAAGGAAGGAGTCGTGTAGGTCGAAAACTAAATTTAATATTTTTTTCGGAGTTCGACTCTAAAATTAAACCCATTTTGAAAATCAAATTATTAAATCGTTATAGCGTATCAACAGATTGCATGCAATAATTCTATCGAAAATTAAATCCTGAAACCTAAAACTGAAAGAGAAGTTGATTTCATAAAGAATGTGATGGGTAGATTCTTAAAGCTTGACATCAGAGTCAATTTTCTTGTTACCTTTTCTGTATAAGATGTAATTCAGCTTCGTATCAGCATTGGCTAGCTTTTCACTATTTCTACCAAAGGAAGCATTCGTTGAAAAAAACAAATTTAGTCCCACGTGATCCTTATAGAACTTCCCAACTGGTAGGTTGGCTAATGTTGGTATCTAATGTGAAACATAATTACATTGTTTATAAAACACTTCTTACAATAAATTATAGGTTTCTACTTTCCACTCAATTAAGCCTTTCAAATTTCAAGACCTAAAGAGTAGGTGAACCCTAAGGAGCCCCTCATCTATTGAGCTGTCATGAGTCACCGATGAACAAAATCCCTGGCACCAACTTATCAAAAGTCACGGATTATACTTGTGTATAAGCTTTGTGTCTGAACCAGTATGTCATTCACGTCTTGATACCTGCGTATCGTTAACTAAGTAATTGATCGGTGACATTTGCTATGGTTCATATAATTTGAAAGACTTACTGACAAAAATACGAATAGACATTCGTGAAATACAGCTAAGAAACCCCTTTACAATCAAAACCAGAATTAATACGTCAATGTTCAATCAGTAACGTTACATGTTTCAGGTACAAAAATCGACAAAAAAATAAGGAAGTCATAAATTAACATACTATTCACATCCAGTATTTATATTATTTTACCTTGAAATGTTTGAAACAGAAACGAAAATTTATGTTTGTCACATACAGTCTTTATTATGTATACATATCGTTTGTATGCTATTTAAATAATTTTCTGTGCTGAATTTACGGTTTGTCAGTAAACGAGAGGGATGATTCAGTGCAGTTTTCATTGTATTTTGTGGGTCCAGGTTTTATATTAAGGCCTTGTTTTACATCAGGCCATATTTAATTCATGTTGGGTTATCTCTTCTTGATTAATTAGTGACGTGTACAATCGTCAGACCATGCGATCACTTGTAGATAGAACCTTGAAGAAATAGGTTTCGGTGCACGGGTTTGCACCCATTTCTGTTTAAATTTACATGTGTTGTAATGTGGCGTGGTGTTCACTGAATGTCTAAGGTAAGATTTAACTCATTAGTAATTGTTTTAAATGTTTAAATGTGCTAAAATGTTCAGTTTTCAAAAGCATTTTAAAATTTGCAATGAATTTACTTTAATTTGTAAGTTCCGAGAAATAAATACCTTACGGAAACAATTTTTTTCTGTTTTAATCTTAAGTATTATCTAATTAAATTACGCTAATATGAAGGTCGAATATGTCGATGGGGTATGCATTTTCTGTTCAAATTATGAGATATGGAATATGCGTTGTATAACAGTTTATAAGAAGCCGTTTTGAGTAACAAATTACAATTATTAGTGTATTTCAAGTATTATTCAGCGATTAATCTGTGTACAAATTGCATATTGACTGTGTTCAAGGTGAACGTTTAAAAATTAAATTTTATTGAGTAATTATGTAGTCATACGACAATGCTATGTATTCTCTGTACATTGTGCCTACATTGTAGTAAAATGTGTGACAAATAACATATTTTATATGTATTTGGAAGGTCCCAGGGCTAGTATTGTAGCATGGGTGAATATGTAGTATCGATGTAGCTGTACATTGGAGTAAATTGGGTGTAGCTGAACCCGTAGTATTGGTGTACTGAGCGTAACTGTACATGTAGTATTTACGTAACAGAGTGTAACTGTATCAACAGCGTAGTAGTATCTGCAGTGTTTATGTAGTAGTATTCAACGACAGGCAACATAGAATTAGAACTGAGAACCCGTATTTCAACGACAATAGAGCAGCTGTGATTATGATGCACTGGGCCAGTTTGTTTCGTACCGGAAGCATTGTTTTGGACATTGGATTTAGTATCTAAATTTTGTAACAATTTGGACTTTTAAAGCTAACTGATATTTTCAATATGTCGTCAATAGTAACTTATTTATTTATATGTATTTTTTTTTATAATATTAAATGTTAATTTTATTGACTTTTGAATTCTCTTAGCCATCACTTGCCGTCCGTGACAATATTCCTATACTTGTGTTTCGAGAATTTCTTATTGGATAATTGTCGGATAATCGATGGACCTTTCCTGTTAATTGCGATTAATTTAGTTAATACTGATGGTTGAACGTGCAATACACCGTGTGAATCGTATGCGTGTTGTAAGGAAAATTGGATAGGAATTATGTAACGTGTATGAGATTTCATTTTGCGAAACGCATGTTGAAAGGTGTGAATTCAAATCAAAGCATTTTTCGAACTTTACTCGTCATATATTGTCGGAACGAATTTTCAACAGTGTCAAATGTTTAAACATATTCACATAAATAAAACTATAGTTTCTGATTTTGTTCTGATACAAAAGCAAATATTTAATGATGGACAATATTTTTATTTGTAACGAATATATGAAATAAAATGTTTCCTAAATAAATGTATCATATATCTTGCATTTTGGCATTTGCAAAACAAAATTTGAATTTTAACTTGACGGTTCGTTAAAATATCTTAAATTATTCTCTGAATAAATAAACAAAATCTGAACTTTTTGTCAAATGTCATGATTTTCATTATGTACCCAATAGATTTAAAATGTGTCACAGTTATATTATTAAGGTTGAATAAATTTGCAATTAAAAATATAACAGAAATAACTGTTTTATACCCAAATATTCATACAAAATGAAATTTAACAAGGTAATTAAATTTCTGTACTAACAACAAAATAATTAAAAACAGACGAAAACAAATTAAATGGTCGATTCAAAGCTGTTAAATCCAAAGGTCCACCTTGCTTTTTTGTCGGATAATCGTGCTGGAAAGGGAGTGTAGTATAACATGTAGGCCTTCAATCCAGTCGCGTTGAAATACCCTTTTCCAATGATTTTTTCTTAGCTTTTTTAATCATCTAACATATTGATATTTGATATTTAAACATTAGTTTAAACTAGTTTAGATTTGGTAAATAAATACAGTAAACCATCTTTTCAATGTTACAGTTTTGTTTCGTAAATGGGCACAAACTTTTATTACTTGTTGTTGAAATTAAAATCGAATAAGTAAATGTTAGAATTTGTCAACAGTGTTTTTGTTCGAACATTTCTATTGATTTACCCTCAGACTACGCAGATCTTTTCTTGGTCCTATTCCAGAAAGAAGTAGAATTTGTGGTGAGCCTATTGTGCCAGCGGATAATATCACTTCTCTTCTAGCAAAGATTCGTATTAGCTGGCCGTTTTTTATTACATCCACACCAATTGCAATGTTTCGTCTGAAAATAACCTGATAAAATATAAATATAAAATAATGATTAAATAAAATTTAGCTGTATGATAGCCTATTACACAAACTCATGGACATAATTAATAAGATTTCAGTGAGTATATTTATATGCTTTAGTTTTCGTCTATGAACATGATACATGAGAGCCTAATGCTAAGTTCCAGTATTATAAAGCTAAATAAGCTCGCTAAACAATGTATACCCATGTCCTAATTCAAAACTTTTTCTTATCTTAAATCAGAAAGCTACATATGTTATCTGGCGTTTATGTATAATGTACTTATTAACAAAAGCAAACGAAAAAAAAAGAATACCAATACAATATCAAAATAGCTTCACTAAAGTACATTTATCTTGAAGGACGTTCAAACGTAACCATTCAAATTAAAGCATTTAAAGAATAAGTTTTAATTTTTATTTTAATAACATTGAAACCTTTGGATTATCTGCTTTGAAATTCATATAATGAACAATTATAATAAAGATCCTTCCATGTAGTCTCTTCCCGCGGTTTTCCGTGTTTTTCGTAGTATTTCTTTTTAAATTATCTGTTATAAATCTTCTACAAATTTTACCTTAATCACACGACTGTTTATGCTGATTTGTAGATTTCGTCGATGAAGAACAGGGCGGAGATAGCAATTTGCTGTACCACATCGTTCCCCGTTTTTGATGTTTTGTTGATTAACACAAAAGCCTGCAATGCACATGTAAATTTAAGGATAAAATCAACATTCATTCACAGCTATATTTTGTGTCCAGTTATTAATTCAATTATTAACAAGTAATAATTGTAACAGTGAAGTTTTGCGAAGTCTCCTAAATGAAGTAACCTGATATCTCGAATACCTTACATTGTATTCAATAAATTATTTGTTTTTCAGAGACTGAAATTGGGAAATTATTCCAAAAAAAGTTTATGCATACTAAATGGAGAGGTTACTTGAAAATCTTGATATAGGTATTTTTTTTTTACCCGATTTTTACAGTCATACAATATCCAATTTAATTCAACTTTTCCTTGTCGACATGCTGCATCGACATAGATATATCCCAATATGTCGGACCCGTTAACGAGAACGGATTTTATTATATGGTGTTATAAAATGCATTCGGTTTCATTTAATAAAAAATATAAAAAAGACTTCGTACCTGCCGTGATAAGGCTTCCCAACTACCAGTCAATGTAGTTTGAATCATATTTGTTTTAAAATTATCAATTACAACACAACGCGATTTTTTTTTAAATTTGTGACCAAGCAAATGAAATAATATCTATTATTACATATTATGTCTGATATCTTGATGTATTCCTTGGATCAATATTATATTAAATCTACAATATGAAGTAAGAGAGAAAAACGAGGAAAATATATGATTTTGGGGCAGGGATTTCAATGTTTTAACAGTTGATTATGAGATAACTGAACATTATTTAAATTGATGGGAGTGGTGATAACCCCCTGAGGAAGCCAGGTTTGTGTCATTTTGGTGCGTCTTACCATGGGGAACAGGAAAATATATGGTTAAGGGGTGGGGATTATAGCGGTTTATGAGATAATTGAACGTTGTTGATTTGATGGGAGTGGTGATAACCCCCTGGGGAAGCGAGGTATGTGTCATTTGGTGCGCCGTACCTTGGGGAATAAGAAAATATATGGCTTATGGGGATTTAAACGGTTTGTGAGGTAATTGGACATTATTGATTTATGGTGGGTGAAGATCACCAAACTTAAAGAGTGAGGTACATGTCATCTAGTGCGTCTTGTTACGGATAATAATACAATATATGATTTAAAGCTATGGATATTGCATATGAACTTTACGAAGTATATATCATTTAATAGGTGTTGCCACGGTGTATAATAAAATATATGATATGAGATGGTTATTGGTCACTCTCGTAGAGTTTTTCGATGAAAAAAAATCCCCATAGGGTACTATGGTAAACACATAGCCAATTTCAACTCCGCACTATATGTCTCAGTTACCCCATCAAAAAATGAATAGCATTAGGCTCATCTAGAAGCATTGATCTTTCATCGTGGAAAATCTCAGATCCATATTTCAGACGGTTATTGAGAACTCGAACGAACAAAATCGGAGAGGAAGGAAACAACATATTCGATATAAATGGCAATCAAAATCTATGTCTCCCACTTCGTTTGGTAGACTGAAATATAATTTGAAATGATTGGTGTGTCATTTTTTACTTTATTGTTTCTCTGTTTTATTGTCTTAGTGATAATATTGGTAAAAATTTGTCTCACCTACCTATTAATGATCAACTAGTGACCCCATGATTATTATACATCTATTTAATTGTCGCAGAGGTTATGGTCTATTATTTGGGAAAGGTTATATGTAAATGCAATCTGCTAGGACATCAGTTTTTTTTAGGCAATGAAAGTACAGGCAGGAATTACATAAAAAAAACTACGTTTTTCATACGATTCAACTTAACTGATCGCGTACTTCATTACCTATTTGGTTTTCTCCATTACAGTCGACAGTATTAAAACCAATTTCATGTGCAGCTCGCTGGTGAAAATATTGAAGAATCGATTCAATTTGTTTTACCTCAACTGGTCCGTCTGATCCACGAAACTCTGAAGTATACACACATTTCAGATATAAGATATAAAAACAATATGCCAGATCGATTTTTTTTAATGTCAAATGTAAATCATGGAGAACTGTCCTTAAGAGCAGGTCGTGTTCATATTGAACCCAAAGATCACCTTTGTAGTCTCTTGAACTTATTATGTCTCAAAGATGTCCAAGAGGACCGGAAGTTCCTGCACCAACTACAGTTACCTAATCACACTTGTCTTTTACATAATTTTGGTATCTAGTAGAATGGCAAAATATGTTAGATGCAATATTTACATGCACATTTCATAATTTTTAATAACTTTGGTCTCGTGGTAGCGTGCTCGAGTCGAGTACAGAATATCATGGCTTCGATCCACTGCAGGGTCAATCCAAAGACATTTAACTTGGTATTTGATGCTTCTCTATCACGTCCGTGGCATCTATGAGTAAGAACAAAGGAGTGATCGGCTCGGAGTCAATATAATTTGTCAGAGTGGAGTGATATGTCTTCCTGTGGATTGTTACATCTTTAGCTAGCACGTTAAAAATCTAGCTCAGCATATCGGTCTAATACAAAGTAGGGTTCACAACATTTTCTCGTTCTAATATGCATAAAATAATTTCCGTTGCAAGTTTATCAATATTTCATCCATCGTCATCAATAACTTTGACATAAGAAAGTAATGATGTTGTTTCTATTATTCAGGCCACTTGAAAAAAAACTTACTGTGATGTTTCAGTCGAGATGTTTGAGCATTTTCCATCTTTTTAAAGTAGGGAAGTACATCATTGTAGCTCCACCCACTACATCCCTCTCTAGCCCATTCGTCAAAATCAAAACGACTTCCTCGAATAAAATTCATCCCATTTATAGTGCTCGTTCCACCTAACACCTTTCCACGAGGAAGGGATGAAACCTGAGACGAAAATGTCTTCATTTACAACATTATTAACATTTGCAAAGTTTAAGGAGGATCTTCTTTGTAAGAATGTCTGTCCATAGATGGTTTTGGCTTCATGGTTTTGGTCTGATCTTATTATTTTAATTTTAATTGATCTGAGCATTTCGGATTATTTTTTTTAGTTTTCTACATTTTAAGCCTTGAGAAATGTGCATTAAAATTGATAATTGAAGACAGAATTTTCACAAATTGGGAAGGAGAAATAACTTTTGTTTAATTATGCACTTGTTTCTATGTCCAGTTTGTTTTAATTGTAATTATTTACTTTAATTTTTAAAGGATTGAGTTTACACATAGTGATTTCCCCAACAGGACAAAACTACAGGCATACAAATTTGTTTTATGTGTGTGTTATTGCCTATAGCAGCCCGTACCAAGTTTTTACAAATCCACCAAATACAACTTCTCCCTGTTAGAATTCTTATTTTAAAGATGTGGTTACTTGAATAATATAACTCCTTATTATTTGCAACATTTGCATTTTTAAGTAAACCATTAAACATTATTAAAACTCATATTAATATGTTCACAATTTGACAGAAATGATTATTCAAGTAACCAATAATAAAGTGTTTTATACCCTGTTTTTTATTGCAAAATGTGAGTGTTTCTGGGGTATAGTCTTGAATTGCCAGTCAATTGTGGTTGCTGTGAGAGATGCCCATGCCCCGGGTATCAAAGTTCTCTCATCATCAAGATCAGATACACCAGCTTCCAACAGTAACACTGATACTTGATCCTCTGATAGACGAGTGGCTACAACAGCACCAGCAGATCCTGCACCAACTGCACTTAAACAATCAAAAGTTATATGTAATTGATGCTGCTATCTAATAAAATAGTCCAATATGAAAGGACTATCAAAATATGCTGCATATATACTGGACCGCAAAAGAAACGTCGCTTTTTCAAAATGTTAGCAAAATTCAAAATAAATATTAATTAATGATTTTTATATAATCAGTATTACGATTACATCACCAGGTAAGATTAAATTACCTGTGAATTAAATTTTCGGTTGAATAATTTTCAGTTGATATCGTAGAGCGACCGTACCTAAAACCGCTCGTGGGACACACTTGGCGGTAATTTTTCTTAAATCTTAAATGTTCGTGAAATTCATGCTCGTTTATGGGTATAAAGGGCCGGAGAAAATTAAAGACTGTTAGTATCAGTGTTGACACAGAAGCTATGCCACGTCTGACTCCACAACAGAGAGAACAGGTCATTGGTCGATTGGATGCTGGGCAATCTGCCAGAGTTATTGCCAACGACTTCAACTGTGCTGTTCGAACAATTGAACGTCTACGGACACGGTATAATGCAACAAACAGCACAAATGACCGTCCACGGAGTGGTAGACCCCAAGTCACTACCCCTAGACAGAATAGAGGCATTGTTCGTCACCATTTGATGAATCGGTTCACCCCAGCTGCCGAAACTGCCAAAAACACTGTTGGAACACATGGACGACCCATAAGTGATGATACGGCTAGAAACATGAGATGTCGCCGTCCAGCAAGAGGACCTATTCTTACTCCTCGACACCGTCAAGCTTGTCTTCAGTGGGCCACTCAGCGACAGAATTGGCGAAATCGACAATGGCGTAACATCATCTTCTCTGACGAAAGCCGTTACTGCATTTCAACAGCCTATGGCAGAACCAGAGTGTGGAGAAGACGCGGGAAACGTTACGAAGACAGCTGCATTCTGGAAACAGACGCGTGGGGAGGACCTAGCATCATGGTATGGGGTGGAATCGGCCTTAACGTTAAACTTGGTCCAGTCATCTTTCAGAACCTTGGCCCAGGCAGAGGAAATGGCGTAACAGCTGCCCGTTACATCGACCAAGTCTTGACACCCCATGTTCAGCTCCATTTTGCACGTCATCAAAACAAGACTTTCCAACAGGACAATGCACGCGTGCATACCGCAAGAGCCACAAGAGACTTCCTACAGCAGAATAACATCAATGTTATGGATTGGCCGGCTTTGAGTCCAGATTTAAACCCTATTGAACATTCATGGGACGAAGTTCAAAGACGGTTGAATAATGAGCAGCCAAGTCCGACAACTGCAGCTGAACTTTCACAAGCTTTTCAGAGAGTATGGGCACGTATTCCGATGGCGTTTATTAATCGGCTCATCAACTCCATGTACCGAAGATGTTCCGCAGTAATTGGTGCCGGTGGAGGACATACACGTTATTAACGGACGTGGGAGCACAGCATTGAAAACATGTGACGTTGCGACAATTGTGACGTTTTTTTGAACATTGTAACCAAAAGACTGTAAATCATTCATTAAATTTTGTAAAAATTAATTTAAAATATATAAATGTCACTTTGAAATAAATGTATGTGAACATGTCATTTTGTGCGACGTTTCTTTTGCGGTTCAGTATATTATATACATACAAATTACATCGCACCTTCAATACATTTAAATGAGATAAGAACGTATTTATGCGCTAACGGGATCCTCAGTGTTATTGAGTTTATGTTAAAACCTCTTTGATAGTTTTTGTCATTATAAAACATATTGAAGAATATGTACGTCTTACGTAGAGAAACAAACACGACTAATAAATAATAAAAAAAACTCTATAGTACAAAGAGACAACTTTAATATACAGTAAAAACAGAAACCCAACCATTAACAAAACGTAATCCTTATACATGTAAAGTAAATGAATGGTGCTCTTAAATTATGAATTTTATGTAGGGCCCATGGGTGATAAATTGAACAAAGTATCCACAAAAGCACCTTCTAAAAAGGTATTAAGACATATTATACCAAAGATAAGATATGTATCAATCATTTAAGTAAACGAATGCATATTTCTCTTCAAACATTTACTAATATGCCTATGTTTTTTTTGAATTTCTCAAATATGTATTATTTGTTTTTAATGTTTACATATGAACAATTCTACTTTTTGAACAGTACAAAAGAAAAGAAAACAATGTTATGGTATAAGTAAAAAAGAAGGTAAAACGTAAATAGGAGTTACCAAACACTAAAACACAATGAACAATAAAAAGAAATACTGATGATAGAAAAAAACTGACCCGGGTTAACATTAAGTGCATCTATTCTAGACAAGGGTAAAATTAACCTTTAATCAGCTATCCGTTTATTATATAAAGGTCATAGCAAAGGTAACATACTCAATGTGCATTCAATAGGGGAAAGTCTCTGACTTGGTACAGGCATTTTCCGAAGAAAATTGTGGATTAAAGCAGGTTTTACGGCTAGATAAACCTCCCACTTGTATGACAGTCATTCATAGTTCCGTATTGACACAAAACAAGGGGAGCAATAAATAAAGAAATAACTGACAAGTCGGGAAAATCCAGTAGTCATAAAGTTACCAGAATGTATAACTCAAGGCCATCATGTATGATTTGTGATTTGTGAAACCGAGTCTGAATATTTGTCGATAAGGTCTTGGTATCTACCAACGAATTTCCTAAGAAAAAGGACGAGACGTTCTTTGTGAAAAAACCTTGCTCAGACATCGGTGAAGTTTTACAAATTTTGAGTAGCTGCTGCCGTATAAATTGATATATGTAAGCGTGTGAAATAAGTATATTGCTGCTTAGAGGTGGAAAATTTATAATTTCAAATTTGAAGTCGTCACGTTTGTCATAGATGTTGTTACTGAAATGACGACTGGAGCCAAATTCGAGGTATATGTCTAAAAACGACGCAGAGAAGCTGTGTCAATGGGTCTTCAATTTCAGATTCTGAAGGATATAATAATGAAATCCAATGAGAACAGTCTCGATAATTAATTGCGAGAACATCATCAATATGTCTATATGCGATATTAAATGACCGAACCTCTTTGATCTTCTTCTCCTGAATCAAAGTTTGAAGAAACCCCGACTCGTATGAATGTAACGATAGATCGGCAAGTAGAGTGGTACAGTTTGTTCCTATAGGAATACCGACAAACACAACTTTATTTTAGGATAAAACTAAGCAATACTGTACAGAACTGCATTTATCTTTTAGCTAAACGTTTTGCATCTACAAAGTTAGCACGGAACACTTGTGAGCCATTCTACGATACCATCTTGGAATCATCTGCCTTAATAAAACAAAAATACAGAGTATGACATACAATTATTATCAATAAATCATAAAAAAAACAAGATACAAACTTCTCTTACGTAAGATGCATATTTTCTGAATTTACATTCATCAATTACTCCGTAAGTAAAACTTCAGAGGAAAAAATAAAACCCAAGCACTGTTACGAACAGAACTAACAGAACCTTAACGGGTTAAATTCCAGTTCAGATCAACTTTAATCCAGAGAGTGGGAACCCTACTTTCATTGTTTTTATATTATCATTATCCGTATGCATTTACTTACCGACTATATAATCATAGAAACGATTTATTGGTCTTTCAAATATCCCCGGTGGATCTTGTGGTCCAGGAGGCAGTACTTTAATTAGGAAGTTTGTTAGAGCAGCTACTGTCAACAGTGTATGGCCAAGAAACATCACGAACCAATTCTAAAACAAAATTAAATATTGACTTGGGTTACTGTATGTTAAAAATATTGGTTTGTCATACCCAATTAAGAGGATCTTGCTTTAATCACTACTCAGATTTCAACAATCTTAGTCATTGTACAAAATGTATTATAAATCAATTAATTCAGAACACATCTTATACTGTAGACACATTATAACTTAACCAAAATACAAATTAGTTTGCAGGTTACATATTCGAAACATTTAACATATTTAACGTCTCAATTATCTGTCAGTGTCTTACACTAGACAAGGCCTTTCTTTTCGTTGACTGAATATTGTCCTGTTTAAGATGTATCTCAACTGTACTGACTACAATGTTTACTTCGCATTTTTTGTTACAACTTTACTATTATACATTAGATAAAATAGCATGCAACTGGTTACACATCCTGTAACGTAAAAGTTAACAAATCAAACGATGAACGGACGATATACGGATGTTGTACGGACGATTCACGGACGCTGGACGAACGCTGAACGAACGATGTACGGACGATGGCCTTAAACCATAATAGATACCATGAACGCTCTTTTAGCGTATAACGTATGCTTTAGCGTTTCGTTTAGCGTGCATGGTATGGTTTTTCGTACATCGTTTCGTTTAGGGTTGATCGTTTTGATTACCTTATAGTATGGTTTATCGTGCCTCGTATCATTTTCCGTATCAGGTCATTTTTAGCTTTTGCCATATATGGTAATTTTAGCGTTTGGCATATATGGAAGTTGTTTGCGGAACAAAAAATTATTTAAGAAAAAACTTTGAATTAATTTATATGTAATTGTTTTTTATTTTTGTTTTGTTTTGTTTTTGTTTTTGTTTAAAATAGATTATCAGCACTTGTAGTATTATCATTCTTAACACGAATTACAGAGATGTTGAAATAGTGTTAATTAGATTGAAGGATATGCATATCACAATATACATGCTCTCCATGCATGTATAAATATTCGCGATTGGGGTGTATGTGAACTACCGTTCATTATTAGCGGTTGTTGGGATTTACTAGGTCCAAAAATTAAATACATTTTTTCTTACAAATATTTAATTTTCTGTATACATATACAAAGTTTTGTGAAGGTAGCACAATATCCATTGTAGATCAAGCGGGTGTGAAATAATAATTCGGTGTATTGAAATAATTTTGTATATATCGGTTGTAGCGGTTCACATTGCATTACATGGTAATGCCTTTGGGAATATTAAAATTAATTTAATTAACGAGTTTTTCTGACATTGTCCACATGGATAAAAGTATCCGCAGACGCCCTGCTATTATTATGTATGTAAAAGATGCGAAATTATTTCACAGTCAGGGAGATTTAGGAACTTGCATGGAAAGCAAAGAATAACCGATTTTCAAATAATCGAAGGGAGACAAAAAACATTTTATTAGTAATATCAATTCTCTAAGTTACTTTATATCGATTCCTTTTTGGGTTATTCTGTATGAAAATAAATATTCTATTGAGCTAGCAATAAAATACGTTGAGACCACCCTGCTTATTGCTTTTTATCTAATTTAGTAGAAAATGTTGATTTAAAAGAGATTGAATGTAAAAAAAGGGGGGACGTCTAAACACTGTATAGCTCTGGTTAGTGTACTTAGGTGTGATTGCTCTGGCAACTATTTTGACAAGGTGACTATTTTAGAACAATTGGAAAATTGGAAAAAAATGGAATTTATCATTTCAGATACATGTCGTTATAAATTTGATTTATTATTATTATTTATTTGTTTTTATTTTATTATTATTTTTTTTTTGTTATTTTGGAAAAAAAAACAAATTTCTAACGAAATATTTTTAGTTTGCTTTTTATATGTACATGTATATCATACGGGTCAGGAATTGTGTGACTTTCCGATATTGGAGAAAAAATAAACCGTCGTACATTGCCCTTTGATGAATCGTTTTGTCCTTCTATGGGTTTTGGATTCATTTTTGGTATTTTTATATGCTCTCGAATATATACATATTTTTTATCAAATTTTAAAATCGTGCTTAATTTGCATAATTTCTGCTAACGAGAAAAAGTGGAATTATTTTTTTTAACTTCATGGAAAGAATGGCGGGGAAGGGGGGGGTGATTAAAATGATGGGGGATCAATATTTTTTTCTGTACCAGGTACATTTCATTGATCAAATTTTTTTCAATTCTGTATATGTACAATGATGTATATACATGTATATATGACTGACAAAATCAAGTTCAAAGATCACACACCAGGTTATCCCTAAGGACCTTAAAGCTTAACAGAAAATCAAATGGTTCAGTGTCCTATTTCGGCTAAGTGAACTTTGAATGGCTAAATGAACTAAGCCCGGTCTATGCGGTTTTTAGACGTACCGATGAAAAGAGTCTTTGTTTAAATTTTCTTAATATGCATTGATAATATTAATAACTAGAAAGAAATAAAGTCAATTGGACGCTGCTCATTTTATTACGTGTAAGTTGTGCTTAAACTGATCATTACATTTAACCTTAGACAATGGCAAATTATTTACATGTATATGTATATTGAGTAGATTGGCAGTAATTAAGTTTTTTTAACCATACCTATATACCTACACTGAGGGAAGTGAAGGTTTGCTAATACAAGTACATGTATAGTGAAATTTAAAACTAAAATATGCGTGCGAAGAAATTAAGAATGATATATGGCTTTAAACTTTTAAACTTTAAATAATCTACTTTTCCAAACACTGTAAGCGATAAATACTCTGCAATGCCCGTTTCTATGAACAAGATGTACTTATTTTGTTGAATTACCCGGACACATTCGTAAATTTCTTTCATTAATAATGCAAAAAATGTTTAAATCAATTCTTATTTTTTTTTAAACTAGAATCGAAACATTCTAGTGATGAAATATAAAACAAATATTTACAATTGTAAATATCGTTAAAATTTAAAACCTTCTATTAATGAATAATGAATTAATTTTGCAGAACAATCAGGTGAAATCATCCGTAGGCCTATATTATTAATTTTTTTTGACTTTTTAGTTTTTTTATTTATTTATTTATTCATTTATTTATTATTTATTATTATTATTATTATCATTATTATTACTATTTATCTTTATTTTTAATTCTGCGACCTATACATTTCTGTATTATTTATGAAAAGTGAGGCGCTCAAATTCGTTTTCACATAGAAGAGGCATGGTCTCCATATTAAAAGACCAATCACCGTAGGATACGCAGAACAAACGATGTACGCTGAAGCAAACGTTAAACGAAACGATGTACGATACCATTTACCAAACGACGACCATACGCTAAATAAAACGCTAAACGGTACTTTTTACCATACGATAAACGATAACATAAACCATACGTTAAACGAAACGTTAAACGCTGTTTTATACCAAACGCTGAGATTAACCATTAAGTCAAACGATAAATGAAACGATGCACGGACGATGTACGGACGCTGAACGAACGTTGTACGGACGATGTACGGACGCTGAACGAACGTTGTACGGACGATGTCCGGACGCTAAACGAACGGTACCGTACAGGATGTGTATATGTAAGTGTTCAAGACTCTTTTATTTTATTATCCCCGCACCGAAGTTATCGGATATTGTTATCGCCCCCGTCCTTCTGTCCGTCTGTCCGTCTGTCTGTCTGTCGTTCACACTTTCTTGTGACCTAAACTCTTCGTTTATTTTTAATTTCTTGCATTTAATTAATATACAGTATTGTCACATATGCTAGTACAGTTGAGATCAGTTCTAACCTCTCAAGTATTCTAGAACGATTTTAGGGTAGAACCAACCCTGGCATAAATGATTCTAAGGTAGAACTGTCATAAATGGTTCTAGGGTAGAATTGACATAAATGGTTCTAGGGTAGAACCAACCTTGTCATAAATGGTTCTATGATAGAACTGTCATAAATTGGTCTAGGGTAGAACCGTCTATTTTAACGTCCGATAACTCTGTTTTGGTTATCTTTGCCTTTTTACAAACTTATAAAAACAAATATGTAGTAACATTTCACATCGATTAAAATTTCAATATATGAAATTCTGACAATAATTAATAATATTAAATGTATGACCAATTTATACAAAACACCAAAAGTACATACATGTTAAAAAGAGCTTTGGTGGAATTTTTTTTCATTTTTTTTAACACACAAGAAAAACGAATTATTGTTTTTTTTTTTAAATTTGTGTGATTTTTATCTGACGTAAATTTACATGTAAAGAAGTAAAGTCAAGAAATACCAAAACAATACATGCACTACAATTAAAAACTAAAAACATATGAACAACATGGACCCAACCAAAAAACCTGGGGTAGACTCAGGTGCTCCGGAAGAGTAAGCAGTCTCTGCTTCCTGCAGGACACCCGCCATGCTGTCCATGCAAAATCCGATATGAGGAAGGGATAATATCAATGGAACAGGTCCATTTTCATTTGGGAAACGGTTTTTCATACCTGTCATCCAAGTCATGATGACGCTCATAAAACTTTAATAAGGATGACTTCAGCTTAGGAGCATCGTACCCCTGTCTGAGCAAATTTTCTGTCAGAAGCCGGGTTCTGTCCAGGAAGTCAATGTATATGTCACAAGCTCTGGAATAACGTATGAGTTGTGAAATATATACTCCATACGCCGGCGCTTCTGGAATATTGCCGTTCAAAAATGGGAAGTTGACGATTGGGAAGTCAAAGTCATCCCGTTTGTCGTAAAGTTTTGTATTCAACCTTCCTCTGGTGTCAATTTCGAGGTGAAGGTCAAGATAAGATGCAGACTTGGCAGTGTCTGTTGTATCCTTAATTTGGAGCTCATTGGGATAGATGAGATGTAAGAAATTCCCAAAACGTGAATTGTTGAGTGATAAGACATCATCTATGTAGCGGAAGCTGAAATTAAAGGTACGGGCTAATTTCTTCTGTTCTTCCTTAAGAAGCCCGTCAAGGAAGTCTGCCTCATATGAGTAAAGGAACAAGTCGGCCAGTTAAAGAAATGTGTTCTCCTTAACATGTTGTCTGTTTCAGTTAATTATAACTAATTAAAATTTTGACATGTATATTGTACCTTGACTGCCCGGATGTTTATTGTTTCAACCTTTAAGATGCACAGATACATGCGTATGTATACAGGTAAACTGTTTTGCTGACAAAATCAGCGGGGTTTCAAATTTTTATAACGCTATATTTTAAAATAATTAATGCAGCATTTGAATAAAGAGTTGTGTGTATAAGGTGGTCCCAAATTTCAATGCAGAGATTTCAAATGTGTCCGAAAAGTAGCATGTTAATTTATTTTAAATTAATAATTTATCTTTTTACCATTTTTATATGGTAAACATTTGACATATTATATAATTAATTCTTTTTCCTCCTATGAACGATATTGATTTCGTTGTGACAAGGTAGAAGATGATTGGGATGAGTACCGCCATTTCAAATTAAGAGGTGGATTTCACGTACATATATGGACAATTTACACAATACAAATATTGATTTAAAGTTTTTTCTTGTCGAAACATATATATGTAGAGGAATGTTTTTTGTCCTAGCAAACACTTTATTCTGAGTAAATTATTTTCTTTTTTTTTAATTTATAATATATTTCGATATGATAAAAGTTGATTTTAGAATTATGACAACAAATTAATTTTTTTATTTCTTATAATTTTAATCTTCAAAATTCATAAACTATTGCCAGTTAGAACCATTCAGATTGCTTCTATGGTTTACCGTTCATAATGGTTCTAAGGTAGAACCGTGCAGAATGGTTTTAGGTCAGGACATGTCTGTCATAAACGGTTCTAAAGGTGCCAAGATGACAGTTCTAGAACTGTTCTAGAACAGTTCTTCTGACAGTTTAGGACAGTTCTAAAGAGATGTTAAAACTGAGCTCAACTGTAGATGCGCAATAAGGTTTTAGAATTTTATTTTAAAAAATTAGGGCCGGTAGGGGTCGTATTTGAAAATTAGGATTTTAAGCTTGTGACCTAAACTCCTCTTTATTTTTCATTGTATGCATTTAATTTCTGTACAATATTATCACATACTGTATATAGATGCACAATAATGTTTTATAAATTTGATTTTCAAAAAATTGGGCACACAGGGGTAGAATTTTGAAAATTGTGAATATAAGCTTGTGACCTTAAATCCTCTTTCATTTTTCATTTTATGAATTTATTTTATATACAGGATTGTCACATACTGTATTTAGATGCCCAATAAGGTTTTAGAAATTAGATTTTTAGGGGTCAAATTTCAAAAGTTGTGAATTATAAGTGGGTGACTGAAAGTTTTCTTTCATTTTATGCATTTTATTTCTATTACAGTACTAGCTTACACTGTATGCAGATGTGCAGTAAGGTTTTATAATTTTTATTTTCCAAAATTTGGGCCTGTATTCAAAGATATAATTGTAAAAAAAGGGTGCACAGGGATACAAAATGTGGGGAGTGCGGGGATAGCTGTTGTTTCCGACTGCCTCTGTATAGTTATGTCTTTGTTTTGGTTTTGTTTTTTTTATTTTATTTATGGGGTCGGGAGGGTGCTGTTTTCGTCTCAAAATCTGTAGACCTTGAAAGATCATTCCTGTCTTGATTTGTACATTTTCCAAAATTTAAATCAAAACAAGATGAAATGCATGTCAGTCAATCAAGACCAGTTAAGGTCGGTTTATAAAAGTCAAGAACGAAATATGCACTGTTTAACTTTCTTGTTACGTTTAGTTTGTTTGAAAATATAGTGCTACCGATAATCAAGATTAAACAGGACCATAAAGATATCAACTGAGCAGTAACACAAAGACTCGTACAGTTTAACATCAATATTACACCTGACCATAATGACCATTACTAGTTACTAATGGATAACACATACATGTAGACTCGTGCAGTTGAACATTAATTAAATTTTTTTTTATTATAAATGATTAGCAATTTCCACGATGTTCAGTTTGTAATGTTGGTCTACAATACTAAGATTTATTCTTTATACCACAACCACCTTATTCTGTGCTGAATGATCTAAATTTGTCCTTAACTAATCTTGATTGACTGCAAGACGACATACCTTAAGGATACTTGCTGGTCATATTTTGGTCTTTTTGTCAGATTATCGGAATTCTCGGGTTTTATCCATTTCTTAAACATGAAATTTTTTGTCCATGAACCCCCACTTTTTCTTTTATAATTCAATCATATATACCTTAAAATGGTATTTGACACAATTTTATGAAATCCTTTTTATTTTTTCATACATCTTAGAGAGACTGAAGTTGTCAATGCAAAAACAATGAAACTTTCCTGTAAATTTTCAAGGCCTTATAGCTCTAAAATGAGCACATGAACATATATTTTTTTCTTGCTTATTTGTTTACTATTCATATGTTCTCTCAAACTAAAATACCTATTTCAAATCCTATTTATTTCCTATTAGACCAGCGATCATCCTTAATTTACCTTTATTTTGATTGAAAGTTAGGTGAATCAGAAAATCAAAACAAAATTAGAATGAACAAAACAGGAATGGCCGTGTCATATTAGTGATGGTTAGGAAACAAATTAAAATGGGTTGATGAACATTCTATGGGACAAAGGCCACACTTAAAAAAATATGTTTGTTTCCTCCCCCCATCCTAATTTTTGGAGCTTACCAGGCAGGGTATAACATTTTTTTATCAGGATTTCACTTGTAATTGCTTTACAACTGAAACAGATTGGAACGGCTTATATATGTCATCAATTCATTCTAAAAATTAGAGACTGCAAGAATATATTTGTTGCAATCATATTGTATGCTTTGTTATTATTGTTTTCAATTATATAATCTTATTTAGTGCTGAAAACAAATTTAAATAGAATAAGACTTTGTTTTGGTTGGGTATGAGTTAGTTTAAACAATATGTATTCAAAGAACTAATACTACAATACACACATATAACAAAATACAAAAAAGGTTCAGAAACAAGGAAGTCCTTATATTAAGGTACGAGTTGACATAGATTTATTCAATTTAAGTGTCTAATGTTTTTGTTAGTGTGGATTGAGCTGACAGATTTTTTTAATTTCCTATTCCTGTGTTAAAATCCGATATTCTGACACTAGAAAATACAAAATAACATAATAACAAACTATATTCTTTCATGAAAAACGATACATGAAAGGATGTTCTTGAAGATGTTACCATGGTTACTGCTGGAAACATTCATTTGGAGCAGTCTGACGAAGTTGTCTCCTTTTGTGACAAAAAAGACGGTGTTAAGCATTTTTTACATTTAATTTGACTAGATTTTTAGAACAAGACTTTTGTTTCATCATAACATCAAATGTATTTCTACAGGCTTTCTGCTTGTTGTTGTTGGTGTCTGCTTCGAAAAACGATTTTCTTCTACCTCCCGTACGATTGTAAATGAACAAATTTCAAAGTTCTGTCGAATTCATGAACGACATTTATTGTCACAAACGGAGACAACAACTTCGTCAAACTGCTTTAAATGAATGCTTCTGTCGGTAACATACGATATTTTGTATTTTTGTAGGAAATACAATGATTATTTTCACATCTTTGTGTATTTTGATGTCTCAACTCAAAATAATCGAGA
This sequence comes from Mytilisepta virgata, assembly GCA_028015205.1. Classification (NCBI taxonomy): domain Eukaryota; kingdom Metazoa; phylum Mollusca; class Bivalvia; order Mytilida; family Mytilidae; genus Mytilisepta; species Mytilisepta virgata. Next base: position 4,963,523 of record CM051512.1, on the reverse strand, counting down.
ATTCAACCAGCTAAACTACTAATATGTTAAATCAAATTTGAAACGGATACTTTGTTTTTTGGTTTCCTCATTTCGTTTGGCCTTCAGCACTGCTTCTGGGACAAGTCAGTGTGCATAAACAGTGCATCAAAAAACGTTTTGATTGGATATTAAGAAATAGATAATAAACAGAGACGATATGATATTTATTCTCGAGATAGTGGGGTTCATTTGTTTTTCTTTCTGCAGAATATTGTTCGTTTTCTGGAAATGATGGTCGACGGAAACTGATATCTTTGAAAAATGACAAAAATAAACTTTAGAAATTTTAAAAAAATAGGTCAAGATATGAATTGATCCAACATTTTGGCAATCAGTACTAAGCAATAATGGAATATTAAGGTGCGTATATTCAATACAAAATAAATATCAAAAAAGTAATTAAAACGAAAAAAAACAAAAACAAAACCAAAAAGGATTTTTAAATTGTATACTGATCATACTGTTGACTCAATGAATATACGCCGGCCAAACAGAACGACCTATACGCTAGAATACAATGCAATATGATTGTTTATGGGGCCATATCAAAAATGATTTACCAGTTTTACAAATGCTGACATTGGATATTTTACATAATTTTACATTTCGCCAGCATTTTCTGTACCATTAATTAACATGTTGAAGGAATGTTTCTTTTAAATATGTAGACACAAATTTTCAGAACAAAAATCCGAATTATATTAAAAGAAACCTACCTGTTTAAAGGGAAAATATCAATTGACATTTTAAATCGTTTTATCATATTAATATGTAGTCTGACAGGATGACAGATAGGACAATATGAAATTTCTGCACGAAATACATGAAATAAGTAATAAAAGTTTCGACAGAGGTGAGAAAAGAGTATGTCACTATCAAACCGTCGTTCTTATATGGATAAATGTATGTTAAACGTCATTTCAGAGTTAATCAGAGCGAAAACAATGTTTCGGAGAAACAGAATAGAAATTATTTAAAACATCAAACATGCCTCGTCAATTTCCAACTCATATTTGTTTTTCATCATAAACAGTTTTTGTTAAACAAATAGTTTATTTCTTTCGGGTATCCTCATTTTCTGCTAAAATTGTAAGTTGATAAAATTATAAATGATAACATTTTATAAATGCGATTAATTGAATAATATATAGTTAGAGTAATTATGTTGATATCTGAACATAAACAATCAAGAAGTAGGCAAGTCATTAACACCATATCTTTACTACTAAAATTAAGAGCTCGATTTCTTTGGGTCGTCATCAAATAACAACTGCTGAATTTGACTGATTGAGGATGAATGTGTTGTCTCAGAATTTCACACGTCTAGGTCGATACGTTTCTTCAATATGAAATTATCGATGATTTAACTCGAACGGAACAAATCACCGACATGTTTCCATATCTCGTCATTCGTCTCCATTTCCGGTCAGGCACAAGACTCTATTTTTATTATTTTCGACAATGAACATTCCATACATTTGTTAATTCCTGGATTATATAGCATTCGTTAAAATAAAGTTTTATGACTTTTATCCCTGATGCTGCGTTACATCTGTTCAATATTAAAATATAAATCCAAAGATACTTATATTAGATATTGTAAATTGATACTATGCTGTATATGACGCATTTCAAGGAGTTACCTCTCATCAGCAGCATTAAAACCGAAACATTTGGAAGACCAAAAACCAAACTTATATTAAACAAGAAGTACTCAACCAAAAAATACCGAAATAGGAAGCCAAATTTCAGCTAAGGAGATCTACCATGTGCAATACAAGGAATGAACCCTTAGTATTTCTAATATTTTTGAATTTTGCTAAATACTGGTAATTTCTGTAACAAATCAATGAATAATCATGTCAGACAAGTATGACGACTGGGTTGGCGAAAACCCTCGGGGACCTAGGGTCCACCATGCAGAGGCAAAACCTGAAACAACTCTAATATATCGATAATATACGAATATTTTCGGCAACCCCGACCTTGGGGATTCGTGTCTATTTATTTATTTATTTATTTATTTTGTTTCTTGAGATTTTACATATATTTCTCGGATTACGCTCTTAAGAAGAACTCGAACCGTTTTCATTCTCACGTATTTCCAGGCATAGTCGATATAACAAGCACATGTGTGTTGCATCCCCTCTTTGTCCTCTGCCTATCCCCATTTTCGCTGCAACACCCCACTGCCTTCATTGTCATTTATTTTTTATTTTTTACTTTTTCATCATTTAATGAAAGAAAAAAACGCAATATCATAATATAGTAAAGCATAACTGAAACAATAAAAAATTTCAAAATGAAGATTTTGTAGAGAAAAATAGGAGAGATGAAAAAACGTGGGATGCAAAAAACTAAATCGATTTCCCATATACTGTATCAGGGGACATTTTGACATTTGAGTTATGCTATAAAAGATCGTGAAAAAATTGACAAAAGGTGCCTGTGCGATATACTCTAAACCGTGCATTACTCAAGGGATGGGATGAGGTAGAGAAAGGGTTGAAGGTTGAAAGAGAGGAGATATCTTGCCGATGTAACTACGAAGATATAAGGCATTCATTTATTGTGTTTTTGGAAAAAATTGGTATTTTACAGATTTATTTTCGGAATTTTCCATTGGGATACAAATGAGGTTTGTGAAGACAATTGACATTAGTATCTTTGGATTGTTATTTTGAACAGTTTTTTCCCTGAATGATTGGTAGGTTCTAAAGTTTATATTTAGATAGAGAAAAATGATAGCTTTGCAAGGAATACTGTGCAGGATATTTGAAAAAAATCTATGTTATAAGGCAACAAAGTTGAAAAAAAAATACAACTTTACGATGTTTTCGGTAAAAAAATCATATGTCTTTATTGATTTTTTTCCAAATTTTTTTACACATTTTTTTACAGCTGCTGTCAAACCTGACACAGAAATAAAACAAGGGGGGTTGTCATGCCTTTTTCTGAGCTATGGCATGAAATCTTATCATCTCGATTTTCCCGAAAAATTATGACGTTGTTTATATGTGGCGTCAAATTCGCGGAATTAAAATTTTTCATCTATATTGTGACGTGAACCATTATAACGTCCAAATTTTACTTAAACGTAAAATAAACATTTGTGGAAACTTCTGAGGCCAATTAGACATGTTCCTTAGGTGTCATCTTTCAGAATTAGTCCGTGAATCTTTACTTTAGACTAAATGCATAAAAATGGGATTGACTCAAATAACAAAATCACCAATATTGAAATAATATTCTCCTCTATGATTACTGGGACAACAGAGAACGAACGTTGGTGAAAATGTCCTCAGGTAACCCATTTTTAGAAATGTTCCATGGGTCCTCACATTAGACTACTTCAGCTGCCATTATTTCAAAAACAGAAATATCAGCAAAATATTTACGAATCGCCTCCACTTCAACAACTTTCCAATTGCGAAAATATTTCGGTGTAATGATCATTATGTAGATAGTAGCCTTTCAGAAGTGCGTCTGGAACTTGAGCCATTAAACTGGTAAAATGAAAGAATAAGCAAACGGATAACTATTTTTGTCCCAGAAACTACTGGAGCAGGGGGTACTAAAATTGTGGAATGTTTCCTTAGGTTTTGATACTTTATTATTTTGTCATGGGGTCTAACTATAAACCAATATGGCCACTGTTAGTTAAAATAATTAATTAATAGCAATGTAGCGTTTGTTTTGGTATATATGTAAATGGAAAATTGCCAATAAATATAATCGTAATTAATTTATTGATAGATTCTTTTTAAATAAAGACAACGCACAAAATTTTACTTTTATTTCAATTAAAAATAATAAACCGAATGAAAGAAAACCTAATATCTTTTACGACAGTTGTCTCTTTTAATCATATCAGCGCCCTTTTCACCAATCATCATCGTTGGAGCATTAGTATTTCCAGAAGGCGTATTCCGCATTACAGAGGCATCTACTACACGTAGATTTCTTATCCCTATCACACTGAAATAAACAAGATGTGAAAGAATAAAATAAAGCATGGAATGTAAACTGTTGGCTAAAACATATTTTTGTATGATGAAGACTCTGGCGATATATGTTGTTATATAAGTATGGATATAACATTTTTTCCGTTTTATCAAATGATTTCAGCCAAATAATGAACACTTAGATGTCTTCTCTGAGAAGTATCCTTACAGGTTATCATGTTAATATACTGCAGGTAATACATGTACTTTGATATTTTAACTAAGAATAACTATATATCACCGACATTGGATATCAATGCCGAGATTTGAATTTCCTTCATATTCATATGAAATGTTAATTGTTTTTATTTTCTGTAGTAGGTGGAGTAAGGGACACGACTCATTTTTACAGAATTTGCGACAGCGCTTAAGAAAGGGAATACCTCGAATGGGGCCTTAAACTGTATGAAGTAGATGAAACATTGATTGCTTATTTTACTTCTACAATACCATTTATTGCTGTTATAACATTTACCTCGAAATAATTTACATGTACTACAGAACATAATAAAAATTAAGATTTCATATGATAAGGAATTTACTTCCTATATCTGATTAGATATCAATACCGGTATGTATACTTATTTTCTCAAAATAATTTAAACCTTCAAAAGATAATCCAAAGAAAAATGCATGGACAAATTGCTTCAATATGTGTACGTTTACTTGTTAATGCCTTGAGTTGTGAAACTAGAATTCTTGACATTTCCTGTTATCCATTTTGTTGAATACATGTATGGTCTTGTCATCGTGATTTTGTTCAAATGTTTTTGCTGCAGAAAATAATATTCAAAGTGCAAAGGAAAAATTATGTTGAGCACACAATATGGATTATTACTTTTTCCATGAAATACATAAAAATGGGAAAAAGTAGAAGTGAAAAGGAAAATTGCTAAAGCAGCACACATATAGTAAGCACCACACAGTAAAACGAAAATTATTTTAGGTTAATTTTATTACAAAAAACATCTGAAAGAGTGCAAAATCGAAAAATAAAAAGAGAAAAACATTATGTTTCTTTATGTTCGAATTTTCTCCTTTATTTAATAAAACCAATATACAATACGTTATAACACATACATTTTTTGTATTTGTTTCACTTCAATGTGCAAGTATTACATGTATTAACGGTAATTTTGAGACTTATCAATGTAAAAGGCCAGATTAAATGTACAATGATCCATTTTCGTCGGCTCAGCATTACAGACTTTTGACAATGAAACCTTTATTTTTTGTATTTGCCAAAAGATGAAATATTACAAAAGCAACAAGTGACCTTGGAGTATAATTAGCACGTATTTTAGAACTATTTTACACAATTTAATGTTCCGTGCAACCTATTTCAAATGTTTGATGCTATCGTGAAGTCTATAATGATATAGAACCTGTCAAGTTGAGACAAATCCTATTCCGAAGGTTTTTTAAATTGGTTGTATGGACTTACATGACCCATACTGCTTAAATAAACAATACATAAATCGTAGCCTTCAAATTACTGCATTGGACTTAGTCCACTACTATGAACTGCCAAAAGGTTTCTTGTCCATTTGTTGGCTTAAAACTTTATTAGACAGCGGTGGGAGTATATTGATGTCTATTAACCAAAGGTCCTAGGTGACTGATACATGTTTCTAAGTCAGTAATGTCATACCGTAATCTCGAATCTACTACAGCAGTAGGGTCCATTCTAGATCCCATCCTGCAGGTGCTCGTTTGATGAGCCCCAGAAACTGCAAAATTTCTAATGATACATTTCCAGTAATTATCTGTGTCATATAATATTTCTTGGCAGTGGTTTTTTGCATCAAGTCTGATAAGCTTTGCGCTGATACTTTTCCAAGATTCTGTGCTCTCAAACATTTGGACCAATCGGATCACTGACGATACATTAAAAGAAAAAACCAAATGAAAATTATTATGACTGATTTTGTTTTAATAGTGAGTCGATACCGTTGCTGTTGGACTACAAATCTCCGAAGCAATCAATAGCTCAGTTACTAGTTTTTTTTCAATATTTGGATGAGATTGATAATTTAAATTTCCGGTATGAAAATGTGAATATTTGTGAAAAAATAATTCAGTATCGTCATAGTACTGTGCTTACTGTCTGGACACGTCAGTTCATAAAATGGATTTTTAGCATTTTGAAAGACTAAAAGTTAGAATTATTAGACAAACTTTTGTTGGGTAATTAGCCTTATTAAGGTGGTCTAAGAAAACATAAAAAAATGTAAATTTGTTTATAAAGGCTATGTTTGTATACCTCACAGTAGATTCTAAATATGGAAATTCCAATAGAAAAATAAATGCACTAGAAAATGTGAAAAAAAAAAAATTAATATATAAACTCTATCCTAAAATTTTCAAAAATGTCATTTTAATATTTTTAATTTGTGCATATTTCATGGATCACGGGGTTTGTAATACGTTATATTATTAAATCTCATGAGAAGAGTTATCACCTCCTTATTACATTGAAAATTCCTAGGGCAGATTGTTTTTTTTTTATTGTCTGGAAGACATGATTGAATAAAATCAGTGAGTTCAATTGTTTCAGGTACGACTTTGCATCTTTCATCCAAGTGACAAGACAATTCATATTGATTTAGGTATTCAAATCCTAAAGAATCCATTCTGCGAACTGAGGTGTCCAGACAGTAAATGGTTCTGGCTTTACCTTTTAGGTTCATTTCGGGATATTGATATACCCTTCAAAGTTCTGCGTGATTGTTTCGACATTTAAAATTTCTGGTCTAATGACAAGTGAAGATCTTATGCATCAACACATATTTCGTAGTGCAGTTTGATATGGATGAATTTCTATCTGTTAGAATAGTTGACTAATTGCTCGAGCACTGCTGATTAGTTGTCAGTCAACGAAATGACCATACCGTGCATCGTATTTATTTAGGTATTTTGTGATACGTTTTATTACAGAGGATTTTAATGTTTAACAAAATTAAGGCAATTATAGCCTTTGTTTGGTATACCAATACGATTTAAATTAACACTAAGGGTGGGGTACGTGATCTTAATACTTTTTGTAAGATTTTTTTCTTCATCTAGAAACGCTAATGCTACTTTCAAGGTGAAAAAACAATATTAAAATTCCTTTGTGTTTTCTTTTTGCAATTCCAGTATCGCATGGGTACCACAGAAATGCGTACCTAAGTATTTGGTATATGTATAAATTACGAACAAGTAAAAATATAGCTCCTAAAAACTATAGGCACATATTTGTGTAGGGACAAATCTGGAACGAATCAAAGTGCTCCGGAATGTAACGAATTCCTTTCCCGTACACCGACTCTGTTGTGTTTCACGTGCTTTGTTTATCTTTAACTACATCTATATACAGTTTGTACAATAAAGATCATTTTTGCTCTGGCGCTCTTAATTCAAACAATAAAGTCAGCAGTGTATTCATCAGATAAGATCTTCCACTATACTCACTTCTGAGAATTATACTAACATCTTCTGCCTTAGCTAGATAGTTTGGATTTATTTCAGGATGAACGAAAGGATTCCGGCTAGCAAGTCTTAAATACCCGGTACTCTTTTCATGTAATAAACATACAAAAGCTACAAATCCGTTTAGGGTTGTTCTTTCTCGAAGTTGATCTTCTACCTGGAAGACATTAAATATATAAGTATTAACTGCAATTCATTCACTTGTTGAAAAAAGAAAGTGATAATTGGTAGTTTAATAATGATAAAATATCTGATTATAAAATTTGTAAAATGTTTACAAAAAGAAAGAGCTAAGATTTCTAGATTTTCAGCAACTGTCGTACTGATGGTCTGATGTATACGACACGAAATTGTCAAATTGCCTTTATGCACAGGAATCCGGAAAGCCATACAATGTCAACCCGGTACAGAGTCTAACAGTTTACATGTTATTTTAAGTCCCCTATTTTTTTTTTGTCATTTATATTCTTCATCATAATATCCGTTTGTTTATTTGAACCTTAAATTCTGTTTCTCTTTGTTGTAGCCGTAAATGTTGCACCTACAGTAAACCTTTGTTGTGGCGAAATGAAAATCAATCTCCTCCTAAAAGTCAAAATGGATAGTAATCAATGAAACATTATTTATCATTAAATCTTAACAGATGTCATACTTTAAGCAACAAATTTAAAACTGATATCATAGACATTTGTTAAAAACACATGTGTATTAATAAACATGAATGTTAATGTCTAATCTGAAAATCCAACTTTAGTGTCTGTATATATATAGTTGTCAGGGAAATCTCTAGAACACTGTAGAAAGGAAACTCGTAGAAAACTGTAAAATGGAAACTTCTAGAATACGGTAGAAGTTTGAATTACACAACGTATATTATGATCATTCCATAATTATGATATAAGTCAAATAGAAAGTTCTAATCATTCAATCAGTATCTCTGATTGTTCCAGTGATTTTAAGTGTAACGAGAACTTTTTATAAACAATATATACAAAAATATGTAGTATGTATACAGTGTTTTAATAAGGTCTAGATAAAGCATCTGCTTTTAAATTATCTTCTGGAATAGCATCAAGTGGCCTCCACTTCCTGATTAAAATGCCGTCTTGATGGTAGTAACATTCGGCTACTTTGTCTGCTTCGTCTTGTGGTAGAGCCCTATTGCGGAGCTGAAGAACTTCAGGGTCTTTGTTTTGTTCTTCCATAAATTTTTATTTGTCTAATGAATAGCTGTTCACGTCTGACCATGGCATAATTACATGCTTGTTAGTACCAGTTTGTCTTATGGCCTTTTTCGGAGCTATCTGGACCTTCAATGTCGGCAAGGAAAATGCCAGAAAGGTCCATATGATCATACTGGTCTTCTTGTAAATCCTCATTTTTTTTCTTGCCATCGCCCTAGTAACAACACAAACTGGACACAGTTCAGGATCATCTTCAGGTGATTTAACATCCACCAACGGTTCACTTGTAACAATTGGTTCAGCAACCACTTTGTTCCTAGCTAGATCATTTCCTAGCGATAATGAAACACCCTCAACAGTGTGAGTAGGACGAACACTCAAATAAATACGATGTAGGGGAACAACTATACAGTCTAATTCCACACCTTGTAACAAAACGGAGGCACCAACAGACGTCTCCTCGGACAAAGGCAACACATCTTCTAACAACAAAGTCTGAGAAGCTCCAGTGTCCCGTAAAATCTTAATAGGCTGGGGAGTAGTTTTATCAACAATAGAAACAAATCCATCAGACATAAAGGGTTTATAATCCTCCATGTTATCACAAAAACTGGACTTAAAGCCTGACTCGCAGGACATTTCAGCTTATTGGTAACAAGGGGTGTCGTACAAGCACTGGACTTGGGCTTATTATCTCTTCTAATCTTCTCTTGGAGTCTAAAACAATCAGCCACCAGGTGATCATTTTTCTTACAATAAGCACAAGTTAGTGACTTCTTCTCAAAAGTATCAAATTTTGGACCAGACATATTATAACTAGACTGACTTACTATCAGTACGCTCAGTACTTTGATTTTTGTAATTTCCGCTTGAAATATTAATAACGACCTTTGAAACTTTTTTTATGTGAAAGGGTATAATTATCTGAAACAACAGCTGCATCTTGCAATGTCTCAACAGTTTTGTCATCCAAATGTGGTTTTAAGTCTAAATAAACACACTGCTTGAACTCTTCTAATAACATTAATTGTCTTATTTTATCAAAATTGTTATCTATTTGCTTTGACGTAAGCCATTTATCAAATAGATCTTCTTTTTCCCGAGCAAATTCAACATAGTTTTGTGAATCAAACTTCTTATAAGACCTACATTTCTGTCTATATGCTTCTGGCACTAGCTCAGAAGGTTTCAAAACTTCCTGCTTAACAGTGTCATAATCAGAACTTTCTTTTTAATAAAGTGCTGAGTAAATTTCAGCGGCCTTGCCCTCAAAAACACTTTGCAGCATTGTAGTCCAATAAGGCTTTGGTCATTTCAAATTTTGAGCAATTTTCTCAAACTGTGGAAAAAATTTATCAACTGTTTTTTCACAAATTTACCAAACATATATTGCTACATCAAAATGTTCTTATTTTGACTCATCTTTATTGTTGCTTTCTACTTTTACCATTTCTATTTTTATTTTCTCCATCTCTAACCTTTCCTGATTTCAATTTCTACCTGTTTTTCTTCTTTTTCCAATTGTTTTTTTTAAGTTCATGTTCTAATTCAAGCTGTTTTAATTTGACAGCATCAACATTTTCGACCTTAAGTTCAAGAGCCTCTTCAAAGAAAATTTCTGAGTCAACTAAATTGTCTATTACCAAATTTTTTATTATTTGTTTTCTCATAGATCCTTTAAAATCTATTTGTAAATGTTTAGCAAGCAACACTAATTCTTCTTTCTTTAGTTTATCAAACCCTTTCAGGTTTGGCGTTTTCAAATATTTACCAGCATCAAATGCCATTTTGTAGAATTTGTTGGCTAATTCTAATAAAAATACTGAACAAATTTTAATAAGATATTAACGTTATCGCTGATAATCCCCCAATTTCTGTTACGGCCAGACCTTTAAATTGTAGGTAACAAAAAACACAAATCAATAATAAAATTGAACTAAATTTATTATACACAAGTCTACAAGAAACATTATACAAATTGAAATGTCATACTTAACTGTTAAAATATATGTCTGATCCTTTTGTCTTTTCTTTATGCGGAATTCTTCTCTTCACTGTTGTGGGAATCAAAACATAATATTATGTCCAATAAGTGACAATCTAGTATGATGTAGTGAACGTAAATAAAAGTGTCAATCCAACCTTTCAGAACACAAGAATGTTAATGTCTAATCTGAAAGTCTAACTTTAGTGTCTGCATATCTAAAGTTGTCACGGAAATCTCTAGAACACTGTGGAACGGAAACTCGTAGAAAACTGTAGAACGGAAACTTCTAGAATACGGTACAAGTTTGAATTACACATCATATATTATGATCATTTTAGAATTATTATGTAATTCAAATAGAAAGTTCTAATCCTTCCATCAGTATCTATGATTGTTCCAGTGGTTTCTAAACTGCACAGTTATAACATTATTTGGTAAACAACTATAAGTATTATGTTAGCATATTATACATGTTATAAGGTCACACAAAACAACTTAGGCCAAGAGAGATAAATACAATAATTATAATATCATAACAGTACAAAGTTTCATGATGAGGGTACATCTTCACAGCAAAAAGCTTAAACGCGAACCCTAACCTGAGAATTGACGGACGAACGGACGAACGGACGAACGCATAGACCAAAGATCTATCTATATGTCCCCTACTTTTGATGGCGTGATAAAATTACATCCCATTTTACATATCGGTCCCGATATCATCTTAAGCCTGCCATATAGTCCAAGGTCTTCATTTGAGATTTGATATAGCGACTGATATAAAACATAAGATGTAATAGAATGTTAACTATATACATGCATTTCCGATGTGATGAACAATTTTTACTGGTGACCAATAAACTCTGCCACATTCTTTTCAAAATCATTAAGAGTTTGAAACTGGTAGGGGAAAAGCAATACATCAGTTTATATATTCCGTCCAATCTTAGGTCATTAGCTACACAATTAAAACTTTACTATTCTTTTATTTAGTATTGAGTGTACTCATTTACATTTAAATTACATAGTATTTACGACACCTAGTAGCTAACAAAATCTTCCTGAAAAGATTGCAGTAGTTGATATATCAAACATGTAATGTGTCATTTTTCCAGTAGAAATTATATCCTTATATACGCATACCTCTTTAACAAATGAACTAATTTGATCATCTTCTAAGGGTGTTGAGAGAAATATGATTTGACCATCTGGATAATGGTTTTTTCTTTTAAATCTGTCAAGAATGGTGAAAAAATTGCCGTCTCCAAGTTCTGAATATGGACCTTAAAAAATAGTCATTTTGTTATGTGCATCTATAATATTCACAATGCAATTGAGAAATGAAATGTTTATATTTTATATCAAATAAAGGCTTCCGCTAGTAGACTCAATTATGTAGTGGCATCAACACCGTCGGATGCTTGTATCTCCATTGACGGATTTGCCATAACATACGGATTTTTTTTTCAAAACTTCAGATTGGTTGTCTCTTAGAATCCATCTAGTCTTGTTCATTTATCTTTATTTTCTGCACCAAAAAAGTTAAAACATTCTTAAGATAGCAGGCCAAGGCGTTGCTTTTTTATCAATCCAGACCTCTTAAGACAAATTAGCACAGATAAATTACATAAAGATTTAAAACTTGTCTTCCTGTGTTTGCCATATTACATGTACGATACATTTGCACTTAAAAAGAAATTAATTTATTTTTTAAAATCGTATCTGTCGTAGTTTTGAAAAATACCCAAACCTAGTGTTCTAGATAGTTTGTCCTTACTAATTCTGTACATCAGTCAATCAATACTGAGGTGTAGATTCCAGGCAAACCCGTGGGACAATTATTCGAATACAACTTAAATTGACATGAATGGTCAATTTTCATTCTAATCTTATAGTTAGGGCATGTTTTCATAAAAAAACTAGACAAAGCACCTACTCAATATAAGTAAAATACATAATTTTGAAAGTTATTGACTAGCAATAGAATATAATCCTAAATATGATAAAACCTTTCAATAGAATACAAAATACCAAAGTAAGTCAATACGACATATACCCGTCCAATATGCCGTATTGACTAGTCAATATGACATATTGGACTGTTTAGTCAATACAGGATCATATTTGCACAAGTCATTATGACATATTGGACTGTTTAGGCATTAAAAGTTCATATGAATTAGTCAATATGACATAATTGCGCAAGTTTTCCATATTGGCTTAGTTATTGGTCCTTGGCTAGCCATATTGGACGTCGGCTTCGCTGGAAAACCTTACGCAATAATACTATAATAAATACATGATAAAATAAGACTCTAATATTCAAACCATGTAGGGCGCAAGTTTTAAAATAACAATCAAAAGATACTAATATTATTTATACTATGCTGTATACGACGCACTTCAAGGCGTTACCTCTCATCAGCAGCAATCATAATTCTAAGACCCTGGGCCAAAAAAAATATGTATAAACTGAAAAGAATAAAATATGTTTTGCTGTCTTAAAAGCTTCTTAACCAGGGTTTTATGAAGCATACGCTGATGTCATCACTTATGGAAATTGTAAGGTCGACATCACGAATTGATTAACCGTTACAATGTTCCAATATCTATGGTAATGTTGGACCTGTTCCCACTGTCGTAACATTGCATTTACCTCCACCAATTTTTGAATACCACCGGATTGACTTTGTTGAACTCCACAAAGTTGAGTGCCGAATATGGAAGAGGGACTGCTTTCCATTCTGGAGCACACGATTTCACTCCTGGTTTTATAGGCTTGCGTGTTGTTCATTGTTTTTTAGTTTTCAGTGTTTATTTGTTGTGCTTTTGGGTGCTTAATTTTCTCCCCGGGTTTGTCTCTCTTATGCATTGCGGTTTGTTTTGGTTGCTCCTTAGGTATATGTGTCCTCTTTATGTCAAAAGCTAGAATTCACAATGTTTTATTATTGCGCATGTACCTAAAGTGTTTATACTTTAAAAAAAAATAAAATACATCAAAGGAAAGAGTCGTGTAGGTCGAAAACTAACTTAATATTATTTTTTTCGGAATTCGACTCTAAAATTAAACCCACTTTGAAAATCAAATTATTAAATCTTTATAGCATATCAACAGATTGCATGCAATTATTCTATCAAAAATTAAATCCTGAAACCTAAAACTGAAAGAGAAGTTGATTTCATAAAGAATGTGATGGGTAGATCAGACATCAGACATCAGAGTCAATCTTCTTGTTACCTTTTCTGTATAAGATGTAATTCAGCTTCGTATCAGCATTGGCTAGCTTTTCACTATTTCTACCAAAGGAAGCATTCGTTGATAAAAACAAACTTAGTCCCACGTGATCCTTATAGAACTTCCCAACTGGTAGGTTAGCTAATATTGGTATCTATTGTGAAACATAATTACATTTTTTATGTAACATTTCTTACAATAAATTATAGGTTTGTACCTTGTACTCAATTCAGCCTTTCAAATTTCAAGACTTAAACAGCAGGTGAACCCCAAGGAACCCCTCATCTATTGAGCTGTCATAAGTCACCGATGAACGAAATCCCTGGCACCAACTAATCAAAAGTCACGGATTATACATGTGTATAAGCTTTGTGTCTGATCCAGTATGTCATTCACGTCTTGATACCTGCGTATCGTTAACTAAGTAATTGATCGGTGACGCTTGCTATAGTTAATGTCATTTGAAAGACTTAATGACGAAAACAACAGTTAAAGTACTAAAAGACATTTGTGAAATACAGCTTAGGAAACATCTTTTCAATCAAAATCATTAACCTTACATGTTTCAGGTACAAAACATCGACCAAAAATAAGGAAATCAGAAATTAATACACTGTTCATATCCAGTATTGATATTATTTTACCTTGAAATTTTAGAAACCGAAAAGAAAATATATGTTCATAAACTTGTATTTTGAGATTTTCTTATTGGATAATTGTCGGATAAATGGTGGACCTTTGCTGATAATTGCGATTAATTTAATACAGGTCGTTGAACATGCAATACACCGTGTGAATCGTGTTCGTGATGTAAGGAAAGTGGGATAAGAATTATGTAACGTGTATGAGATTTCATTTTGCGAGACAAATATTGAAAAGTGTGAATTCAAATCAAAGCATTTTTCGAACTTGAATTACTCATCATATATTGTCGGAACGAATTTTCAATAGTGTCAAATGTTTAAACACATTCATATTAATAAAACTGTAGTTTCTAATATTGTTCTGATACACATGTAATTTATTTTATTATGGACCCTATTTTGATTTGAAAAGAATATATGACATAAAATGTTTTCTAAATCAATATATCTTGCATTTGACATTTTTAAAAACAAAATTTGAACTTTAACTTGGCGGTTCGTTAAAATATCTTAAATTATTCTTTGGTGAAATAAATAAAAGCATTCTGAAGTTTTTGTCAAATGTCATGATTTTCATTATGACAATGAATTAGATCATCCTCTAAGGGTTTTGAGACATGATGTCTTTTGTGAAAAGTTATATCGATGTTTAATTAATTTAAAATGTTTCACAGTTAAATTATTAAGGTTGAATAAATTTGCAACTAATAAAATGACAGAAAAAACAATTTTATACGAAAAAACTCATATGAAATGAACTAAATAAATAACAAAAGACAAAAACAATTAAAGGGTCAATTTAAAGCTGCTAAATACAAAGGCCCTCCTTGCTGTTTTGTTGGAAGATCGTGCTGGAAATGGAGAGTAGTATAACATGTAGGCCTTCAATCCAGTCGTGTTGAAATACCCTTTTCAAACGATTTTCTATTAGTTTATTGTAATCATCTAACATATTGTTTTGACGGTCTGGAAAATAAATACAGTAAACCATCTTTTCAATGTTACAGTTTTGTTTCGTAAATGGGCACAGACTTTTATTACTTGTTGTTGAAATTTTAGGCGAATAAGGAAATGTTAGAATTTGTCAACAGTGTTTTTGTTCGAACATTTTAATTGATTTACCTTCAAACTACGCAGATCTTTTCTTGGTCCTATTCCAGAAAGAAGTAGAATCTGTGGTGAGCCTATTGTGCCAGCGGATAATATTACTTCTCTTCTAGCAAATATTCGTATTAGCTGGCCATTTTTGATTACATCCACACCAATAGCAATGTTTCGTCTGAAAATAACCTGATAAAATATAAATATAAAATAATGATTAAATAAATCTTAGCTGCATGATAACCTGTTACACAAACTCATGGAAATATATGCTTTATTTTACGCCTGCCAACATGATAAATGAGAGCCTAATGCTAAGTTCCAGTATTATAAACTTAAATAAGCTGGCTAAACAATGTATACCCAAGTCGTAATTCAAACCTCGTATCTTAAATCAGAAAGGTACATATGTTATCTGACGTTTATGTATAATGTACTTATTAACAAAAGCAAACGAAAAAAAAAAATACCAATACAATATCAAAATAGCTTCACTAAAGTACATTTATCTTGAAGGACGTTTAAACGTAACAATTCAAATTAAAGCATTTAAAGAATTAGTTTTAATTTTTATTTTAATATGGATTGGAACCTTTGGATTATCTGCTTTGAAATTCATATCATGAACAATTATAATAAAGATCCTTCCATCTAGCCTCTTTCCGCGGTTTTTCGTCTATTTCAAAGTATGTCTTTTTATATTATCTGTTATAAATTTTCTACAATTTTTACCTTAATCACACGACTGTTTATGCTGATTTGTAAATTTCGTCGATGAAGAACAGGGCGGAGGTAGCAATTTGCTGTACCACATCGTTCCCCGTTTTTAATGTTTTGTTGAAAAACACAAAAGCCTGCAATGCACATGTAAATTTAAGGATAAAATCAACATTGATTCACCGCCATAGTTTGTGTTGCCAGTTATTAAATCAATTATAAACGTGTAATAGCTGTACCACTGAACTGTTACGAAGTCTCCTAAATTAAGTAACTGATATCTCGAATACCTTACATTGTATTCAATAAATTATTTGTTTTTTCAGAGACTGAAATTGGGAAATTGTTCCTATAGAGTTTATATAGGGGTATATATATCCCAATATTTCTGAACCGTTTACGAGAACTGATTTTATTGTGTGGTGTTATAAAATGCATTCGGTTTCATTAAATAAAAATAATACAAAAGACTTCTCACTTGCCGTGATAAGGCCTCCCGACTACAAGTCAGTGTAGTGTGAATCATATTTTTTTTAAAAATGATCAATTTCAGCACAACAAGAATTTGTTTTTAAATTGATGACCAAGCAAATGAAATAATATCTATTATTACATATTATATCTGATACATTGATGTATTCCCTGGATCAATATTATATTAAATCTACAATATGAAGTAAGGACAGAAAAAAAATATATGATTTTGGGCGGGGATTTCAATGTTTTAATAGATGATTAAAGACTAATGATTCAAGGGGGTGGTGACGAACCCTTGCGTAAATGTTTTATATAAGTTCATGTGTTGTGTCATGGGGAATAAGAAAATATCGGGTTTCTTACAGATTTTTAATTTGATATAATTCAAGATAATTAGTTTAAGGGGGGGAGAATGACGCCCATTGAGTAATAGGGTATGTATCATTTAAAGGGGAATCACGGTATTGTATATACACACGGATCTCAGCGCACTATTATGCCGTTTATTCATTATCACGTCGCTCCTGACCGTAGAAAATTTATGAGATAATTGAACATCATTGATTTGATGGGAGTGGTGATAACCCCATGGGAAAGCGAAGTATGTGTCATTTGGTGCGTCTTACCATTGGGAATAAGAACATATATGGTTTAGGGATGGGGATTTCAATGGTTTATGAGATAACTGAACATTACTAATTTAATGGGAGTGGTGATAACCCCATGGGGAAGCGGGGTTTGTGTCATTTGGTGCGTCTTACCATGGGTAACAAGAAAATATATGATTTAGGGGTGGGGATTTAAACGGCTTATGATATAATTTGACATTATTGGACATTATTGATTTACGGGGGTTGAAGATCACCCTACTGAAAGACTGAGGTAAATGTCATATAATGCGTCTTGTTACGGAGAATAATAAAATATATGATTTAAAGCTAGGGATATTAATTGCATATGATTTTGTTTTCAAAATAATCGACTTTGGGGCCGGGGATGACCCCCATAGAGGAACGAGATGGTCACTCTCGTAGAGCTTCTAGATGAAAAAAAATTTCCATAGTGTCCTATGGTAAACCACTAACCACTTTGAACTCCTCATTATACTTCTCAGTGACCCCATCAAAAAATGATTAGTATTAAGCATATCTAGAATCATTGATCTGTCATCATGGAAAATCTCAGATCCATATCTCAGACGGTTATCGAGAACTCGAACGAACAAAATCGGAGAGGAAGGAAAAAAAATCGATAAAAATCGCAAGTCAAAATCTCTAAGTCTCCCACTTCGTTTGGTAGACTTCAATATAGTTTTAAATGATTGGTTGTCATTGTTTAGTTTATCGGTTCCCTGTTTTATTGCTTAGTGATAATATTGGTAATAATTGGTCTCACCTACCTATTAATGTTGACATAGCGACCCCATAATTATTATACATCTATCTAATTATAGCAGAGGTTAAGGTCTTTTATTTGGAAAGATTTATACAATTATGTACATGCAATTTGCTAGGACACCAGTTTTTTTTTTTTTTGGCAACGAAAGTATAGGCAGGAATTACATAAACATCAACTTAACTGATACTGTATTTCATTACCTATTTGGTTTTCTCCATTACAGTCGACAGTATTAAAACCAATTTCATGTGCAGCTTGCTGGTGAAAATATTGTAGAATCGATTCACTTTGTTTTACATCAACTGGTCCGTCTGATCCACGAAACTCTGAAGTATACATACATTTAAGATATAAGATATAAAAAACAATCTGCCAGATTGATTTATTTCTGAATGTTAAATGTAAATCATGGAGAACTGTCCTTATAAGTATATACATTTCTGTAAATGCAATACGCAGGTCGTGTTGATATTGAACCCAAAGATCACCTTGGTAGTCTCGTGAACTTATTATGTCTCAAAGATTTCCAAGAGCACCGGAAGTTCCTGCACCAACTACAGTTAACTAATCACACTTTTCTTGTACATAATTTTGCTATATACTAGAATGAAAAAATATGTTGGATGCAATATTTACATGCACATTTCATAATTATTAATAACTTTGGTCTCGTGGTAGCGTACTCGACTCCAATACGGAATATCATGGGTTCTATCCACTGCAGGATCAATCCAAAGATATTTAACATGGTATTTGATGCTTCTCTATCACGTCCGTGGCATCTATGAGTAAGAACAAAGGAGTGGTCGGCTCGGAGTCAATATAATGTGTCAGAGTGGAGTGATATGTCTTCCTGTGGATTGTTACATCGTTAGCTAGCTCAGCATATCGGTCTAATACAAATTAGGGCTCATATTCATATCACAACATTTTCTCGTTCTAATATGCATAACATAATTTCCGTTGCAAGTTAATCAATATTTCATCCATCCATCATCAATAACGTTGACATAAGAAAGTAATGATGTTGTTTCTATTAATCAGGCCACTTGAAAAAACTTACTGTGATGTTTCAGTCGTGATGTTTGAACATTTTCAATCTTTTTAAAGTAGGGAAGTACGTCATAGTAGCTCCACCCACTACATCCCTCTCTAGCCCATTCGTCAAAATCAAAACGACTTCCTCGAATAAAATTCATCGCATTTATAGTGCTCGTTCCACCTAACACCTTTCCACGAGGAAGGGATGAAACCTGAGACGAAAATTTCTTCATTTACAACATTGTTAAAATTTGCGAAATTTAAGGACGATCTTCCTTGTAAGAATGTCTGTCCATAGATGGTTTTGGCTTCATACTTTTGGTCTGATCTTATTATTTTAATTTCAATTGATCTGAGCATTTCGGATTATATTTTTTAGTTTTCTACATTTTAAGCCTTGAGATCTAAATCGGTGAAATGTGCATTAAAATTGATAATTGAAGACAGAATGTTCCCAAATTGGGAAGGAGAAATAACTTTTGTTTAATTATGTACTTGTTTCTATGTCCAGTTTGTTTTAATTGTAATTACTTACTTTAATTTTTAAAGGATTGAGTTTACACACAGGACTTCCCCAATAGAAAAACACTAATGGCAGACAAATTTGTTTTATGTTTGTGTTATTGCCTATAGCAGCCCGTACCAAGTTTTTATAAATCCACAAAATACAACTTCTCCCTGTTAGAATTCTTATTTTAAAGACGTGGTTACTTGAATGATATAACTCTATTATTTGCAAAATTTGCATTTTCAAGTAAATCATCAAACATTATTAAAAGTCATATTAATATGTTCACAATTTTACAGAAATGATTATTCATGTAAACAATAATAAAGTGTTTATACCCTGTTTTTTATTGCAAAATGTGAGTGTTTCTGGGATATAGTCTTGAATTGCCAGTCAATTGTGGTTTCTGCGAGAGATGCCCATGCCCCGGGAATCAACGTTCTCTCATCATCAAGATTAGATACACCAGCTTCCAACAGTAACACTGATACCTGATCCTCTGATAGACGAGTGGCTACAATAGCACCAGCAGATCCTGCACCAACTGCACATAAGCAATCAAAAGTTCTATGTAATTAATGCTGCTTTGTAATAAAATGGTCCAAAATAAAACGACTATCAAAATATGTTGGACGTATTATATACATGCAAATTAGAATCGCACCTTCAATAAATTTTTCAATGACATAAGAATTGATTAATGCGTTTAATTTAAAACCTCCTTGATAGTTTTTGTCTTTATAAAACATATAGAAGAATATGTAGGACTTACGTAGTGCAACAGACACGACTAATAAATAAACAAAACTCTATAGTACAAAGAGACAACTTTAATATACATTAAAAACAGAAACACGACCATTAACAACACATAATCCTCATAAAGTAAATGGATGGTGCTCTTAAATTATGAATTTTATATAGCACCCATTGGTGATTAATTGAACAAAGTATACACAAAAGCACCTTCTAAAAAGGTATTAAGACATATTATACTAACGATAAGACATGTATCAATTATTTAAACGAATGTATATTTCTCTCCAAACATTACATATTTTATGAATTTACATTTATCAATTGCTCTGTAAGTAAAACTTCAGAGAGGAAAAAATAAACACCAAACACAATTAGGACCAGAACTAACAGAACCTTCACAGCTAAATTCCAGTTCAGATCAACTCTTACCACTTTCCGTATGCATTTACTTACCGACTATATAATCATAGAAACGATTTACTGGTCTTTCAAATATCCCCGGTGGATCTTGTGGTCCAGGAGGCAGTACTTTAATTAGGAAGTTTGTTAGAGCAGTTACTCTCAACAGTGTATGGCCAAGAAACATTACGAAACAATTCTAAAACAAAATCAGATATTAACTTGGGTTACTGTGGAACCATCCAGAATGGTTCTAGTGTAGAACTATCATAAATGGTTCTAGGGTAGAACTATCATAAATGGTTCTAGGGTAGAACTGTCCATTTTCACTTCCGAAAACTCTGTATTGGTTATCTTCGCCTTTTCCCAAACTTTTAAAAACATTTTTTTTAAATATGTAACATTTCACATCGATTATAATTTCAATATATGAAATTAAATTATGACAATAATTAATAATATTAAATTGATGACCAATTTGTACAAAACAACAAAAGTACATACATGTAATAAATAGCTCTGGTGCAAGTTTTTTTGTTTTTCCATTTTTTTAATCCACAAGAAACACGAATTATTGTTTTTGTTAAAATTTGTGTGATTTTTATCTGAAGTAAATTTACAGATAAAGAAATGTCTTCTCCGTAACAAGTTGTGTGTTTCAGGTAATTATAACTAATTAAAGTTCTCACATGTATATTGTAATTGAAGTAAAGGTACTAGTTGGTAAATATTAGGGTACAAGTTGGTTGGGTATGAATTGGAAAATGTACAAGTTAGTTTAAACAATATTTATTAAAAGAAATATTACTACAATACACACATATAACGAAATACAAAAGAGATTCAAAAACAAGGAAGTACGAGTACATACATTCATTATATTTGAGTGTCTGATGATTTTGTTAGTGTGGATTGAGCTGACAGATTTTTTAAATGTCCCATTCCTGTGTTAGAATCAGTAATTCTGACACTGGGAAAATACAAAATATCGTAAATAAACTATATTCTTTCATCAAAAGCGATAGATCGAAGGATGTTCGTGAAGGAGGTGTTAGCAACGGAAGCATTCATATGGACCATTCATTAGGAGTAGTCAGACGAAGTAGTCAGACTACTCCTAATGAATGGTCCATATGAATGCTTCCGTTGCTAACATTTTACGTGTTAACCATTTTTTACATTTAATTTGACTAGATTTTTACAACAAGACTTTTGTTTCATGATCACATCAAATACATTTCTACAGGCTTTCTAGTTGTTGTTGTTGAGGTCCTCTACTTCCAAACGATTTTCGTCTACCTCTCGTACAATTGTAAAAAGTACAAATTTCAAATATCTGTCGAATTCATGAACGAAATATATCGTCACAAACGGAGACAACGTCAAACCGCTTCAAATGAATAATCCTTTTATGCATTACTCTTTCGGAAAGCATATAGTTTGTTATAAACACTATTTTCTATTTTTTCCGGTGTCAGAATATCGGATTTTAACACAGGATCATGGATGACAATGCAATATTGCCATCGTGAATGGATTTATTATTACTCTTATGAACATAACCGACGCCTTTCGAGAATTCAGTCAATAATTACGAGACCGACGTCGGACCGGCTACGATATTTTCTGGAAATTACGAAAAAAGAGATAAAAATATCAAAACTTTTTTTGGACTCGCGCTTTTTTTTAGACGCGTCAGGGGTAAGGTGAAACAAACATATTTTTAATTCTGGTAAAGAAAACAAAGATAAAATTACCACAAAATATAACAAAAATAAACAATAAAATACCGAATATAAAGTAAAAAGACGTTATTTTACCTTTCAAACGTCTACTTTTCTGTCTCGTGCATGCCAATTTATAAAATTACATATTTACATTATACCAATTCTAGATAGTTATAACGAGTGTAGCCACAAAATGCAATGTGAACTAATTTCAATCTCTTTCGTAACCGATTTTTCTTCCAAACAGATTTTTTCAATTATTTTTGTGTTGATATTAATGGTGTAATACACACACTTCAAACAGGTCATGGATTGGAGAGATAAGTGGACGTGTTTCATCGTGCTGAGTTTTTTGTCATTTTTGTGAGTTTTTTGTTCAACACATTGACCTGGAACCTGTCATTGGTAGGTATTTATGTTGATTTAATATTTATTTTGACTTTTAAGTTGGAACACAATTTCTTGTTGAAACATCCAAATAAAAATTGTAGAAAATACAATATGTTCACCTCTTTGTGTATTTTGATGTCTGAACTCAAAATAATCGAGGATTCAACCAGCTAAACTACTAATATGTTAAATCTAATTTGAAACGGATACTTTTTTTTGTTTCCTTATTTCCTTCGGCCTTCAGAACTGCTTCTGTGACAAGTCAGTGTGCATAAACAGTGCATCAATAAAACGTTTTGATTGGATATAAAAAAAAGATAATAAACAGAGACGATATGATATGTAGGCTCGGGATAGTGGGGTTCATTTTTTTCTGCGGAATATGATTCCTTTCCGAAAATGATGGTCGACGGAAACTGACATCTATGTAAAATGACAAAAATAAACTTTAGAATTTTAAAAATAGGCCAAGAAATGAATTGATCACACACTTCTGCAATCAGTACTATGCAATAATGGAATATTAAAATACTCATTCATTACAACAATAAATATAAAAATGTAATTAAAACAAAACAAAAAACAAAAATGAGTTTTAAATTGTAAACTGTAATTGGAAACTAATATCGCCAATACAATAAGTTTGTTTATGAGGCCATGTCAAAAATAATTTACTTGTTTTAGAAATGCTGACATTGGATATTTTACATAATTTTACATTTCGCCAGCATTTTCTGTACCATTAATTAAAATGTCGAAGGAACGTTTCTTTTACATATGTAAACAAAAATTTTCAGCACAAAAATATGCTTATTTACAATACCGAATTATATTAAAAGAAACATACCTGTTTCAAGGGAAAATATCAATAGACATGTTAAATCGTTTTATCAAAGTAGTATGTAATCTGACAGGATAACAAATAGAACAATGTGAAATTTCTGCACGTAAATAAGTAATAAAAGTTTCGAAAGAGGTGAGGAAAAAGTATGTCATTATCGGACCATCCTTCTTGTATGGATAAATGTATGTTAAACGCCATTACAAAGTTAATCAGAGAAGAAACAATGTTTCGGAGAAACAGATTAGAAATTATTTAAAACATCAGACATGCCTCGTTAATTTCAAACTCCTAATTTGATTTTTTATCATAAAAATTTTTAGTTAAACAAATAGTTTATTTTTTTCTTGTATCCTCATTTTAAGCTAAAATTGTTACTTGATAAAATTATAAATGATAACATTTTATAACGGGTATAATTGGATAATATATAGTTAAAGCAATTATGTAGATATCTGAACATTAACAATCAAGAAGTAGGTAAGTCATTTACACCATATCGTTACTACTAAAATTAAGGGCTCGATTTCTTTGGGCCGTCATCAAGTAACAACTGCAGAATTTGACTGATTGAGGTCGAATGTGTTGTCTGAGAATTTCACACGTCTAGGACGACACGTTTCTTTAATATGGAATTATCGATGATTTAACTCGAACAGAACAAATCACCGATATGTTTCCATGTTTAGTCATTCGTCTCATTTCCGGTCAGGCACAAGGCTCTATTTTTAATTTTTTCGATAATGAAAATTCCATACATTTATTAATTTCTTGATTATTAAGCATTCGTTAAAATAAAGTTTTATGACTTTTATTTGTGATGTTGCGTTACATGTGTTAAATATTAAAACCTGAAACAACTCTAATATATCGATAATATACGTGAATATTTTCGACAATGCGGACCTTGGGGATTCGTGTCGATTTATTTATTTATTTATTTATTTATTTATTTTGTTTCTTGAGCTTTCACATATATTTCTCGGATTACTCTGTTAAGAACAACTCGAACCGTTTTAATTCTCACTTATTTCCAGGCATAGACGATATTACAAGCACATATGTGTTGCATCCCCTCTTTTTCCTCTGCCTATCCCCATTTTCTCTGCAACACCTCACTGCCTTCGTTGTCATTTATTTTTTTAATTTTTAATTTTTCATCATTTTATGATTTTAATACTAAAATGTATCATAAATAACCGAAATAAAGTTGATGCATTGTATGGCCATTTCGTTGACTGACAACTCATCAGCAGTGCTCGAGATCAAAATTTTGGAAAACCGCTTAAAGAAATAATGATGGATTAATAAGCACAACCATCTAAACCAAAAAAATTAAAACAAAGACGAATCCAAACTCAGCTAAGGGTTACCTCTGCACCAAAAGGAAGAGCCTTAGAAATTTCTGATAAATTTTGTCGAGTTTTGAACTTTAAATTTAAAGGTATTTAAGTAATGAATCATGCCAGGACAAACATACTGGCTACTGGGCTGATAATAAACCCTCTGGGACTTACAGTCAACCGGAAGTGACATAGACCAAGTGGTTTTAATAAAAGGTATCACAAAAAACCGAAATAAATGTGATGCACTGTATGGACATTTCGTTGACTGACAACTCACCAGCAGTGGTTGAGATCAAAATTTTGGAAAACCGGTTAAAGATATAATGATGAATTAATAAGCACTACCATCTAAACCAGAACAATTAAAACAAACAGGAACTCAAACTCAGCTAAAAATATAAAATATCTGACTTTTTAACCATTTAGATGGCGATCTTACTGTCTCTCGAATCGATAGATATATAAAACATGATAACATATACTTTTCACACATCACTGTATAATACAGAAAAATCTCATCCTAAGAAAATGGTGAAATTTCCAGTTGAAGGGATATAAGGAAAGCTGTTCCATCTTTTTTCGGATACCCGTGCGTGGGTACGAGTAGTTTCCTAGTTCCATTTATAGTAAGACAGATATTACATCAAACAAATAGCATTAAATCAACTTCAAAATATAATGTAACTACGTATATTAGGGTTCAACTAAGCTAGGTATTCCTTTTTAAAAAGATAGAGAAAAGTAAAAATGGGAATATATTAATAAAAGCAATGAACACAAACTATTGAAAATTATATTGGATTACTATAATAACATAAATTATTCAAATATACACCACTTTGTTTATACATCTAACTGCTTTAACCTGAGAAATAATATGGTATTGGATAAATTTATTTTATGAATATAATTTTCATATCTCGTTTTGAAATACATGTAGAATGACAAACAGTAACATATTATTAATGAAACAAAGTTCAGTTTTTTTTCGTAATCAGAGAATATGCTTACCACAGTAAACAAAAACATGGAATTGTTATCTATTTTGTTGTTTATGAAAACGCTACCTTTTTTTTGTTGCA
Source organism: Mytilisepta virgata (assembly GCA_028015205.1). Lineage (NCBI taxonomy): Eukaryota > Metazoa > Mollusca > Bivalvia > Mytilida > Mytilidae > Mytilisepta > Mytilisepta virgata. The sequence continues at coordinate 4,937,191 of CM051512.1, read as the reverse complement.
CATGAAGGAACTTTTTCTTTGATGTAACCACCTTTTTTGTCAATTTCTTCCACAAAACATACTTTATCTGCTAAGCCTATTCTAATTCTAGTACAGTAGAATCTCGTGGGCTAGAACTCGGGTCCTTCCAACACCATGGATTTCTCGACCCATTACGAAAGTCCGGTAATTTTTTCCATTATGTCTATATAAATTTAGTCTCGGTTTTTCGAACATCGTACAACAGTAATATAAAGTAATTATAGTAACTCGAATAGCGTTTTTAATTGGTGTACATGAAAAATGTATCTCCCAACTTTTGTTGTTAATGGAGCATAAAAATATTAAGCACCTAATGAATTTCTGATTTCTACATGTACTGCATGAATGATATTCCTGCAGGAGGTAGAGACTGCTTATTCTTCCGGATCACCTGTGTCTAACTCCGTTTTTTTTTTTATTTATTTTTTTATTTTTGGTAAGATCCATGTTTATTTATTTCCGTCATTATAATTTTTATTTATCGTTTAGTGAATCCGTTGTTTTTTTATACCTAATTTTTGTTAAACAAATTCTTCTAACAGAACATGATGAACTATTAAGGCGGTACCCAACACCTTGACTAAAATAAATCTGGCTCGTTTAATTTTCATAAAATTTTTAGCCAATATTTACTTTGACCTTTTGACAAAATGTTGATTGTATGAAATCCGAACCGTGGACGTGGAGGTCGAGAAACATATGTACCCAAAGCATCCGGTCGTCCAAGAAGTGTTGGCCAAAATCTGCTAAAGCATCGTCGGACGTGTAATCCTGGATCATTATGGAATTCACTCATCAAATTTGAGGTGAGGTTCAGTAATTGTTGCTTTTTAATTCAAATATCGAAGTGAATACATTTCCCGCCGCACGCACTGAATAGATCATAAACAAAAATATGAAAGATTTAAACCCAAACATGTACGCCTGTAATGACATTAAAGACATTGCAAAATGGTTCCAGACCCTTCAGACTCACATTGATACAGAATTATCGGGCATTAACTGAGACAAGATCGGGCTGATGAGCGTATTGAACTTATTGATAACCAGCTTCAGCTTGCTAAGGGTGACCTACAGGAAATTCATATGGAAGAATTGATAGAAAGGGAAAAAATGAGATACTGAAATTGAAATTGTGGGGTCGGAAATGGAATTTCATTGTCCGGGGCATTGCAGGGAACGTGCGTGAACTCCCAGTCCAAACTCTGACAAAGATTAAAATCTTCCTCAAAAGTCAGCTCAAAATAGAGACAAACACGTTTGGGAACATGCCTTTCTCTGCTGTCCATAGACTACCATCTGGACCAGAAGAATGTAGGAACATCATCAACAAAGTGAAGATTTTTGTAAAAGTTAACGGACGACGGACGCCGAGTGATGAGAATAGCTCACTTGGCCCTTTGGGTTAGGTAAGCTAAAAAGGGAACATAGTAAAAGTCCCAACAATTTGGTCAGTGAAGTTACGTTTTCAATTTTGGTATGCTATGTACGCTATTTCTCCATAAAAGTGTATAAACATAATATTGCTTAAAAAACATTTCCTCTATGTTGTTGAAGTTAAATGATTTGAAAATGAAATAGTTAACATGGTGAAGGAAGCACATAAATGAACAATAATAGATGACTAAACCTGACATAAGAACGTTTAATTTGTGATTGATGTTACTCTTCGCTCATATCTATAAACACGTGACAATGAATAGGTTGACTAAAATTGAGGAAATACTTTTTACAAATTTTGTATATTTGAAGTTTTCTTTGATAGTAGAGTTAGCATATAAAACTTTTAATCATTCTAAGGCAAATTTGCCACTGGTGTTATAGTCATTGATGTTATGAAAACAAAATTAATATCAGTGACATTTTCTGTACCATCAGTGACTAAATTCTAATAGCAGTTTGTTAAATTTAATTCTCAGAATATATATCAATTATCCCCAAGATCACATCACTGATCTTTCATGTTACAATACTGACATAATGCATTAAAACATACTAAAATTTTAATTCTTGTCATAAATAAACTTAACTTTGAATTATCGTGTATGTGTACACTGTATCCTATGTTATGGTATTCTCTGTGAAAGTTAATAATATCAGAATCCAGGTGTACCATTTTAATATTACATCAATGGCGTTTTATTCTCTAGACAGTTGCAAATATTCCTGAATGCTTCCTTGTTATTTGTCAATTTACATATCTATCAATATATACTGCACTGTGGAATGTTCTTTTAAGTTAAATACTTAAAATAAAAAAAAACATATTAATAAATGTTGGCTTACTCTATGCAACATTACTGACAATATATGTATCTCTACAACAATTGACAATATGGTATCTTAATAATACCTATTTTGTAGTTTTGTTGAAGGTCTGGAACTTGTAATAAGTTTAAAATGTAATGATCAGAAGGTAATTTTAAACCAAATTATTCCTGAAATGGTGATTGTTCAGTATCCCTGAAGATTCAAATTCCAAAACAATGAAAGGGACAATGCAAAAGCTACATTGTGTAAACATACAACAACATGGATAACAGGAAAGGTAAACAATGATATACCAATCAACCAGAGAAATCCAACTGACAGAAATCCGGACAAAAAATAAAATAAAAGAGCACAAAACACACAACAGAGAGTCAGGATAGTCTGACTTGGTACATACACTGAACAGTGGTGGGGTTAAATATACTTAAAAGACTTAAAAAGGACAAATATACCTAAGGAGGAATCAAAACAAACGCAATCCATTAGACAGACAAACCCGGGAAGACAAACGAACAACCACAAGCACAACAAATAAACACAGAAAACTAAAAAACAATGAACAACACGAACTCCTATAAAAACCAGGAGTGAACCCGGGTGCTCCGGAAGGGTAAGCAGTTCCTGTTCCGTATACGGCACCCGTCGTGGACTTCAACAAAGTCAATCCAGTGGAAGTCACAAATTGGTGGAGGCACATGAAAGGCTACGACAGTGGGAACAGGTTCAACATCATCTTAGATATTGGAACAATTTAATGGTCAATCAGTTCGTGATGACATCAACTTTTCCCTGATAAAACCCTGATTAATAAGCTTTTGTGACAGCAGTAATCATCTTTGTCGAAAGTCATGGTAACTCACGTATGCTCTTGAAAATCGGATAAGCTGAGAAACGTAGACGCCATATACAGGCGATTCTGGTATATTGCTACTCAAGAAGGGAAAATTAACAATAGGAAAGTTGAAGTCATCACGTTTGTCATAAAGTTTTGTCTTCAAACGTCCCTCATATTCTATTTCAAGAAACAAATCCAAACATGAAGCGGACTTTGGTGTATCTGTAGAATCCTTAATTTCAAGCTCACTGGGATAGATAAGATGTAGAAAGTCTTGGAATTTGTCGTTATTTAACGACAGCACATCATCTATATAACGAAAAGTGAAATTAAAGGATTGGGCTAGTTTCTTTTTGTTTTCACGTAGTAACCTTTGAATGAAGTCCGCTTCATATGAGTACAGAAACAGATAGACGAGGAGAGGAGCACAGTTGGTTCCCATTGGAATGCCGATTGTTTGTTGAAAAATTAGACCGCCAAATTCAACGAATGTGTTGTCTATGAGAAAATCTAACATGTCTGTAATTTCATCTTCAGAATACTTTTTGTCAGAATCAGAGTGGTTCTTCACGAAATAAGCATTTGCTCTACCTAGAACAAGAAATTTATACCTGCGTGTCCCATTTTTCTTGAAAAAACATTGATGAACTAGTTGCTTTAAGCGATCTTTTAGTTCAGAATATGGTATGGTAGTGTAGAGTGTAGAGAAGTCGAATGTTTTTATGCTGTTGCATGTAGCCAAAGATTTTGATTTTAGATATTGAAGTAAATTTTTGGAGTTTTTAAGAATCCACATCTGATTGACGCCACTGGTGGAATATGATGTTTCACAGTAATTCTGAAGGCCCTCTTTAATACATGTCATTATGAATGTTAAAATCTTTGAAAGAGGTTTTATAGAGCAATTAGCTGACCAAGCAATGTACCTTTGTTTAAACGGATTCTTATGTAGTTTAGGAATCCAATAAAGAGCAGGAAGGTCCATTTCTTCATCCTTTGTAGAAATGCCAAAGGAATGAAGAACGGTCTTGTGGTTATCAAGGACTTTCTGCTTAGTGAGTGGGGTCGGTGTATAAGTTGGGTTACCCGCAGTGTAATCTATTCCCAATTCGTTTTTAGGACACTCAAAATAGTAGTTCTTGCAAACAAAAACGATGTTATTGGGGGCTTTGTCAGCTGGGACAGCTACATATTTGTCATGGAGGCGAGTCAAGTTTTCAACAACCTTAGGGTCTTTAAAGACAGATTTAGCTTTAGTGCTCATAGACCCTTGGAGGCTTTTAATTCGGATTTTTATCATTGGCCTAATAGCCTTCACCCACTCTAAAAGTGTGTCAGCAGGCTCCTGTTCCTTTGAAGTCCATTTTCTGGCATAGTCCTCAACAGAATCAATAAGTAATTTGAAATTATATTTCCAATTAATTGGCTGAGGTTCTCGGTATTTGGGGCCTTTAGGTAGCATATTTTTTAGCTTCTGATTATCAACTAGATTGAGATCTCCAGTGATAACATGACCCACAGGACTATCATTGAATGGAGAGGTTGAACAGGAGCAGTCAGGGGGTTTAGACTTGAGGTCATCGGTATTAAGGTCCCGCAATGCCCGTTTGTAATAAAAAGTCTTGGTTGCAATGGGTTTTGTATAAGAATAAGAAATAAGTGGAACAGTTTGGTCTTTGAAATATGGAGGAAGTTTAGATTTTACTGTTTTGTGGTGAAGGATATTGCTGAGATTTATGGCATCCAAGCCTTTTTTAACAACGTTAACTTTGAGGAACGACCTTTGGTGAGATTCGTCGTTATGGATTCGAACTGGTTTGAATAATCTGTGAGAAGCAATATCCGATACCACAGCAGCGAGTTTGTATTTAGTTGAATTAAAATTCTTGATTTGTTGCTCCATTGCTTTTTTGTGGAGTGAGCTAAGCTTACACAAAGGAATGGAATATAGTTTAGTTCGAATGTGATGTAATCCTAAAGGTTTTTGTATGTACGGCAATAACGCATTAAAGGAGACATCATGGTCAATAGGCGAAGCATTGATTTCGCTGCATTTTGGGCTTGAAAGATTCCCAATGCTGTCAATTTTATCATTGCAACCATATGGCATAACGGTACCCAATTCCTTAATCCAAAATTCTTCTGTTTGTCTGGGAAGGGGTGTGCTGAGGTTTTGATTATTAGTAGGGTGATATATTTTTTCTAATATACGGACTTTCATTGATAGGATGGAATGATCAGGAAGGTTGAAATGTTGATAAACAACCTGATTGGCGTTGTTGTTAATACCTGATCTATGCCCGTTCATTCTTGTATTTAACATACCTTTTGTTTTACCCACATAAACAAAGCCGCAGAGATTACATGCTACCCCGTATACAATGTTAGTCGATGTACAAGTCAGATGATCATGACTTCTAGTGTTGTTAGATTTTCCCGTTAAGTTGCTTGTAAAATACGGTTCTGTTATAAGAATCTTACAAGTTTTACAATTTGTAGATTTGCAGGGTGAAATGGTGCAGTGTGGCATTGAGTCATCATATTGTAAGATGTCATCTACAATAACTAACAAGATTTTTTAGTTAGAAAGTGTGATCTAATTTTATATATCTTAAACATGTTCATGTCATAATGTTCATCTAAAACTCAAAATAAATATATAGAATGAATCCATTTTCATTTCATAGTACTGTGTTGTACATTTGAAAGAAAATTTATTAACACATTCTTAATTTTGAGATTTCTACCATGTCACATCATTGACAGAATTTGTACTTTCGTGTATATTTCACCTCCACTGCAAGAAATATGTATTTAAGCTTTCATTTTTGGGATATATATTGTCTTAGTATCATCAAAAGTATCTGTTCTAATAATTTTTTTCTTTGTTTGTATTTATATTTGATTTTGTGATTTTCAAAATACCCCCCATTTTTTATATTGATTCATACACGTATTTCGATTTATCAAAATAACACGTTAGGAAATATACATTTGCCAGTATTTTCATATTGGTTCCAAAATAGTACTTAACACTGTGACATTTCTGGAAACCAAATAGTATCTCCATCATGAATACCTTTCTCCATTAATGTTTGTGGTTTACCTTTTGATAATTTTGGCACTTGACTCTACTTTTTCGAAAAAAGTGTCGGCATTGACCACCGACAGCAAAAAGGGGCAATCGTTTTCAAAATACAATTAGTACGAATACAAAGTACAGTGCACACTTCGCCTTGACTTTGATTCTGTTAAATTTAATGGTGGAAAGGCAGTAAATATTGGAAATTATGGTGAATCACACACATCAAGATAAACTATCCTATACAATACAATGCATATCATAGGAGGCTATAGGCTAAGCGTTAATGAGAGCAAAATTTATACAGGCACTATTGAATTTGAAAAAATGAATTAAATCCAGATCGGTCAAATGGGCATGAAAGGCAAACAAAAAGTTAAAAACAATTCACCGACTCCAAGAATAGTAAATGAAAAGGATTATGCAGGCAATCAATGTTAAATGTCACGATAAACTAAATCACACAAACAAGATAAAATAGATATCAATCAATAACTACATGCAACACAAAGTTCAACAGATATATGTATTTATTCTTTTTTAAAGTATAAAATTAACAACGAAAATTAATTAATCAAATAGTTGAACAAAAATTGTTTGTTGATGATTAATTTGAATGTAAAACTTCGGACAAACCAGTATTGTTTCTTTCAGAATAACAATATAGAACAAGAAAAAAAATAGTATCTCTCAGCAGTTTGTGGACTATTTAAAACAACAATCGTGTGTATGTAGTAAGCATCATTTCATATTTCTCTGTCCTCCTTAGCCTGGAAAAGATTTAAGCAGTGGATGATTATATTTTTGTTTTGAATAAATATAATTTTCGGATCTCGTTTAAAAATTCATAAAGAAGTACTGAATGTTCTTTTCGTTACAAGAACATGTTTGTATCGTAGTAAACAAAAACATGAAAACGCTTCCTCTTTGTTTCAGATACAAACATGTTACTCTTTGTTTTATACACCTTCTTCTAAGCGTATTTTTATTTCAATTTCTACTAATGTTTCTTGCATGACGTTTCCATTTCGGCGAAACTATCGCAATATTCAGACATTTTCATTTAATAAAGAATTTCCATAATGACCCGTGCAGTTCCTGTAATTAGTATCAGAATAAAATGTAGTAACTCCACAGACATTAACAATTATTGCAAACTAATTATATAATAGTATGAAGTCAACCTGAACACTTACAGAGTCCTTGTGTAAGAATGATGTCGTCTACTGCTATGTCACCTGTATAGCTTCCTCCCCTCACACCTTCGATTGATATCTGTGTAATGATATGAAATTGAGTTGCACAAAGATTATTACAATTTGAAGTAAAATATATGTTATACATACTATTAAGTAACAAATGTGTTTGAGTTTTCGGATCTTTATTTATGTATTTATTTGTTTATATCTTCGTTAATTCATTTATTTTGTATTTACAAAAGATTAGAGCAAAGAGTCGTTAAACGATCGAGATTACACGTAATTGACAAATTTTGACTAAAAATGATGTGAAATGTTTAAAAAATAAGATTACATACCATTCAGTATTGTTTTTATGTAAAAAAAAAATGAGGAAACAATTGTTTTTTGCTCAATTTTACGGTTTGTATTAGGTGTAAAATTAAGATTTCAAAATTTCTCGATTTCATTTTTAAACTTAAAAGATCAGTTGTCAGAAAATCAAATATTTTTTTAAATAATTTGCACAAAATTGAGCAGACGTTATACTTCGTTATCCAATGTTTATAACTTTTAGCCAAACTAATTTTTTTTTTTAAAAAAAGACTACTCTGATTTTAGTTACACGGACACTTTCTGTGAACTATTTTAACAGCAAAAATAAACTCAACCACACACTTTTTCACGGTTCTTTCTGCTTGAGCTTATTTTTAGCAGTTAAAATAGTTCACAAAAGTCGTCTTGTAACTTGTATACCTTTTTCAATAGCGTTGTTAGGGCTACTGATGTACAAGGGACACGATATAAGTTGTTCTGATATGTATATATGTCTTTATTTGTTGGGTTATGTAATATATCTATATTGTTTAAAAATTAAAGTGCAAAGTAATACATACGACAGTATCAGAATACTGTGGGATTTGAATACTTTCAGAAACCCATTGATCACCCTGGTCTCCAGATAAATTTCGTACATCATTCTTTGCGCCACCTCTTTCCATTGCACTTATTGTTAATGTTGCTGGACTTCCATTCATATGATATGCTATCTCCAAGCAATATGGCGAATCTAAATTTTGAAATTAAAAAAAAACAAACAACAAGTATTAGCCTAATAAAACAAGATCGTCTGACTTAGCATTCATTTATGTGTTTGTTTAAAGTCAGCTTCGAATTTATACGGTAAATGAATTTGTCAACTATGTAATCAAATGATAAAATATATTGATCTTTCCAATTTAACAATAAACTTGGTCTGAGAACAACGCAGTAAAATCTTCCTTTATCGTATAACGAGTAGATGAGCTCGTCCTTTTACTGTTCTTTTTTTCGTATGAAGTTATATTTTTACAGAAAAAAAGAACAGAATCCAGACCAGTCCCTTAATTTCAGTTTCCGCTATAAATTTGATATTATGTCACTTAATTGTCCGTACTTTATTACCTACATCTCATCTATCTCGGTGAACTTAAGATTAAAGAGACAACAGACACACCAACTTCTTCTTCATATGTAGATTTGTACTTGTACATATAAAATAATGGGCGGTTGAAATCAAATATTTATGACAAACGTGATGATTTTAACTTTCCGATTGTGAACTTCCCCGTTATTAGCAGAAACATACCAAGGTCTCCCGCCTGTACACTTCACAGTTGGTCTGTTACGGCCGCGAATGTGATTTATACGGCGACCATATAGCTTCAGTTAGATTTCACGTCCTTCTGGATTTGACACCCCAATGAACTTGACACCTCACCACACTTGAAATTTCACTGGCAATGTAACGAGTGCCGTTAACGGCGCAGGACATGATTATCCGTTCGGAGCAACAGATGTCACTCCCTGTTTATTATGGGAGTTCACATTGCTAGTGCTTTAGTTTCTGTGCTGTCTTGTTCTAGTTTTGTTAGGTTTACTTTACGTTATTTATTCTTTTAGTGGCATTTGTTTGTAGTGTTCTATTCTTCTGATTTTGTCGTTTCCTTTGACTTCGAATTTTTGGACTTGTTTTGTCGCTTTGGTATTCTTTTGCCGATATTTACCGCGTCGTCCTAAACCACCCAGTCCAATGAGAAATATTATTCAAAAGAATGTCCGTTAATCAAATATAGTATCTAGCTCCTTGGAGTGGAACAATAGGAACTTCACGTCGGGAACATATCCCTATTCTTTAATGTTTCATCAACGGAGGAAGATATTTCATACCCTTATGAGTAACGTATGTGACTTTGGGCTTTTTGTTACAGTTTCCACTGCCCGGGCAAAATGAATATAATGTTTATTCTTTCATATTATTGAACATTAACATACAAATTCAATAATTTTACCATCCCGACTGAAGAAGCCCAACAATCAATTTATAGTTAATGGATTATTTAAAAATAAAAGATTCTCATAACTTTGTCTACGATAAGTACATAAACAACAAAATGGATAACTGGAACGGTTAACAATGACATACCAATCAATGAAAGCAATCAATCTGACAAAACTCCGAACAAAACATAACATAAGAGTACAAATAACAAACATAAACACAACAGAGAGTCAGGATAATCTAAAAAAAAATATGGAATAACACACCCATAAAGGGCTTAATGGTATCTCGTCATAGAACTAAATAGAAATCAGCAGTATTCATGAGAGGCCAGTAAAATGTATGTAATGATTGGATGATGTTTAATCTTAATTTACTAAAGAATAAATCTTAAACGTTTCCCTGATTCATAATATTTTATGGATATTGTGAAGATTTTGTGGAGCAGAATATTATATTGCACGAGCTTGTGAGTTAATATAACATTCTATCAGGGATAATATTCTTATATATGCACGCAATGATCCTTTCAGTGTATAGCAAAAGTTTTGAATGATGCATTTTATTATCAATAGCTTCACGTTAGTAGTTATACTGCACACTAACGACTGGGTCAGTTTTAAAAGAAAGTTTTTTATTGTGTTTTGTGCTCCCCTGTGTAATGTACATGGGTTAATTACTTGGTGTGTCACTTTGGAGCTTTGCCGATACATGTAATAATTCGCACAAATATCCTTATTTTACCACGGGTAGGCCCTCTATGCCAAACAATTTGTAAAATATCGACATAAAGTTCATATCTGTGGTAAAATCATGACATTTTGAAACTACCGTGAATTATTTCTATTGGAATAGAATAGTTTCTACGACATTTTGAAACGTCGCAACATAGGTATTCAGACATGACGTCATTAAAGCTTGTGGCAAACTTTACTGTGACGTTGGCAAACAAGCTGTCTGAAGTCTTGTATGATGGAATAAAAAATATCCGTATCCATCCTGAAAGCGTGTGACGCAGGTTATATTAGGATATTACATATATCCTGCTAGTATATGATGACAAAATATACTTGAATGGTTTGTTTGCATTTTCCATAGAAGGTTGAATGTTTACCTGCTAATCGATACATTGAGGTATCAAGGATTGCATAATCCCCTTCAACACGTGGCGAAGATGTTTCAATATATTTATAATATAATCCCGAGAATGCAGATACAGGTCCAGTACCAACACTTGCTGTTGCACCCTACAACAACAAAAATCGACGCTAATATTTATTTAGATAGTATATTCCTTGAAAGGCTTTAAACAATCTTAATTAGTTTAATAATAAACAAAAATTACATCTTAATCGACTATTATTTTAATTTTATCTGGTACATGCATCCATTTATTTTATTTAAAAACCTTCTGATAAAATCATAATAAGAAACACACATGATATTTTGTTTTGCAGTCAATTTCGACCACTATATGTACCTTGGTCTATAGAAAGGTAAGGAATATTTGGGTCTTCTACAACAAAGAATACTGTTTCACTTAAGGTCGTAAGAGTTACGACTGATCGTAAATCCTTTGAATGCATACAAGTTACGACGGATCGTAACTCTTACAACATTTAGTGATGTGTTCATCGTTTAGAGCTAGGGTTATATTTATAATATTTTAAGTATTATTATTTTGGTTTTCCACATTTTAGGCCTCGAGCAGAATGATGAGTCGTAAATCGGCGAAATGTGCACAACTTGTACATCACAATTGGTATCAAAGATTATTAACATTTTTTGCAGCTTAGAGAGCAATTGTTTTACGTTTATACATTTAATACGCACTTACAGATTGACGACTCCAATCAAATACGTCATTACTTGAATCTTCAAATACACAACCAACTTCGTTGTCCTCAAAGTCACATGTCACAGTGACCTCAGATGTCTTGTCTAAGGTATTATAAACTTTAAATTAGTTTTAGTAAAAATTATAAAACATCACATGACAATTGTTACTTTTTCATACATTTTGTATTTTTTATGTCCTCTGATGTTCATATTTTAAATTATTGCAGCAATAACCCTATTGACCTCAGAATTTGTTTCCAGTACTCTGATATCAAGATTGACACGTACGCATTGTACATTCCTGAATATGCATTTTGGTCTTATTTATTCTTACTTTGTGCCGCTTCCTCTGTATCACAGATTGTTACATAAGATAAGTTAATATGATTTTACTACATTCAGTCAAGATAGATCGAGATAATTTTTATTCAGGTCAGAATAGTATAAAAAGGACAAATATACATAAGGAGCAATAAAAAAAAGTAATCCATTGGACTGACAAACCCGGGAAGACAAATGAACAACCACAAGCACAACAAATAAACATTGAAAACTAAAACACAATGAACAACACGAACTATTATAAAAACCAGGAGTGAACCCATGTGCCTCGGACGGGTAAGCAATTCCTGCTCCGTATACGGCACCCGTCGTGAAGTTCAACAACGTTGATCCGGGGGAAGTCGGTGGAGGCACATGAAAGGTTACGACAGTGGGAACAGGTCCAACATCATCTTAGATATTAGAACACTGTAATGGTCAATCAATTCATGATGACGACCGTAAAATTTCCTAAGTGATGACTTCAACGTATCTCTGATAAAACTCTGGTTAAGAAGCTTTTGTGACAGCAGTAATCCTACTTGTCGAAAGTCAGGGTAACTCACGCATGCCCTTGAAAATCGGATAAGCTGAGAAACGTAGACGCTATATGCAGGCGATGCTGGTATATTGGTACTCAAGAAGGGAAAATTAACAATAGGAAAGTTGAAGTCATCACGTTTGTCATAAAGTTTTGTCCTCAAACGTCCCTCATAGTCTATTTCAAGAAACAAATCCAAATATGAAGCGGACTTTGGTGTATCTGTAGTATCCTTAATTTCAAGTTCACTGGGGTAGATAAAATGTATAAAGTCTTGGAATTTGTCGTTATTTAACGACAACACATCATCTATATAACTAAAAGTGAAATTAAAGGATTGGGCTAGTTCCTTCATATGAGAACAGCAACAGATCGGCAAGGAGAGGAGCACAGTTGGTTCCCATTGGAATGCCGATTGTTTGTTGAAAAATAAGACCTCCAAATTCAACGAATATGTTGTCTATGAGAAAATCTAACATGTTTGTAATTTCATCTTCAGAGTGTTTCTTCACGAAATAAGCCTTTTCTCTACCTAGAACAAGAAATTTATACCTGCGTGTCCCATTTTTCTTCAAAAAACATTGATGAACTATTATATTTTTAAGCGATCTTTTAATTGAGAATGTGGTATGGTAGTGTAGAGTGTAGAGAAGTCGAATGTTTTTATGATATTGAAGTTAATTTTTGGAGTTTTTAAGAATCCACATCTGATTGACGCCACTGGTGGAATATGATGTTTCAAAGTAATTCTGAAGGCCCTCTTTAATACATGTCAATATGAATGTTAAAATATTTCAAAGAGGTTTTGTAAAGCAATTACCTGACCCAGCAATGTACCTTTGTTTAAACGGATTCTTATGGAGTTTAGGAATCCAATAAAGAGCAGGAAGTTCCATTTCTTCACCCTTTGTAGAAATACCAAAGGAATGAAGAACGGTCTTGTGGTTATCAAGGAATTCCTGCTTAGTGAGTGTGGTCGGTTTATAAGTTGGGTAACCTGCAGTGTTATTTATTCCCAATTCGTTTCTAAGACACTCAAAATAATAGTTCTTGCAAGCAAAAACGATGTTATTGGGGGCGTTGTCAGCTGGGACAACTACATATTTGTCATGGAGGCGAGTCAAGTTTTCAACAACCTTAGGGTCTTTAAAGATGGATTTAGCTTTAGTGCTCATAGACCCTTGGAAGCTTTTAATTCGGATTTGTATCATTGATCTAATAGCCGTCACTTACTCTGAAAGTGTGTCAGCAGGCTTAATTACGTTTTTAACTTAGCCAGCTTTGATTGACTTCAGGGCAATATGTAAAGTCTTGGTCTTGTTTTCTGAATATTGTCTCAGATTTCAGAAATTATGAAAATCGAGACTGTCAAGATTTAACAATGGTCGTTTAAGATACAAACGATGTAACCAAAATCCAGATCTTTAGTTTAATATTTTAATTTTAACATAAATGAAAATAAATACATTGTAGAATGAAACTGAAAACGGTTTCATATACTATTTATATAATTTATTTCTTATAGTAATAACGGTTCTTTTGAAGGAATTTACCAATGTGTAGTCTCGGGCGATTCACTCACAACCTAACTAAAGTCCGAAGGAATTTATGCAAATTTAGGGAGTGAGAAACCCCGACTTTACACATTGATTCATTCCGTAAAAATAATCTTTATTACTTATAATTCCAAATTAGTGCAGAAATATGACGTTTTCCATTTGCACTTAACGTCTTCCTCGTGCACTATATTGCATGCGTACGTATTCATACGCTTGACGTCATGAAAGGAATTTATAAAGTTTTTACCGGAAGTTGCTTTAGCCAATGAAATAACTGCATTTGATGTTTAGAAAACAACATTGCAATTATAAATCCCTATACCTAATTTCAGATACCACCGCGGTAGTAAACATATAATTTTCGGTCCATATTTAGTTAAAATCTTAACATCAACCCAATATACATATCAACTTAAAATTTTTAAGCAAACACATTGTGAAGTATTTTATTACATTGCTAATTTCTAACATTATTGTATTTCAACATAGCTGAAATAATCTTCATTCTTTCTTCTAAATAGAACGTTCAACAATTGAAAGTCACTTATGTCAATAAATATTGGTTTACAGGCATAACTTAAAGTGTTATCACACCTACATTTGTGACCTACATGTATGTATTGGCATTTCTGTTTTACTGGTATAAATAAAGGTTCTATCATACCTATGTATTGGCATTGGTCTCCAACAAATCCTGATTTACAGGTACATATAAAGGTGTTATCTGGCTGATTAGTACATCTGCCGCCATTCACACAAGGGAAACTACCACACGGTTCAGTACCTGGAATACAATAATCACTTATAAGGTAAGAAATAGTTGATAGAATCAAAAGGAAAATGCAAACATGCAATATGATGGAATATAAAAATAGAAGTAATCAGATAAAAAATATAATACGATATATCAGAAAGGTTTTTTTTTCTTACATTTATACTTTAAACGATGTCATTTATTTGATTTGATTTTAGAGTCAAATCTGCCTTAAAGGGCATCTCTATAGAGCAAACCACTGTCTATAAAGGGCCCTGTAAAAATGTCTCCATTATGAACAAAACTTGTGAAATTAAACTCTGTATAAAGGGCACCTGCTCATAAATGGCACATTTCTTTGGTCCCATGGGTGCCCTTTATACACAGGTTTGACTGTATATTGTGTCCTTCTTTTGGCTTATAAAAAAAATTAATGTTCCAGATTTAATTTTTAATGAGTTTCTTCTTCAACCAAAATCTGCACAAAATTTAATATACATACATAATCCTGTCTGAAGAGTAACCAAGTCTAATCCGATGTCACTTCGATAATCAGGTCCAATAATACCATCAAATTTTACCTGCAAAAATGTTGTAACTTGTAGCAATGTGAATTTATATTTTTAATTCAAACTTTATGTAACAATGCTTTATTCAGTATATTCAAAGTCAACAATTTTTAACACATTTTGGAAATATGTTATAAGAATGCTAAAAATCTAAATTTGTTGAATGCAGAATACCTTTTTTCAAAGTAACTGTCGGATATTATTAGAAATAATTGATATCTTCAAAATACATACAACGCAATCTATACAGTTAGGAATTGGGACCGTTGTTGAATGCCATTCTTCTGCTTGGTTTCCAGATATGCTGAAAACTTCATTTCTGGTAGAATCACGCGATCCAGCTGATACGACTAGATCTCCGGGATTACTGTACATATGATAACTGAATCTAAGACAAAAGGCTGAATCTGCAGTAAAGAGAGTATTTATCCTGACATTCATTAGTGGGGTATGAAGTGATAACTAAGTACTTTGTTTAGATTCATATAATTGCACATTGCACGGCACTCCAATATAATTCAATAGTGTATAAATATAACTGAATCTTCATTTGCATGCATACAATTTTCGTGACATTATACAGAAGTGAAAATAGCATTTTATAAAAGATTCACTTTGCTCATTGTCATATTTGTAGTTTATTGTGTGAGTTTAATTAATTTTTGCTTTGTTTTCATTTTTCTCCATTTAGGTTCTGTCTCTAAATCTTGATAGTATGCTGTATTTTCCGTGATTCTTTACGAAGACTTAAAACATGACCCAGAAGTTCAACCGTATAGCAAGATCAAGATGGCAAGATGGCGACAATCCAGCTGGTTTGTTATTAACGATAAAGGTTGCACGTGTTTTGTACAAATTTTGGATATATTACTTTTAAAATGCATGATGTGGGACATGTTCATGATAACAAAACAATTTTGTTTAAAACCTTGGTTACAATAATCTCTTACAAACATACCTGGAAGACGAACTGTTGATGTATCGATGGAGGCCACATCACCCGGTTCTCGAGGTGATGATGCCTCCGTAAAAGTGTAGTACTCGCCAGAAAAGGCTATATCAGGTCCAGTGTTAGAGCTTGGTGTATTCAACTGGAAGGAAAAACAAGTAATTGTGCCATTTTTATATGCGTTTTAAAATCAGAATTTCAGCCTTTATGACTTCCCGTTTTACTCAATGCCTAAAATCTAAAATAAAATAAAAAACAACAAACAATAACCTGATCATGAAATGTTGAACAGTAGATTCAAAAGCTAAACTGACCAAAGAGTCAACGCAATGTAAAGACTGACCTATTCATAAGGGGGTCATCCTTAGTTTTTCATAGCGTTAGATCCTAAGCTATCTGATATAAATTCTTATTTCAGATTTTGGTATTGTGTAAGTATGTCTTTGAGTACGTTTTACGAAAAAAGATACTTGCATTTGTTACAGTCCAATTGAAATCGTCATTTCCGATATCTGTAAATACACATCCTCCTTCATTTGGGTCAAATTCGCATGTAAAAGTTTCCTCTCCAGTCTTATCTGGAAATATCAATATTGTTGGATAGGCATAAATACATAAATATCTATATGTCTATCCAGGTTATTGTAATACTCAACCAAACGGCCTGTTTTCCAGTTGCCAATTCGAAGTAATGATAAATTTTGTGGAAATTAAGGGGTATCTCTATTCTGAATAGCTCTCTCTCTGACATGCTTATAAGTGGTAAATTTGCTAAATGTGCAAAAATTTACTTCTGTGTCAAAATTTGAATCGTGGAATATTTATTTTTGGTATAGATTTTAATAGGTTCAGACATTACAGGTATACAAGATGGCAAGTACCCCACCAGTGTTCAGGGTCTGTACCAATTCAGAATATCTTGATACTCTGTTTTCTTTATGTTTATGGTATATGTTCTTTAATGGTTTTTTCTCCGGGGTTGTCAGTTGGGTTGCCTTGATTGATTGGTATGTCATTGCTGACCTTTCTTGTTGTCTATTTTGTTGTTTATTTTCATTTACTACATTACAAATGTGGTATATTTTCCACATAACACTAATACATTTAATATCATGAATATATGACAGCATTCATATCCTTAACCACTCCTTAGTTTCCTTCAGTCAAATCTAACCAATTGGCTCTATACAAAATCATCGTTGTATTATTTTATTTCAAATTACATAAAGACCCTATATCATCAATGAACCATTTTCTGAGTTGTTGTTAACACGTTGTCGTCATGCCTGTGGAGTAAGTTCCAATTGCAAAGGTGTTCGTTTGTCAATACATATAACACAGTCAACAGAAATTAATAATTATTGATTGTACATGCACATGCCTTGAAGCTGACAAAATTCTCCTGTCCAACCAGAACCAGGATTACAGGAACACGTAACTGTACCATGGTTTGTGTTTGGTATGCAAACGCCTCCATTCTGACATGGCGAATTCAAACAACCTTTATTAAATACAACATGGATAGGGATATAGTTTATGCCCAATATTGCATTCAATATACAAATCTAGTTTATGTTACATAAGATAAGATCATATCATGTTATTTGGACAAAACGTTTTCTGTTGTTTTTCATGGTAAAAACCGCCTTCATATCGTCAACAATTAATCGAAAGCTAGAATCAAGATCCTCGACATTGCAAGTAAAAGATTATCTCATGTACAAATCCTCACAACTATAATCACAGAAGATGTTGACAAATGATACAGTTTTAAGAAAATAAAGAGTAAAAATAATATACACACATGGACAAAATTAAACTGATGTATTCAATGAATCCACCCCATTTCTTTTTTCTGTACCTTTTATTTATTTCATTTGGAAAACAATTTCAAAATTTCAAAAGTAATAATTCAAATGGATAACGAATCGTACACCGTATGCAAAAACGATGTTGATGGGATGATTAAAAATTTTATTAATGATATTCTAAATGTAGTGTATGAAAAACAGCAAATGACTAATAACATGCTTTTCCTGAGTATTCAAATACATGTACATCTAATAAGACTATTACATAAATATGTTACTTGTTTATTACATCCTTTGTTATTAATTTGCTATCTGTCGTGAATGATATTGTCAACTTACATGGTCCATTTCGAATAACGATTAGATCAACTGCTATATCTCCCATGTAGTCGGGGCCGACAGATCCCTTAAAGGATATCTGTAATAAAGCAAGTATTAATTTATATATGGTCATGTGGCGTTGTTTGAAGGAGGTGATAGGTAGTCATGCCATTTTTTCTTATGTGACACTGTTTTCACAAAACTTACTAGAACTTACAGCAAATAACGAAAATATTATACCATACGCCTATCGTATCAAATAAAATGAAATGTAAAACTAGGTAAACAGTACACAAAAGTTTATTTGTTGAACTACGGATCCTCAGGAACACGTTTTACACCCAAATGCACACCTTACAATATAATCGAAAAATATTTCTCATTTTTCACGTATTTAATATTTTGTCGGCTTTTAATGTGAGCGAAATTGTGAGTCGTTAATAAACCACATATACAGATATTTTGCTTCAATACTGGTATCGTAGTTATTATCTACTTTGGATTATAATAACAAAGTAAGATTAAACATTACCCTATATCGAAATAATTCAAAAAGAGTCCAAAAGTAACTTACGACAACATCTGTGTATGGATTTATTGTAACCTCTTTCATGTGCCACATATCCCCTTTGTCTCCCGCTAAAGTTACTACTGGATTAAGGGTACCGCCTCTATCTCCTGCTGACACAACAAGACTACCAGGATTTCCATACATGTGATAGGAAAATGATAGACAGTGAGCACCATCTAAAACACAGCATCAACTTCAGTTAACGCTTGGAGCAGCAATAATATATATATATATATATATAAAAGCGTAGTGCATGTAGTTAAATGTCGGTGAGACTTATACAGCTATTGACCTACGCGAGCCTCCCACTCAATAAGAATATATTGGTAATGTTGAATAGGTCAGTAGCTGTAGTGCAGAAATGGTGTCTATGTTTAGCTTCAATTTAATGAGTTACCTGCAGACGACCAAACATCTTGTATGATCTATGACCCTGTACAAACAATGCTAAGAAATTCTCAAAAGTTGCACATACAGGTAGCAATTATAGGGAAATAGGATTGCTCATATATGCACCTTGTAGTTTACTTCTGACGAAGAAATTAAACATAATATTTATATGAGCAATTGGAAACCTTTGTGTTAGATTTAATAAGTGGACATTTTCATGCAAATTGTGACCTTTGAAAACTAAAATACAACATTGCTCATATGAGCTTTTTCAAAGGAGAATGGGATTGTTTGGAATAATATATACTGTAAATTTGTAATTATATTTCTTTTGTTTCAATGTATGTTGTGGCTACCAATTTATTTTTTTAAATATAAGATGAAAAACGCAATTTACACCCCTTACAAACTGGTGCTAACATGTTACACAAACGATGCTCACATTTGAGCATTTTCTGAGCCAATTTTATTTCATACAATTATCACGTGAAGTAGGCAAACGACGTGTACATGTACCTATAAATCAATGCAGTTTAAGGTATTAATTTAAATTTATGATATACATAGACAAATGCGATTTTTTGTAATCACAAAATGTAATTCACCGTACATTGCATTGTATAAGACGTTTATCATTATTTTATTTGTGATACATATTTTTTAAATTTAAACAGGCATCATTAACTAAAAGCTACATCTAACTGCTTGTGTTACAAAAATTCATATAGTCATAAGTAGACGTCAAAATGTAAAATTATAAACATGACGGAATTGATCACATTCAAATGCATTTTCAGCTGGCAAAGCATGTGAAGTTAAGTATAGCAAAATTACCAAAAAAATTATATTTGATTCATATCCGGTAAGAGTAGCCTTCTGAAATTAAATGTATTAAATGGGCTCTATATGTTTAGCATTTTAGTTTGTAAAAATTGATCTTCTTGTAATGGATAACCAACAAAAAGTCATATATCAATATATGCATCACCTGATAAGCGATATTGCGAGGTATCAAGAACAGCATAATCGAATTCATCTTGTGGTGAGGACGCTTCTATGTACATGTAATTCGAACCGGATGCAGCCCCGGCTGGTCCAGTTGACGAGCTTGCGGTGGGTACCTGCATTAATATATATTTTTCCATTACTTATTATATGTGTTAAATAGTCACGTATAAATAGTGTACAAAAGTGTACAAAATTCCTTGTGTTCATACGTAACTCAGAATGTATTGGTATGTTTTGGAGGTTTTCAAAGTTTTGTTTTGGTCTCAACCATATCCTATGTCGTTCAGTGAAGAAATGTGCTACGAACACATGGAATTTTGTCTCGGTGTTTTATTTAACGCGTATACATGTGACGCCTTCATCAGATATGGTTGAGATAAAAAAAACTTTCAAATGTTCCAAAACATACCAATACATTCTATGTTACGTACATGAACATTTATAATTAACAGAACATTTCAATAGTAAATTAACGAATCACAACTGCATATAATTAAAAATATTTCTTTTGCGGCAAAAATGTTATCAATTTTTTTTTCTAATAGTAACAAACATCTAAACGACCAAATATTATATGGTTATACCAACCGCATTGTTGATTTTAAAATGTTAATTACAGTACCGTTTAAGAAAAAACTTATAACAAGTTAACCTCAACATAATCTTTGTTTAAAATCTCTGCGCTAAAACCAAACACCAGAGATAAGAACAGTGCGGACAAGTCATGCCATTTGAACACATACATTAGGAAAGGTTTAAATATCTGGTTCGACTTAAGTCTCCTTTATTGATTTCCCAAATCTATGATCCGATTAAGTTCTACTTACACAAAGAAAAAACATAAAAAACTAAAAAAAATTAAAAAATAGTAAAATTCCATATTTAGTGTCTTAATAGCTAGAATAATTTTATTGAAACTACTCAAAGCAACGTATCAATTTAGAATTGATGATCAAAACATCTTGGGTGAGGTTACAAATTATTTTGTTATGATTGAAAGAATAAATAGATTGTGAATGTGTTGTACTCAAGACTCAACTAGAAATCAGTTTGGTCATCAGGACGAACGTGTTCCCGATTACGAATTTGTTCTCAAGTAAACGTTATGCAGAGATTAGGACCAAACGGACCAGTGATAATCTCTGATACAGGTTTCTTTAAATCGGCCATAATGTCTGCCTGGATGGTAGGTTAATAAAGAGCTGTGCTGTACCTAAAATTCGCATTTGGTCTAATAAGAAAATATATTAATACATTGTACATGTACATACGTCCAACAAGCTCCAGTCAAACACATCGCCTTCCACATTGCTAAACACACAGTTATTGTCATCATCAAAATCACAAATAAAATCTCCACTTGTACTGTAATCTAAAAAATATATTTAGTAACATTGGATTGATTGCATAGTTTTACTCTTTTACTCTTATTTGCTACGTGTTAGTATGATATTTATTATAAAATTTCGGCAAAATAGCAACGAATCGACAAGACGGTGGGAAAAGTCCACACATTTGAAGTCCAAAGACAAAGTCAGGAGAATGGAACGCAACAAACAAACACAACAGGGATGCATGTACAACTAAAAGAATAACAATGTGACGCCAGGTATTTTAAAAGTATATCCTCGTATTGCTGTAATTGGAAAAGCCCATTCTAGATTATACCTTGCACATTTAAACATTTATTGGCTTAACATCAATAAAAATATACACTAACCTATTATTGAACAATCGTCCAGAAGAAAACCCGGATAACATTCACAAGAAAATGTCTTTCCGACACTGTTGCAGTTACCACCGATATTGCAAGGCTGACTATAACATGGGTCTACACTTTCCGCTTGAATAATGAAAACAAAAAATTAAAGTACTATACATTAAAATATTGTAGGCATTTTAAATTCAGAAATTATAGTGCAAATATATCAGCCCTGTATTTTAAGTATCCTGTACATCCTCGAATCATTGCTAAAACATACTCAAATATACCATTATAATTTCAATTATATCTATTGACTACGAAATCTGTTTGTATTTGATGGACAGGTTGTGTTGATTTAACCACTTTTTCAAGGACAAAAATATTACATTTGTGCGGTTCTAAATAGCTGTAAGTTGCATTTGTTGGCAGAACGTGATTACATCAATTTCAAGGTTATGCCCAGACTCTGTTATCACACATTGTCATCTAGACTTGGTTGACTGATACGAAGTTTTTATCTCACAAATGCGATAAAATTAGATTTTACGTCTTACTTGAATCGGCACTTCACCAGACTTGAAATTTTGTCAAATTTACCTCATTTTTAATGTTAACTAAGCAGGACATGATGTCTTGTTTTGAAAGTTGCGGGGTGTTAAACTGCACTTTCATTTTAAGCTCTTCTACCCTAAAGGTCATGTGTCGTCGTAACCTTTTATTTAAAGATCTTCTCCTCTAAAACTATTGGGGCAATTGGAATAAAACTTGGCAGCAATGGTCCTTTGGTGGTCCTCTTTCAGATGTGTATCCGAAGACCGTGATCCATGATGGCCGTCAGTGCCATACATAGTATAACATAGAACCCTATAAGAAATTTACTTTAAAATCTTTTTTGAACCAACTGGACCAATTGGAACAACACTTGGCAGCAATGGTCCTCAGGTGGTCCCCTTTCAGAATATATCCGATGACCCAGCCTTTCATCAACGATGTCTGCCAGAGGCGAACATAGTTTAACATATGACCCTATGGGAAATATACTTAAAGATCTTCTTGTCTGAACCCATTGGGCCAATTTGGCAGCAATAGTCCTTAGATAGTCCTCTGTCAGATGTGTATCTGATGACTGTGATCCAAGATGGCCATCAGAGCCATACATAGTAAAACATAGGTTCCTATGGGAAATGTACTTAAAGATCGTGTCTGAACCCACTGGGTCAATTGAAACAAAACTTGGCAGCACTGGTTCTTATGTGGTTTTGTTTCTAAAGTGTATCCGATCACTCAGTGGGTCTTCCAATATGGCCACCAGAACCGGACATAGTTTAACATAGGACCCTATGGAAAATGTCAATTATAAAAAAGCAGTGGTCCTTAGGTGGTCCTCTTTAAGAATTGTATCTGATGACCCCGTCCACTATCCAAGATGGCCACCAGGCAGAGTTTAACATAGGACTCTAACAGAATTTACTGAAAGATCTTCTTGTCTGAAACCGCTTGGCCAATTGAAACAAAACTTAGCAGCAATATTCCTTAGTATGGTCCTCTTTCCGATTTATATCTGATGACCAGGCCCGTCATACAAGATGGCCGTCAGAGCCGAACATAATTTAGCATAGGACCCTATGGGGAATTTAATTAAAGATCTTCTTGTCTAAAACCACTAGGGCAGCAATGGTCCTTAGGTTGTTCTTTTTCCGAATTGTATCCGATGACCCCATCCAGTCATCTAAGATGGCCACCAGAGCCGAACATAGTATAACATAGGACCCTATGGGAAATTTACTTAAAAATCTTCTTGTCTGATACCACTATGCCAATTGGAACAAAACTTGGCAGCAATTTTCCTAATTAGTTGGTCCTCTTTCAAAATTATGTCTGATGACCCCACCCGTGATCCAAGATAGCCACCAAAGCCGAACATAGTTTAACATACGACCTAGTGGGAAACAAATCGGAGAAATATCTTGTTTGAAACCAGAGAGCCAATTGGCTTGACATCAATGCTCCAGGCTGACTGTCAAGATGGACATAGTCCAGGTGAGCGATACACGCCCTCGAAGCCTCTAGTTAACATTCTCAGTTATTGTTCGATGCAGTACTGAGATTATATATATATACACAACGAATTTTAAAATTTTGAATTTAATCCTGTGGCTTAAACTGACATTATGCATCTTATTTATATACAGTATTGTCATACACTGCATTTAGATAGATAATGACACTTTAGAGGAGATCGAATTTAAACAAATAATTGAAATGAAACTCTTAATACTAAATTTTCATTTTTACACTGTGTATAGATTGGTAATACATTTTAAGAATTCTGGTTTTCTAAAATTGCATTTCAAAATTATCATTTTGCTACATTTCTTCGTCCGCTTGGTTTTTATATTAGATTCTGTATTTGTTATTTAGATTATTCCCCGTGTTTTTTCTATCTTTATTTGATGTTAAACCGGAAACAAGGTTACATCAGAAACTTCCACTCTGAAACAGAAATACCTACCACATGTGCCACTGTATATGTTGATATCATCTACTGCTATGTCGCCCTCATAAGAAAAGCCTTTTGAACCGCGTACGATGAGCTATCAAGATAAATGGGGAAAATCTTCAAACGGGTATTATTTATAGCATTAGTCTGTTTCCACTTAAACGTAATGCAATGGAAAATGACAAACTAATCCAAGTATTTATACATTATTAGTGTCCTAAAGAAAAAAAGTATTGTACATAAACACAGCTGTGATGTATTCGATACCTATTATTATCTGTTGTATAACCGATTGTCATTAGAACAACAGGTTGTGGTTCTCTGAAAGCTTCCTAACAAGGGTTTTATCAGGGAATAGTTGATGTCATCACTTAGGAATTTTACAATGGTCATCACGAATTGATTGATCATTACAGTCATGACAATGTTCCAATATCTAAGATGATGTTGGACCCGTTTCCACTGTCGTAACATTTCATGTGCCTTCACTGATTTGTGACTTCCACCGGATTGTCTTTGTTGAACTTCACGACGGGTGCCGTATATGGAGCAGAAACTGCTTACCCGTCTTGAGGAACTCCGTTCACTCCTGGTTTTTATAGGAGTTTATGTTGATCATTGTTTTTTTTTTATTTTCAGTGTTTATTTGTTGTGCTTGTGGGTGTTCATTTGCCTTCTCGGGTTTGTCTGTCCAATGGAATACGGTTTGTTTTTATTTGCCCCTTGTGTATATTTGTCTTCTCTATTCATATCTTATGCAATGAATGCTATATTTCATTTCTTCCTATCAGTGGCTTTCTGTGGTACAAGATATAGAACATAAAAGGGACAGAGAACAAGTATCCAAAATCTACTAGTCTGGACCTTATCGCAAATATTTATATGAATTCCTGACACACTTCATACTTTCTTTTGACAAGAAACCATTAGATGAATGTTGCTTTTCCTATTATGTCAATATAACTACAGATGACCCTTTATTTCTAGCAGTACATGTATATCTACCTTTTTACCAGGTCCACCACTGAAGTCAACTGCTGCAGTATACCAACTATCTCCTTTATTTCCAGACCTTGAAAATACTACATCTTCAATACTATTTCCGGTTCCTGTCCCAATTGTTAGATCTCCAACAACACCCTCTCCACCATACATGTGATAAGCGAATGACACACAGTACTCTGATTCTAAATAAATACAGTGCTTGCTCATTATTGCGAAGAGCGATTTGATAGTCTAGCAATCAGTAGCTAAATATAAATTCGTATATAATTCTTTGATACAAATTGTTATGCACAATATGTGCACATTTCGTCGATTTACGACATTTCAGTTGTGCTCAAGGCCCAAAATATTGAAAACCAAAACAACAATCCAAAAGGCTGAAGAACAAAATTATTCAAAATACCAAAACGACCAAAAGAGGTAAAGCTAAAACTATCTAAGGACAGGGCTATGTACGAGGGAGATACTTGTTAGTTGTCACAAATTTTACAATTTTGTAACAGTACATTTTAAGTTTTAAAAAACTGAAAGGTTTAATAGCAAATTCAAAAATACCAAAATAACTAAAACGGGTGAAGCCAAAAAATGACATCTAAATTAACTTTAATTTGAGGTATAACTTAGAAACAATGACATGAACATTATATAGGCAGACTGAGCATTCATTCATTTAGGTATCGACACTGAGTAAAACTAGTGTTTAGTAGGCATTTGAAGATATCTCCTACTTGAAAGAATGATAATATATGTAAATACAGTTACCCTGAGCTGCACAAAGAAAGAAAAAAAAGGTCGCTGTTGGTGGATTGGGGTAGGGGGTCGGGTGAGGTGGGTTGTATATTATGTATGCATTATATATTATAGGGTAATTGGCACGAATACTTAGGGGATAATTGTATTGTATTTTATTATTTGACGACATCAATTGAATGATTTGATAGTCGGAGATTGAGTTTACTGGTGAAGCGTTATAGGAGCCAATAAACTGAAATTTCCGACCTACAATTAATGAAATACAGTACTGTTATCGCCATTGAAATGCAGATGTAAAAATATCTCTTTAAAGCGGAAATTTTCCAAACGTCGGAAGTATGGCTGCGCTTGCAAAATAATTTCATGGCATGAATTGTGCATTTGATGGCATGATATTTTCAATGTTGTCCAATCAGAATCAACTTTACAATCAGTATTGCATTACAGTGGGAAATATTGTCCCGAGTGGAATGTAATATGACACGAGCTTGCGAGTGCGATATAATATTCTACGAGGGACAATATTTCCCGGTGTTGTTCGATAACCCATTTATTGTATGCCAACACCACCCAAATCCCGGAAACATTGTCAAAGACATCGTCCTTACAATACAATATCGCACTCCATCTACTGGGAATATTAAGTTGATATACACTAATTTTAATTATCACACCAAATGGTTATATAATCTTGTTCCTGTTAATTATACACTATATTTTTTTATGTATCAAAAATACATTTAGAACTGCATATACAAACAATACAACAGATAACTTAAAATGTCTGTAATGACACTGCAATCAATTAACCTATCAAATCGGCTTACCATCAGACGAAACATAACATCATGTCCATACAGAGCACAAAAAACATAAAAAGAACAGTCAATTCTCATATTTTTGGATAATATTTTTACTTTATCTTGGCAATATGTATACATGTATTAGTATAGTGCTTTCAGTTATGTATAAATATGCATCTGTAATACATTATAAACATTGAAATTTTTAGCCAGCATGTCCGGAATATAATCATAAAAAGATCACTGACTTCTGTACCTCCACAAATCTATACTATATTTTTTCTGTCTTATTTATGTAACATGATTGGGGTGGGGGAGGGTATAATCAATTACAATCATAAACAATATCATTCTTCAATTTATTGTAATTATTCTGCTTAATTCTGGGCTCTGTGATTAACAATAAAGAATTTGTATTTGTATTTACTTATGCAGTATTCTGATTAATGACTTTTTCTGGTTGGTAGTAAAGAAGTGACATATATTATAATGATTTACTGAGACATAAAATCTCTTTTTCTTCACTTTTGCAAATGTTTGTATATATTTAATTATATATACTAGTACAACATTTTACAGATATCTATGTATGTAATGCTATAAAAACTGGCAGTATTCATGTGGTACAAATGTATTGTGTTTTTTGTTTACGCTATTGTATCATTTCAGCCATAGTAATTTATTTAAGTATATAGATTTTCTATATGTTCTCTATTGTCTAAGCTAAATACTCTTAACTAAGATAATTCAAATGTGCATATATATGTTTATATTACACTCCTTAAAATAAAGTTCATTTTAGACGTATAAATAAAAACTGATTGAAAACGTTTAAGGAATTATTCAAACGTTAGATTTACCTTCCAAAAACTGCATCAGAAACTAGTACAACTGCGTTTTCATTTACTACCGGCTTTCATACATTTATGTAAGCATAAAATGACCCTTCAAAAGCCGAAATGAACAATAAGACTTTAATGTTACTTCGTAGATAGATTTATATACAACACTTTTTAATACATATGTTGTGATTTTACTTAAGAAATAATCCATAAGATATTGTGGTTTGTTAGAATATTTGAACACGGATAGGTCTTATTATTTCAAATTTTTGTGCAAACTTAAGACGGATCAGTGGTAAAATATCAAAAGAAAACCACAGTATGCTACGAATAATTGTATTTCAATGGGAGAAAATACGGTAAAGAAATAAGTGATTGTGGTTGTTCTTTCAAATGATTAGCACTCCTTTTGCTGATATGAACAAATAGCCATTTCGTGTTAACGGAATATTTGAATGCTCTGAAAACAATCTCGAAGGACAATGTCAATTCATTTGACTTCACCAGATGACATTAGCGAAAAGAGACAAAAAAGGAACGAAAGTTTGATTTTATCTAATGGAGCGCACTCATTTTGTTTTCTCTCTCGAATGAACTGTCATGGCGGGCTGCGGTAAGAGTCAGTCATTATATCGTTACTGCTCCTCTTTGTTTAGCATGTTGATATTGAAGGTCTCGTCAGTTATATCTGCATTTTGGAACATTTGATATACGGATGATAATTGAATGAAAATTCGTTGGTTTTCCAAGACTGGTGGCATATGCGTATATCAAATCTTAGATCACATCGGTGCACTGTTATTGTCTTTATACTGCAATCTTTTGTATAATCAGTGGATATTACTACAAATTTCAACATTATTTTAAACGTTTGTTACCCGACAGAAGCCCGAATTGCCAAGTATTATGATTAGACGGAGAACTAACCTTGTCACCGATCGATGAGAAGTAAATATATACCATTGATAGTCGATTAAGTACAAAAAAATCATACAAAATAATGTAAATAAAAACAGAGATCTTGATAAAAAAGAAATTAAGATAAACATAAGACATGAGCTATTGTTAAATCATAAAGATCTTTCGAAAGTGTTATGATTTACTACAATACGATGTAGCTAGGCTTGTTTACAGTCACAAACAGGAATAGGTTAAAAAGTGTTCAGGGCAAGTAGGTGTGGCCTACATATCATATACTGTTTGTGTACGTATACCACTTGTAAATATACTGTCAATGCATTTTAACTGCTCAAAAAGAACGACTACAGTATATTCTCTTCTAAAGCAATTAACATTATGGATTAAGTGGGTATCACCCATGGAAAGATAATCATTATGAATGCCTTTATAAATTAATTTCGAGATTAATGGGTTTGAACACGAGTTAAGAGTGAAGACTGGACAATCTTCAACGATTTTATAAAATCCACGTCTTTCCGAACTGGAGCGGAGCGGAACGAGGGGACATATGCAAAAATTCTAATAAGGAGATGATAATTTTCCATTTCTTCACCTTTTTAACGAGTATAAGTACCTGTTTATTCTGTAAATACTCGATGTTTATGTTTCCTGTAGCTAGCTAGGTAAATCCTTTGAGCACAGTCGGTCAAAAATTAAGACTAAAAAATCTAATAGGACGTCACAATAGTAGGAGATCGATGACCGTGGAATGATTTTCCATTGGTCATCTTCAACTGACAACAACCATTTACGGAAGAACAAGATACAAGGTACAACATGCAAAAGCTTTATTGCCAACCAAAGGCACCTTTCGGGCAGTACAATCAATAATATATACATTGATTTATTAATTTTAGTCAAATCGAAATAAAAACATAAAATAATGGGTCAGGGCCACATCCCCAAGGAAGACAAGAAATCACAGTTACGCGGAAATTATATATTCAAGTAGTGATAATAAAAACAATAATACTAATGCATGTATCTAATCCAGAGAAGGTAACCCACAAAAAAATTTTAATGTTACAGGCCAAAATTAAAGTATTTAATGAATCAATAAAATAATAATAAAATTAAAAATAATAATAATAATAATAATAATAATAATAATAATAATAATATTAATAGCAGTAATGTTATGATATATATATATATATATATATATATATATATATATATATATATATATATAGAGAGAGAGAGAGAGAGAGAGAGAGAGAGAGAGAGAGAGAGAGAGAGAGAGATTTCTAAATTCAGATGTTTTACTTAACAATTCTTCCCTATTCATATCAGATTTCTCTATCCATACCTTCAAAATCTATATTAGAAAATAAAACAGCAGCTTCTTCGTCTACCACTGGACTCGATACTTCTATGTAAGCATAAAATGATCCTTCATAAGCTGAACTTGGACCAGTATTAACAGACGGAGTCGATCCCTGTATATGAATATTGAGAAGGTATGAATAAAATAAAACGGATCACAAAATACCGAAATAATTGATGCCGCACTGTATGAACATTTCGTTGACTGACAGCTCATCAGCAGTGCTCGAGATCAAAGTGTTAGGAAACCGCTTAAAGATATAAAGGTGAATTAATAAGCATGACCATTTATATCTAAAACAATTAAAACGAAAAGGAATTCAAACTAAGCTACCTCTGCATCAAAGTTTGTATAAAGGTAGAAAATCTGAAAAAAAATTAAATTGATTTTTCTAAACATTTTTAATTCTAATAATGGTACTATAGACGTTTAAACCAAAAAGTCAGTGCAATTGTTATATAAATTGACGAATAGTCTGCACTGGTGACAAAATTAATCAGATCTTCGTTCAAACATTTTTTGGAAATAGACGGCATCCGGAGATTTCTTCTTGTTAATATGACTTTATTACAGCAATTTCTTTGGTTTACCCCTATTAATTTCAGAATAAGATTTGTACTTACGATTCCTAATATCCAATCGAAATCATCATCAATGATATCATTAAAAAAACAGCAATTATTGTCGACATCCTCAAACAAACATGAACACACACTTTGTACATCTATATCATTTAGCAAATATAAAGAAACAAACTTATTAATATTACAATACTTATTCTGTGTTTCCATTAACATGCTTCTAAATATAAGGGTATGTACGTAGAAATTGTTAAAATTTCGTCGAATTATGACTCACCAGTTGCTTTCATGAGCTAACTCGTTGAAACCTAAAACAATTAACCAAAACGCTGAAGAGCAAATCAAAGAATCATCTAAGGGCAGGGCTATGTAAGGGGGAGATACTCCTTAGTTTTCAACACATGTAATTTGTTTTGTAACAGTAAATTTACTTTTCGGGCTAATATCTTAATATAAACAACTAGAGCTGAGCTGGGGATATCCCCAGGATTTGAAATCCACTAGTAGAGGTATTGACTTGCTTTTCATCAATTCTGCATGTATCATCACTACATTAAGACAAGAAATTATACAGAGATATCGGAAATTAAGAAGATAGTTGACGTTACTTGATGTTTCCGTTGTTGTTGTTGGCGTTGTTGTCGTTGTCGGTATTGTGGTAGTTTGCGTTGTTGTCGTTGGTGTTGTCGTAGTTGTTGGCGTTGTTGTCGTTGTTGTTGATGTCGTTGTCGTTGTTGGTGTTGTTGTAATTGTCGTCTCTGTCGTTGTTTCTCCGGAATTTATCGTTAAAGGAACAGCTAACAAGACAAAATCTGATAATTTACCAAACGTCTTTGGATTTATGCTCGGTGCTCTCGTAGACTTTGATATATTCTGATTTGACCACCATGTATTTTTTAGAGTCAAATATTTTTAACTTCTATTCGTATCCTTGAGATATTATGAAATTTGAAAATAATATAATATTTAAAAAAAAGTATCATATCGATAAATGACAAGGTGCACTGACCATTAACCATGACATACATACAGATTCCTACATGAACCAAGTTCTAATACCATTGCAAATATGCATATATCTACAGAAAATGCATCAACTTTTTTTTTCTTTTTCTGATTACTGAGGAACGTGACCTTACCACATGTCCCGGGTATTAACCACACATCATCAATAGCAATATCAGATGACCAATCAGGACCTCGTATGCTTTCGAATATGACCTATTTAAAACAATATAAACATAATTAAATTTGAATTTGGATAATTATTTCTTCATATAAAGCAATTTTATACAAAGAATATCTGTATATTATCCAATCAAAATATTATAATATAGCCTGTTTTAATGCAAAATTATGAAAATTTCCTAATGAGCAATGCCATTCACACTGTCTCGCTACCAAAGTTTACACCACGATTCTCCAACGGAAACCCTAGAATGCCGTATGGTATATGATGTATTTATGTTATTGACAGCACAAGTATATCAAAATAGCAATGTCAAAAACTTTACTTTGACTCGGAAATTAAACTTAAATTAAATATCCATACAAGTGATTTCTTCATTCAACAAGTTAACGTAATATTAATGACGCTTCTGAAACCTATAAATTAGTGTTAGGTTTAGGGTTAGCGTTAGGACAAAGATGCATGTTGTTGTTCTTTTATTTGCCTATTATTATATAAGTGTGTTAAGGTATACATTATATAGGATGCTGTGTTTTTACTATTGGATTAGATGAGATATTACCAAATGTTCATATTAGTGCCCATCTCAATGTGTTTTATTTCAATATGAATATATATATACATCAATATAGTAACATACCATGAGTCCGTCCATGGCTGGTATATCAATTGCTTCTTGAATCCATTGGTTTCCATGATCACCACTTTCGGAAAAGATTGGTGTTAATGTGTTCTGTGCATCATATGTATAAACATTCAATGTACCTATTGAGTTTCCGTACATATGGTACCAGAAGCGCAGACATCTGGGTACACCTGAAGTTACAAGGGTTAAAAACTTTATCATATAATTATTCTATATATTTTTTGCATAATTTAAAAAATCTTGTTCTAGTATTGTTTAGTTTATTGTGGGTTTTTTATTGTGGTATTTGTTTGTTGTGCTCCATTCTCCTGACCTTTTCTGATCCTTGGAATTCGACTGGTTTGTCGCTTTGGTATTCTTATGCCGATATTTATTCAGATAATGATCATTTTCATGGCGGTTAGCATTCATAATTTTATATGTTGTACAACTCTATCAAGAATATCCGTAGCATTTTTTTTCATGTAAGAACAAGACAACACACTAATACTCAATGGTATGTTCTCCAGACACCCATTGTGACTTTGGAGACGACTTCGTAGATGACTTCAGAGTATACATACAAGATATCTTAAAACATACACATTAAGACCATGTGTTTTGCATTATCTAAAGGCACGAAGCTACCATTGCAACTGGTACTGAGGGGCATATCAGTTAGTTGTTGTATTATAGCGCTGGTCTGTTTTCAAAGGGAATGCAGTATTTCAGTTCAGATATGCATTGACTTCCTTGACAGATCGCGGCTTCTGACAGAAAAGTTACTCAAATAGTCCTAAGTTGTCATTCTTATTAAAGTTTCATGTACTTCATCATTACTTGGTTGACAAGCATGAAAAAAACGATTCTCAAATAACGATGGACCTGTTCCATTGATGTTGTCCATTCCTCATACCGGATTTAACATCGGCATCATCGCGGGTGTCCTGCGGGAAGCTTACTTACTGCGCCTGCGTCTACCCCATGTTTTTTTTTGGAGTTCATGTTGTTCATATATTATTGGCTTTTAAGTGTAGTGTTTGTATTATTTTGGTTTCTGTCTTCGTTGTTCTACGGAGTTTGTCGGTTGTTTTCGATTTCCCCCTCCTTCGAATTTTGACTTTACATAGAGCATTTATTAATTCGTTAAAATTTAAATGATAGATAATATGTACATAATTATTTCTACATATATATTTTGTCTAGTAAAATATTTATAAAAGAGAAACTATATCTTTAAATACTGTTATACACACTAGGGAATACATCCGTAGTATAAAGCACAGCGGTTTCGTCAGGCTGTCGAGGACTTGATCCTTCAGTATACAAGTACAGAAAACCCTCCACTGCATTATCAGGTCCAGTGTTCGACGATGCTGTTTCACCCTAATCAAACAGTAGAAAGAAACATGCTTGGATTACACTTACAATTCTAATGTAAAATGCCCTTGTGATTAAGTCTAAAGCTGCAAGACTTTTATAGCAATCATTTAGAAATGTATTTCATAACAGCAAATAATATTGCAAAAAATTATAGTCTCATGTTCAATAGATTTTATGCGTAGTGTATTATACTTGTTAAATTATATCATATGCTGTTTCCGTATTCTTTACTTCGACGATTATTTGTATAGCATTGCCGTTCAAAGTGAGTGTGATGTCATATTTTTGTGTAATACCTGCCAAACAATTCTCTCTGCACTTTACTATAAAAAAAAATTTCTCATAAAAAAGCATTTTTACTGCGACAGAATTCTATTTTTGTTCGCAACTTTATCGCACTAATTGTTTATTGAAATTAAATTTTTAATTAAACCCTAAACTGTATTTATAAATTTGTGTGTACCAAAAATTAAATTACTTTCATATTATCAATGTTCATATATAAGCAAGATACGCCCTAAATAGCAAACATTGGCTTCAATATTATTTTAATTTCCACAAAATATTTTAATCGCTTGGACATTTGATGTGGCAAAAAAATAGTAATGAGATATAATAGGATTAATGTTAAATACGAATCAGATTTTCTTGCGAGAAATTAGCTGGCTGTGTTTAACATGTTAAAGTTTTAACTACACTCTATTGTACAGTATAACTTTATTTTGACCTACAGATTTAGTATCCCAGTCAAAGTTATCGAATTGATCATCTTGTTCTAACATGCAGTACTCCCCCACTTCAGCATTGCATCCGAGAGATGCATACTCTGTAAGAAATCACCAAAATAGTTAATTCCAAAAGGCAACCAAAAGATGTATTAGAAATAATGAAATAAATGGAAATTCATGTATTTGTCAGATCGAAAAAAAAATCGATGGTAACATTTTACTTTTCTCACACTAATAATTCGCTGTTGAATTTTATTGCAGTTGGTGATTCGAAGGGTTAAATATTTATTCTGTAAATGCGGCTGCAATTTATTTATACTATATTTTACCATTTATAGCCGATTTTCAAGGGCCTACGTGAGTTACCCTGACTTTCGACAAAGAGGATTAATGCTGTCACAAAGGCTTCTTAACTAAGGTTTTATCAAGGATAAGCTGGTGTCATCACTTAGGAAATTTTACGGTGTTTTTTTAATTAATCCCTTAAAAATGTAATTATACTAGTCATCAAAAGAAACCATACAGGGTAATGCATTTTTCATATATTCATAATTTAAAATAGCAGTACTAAGCAGAAAAATAGACCCACACTTCTGGTTTTTACAGTAGATTATTTTCTCGTCAAAGGTATGGGGTTTCTTGCAAAAAGTGTGAAATAAAAAAATCCAGTTTTTGTGAATCATAATGTCTGTATGTCAAAAGATTTGAAATTTTTCTATTGATTTTAGCCACTGGATTTTCATTTTACAAATTATTCGATTTTCTTCTCGATTTTCCGCAAATTAAATCTAACCCTCTTTTGGAAATTTCCTAGTGTTCACCATTTCAAGTTTTATCAAAATTTCAAAATGAGACGCATTTTAGATTAGATCAAGACACGAGGGTAGAAAACCTCTGTTGCCCTCATACTTACATGACTTAGTGATAATAATTGCAAAGAGACATATTAAATATTGAATCATAATATTTACTTGTACCTGTTAGTATATCACAATTAGTTCCTGTAAAACCTACGTCACATGTACATGTGTACGTATTAGTATCCAGAGGACTATCACAGGTTCCAAACTTACATGGATGATCCAAACATCCTGAATTGATAAAGCAGATAAAATTAATTCCTTTGCCGGTATGCCAAAAATGTGACAAAAAATACCAAAAATTTCTAAGGATTTTCTTTTGATGCAGAGGTAACCCTTAATTGAGTTTGGATTTCTGTTTGTTTTTCGTTTTGATGATTGTGCTTATTAATTCATCATTATATCTTTAACCGGATTTCCAATATTTTGATCTCGAGCACTGCTGATGAGTTGTCAGTCAACGAAATGGTCACAGAGTGCATCAACTTTATTTCGGTTATTTGTGATATATTTTAGTATTAAAAATCATACCAAAGATTCGGGTTTCGGTGTCTTTCAATAGTTTGCGAGGCTGTCCTATATATTCACTTTTATTTTTTATATTATATCAACTATTCTTACTCTTTAGGTTGTGCCTTTGTTGAATGTTTTTCCGGTCTTTTCTCTCGAATTCGACTTTTCCTTAAAATGTAGACTCTACGAATTTACCCATCACTTATTGCGTGGGTATTCATTTTCCGATATTTAGAATTTAATGAAGCAATGAGTCATTTTAGTTATTTATCGGCTACAATTTCAGGCCAATCATCCTCACAATTAATATAAAACACCATACTTTGAACAAATGAAAAACAAACATAACGGAAGTGCCTAATGGGGGTTCCATTTCTGTTCATCGAAACAACAAAATGTAAATACGTGTCTAAAAATATTCCGTTTTTTAATAGGTCAAAACAAATAGAAATGAAATTTGTTTTTCCAAAGCTGTATAAGATAATACCTGAATATTTTTTGTTTTCATTTGGAACTAAAATATTTTACAGTTATTCAGTCATGTGATCTGTTGGCAAAATCTTATGATTTATTTTGTTATTATTGCTATTATTCATTTTACTTACTTATTTATATACTTTATTTTATGTCATCAAGACTGTTCTACATAACAATAACAAATTGAAAACATTTTTACCTGTTCCTATAGATTCAAATTTCATCCTGAATCCACGTGATGGTGGCTCGTCACTTCCCACAGAACTATCAAATATCACAATCATCTTGTTCGTATATTCCTGTTTTGATGCAGACCATACTTCATGGTCTGTTTTACCACATCGCCTATAATGGAACACTTTTATTATCTTATAGTCTTCAAGAACAAGGAAGACAAAAACTTATGGTGCCATTTCCTTCAAAATGTTTATTCTATAAACCGCCCTTCTCGCCTTTTTAGCTATACAATTGAATCTGTCTTAACTGACTGCATGGCATATATCTAATTTTTATTTCATCATTTAGACCATGTAGGTTGAATACGAACAAGTACCAATGCAAGACTAAACACGACTCTGTGTAACAAAACGTGTGTTATATCGTGTGAGAACATATCCCATATTGAATGTTGTACTGCGACCTCCGTTTCTGTGTTGTCTCATTGGAGTTTATGTAAGATCTACTTTGTTTCTACAAGTTGTAGTGACTTACTTTGGTCCTGTTTGACCTAGAAGGTTATATCTCACTTCTACATAATGATAACATGCATTGCCATTGTCACTTATGTCCATATCTACAATTGTCCCACGTAAAACATTATTTTCTTCACCCTATAAATAAACGTGTTTTCTTTAGTTTATTTAGTATTGCTATGTAAATTAAAACATTTAGGATTTCCCTTTTGGCATTGCTGACATCACGATGCATGACTTCACGGTTGCTTTGAATAACTTACAATCCTCTTTCATGCAAAGCAGCTCTCCAATCCTAGTTCAAGGCATGATAGGTCGATATAATGTCAAAAGATTAATAATAAAAGGCAAAAAGGGAAACTTTACCACACTACAATCAGGAAGAAAAGCTGAGTATAAATGAAATCAAAGGAAGACACACTACAAATGGCAGTAAGTTTTAGTTTTATGTCACTGTATATAACAAAATTGAAAAATTTACTACAATATATCAATTCAAAATCTTTGGATACATGCAACAGTATAAAAATATTCGACTTCTCTACATTCTATACTACCATAACACATTCTCAATTAAAATATCGATTGAAAGAACTAGTTCATCAATGTTTGTTCAAAAAAATTACCAATTAAAATATCGATTGAAAGAACTAGTTCATCAATGTTTGTTCAAAAAAATTACCACACCCAGGTGTACATTTTTAGTTTTAGATAGAGGAAAGGCTTGTTACGTTAAGAACCAACTGTTCTCCTCTCCTCCCAGATCTGTTTCTGTACTCATATGAAGCAGACTTCATTCAAGGGCTTCTACGTGAAAACAAAAAGAAACTAGCCCAATCCTTTAATTTCACTTTTCGTTATATAGATGACGTGTTGTCGTTAAATAACGATAAATTCCAAGACTTTCTAATACTACAGATACATCTAGGTCCGCTTCGTACTTGGATTTGTTTCTCGAAAGAGACAACGGGAGACATCTGAAAACAAAACTTTATGACAAACGTGATAACTTCGACTTTCCTATTGATAGCATTCCCTTCTTGAGTAGCAATATACCAGCATCTTCTGCATATGGCATCTACGTTTCTCAGCTTATCCAATATTCAAGAGCATGCGTGAGTTACCGTGACTTTCGACAAAGACGATTACTGCTGTCACAAAAGCTTCTTAACAAAGATTTTATCAGGTATACGTTGATGTCACCACTTAGGAAATATTACGGTCGTCGTCACGAATTGATTGACCGGTACAGTGTTCCAATATCTAAGATGATGTTGGACCTGGTCCACTGTCATAACATTCCATGCACCTTTACCGATTTGTGAATACCGCCTGATTGACTTTGCCGAGCTTCACGACGGGTGCCGTGTGTGGATCAGGAGCTGAATACCCTTCCGGGACCTGGGTTCACTCCTGGACTTTGTAGGGGTTCGTGTTTTTCGTTGTTTTTTGGTTTTCATCTTTTGTTTGCTGTGCTTGTGGTTGTTCTATTTGTCTTCCCGGGTTTTGTCTGTCTAATGGATTACGTGTTTTGGATTGCCCTTTGGGTATAAATGTCCTCTTAATCAAGATACTAAGAATTTGTAATATACATTCAAAATATTTTATGATATCATTTAAGAGAGGAATTTTGTGACCTGGTGGTCGACGTCGTTTGCCGCAGAAAATCTTTAGCTTGAAAACACTGAGGTTATGAGTTCAAATATTTCTATTACGACTAAAATGACTTTCAGTTTGTCTGTGTTGTTCTCCCCTGCTACATCTTTTCAACAACAATAAAAAGTGACCGTTGTAGTAATTCCCAATTGCATTGCAAATGATGTGAAATCCGACTAAAAGATTTAAAATCATAGCAAAAAAAAAGACAGTACAAAAATTAGTATTTCTACATCCCCATGACAATAAGAAACTGAATGTTCTGAAAAGAATAAACCATAAAATCTGTATTCTACTGTCTGGACAATTCAGTTCATAAAATTAATTGTTCAGAATTGAATACCTTAATCAATGTGAATTGTCTAGTCACTTGGGTGAAAGATGCAATGAGCTTAGTCGTAACTGAAACAATTGAACTTGTCTAATTTTGTTCAATCATGTCTTCCAGAGAAACAAAAAAATCTGCCTATAAAATTTGCAATGTAAAAGGGAGATGACTCTTCCTATGGAATTTTATAAAATTAAGTAGTACAACCCCGTGATGGATGAAATATGCACAAAGTGCATTAAAAATATTTTAAATAACAATTTTGCAAATTTTAGAATAGGTCTGAGTTGATAAATTAAAATTATTAGTACTTTTTTAATTTTCAAGTGCATTATTTTTTTTATTGAAAATTCCCCATTTAGAATCTTTTGTGGTGTATACAAACATAACCGTTATAAAACACCTTTACATGTTTTATGTTTTCTTGGACGACTCAATAGGGTTGATTAACCAACAAAGATTGTCTAATAATTCTAACGTTTAGACTTTCAAAATGCGGAAAATCCATTTTATGAACTGATATGTCCAGACAGTAACTGCTTATTTGTCTACGTTTTGATTTTTTAATGTTTTTTTTATTCTTCCAATTCTGGTCTTAAGATAATCATTTCCGTAAAACATCTTAATATATTGAACTGATTGACAAATTTAATGTTATAGGTACCGTTATGAGCCATGTACATATTAGACTTGTGTTGTAGTTGTTAGGGTAATTAGGTGTACTGATGTAAACTTCTTGTCCTGCTGGAACATTCACTACGCCACCACAGTCTATAATATATCAAATAATATTATAAATACATTAGATACGTGCATCGAGAGAAATAGTAATCAATATATATGCAAAGGGTATACCAACGTCACATAATTAGTCACAAATTGTAACACAATTAGGAGTTAATACTGGTCATAGCTTGAGCACCAGGGTACATATTACTCTGCCTTTATCATCCGTCTTACACGTGTATTATTGAAGTATGAAGACAATGTATAGGTAAAAACAGGTTGTAACATCAGTATAAAAATGCTGAACAGATGATACCATCTGGGCTTTGTTAATCAAAATGCCGGTACAATAAGCGCAGCAATAACAAAAGTTTATTAGACATCGAAAATTTAATATCTCAGGTCTTATAGCAAACTTATAAATAATTCAGAGCTAAAGCAATAACTGTTCATTTGTCTTTGTCCATCGTCATGCTACTTTAAATTGGTACTTTTTGTTCCTGTTTTAAAAAAAAACGATAAAAAATATATTTACTTCCGACAGATATAGGTTGTTCGCATACCGAGCCAGTCAGTACATCCGGACAAAAACAGGTACATTTCCAATCTATAAATCCAGCATTTTTGCATCCAAGGTCAGGACAACCACCTTAAATAAAACAGATAGTGATGTGATATATGTCTTGCTGTCTAATGTAAAAATAGCTTAATATACATGTGCCTGTAGCTCTTTTCCCTCTAATGTTATTTCAAAATATATTCTGGCGGGATGATATACTTGGTAAATATATAGCCTTTCTACTTAAAAAAATGAAACTTTATTAATAAGTACATGAACACATTTTTCTTATGGTTTCCAGGGTAAATATTTATAATTATTCTAAAAAACTTAAATCATCCTTACTAAAATGGTGAATAATGGTCACAAAATATTGCCAAGTTCTTTGTATCTGTGATCAAAGTTTGAAGTTGCTAAAAAGACTCACTAGACTGAAATTTCCTTAGGCTCCTCTATCATGTCTATACTGTTACCGTATTAAAGTCATATGTTGTTCTGGAGTTATGTCGCCTTGTCCGTAAAAAAATCAAATGTGCACGAAAAATCACAAAATTAACAATTTTTGGGTAAATTAAAAATCGTGTAGACTAAATGACAAACGTCAAGTAAAAAGCCTAAAATATACATGTTAATTTTCTTGATTTTTAATTCCTGTCGTGAATAATAAGAAATTTGATAACACATGTTATATCTCACTACGATTTTTCTATATAAAAATCAAGACATTAAATATAGTATTTCCAAAACTAATCACCGGTAAATAGTGACCAGTGATTAGTACTAGAAACTATTGACCGGTAAAGTGTTTCGGTGCAATAAAACTGTTATTTAACAGTCATTTCGGGATATACATATAGTCTTTAATTTGTCCCCATAAATAGTCAGTGTCTCGGGACAAATACAATGGCAAGTAACTGTATAAAATTTACCTTCTATCGATTTATTATCGCGCATCTTATCGGGGATGTGCTTTTTCAGACTTCATAGAAAGTTTTGAAAGTATGATTATGAACCCAAATAAAACCCCTATTTTCGTCGGTTTTGTAAGTTACCAAAGAAAATATAATTAAAAGATGTCTTTATTTTTGTGTCATTAACTATGTGATACCATACATCAGGTTTAAATGTTTATTCAGTTCCGTTTATCCTGATCAATTTATAAATGTTAGATGGTAAATCATTTACAACTAAATGTGGACATTTCTTCAAATCAGTTTAAGCCAAGGCAGTGTATAATAGATAACATGTGATCAAACGTACACGTATATCAGGTACATATATATATATATACGTCTTGATATTGTATATTAATAATCTACTATTTACAAAATATTTTGATTAAGGTTTCCGGGACATAAATGATTATTCTAAATGTTCTGAACGTTCAATACACCATGACGGAAAATGGTTATTTTTGGAAATTGAATGCGCTCTGTTGAAAGCTTTGATGCACAAACAAACTATTTGGACAATATTATTTAAAACCGCCCAAAGTGTGCGCGTCGGCACAACCAAATTAAAACGGACAGCATGAGAATTATTTTATGAGGATATTAATCAGCAATCTCGTTTACACACGAAAAATTGTAATTTTTTTTTATCCATGATGACTCACTATCACACTCGTAAGTCGGCACAACCAATTTCAAATAAACAGCATAAGAATTATTTTATAAGGATATTGTACGACAATACCCAAACCAAATCTATTGAAAAAAAATATACCCTAAGCCTTATTACGCGGACAATTTGTGTGAACTATTGTAACTGTTAAAAATAGTCACAAATCGGTGGAGGTACATGAAATATTATGTGTAAATTATGTGTAAACTCGACCGTTTTGGGACACTTTGCTCTATGTTTTGTGTCTCCACACAATCACATGAATGCATAGTAAGCAAAAATACATTATTGTGTTGTTTATACATGTATGACATTCAGTAATTCTATTCGCTGGTTTGACATTTCCTCTCCGTTTGTTTTAATATTACAAATTTGTATTGGACTTTGCAAAGACAACCGATCAAAAAGTGTTTAAAGTTTTATAAGCTATTAATTTTCAGATAAATGCATTTTTAAGTAGTATTCCTTTAATAAAATAATTTAAATAAATAATACCGTTCCAGAAAGCCAAGTTCTTCTAACTAATATGTTGGCCAGAGTACACATATTTGCCTTGGGGTTCTGAATTGTGTGGTGTGTCGTATAAGTCACAAGCAATACAATGAGAACAAAAGAAGTGTTTCGGATCTTGACCTGGGAACTCGTGCCTAAAAAAGTATCCTGTATTGTTTTATAAAGGACACTTCTTTTGTTTTCATTTTACTGTATCTATTATTAAATCACCATTCTCCTTTGTACATGAAAAAATGTTAAATGATGGAGAATTTTTATTTGAGAAATGCACGAGCAAACTATTTGGGGCAATATTTTTCCAAACCGACAAGCGTGTGTGCGTCGGCACAACCACATATAAGCGGACAGCATAAGAATTATTCTATTATCTATTTCTCGTGCCATGTCATACCTAATTCTCCATCATATGATATGAACAAGTTTTAAGAGAACTTCTTTTAATTATTTGGCCTTGATCCAAAAGTCACTTTTTTCTGATTGGTTGAAATCTGCACGGTCATCGTTAAAAGCCAGCGTTGCATAGCAGTCACTAAAAAATGAACGTTAAGATTCCCCGCGGGTCGGACTCCGAATCACAAACAAATATTCCTGAAGAATCATAAGAGATATAGATTGAACAAGTCGTACAAATTAGATACCGCTTGATATCAACTCTCGTTTATTATTATATCAAATTCAAGAACTCGATCTGATATCAAGCGATATATAATTCCCACTTATTGTGAAACCTATTATTATATGATAATAGTAATCGGCGATTTTGTTTACACATGAAAAAGTGTAAAATGTTTTATGACAATTCATCGTCACATGCGTAAGTCGGCACAAGCAAATTCAAGTGCACAACATAATAATTATCATATAATGATATAAATCATCAATCTCGTTTTACCGCCTCGGTGGTCTCGTGGTAGCGTGCTCGCCCAGAGTGCGGAAGGTCGCAGGTTCGATCCCCGGCCGGGTCAAACCAAAGACATTAAAATTGGTATTTGCTGCTTCTCCGCCAAGCACCCGAAATCTAGGAGTAAGAGCAAAGACTGGTCGGATCGAAGTCAGTATAATGTGTCCAAGTGAGGTAATATGTCTTCCTACGGACAGTTACCTTGTGAACTAGCACATTAAAAATCCGACTTAGTGTGTCGGTCTAGTACAAAGCAGGGATCATATTCATTATCATATCAACATGTTCTCGTCCTGATATGCACCTGGTTGTCACTGGACGTTAAAAACAATAATTCATCAATCCATCCATCAATCTCGTTTACATAATTGTAGAATGTTTTTTTATGACAACTCACTATCACAATGGTAAGCTAAATTAACATCTAATACATCGTAAAACATTAAACCATCTGCAATGTTTGCCAAAAATTCTAGCCTCCAATCATGGAATCGCATAGTCTGTCCTCCAGTTGTTGAGAAAGCCTGTAATAAAAAGCGATATGTAAAAATTTGTTGTTCCATCGTTCATATCTATTTTGAAATCGTTTTGTTGTAGAAGATACAGTCATCTAGCTGGAAACATCTTGGCTTCGACACTTAAAAAAAATATCATTTTAAGTACACTGATGAAGACCTTA
This sequence comes from Mytilisepta virgata, assembly GCA_028015205.1. Classification (NCBI taxonomy): domain Eukaryota; kingdom Metazoa; phylum Mollusca; class Bivalvia; order Mytilida; family Mytilidae; genus Mytilisepta; species Mytilisepta virgata. The sequence continues at coordinate 4,892,923 of CM051512.1, read as the reverse complement.
CATCAGATTTTAATATCAGGAATAGCAGTAGCATACGGAAAGAAAAATTGTTTCCATTAATACAACTCTGACTTGGAAAGTATTTATAATGCCTCTGTATAACTCTGTGTAAATATAGTATAAAGCAATGTATTCATTAGTAACACACGTCTGATCTTAAATCTTATTGTTTTTTTTCCTATCTTATTCTCAAAGAAAATCAAAATAACAAAATCAAATCAATATAGGTTGTTTTCCACTCAATCTAGATCGCTCGTGATAATGTATATCAGGTCAGCACAGGTAACGCTAAACATTGCAGAATGCATTCTTAACTGTTAAGAACCTGTCTTAGACAGTCTTCATTGACTGTAATGCAATATATCTTGTTTTGATTGAGATATCCTGTTTCTGTTTTGTTGAAATCTCATCACTTGTAATAATCAAGATAAACAAGATAAAACAAGATCGTGTGCTAAATTTACTAATGATTGCATGCACCCTAAATCGTATAAGTGTAGATTCTCCTTCAGGTACGAGTAAGTTATGGAATTTCTCCACCCGAAATGGTTAAATTTTCGATTTTCAACACTCGAGCTTTTTCTAATATTAAAATCTAAAATTTAACTATAAAGGGTGGATAGATTCCATAGCTCACGAGTAAGTTGAAGGAGAATCTGTTTCTCCTATGATTTTCGACAAAAACCTCAAGAAAATGTCGTTGCTACGTAGTTTACGTAGACGTCATTTCGGGACTTCTCTAGTTTGTCGTTCCAACAACTTTAGAAAAAAGGGCGGTAATTCCCACACAGAAATTTAATCAGCGGGAAATGGTTAAAGATATTATTTATTTTTATCCCACCGATTAAACACGTCAAGAATAGGAGAAACATAGATTCTCATTCAGGTACGACTGAGTTATGGACTTTCTCAACCCGAAATAATGTGTAGTTAAATTTCGATTTTCAACACGTAAGCTTTAGCGACAAAAACCTCAAGAAAATGTTGTTGCTATGTAGTTTGTATTCATAGACGTCATTTCGGGACTTCTCTAGATTATCGTTCCAATAACTGTAGAAAAAAACGGCGGAAAATTCCCAAGGAGAAAATTAATCACCGGGAAGTGGTTAAAAATATTATGTATTTTTATCCCAACGATTAAACATGCCAATAATGGGAGAATGAATATTAAATTCCTTAAAACAATAAGACATTCTTACCCTAAGACTGTACTGTAGGACTGATTCTGCATCGAATGGGGTAATAGTTAAAATTGGCTCTTTGTTGAAGTTGTAGGTGTCGTTCGGGTTTATATTCTGAAAACGAACTTCTAGAAACTGATCCCTGTCAGGTCGACTTTGCTCGTGATCAGCTCCTAGTGCATGCAGCATTTCATGGACAGCCGTTGGTACCTTGGTAGATAGACAGTACAAGGAACTTTTTATCAAATCTGATTTTTTCCCGATTAAACATCACAATTATATGTAATTTTTAATACACCCTATAGGCCTGAATTTGACACGGCCCAATTATTTACGATTTAAAAAAGAAATTGTGTGTTTTCAGGAACTAACCAACATAGATTTATCGTATATTCAGCTTGGACTATGTATAGTTTAGACTACGGTCAGTTTGAACTATGTTATGTTCAATTTGGACTATGTTCAGTTTGGACTATTGTCGGTTTGGATTATGTTCAGTTTGGATTACGTTCGGTTTGGACTATGGTCATTTGGACTATTGTCCGTTTGGTATATGGTCAGTTTAGATATGACCTACAAAATTCATGTTGTTGCTTCAGCTATTAACATTATATTGTTGCAAATATATTTGTTGATCATCTTTATGATGTTGATGATTCAATAGCTAAGTCTACAAAAGTTTGTTTTGAATATCGGAAAAAAGATTCAAAGGTTTTCATAGGAGTTCTTGTTGTTCATTGTTTTTTAGTTTTCAGTGTTTATGTGTTGTGCTTGTGGTTGTTCCTTTGTTTTTCCTAATTTGTCTGCCCAGTGGATTACGTTCTTTGATTTGCTCCTCTTTGCAATGCAATCATTCAATGGGCAATTCTAAAATACCAAAACACAGACAATTCGAATTCACAAGAAAACACAGCAAACACAAACAACGACGCAAAACCGTAGGATTAAGTGGTTTAAAAACACAAACGTCAAATTGGACTTTCAAAAGAAGCACAAGTTTCTAACTATAGCGTATGAAATAAGAAACCCTCGTGATCATTTAAGAATTTTACAAAAGTTCTTATAGTACTTTCTAGAGCCTGTTAAGTTTGATCATTTCATACACCTTATTAACTTTATACTTATTAATCACATAAAAGAAATACAAACCAAAAATGACGCCGAATGCATCAATTCAATAACATTTTACTTTTAGGTTGTAAGATGATGCCAACTCCTCAGGGTTAATCCATTTATTGTATGGGATATTTTTTTAACCAGCAACCCCCTATTTTCTTTTTATTTTTTTATTACACATATCTTAAAGATCTAAATGAGAGAATGTTATTAAATTCTATATATTTAGTTTAATTTTTATACTACTTTAAAGATTCATCACATTTTCCATTCAAAGCAAAGGAAAAAACTAGAGAGGCCCGTTTTCCCGCCAATTTTAAACTCTATCTAAATATAAAAGTATTTGAAATCTATATATTAAAACTCTCACTAGTGACCACCCTTAAGAAATACTCAAAGGGGTTTGTTCCACGGTCTTTAATCTTACCGTTTCAACTACTATATATCCATAAGCATATTTTTGTCGCATGGTATAGGTCATTTCAATACATCTATTTGATGAAGAAATTTCAGGTTGTCCCCATAAAACACCAGGTGTCAGCTTGTCACGTATTCAGTGTCATACCACTGAACACAAATAACTCCAATTACAACTTTCCCAAAATAAAACAATAACTTACTGACATACAACCAGGAGTTGTTAGTGTAAGAGGTTGGTATGGAGCAGTCGGTAAAAATCTTGCAACGTTACCAACGTAGGAACTGCAGTGTCTGAAAACAAATCATATACTCTTACAAGCGTCAGTATTATCAATCGAATACTTACAGTTAGGTGCAGACATAACGTCTCACCGAGTTAACTTAGAGCACTTCTGCTGACTCCTTTGGAACTGCTCTAGACTAGAATCCTGACTGCCCTAGAACATAATCCTGACCGATTCTGACTGCGCTAAGCTGTTATGGTGAAGATGGGATATAGCTTGCCTCAAATTATAATTTTAGAATCAGCATCTTGATACCGGAATGGAGTTTCTGAAAGCCGTATAGGCAACTACGAAAGTTGATTTGACATTCAATTGCTTGTCTGCTTAAATGACAACGTTTACGTGAAGTTTATCTGTCATGCCGATCAAGTGAACTGGAAGTTCACGTACTGTGATCATGTTCGGTCCTTCCGCTTGAGATATTTAGTTTTCCCACATCTGTAGTTTGAGACAGTATAGGTTCTGTGTCATCAAGAATTACTTTATTTCAATTTAAAATCTTAGGACTAGCTAAATACTTACAATATATCAGAAAGTTGTAGGTAAGGTAGTTTGTGGTTAAAACTAAAGGCTTAGAGGGCTAAGTCTGTGTCGCTCTGATGATATGAAAGCCGTTTTAAGAGATAAGTCACTTCTCCCTATCATATGAAGTGTGGTAAGTCTTGTAGGGACCATTTTTTCTACATAAAGTTCCTTGTACTTACAGGTCAACAAACATGTATAAATTCAGCGGTTATCCAGAAAATTGGTGCATGTATTTCTCATACGGTCTTATGTTAACCTAAGTCCTCTGCTGGTGGCCATCTTGAATGAGGTAACAACATGAACAATACTTCGTAAGCACCTTATGAGAAACATTCAGATCATGTTTGGTTTCAAGCAATTCTGTGGTTCTGTACATTTTTGTTATAAGGTACAATGTAGCATAAATAGGACAATCACAAAAACGTAATTCATTGGACAGCCAAACCCGAGAAGACCTTCCACGTGACCTTCTAAAACTGCTTTTTGTGAAATTTTGGTTAAGTTGCGCACAGTGGTTTCATAGAAAAAGATTTTATTTGTAATTCAGCCAATCAGAAAACAAGAATTGACAGCCATGTTTGTTATTCAACTGGAAAAACATGAGGACTTTCTATAGACACTTTCTGTCAAGTTTGGCTCCATTTGGCCCAGCAGTTTCAGATATTTTTTTTAATCAGCCAATCAGAAACCATAATTGCCCAGGGCGGCCATATTTGTCGCCTGATCTGCAGAAAATGAATAAACTTTGTAAAAAAAAGTTTCGTTCAATTTGGCCAACCGGTTTCTGAAAAGATTTCTTTATATCAGCCAATCAGGAAAAAAAATGCCCATGGCAGACATGTTTGTCGTACAGTCAGGATGGAAAAAAAAATTTCATAAAAGAGTTTCCATAAATGCTTCCTGTGAGGTTTTTGCTGACAGTTTTGGCAAAGCAGATCCAGAGAAAATTTGTATTCCAATCAACCAATGAGCTGGTACAGATCGGGAAGAGGTGACAAAACTTTATAAAGAAACTTCCACGGGTGATTCTTGTCGAGTTTCCTTCCATTTGGCCAAGCAATTTCAGAGGATATCAGCCATTCAGAAACAAGAACTGTCCATGGCGGCTATATTCGTAGTCTGATCGGGAGGAAATGAGCAAAGTTTATCAAGGACCTCCCAGATATGCTTCCTGTCTAGTTGTGATCCATTTGGCCAAGCAGTTTCAGATGAGAATCAGAAATAAGAATTGCAAATGGAGGCCATTTTTGTTGTCCGATCGGCAAGAAATAAGCAAACTTTATAAAGGGCCTTACATAGATTCTGCCTCCCAAGTTCAATTATATTAGTCCCGGGTTGTTTCAGACCAACAGACGGACGAAGGATGCCAAGTGATGCCAAAAGCTCACATCCGTTGGCCATGTGAGCTGAAAATTAAATTATTTATATAGAAATAAAAAAAAAACTAATGTGACCTTTTGTATTTCATTAAAGATACAAGAGTAAAATAGGCATACAAAGAGTTTCCGGTTTGACGATCTTAACTAAAAGTTAACCCAAATCGAATGCATGTTTCATATTAAAATCACCTCGATAAAAAAACATTAAAAATAACAGAGGGATTTATCTAACTAGTACTGCGTACATTATATCAAAATATATGCGTTATATACATATACCTGCTAGATTCAATTCTGACATAGTTTCCATGTCCTAGGTTTGCAACTGTATTCCGAGAATCGTCCAATGGGACCCACCTTACACATGTCAGATCATCAAACTGTTTTATTCCTTGGTATATGATATTTTCTTCATCTTGAGCTAATAGATAAATTGAAAGCATACCATAAACTATACTGTAGAATTGAAAAAAGAAAAAGTTTGTATTGGAAAAGATACTTTGGCATTTTAACCTGGCCCAAATTTGTGTCAGCAGTAAACACTGCGACATGTATTGATTAAAGTGTTCTAACATGTATATAGATTGTTACTCAATTATGAAGTTGGATTTCATCTGAAGAGGCATATTTATATTCCACTAATATTGCTCACATGCTTTTAAGAGACCAGCTCCAAGATAGCTCTTATGCATAAGTCAAGTATGTGTAAATCATATAATTGAATACCAATGTTTCAGATTATGTCCATTACCGAGCACAACTCTAATTTCAAACCCCTTGTCAAGTAGATATTGGGGAGACACTTCACCAAGATTTTTTTTCATTATTCCGAAATGTCTTATGTGAATACTGAATTATATCCTTAATCTAAAGACTAAACCAGATGCTATTGTGCTTAATGAAAACGCAGCAGTAATATTTCAGGATAATACATCTTTTTCGGGAAGGTTTCAGGATTCGAAACAATATTATAGTACAAAAATAAACACAAATATCATTAATACGTTTTACTAGTACATAAATGCATTTAATAACATTTACTTACTGTATGTACCGGGCGCTATTTCAAATGGCACAATAGCCTTCGACCAGTAATAATTCGCATTAGTCACAAAATTTCTCTTTCTTTCACTCTGCAAAATAAAGATTTATATAATAATATAACACGTCAGCCAGAAATAATCAAAACCTTTAGGTGCAGAGCCAGTCTACAGTGATTTTCGTAGCGCTTATGGAGTTTCTATGTGTGATAATCAATGATTTATAAGAAATCTGCAACAAGTAAAAATAAAAACAAAAGTCAAACACAAATTTGTTTCATCTTATACATATTTATAGAGTAGCTTTCAACTGGTATACTTGTGACCAAAACCCTTGAAAGCCAAATATTTAATAATTGAACGGGGTAGCAAAATCCATATCAGTCAGCTTGTCCTGAAGATGTGGAATTTCAACAGAACTAAAAAATTGTTTGACACATTTGACAATTTATATATGCATACCATTTCCGACATAATTACTATCGATGAAGAGTAGAAGTATGCCATTAGTTGTATGTCATCAAACGATGAAATATCTCATCCAAAGACTACAGATACAATTTCAGTTGATTCGTTACTGCCGCGCATGTGATTTATACAGCGACTTTCTCGGCAGGACGAGATTACTGTCATATAAACTTCTAAGACAGGTTTATATTCAGTCCACGTTAATTTTTTTACTCCAAAAGTCTTACGGTCGTCATCATGAATTGATTGGCCAATACGAAGTTTCCATCTCGCGTATGACACTAGATATCTCCAGTTAGATATCACGACACCCACCAGACTTAACACATCACCAAACTTGAAACTTCACTGGAAATTTTACGGGTACCGTTAACGGAGCAGACATGCTTACCCCTCCGGAACATCCGGTTTTTATGGAAGTTCACATTGCTAGTGCTTTGGTGTCTCTGCTCCTTTTTTCTAGTTTTTTTCATTTTATTATGCATTTTTTATTCTTTTAGTCAATTGTAGGGTTTGGCTGTTGTCCATTCTCCTGCCGTTTTCTTTTCCTTGGACTTCGAATTAGAAGTGTCATGATTTTCGATGTATTGACGTCACGGAACCAGCTTCGATTGTAGTTTATGAAACAGGTACCACGTTTACAGCTTTTTTTCAAAATTTCTGTATATATAAAAACAAAAGGGGGTCGAAGTTGCCTTAAGCTTGTTGGTGTATATCACGTATTATTATACCTTACATAGTGAATTTGTAATAAGACAATGTTGATGCTTTTCTGAAACTTTGTGACACCTTGAGACAAGTGTGATATTGTCACTCTCGAGATGTTGTCCACCATCGGGATAAAGACCTCGTAAAGAAAACACCCCTCGGATGGAGAACATTCTGATGTCTATTTCACAAGAGGCAATGATTGTGTATTCTATCATCTTATTATGAGGATCATATATTGTTGTATGGTACTTACATCTGGAACTTTTAAATGTTCATCTTCATTTTCACCTTTAAGTTTTTCCTTTTCCTCTGGTTTTGTGCCTATAGGCTGTTAAAATATGTGTTTCAATGTTAACAAATAATGATTTGCAAAGGATATTTACTTCCTATTATCAGAAAGACTTTTATGTAAAAATCATTCCTATATAAGTAACTGAGCTCATGACTCCCCTCTAGGATTTGCCACCGATTGATAAATTTACAAGTGCAGGTAAAAATATTCTGTGAACCCATTCTGATTGGCACAGGATCAGTCTTACCCTTTTCTCAAAAACACCGTGTACTTAGCGGAGGAAAATTTGAAGTCTTTGGTGCGGTATTCCGCAGTCGAGGTGGTATGAATTTCATTAAAAAAATATTTTATTTATTTTATTTTATCCATTTTGTTTTATCTATTTATTTATTTATTTATTTATTAGCTTTTTTTTTATTGGGAATGGGGGGAGGTGGTTTAAAGAGAAGCAACCAGGCTCTATACTGTATATTATAAAGCTAGACATATACATACTAAATACACCTTTCTTCCTCTTTCTACTCCCATTCCTTCCAAAAGATTTTCCAGTTCTGAATCAGCAGGGATTTTCTAAAATGAGCACAAAAATATATGTATATATATAAAAAATTGTCTTATAGCAGGAGCAGTCAATCTTTAAACAAAATCAACATGCTATTTTGCGGCCTTTGATACACTGTAGACTGTACCTGTGTAGCTGTGCTTTTCCAGAAATTATATCGTCTTAGCAGTAATGAAGATCAAAACACCGATTCAAAGATTACACAAAAAAACAGACAAAAGAAAAAAATGTAAAGATATAAATTAAAAGGATATATTTTTCAGATTTCGAGATTCATTTCTTATACTTATACATCCCGCCATTGTGCTATGGTGAAATTGGAGTTCTTGTCTTTCATTTTTGCTTATATACTTTATATATATGCCATTTTGTGTTTCTTTGTTGAAACGGTTATTTGTTTTATAGTGATTAAGATTATAGTACATTGTTGACTGTTGTACCCCTATTTTTGACGTTTTTACATATTATGTCTGTTTGTTTTGCCCACACATTGTTCTCAATACAATGGAATTATATGTGACTGTCCTACAAGTGAGAGGTTTAGCTACCTATAAAACCAGGTTTAATCCGTCATTTTCTGCATAACGAAATGCCTGTACCAAGTCAGGAATATGACAGTTGTTTTCCATTCGTTAGACGTGTTTGAGCTTTTCATTTAGCCATTTTATAAAGGACTTTCCGTTTTGAATTTCCCTTGGAGTTCGGTATTTTTGTTATTTTACTTTTTTCTGTTGATGAACACAGAATAAATGTATGTAGTCGTTTATCAAGGAAAAAAACAGAAAATAGATACGGGGAAGATTATTAAGGTGAAATTATTTACCATTACTTCATGTATTTGTTAATCTGATTGCCTTTAAAAGTCATGAAAGTGATATGTGCAAAATATTCGCGACGTTGGGCCATATTTTCCCACGTTAAGCTCATAGTGGAATGATATCTTATACATTTCTGTGTTATTGTCTATGAAATATATTTGTGAATGGCTTATTATTTATTTCTACCTAATTGTACATATCATATATAGACATCCGGTCTTTTGATACCAATGACCTTAAAACATGACAAACATCAAAGATCGATATCAAATAACAGGAAAACAGTTATCATTGTTTGTTCCAACAATATAAAACAACTTTTGGACATTTTATAGAAAAAAAATTGTCACAAATTTAAGACTTTTCAAGTTATTATAATAACAATTATCAAAAATTATAACAATGCACCACAAAAATAGTAACAGATATGACATATTAAAAAGACCATATGATAGAAACTTCTATAAATGTGGGAACACATGTTTTTAAATACATTTTTAAAGACCACGGAAGCGGAGTGGATAAATTCTTTACACAAAACCCAATAAATGTATGCCCAAACACATAACATTTATTATTTTTCCTTAGTTTTTAAATTAAAGTGAAACTTTCAACTAGGAAAACAATATCGTTCCCACTGAAAGTATCTTGAATAACTACGACTAGTTTCAACATAACATACAGTATGCGTATGTATAAAGGACAATTGCATATATAATACTCAAAGAACATTGTCAGCTGTATTTTCTATAGTGCTGATATCGATATCATCACCTCTTTATTATAACCCTTAAAATTATATTGGTCACTTAACCAGAAATATCTGTTAAAATATATGATAAACCGTATAAAACATGTCAAAATCCGTATCACATGTTGTATCATTTCTCGGCCCAGAGGCCCTCCGGGTGATACAACATGTGGTACAGATTTTGCCATGTATTATTCTATATTTATTAATATATTTGTACATGTTGTTTATTTATTACGAAGTGTCATTTGAAATATACAGTTGACTATGAAAGAGCTGATAGTATCTCTGAAACGTATTACAAATTAATTTCTTTTATGATGGTGCGTGGTTTCTATTTCTCGTGCGATGAATTATTTGTCATAACTAACTCCCCATCATATGATATGAACAAGTGTTACGAGAAATTATTTTATTTGATTGGCCTTGATCCAAACGTCGCTGTTTTCTGATTGGTTGAAATCTGCATGGTCACCGTTGAAAGCCACGTTGCATAGAAACATTTGACGTCTCAGAAAAATGAGCGTTAAGATTTCCTGCGGGTCGGACGCCGAATCACACACAAACAAATATTCTTGAAGAATCATAAGAGAAATAGGTTGAACCTCTTGATATCAACTCTTGTTGTTAAATTTGAAATTAATAAACTCGCCAAAGGCGATTTTTAATGCAACGATAAACTTATTTACTTGCATATCCTTCATTATTTTTATGTCAAGAAATATTGTGCTTATATATATTGCATACAAAACAATTTTAGGTGTCCAAACCAATGTTAAATTGAAATATTTTGGCTGTTATAATAAGCTTCTTTTCTTACACTAAAATCACACTCGCATCTGATTGGTGATACAAACTCAGCTACATACATCAAACTTGGCAGATAAATCTTGTAAAATAATATCAATCTTCGCCGTGTAAGTTTGTGACAATAATGACTACAATTAACAAATCACCACTGTCTAGAGGAGTATGAATTTAAGTACAGAAAATGAAAAAAAAATGTAAAATGATCATTGTAAAATGATTAAAAAATCAAGTTATTATGAAAGGTTCAAAAAGTAGCTGTTGCCACGTGAATTCCTAGATAGGGTTGTACATCTAAAGTGTACATACATAATTTTTCTAGTTATACATGCTCATCGGTAAAGGAACAATGGGTCGTTACAAAAATAAAGACAGATCTATACAGTGTATTTCACAATCTTACCCTTGGATTATCCAGTAGGTGGCCTAGACCCCGTCCATTTCCTTTCTGTAGTTTATAAATGTTCGAAATCTTGTTAGGTCTGCGTTCATTGTTTTCTTTTCTTTCGATTGAAGTCTTTCTTCTTAGTATATTGTATAGCCTTTTTAATTCCTCATTTGTATCCTCTGTATCTTCGTCTTTCGCCTTAAACAAAGATTATTTTGAGTTCAAACCTGTCGAGAGTAATTTTGGATAGCAAAGGCCGTCGGTCGAATCCGAAACTTACTTGAATGATTGATTGGGATTTTATCATAAATTAAGCGCTTGCGTAAGGAAAATTGTCAATCATTGTCAATTCAGATCGGATATAACTTGCCATTAGTTTAAGGTTATAGAATCTAGAAAATTGCTACCTGAAGGTCAGTTTAACTGACTATTTTGAGCTCACGATAGCTATTTTGATAGCCGCAAGACTACAGCCTGCAACAAGGTCTCGCATGTGTTATAAAAGATTTAGAAATTATATCACGACGACGATGAATTATAAACGAACATAGTTGAATCAAATAAATGGAACCGATATTTAATGCTTTTACATATATTGTATACCTTTGCACTAACAAAGAGAGAAACAGCCGGATATTATATCATATAACATCTTTCGACGAACAATACATGAGAAATAGTATTGAAGAACATAATTGTGAATATGTGAAACGCTGAAATTTAGTCATCTTAAAAAGTGTGTTGAATACTAACCTCATTGTTACGGTTGTGTTCTTTTTCGATAATAAGATGTAATTTGTCTATTGTCTTGAGATGACTAGATATACTAGTGCTTGCTGCTATCCACAAAAAAAGAGAAAAATCATGTTTTAAATAGCATTTAGCTGAAGAAATGATCTAAAAGCTCTTTTTGGGGGTCCATTTCCAGTCCAAAGAAGGTAATGCACGCACAGAATAGGTAAGGTGTATATAGATATTCTTAGAATACATAAAATTTATTAAAAATGTTTCTGCACACCAGCTAGGGCAACGGCATTATGACTTAAAGGTTCTATATGGAGTTGCTTTCTGCTAGTCCAAAAGTGGTAGATTGTTGCGATGTGTTTCGCACAATTTACGATTTCCGATACAACGTCCGTCATTCAAAAAGGTAAAGTTTTTTTTCCATATTTGAGAAAATACGTGAAACTATCTATGTAACAGAGTATGAAACAAAAAAAAACATTCTAAAGTCTAAAACTAATATAGCTGTTTTTTTTTTTGTATCTAGCATAATTTGGAAAAAATAAACCAAGATATTTTCGTCAAGACAAACGTTATATAATATCACAAATATGATGTATGTTTTAAATGCACATTTGTTGCTTGTAGTTACAGCTTTTTTTTTATTATTTTCGAAATCACTCCACACAATTTGTAGTAAAAGATGGACTTAAACCAAATATAGATGTAGGCTTAAAAGGATGACAATATATTATGATTTACATTGCCTTTGCTTTATAATATTGTAACTGTAGATAAGTTATATCCATTGACACATTTTATCAGAATTAACTTTAAAAAAAAAACTGCTAATTGAGGAACAGATACAGTTTACCTATATGAATAAAACATTACAAATTAATTTGCCCAAGACCATATTATCAATAATTTCATTAAATGCATGATCTGGTATATTCAGCTATTGAAACCTGAGGAAATATCAAATTTTACAAACTGTCCAGGTATTTTTATTATTATTATTTTTTAAGTACAATTCACTTTATGTTAACATTATTAATATAGTTTTATATAAACAAGTATGTATATTAAAAGCTATTTTTTCTTCTTCTTTTTTTTTAATGTAAATTTATATTGGCATTTTCAACTATCGATTTATGTTTTATGCATATATATTTTATTTTATGAACACATATTTTGTTTTATTGAATATATATTTTGTTTTTTGTGAATATTGCAACGTTTGACACGCCATAAGGGAACAGATTGATATTAAAATTGTTTCCGAATTAAACGATATAAGAGATTTTTAAAAGTCACAGACAGGATAAATGATGAGATATCAAAACCTAATCAGAGGTAGAAAATCCAAAGACGAAATTACAAGATCATGGCAAAGGGAAAATTTGCTACACAAAAAAAACAAGTTTATTACACAAACACAGGAATATCTCGATCCACTTTGAACATGTATTCTGTGAGTATCCAGTTTCTCTTTCCATGTGACAACCATCATGTAACTCAAAATACAAAAAAAGAAAAGAAGAACAAACATTAAATCAGCATTTCAACATAAAAATGATTTCACATTGCTCTTGAATTATAGTGTGAAGTAAAATAAAAATTCCTTCTTCCCTTCCTCCATGAGACGAGGTAAAACAGAGAAAATAGTTCTTGTAGCCCAGGGAAATAGCAATATGCTAAAAGGAGGTAAATATACAATTGTAATATCATTAGCAATGTGTTTCTAGGTCCACGTATTGCTTTTTTTAAGCAACTTGTTTTCCCTATTTTTGCATATATGAATGTTCGCACAAAAATCCAAAGGGTTATTTTAAGATGATTTGTCCAAGTATATTGATTAATGCTAGAATTTAAGGCATTTGTATGGGAAAAAATAAAAATCTTAAATCAAGCATATACACAATGAATTTGACATCCAACAATCATATAGGTATTTTCACATTCTATATACATTTTTTCTATAAAAGCCGGAGAGTATTAAGCGTAATAAATAATCCAAATGTCCGTCCCCTTGATTTGACAATGTCGGAAATACGATATAGATAAAAATTAAGTACCGTACATGTATAGACGGTATCGGCATCAATATTAAAGATTGTTTATTTATACTTTTTTTCATTTGAGGAATTAAAGAATGTTCAAGTTTTTCTAACAACAACGAACGTTGACATTTGATAACGTCGAGTCTATTGAACAAAGAAATGATTACTATTTCGTACAATTAGATTAAATTAAAAGAATTAAAATTGGATGTATGTAGCTCCCTAAAAAGGCCGACGACATGCTGTTTGTACAAAACGAATCGAAATTATAGGTAAAGTTCTAAATGTATGGTAAATATGAGGAAAAAATCACCTGCAGATGGTTTTTATAGCGAATTTTTTTTTTCATTTTTCTCAATTAATTTTTTGGCGGGAAGTAAATAAAATATTATTTTTTGTTAGCAAATCTGAAATAATGTGTTCACATGTCCAAAAATTGTGTCTGCGTTCCGAATACTTTACGAAACCATGTTTATTTCAAATAAGTACTACAAATCAGCAATAAAGAGAAAACATACAAAATTTAAGTTGCTATAAAGGAAACAAAAGAAATCTGGTGAAACCATAGTGTTGTTCAGTCATTTGATTCCCCAAATCAAAAATTACATTGACACAAAATTTGAAACGAAAATCACCTGTAGGATTGAATAGGCAGTTTGGTCTTGAACCAATTTAACGATTTTATAATTAAGTAGTAATTAAGGACGTTTAACTATGTTGAAACTTATTAATATCCTTATATAAAAGAATACGATACAGTAGGGGGGGGGGGTTTGACGTCGCCAAGATATACTTATTTTGAAGTCGTAGTCTCTCTCGAGAAAAACCCTTATAATATCGTAAAATTTGAGAGTTTTCTTAAATGTCTCGGTAAAAGGCACTTGATCCCCGCCTTTTTGGTTTGCAACATTAAGTCAATAATTTAACTAAAACTTAAAGAAAACTTCAGTAGAGAGTTTTTTCCACGGGCATCTAAAGTGAACACATGATTATCGATATTCCTTACTTAGCAACCAGATATTCATGAGCGGTTAACGTCTATGTATTTGAAATATTTTACAAAAGACCCAATGGAGTTACCTTTTTTCTTTAAAAAGTTATGCAGTGTTTTCTTAAAGTCTTCAAAAATGATGAAAAATTAAGGCTTTTTGGTTCAAATATACCCAAATCAAGTATCAAATATCGTTAAAAGTAAGTCATGAAGGTATATTTTTCTTGGCAAACAATTCTGAAATTCGGATGTATGAATGTCTTTCGATGATGATTCCATAAATTTATACGTAGACCATAGTCAATGTATGAAGAAAGGTTGGTGATTTATCGAATGGACTAAAAATATATCAAACTGAAAAATAACACAAAACAAAATATGAAAAGCAAACAAAATAGTTAAATAATGATAACAACAATGAATAGATTTAGATAAAAGACTGAACGTTTCAACTGAATATCTTTGTTCACGAGCACAAACAAAATGAATGTTAAAATAGACCACAATATGATCATTTTTCAAAGAAGCCGTTTGACATCGATTTTCAGTTAAGGACACCAGGATGTATTAGAGCAAACTGGATTTTCTGTTATCACTGTTTTGAGCTGACCGTCCGTCTACCCAGCCGGTTGTCCGCTCGCCCACACAGTCGGATGTTTGCTTGCCCACTCGCCATACATCTCCAAACTGAAAACTTGATTTTTTTTTTCAAAATCTGGTTAAGATTGTAATTATGGATTTTAATATTAGTTATAATTAATATATGTTTTCTTACCTGATTTACTTGGTAACACAAAAACAACCGAAAATAAAAGAAAATAAAATGAACTATTCATCATGTGTTCATACATTGATCGTTAAGAAAAATTTTGACGGGTATTTCTATTAAATCTATATTATAATGTGTAAGAGATTTGTTTCACAACGGCTGAGTGAATTTCCGTGATCATATTTTTAACTTGATGAAATAATTATGGTTATATTTAATCTATGCTACAAGTCATTTCATGCAACTATTTAAATTTCCGTTAATAAATGACATTTTGTAAAAGCTATTCGAACATTCCGTTTTATATCTAATCCACTGCACGTTTTTTTTCAACCTCAATAAGAAGCATTCGTTTTGTAAGATTTTTTCTCTTCTTAATTTTATCAAGACATTCTTAACATTTGTTTCTTATTCCATAAAACTTGATAGTGACTGTAGAAGGAGAAATATAGATTCTCCTTCAGCTACGAATGTGTTATGGAATTTCTCCAACCGAAATAGTTATCTTTTATTTTCAACACCCAAGCCTTAGCAAGCGTATTAAAATCTAAAACTTAAGTATCAAGGGTGGAGAAATTCTACAACTCACGAGTAAATTGAAGGAGAATCTGTGTCTCCCATGATTTGCAACAAAAACCTCAAGAAAATGCCATTGCTACGCATGTTTACATGAACGTCATTGCGGAACTTCTCTTGTTTATCTTTCCAAAAACGTAAAAAGCGGCGGGAATTCCCTGCAGAAATTTAATCACCGGGAAGTGGTTAAACATATTATGTTTTTTTTTTTTATCCCACCGATTCAACATGTCCAGAATAGGAGAAAGAACTTAACGAGATTACCCACTGAATGCACTGCCCATTTGATTGACGGTGCTAATTACAAAAACTTTTAAAACGTACAAGAAGGCCAATGTATGCTGTGACCAAAACAAATATATACGCCGGCGATTGTTGACGATTGGATAGTCAAAGTCATCCCGTCGTAAAGTTTCGTATTAAACCCTTCTCTGGTGTAAATTTCGAGGTGAAGATCAAGATAAGATGGAGACTTGGCAGTGTCTGTAGTATCCTTAATTTCGAGCTCAATGGGATAGATGAGATGTAAGAAATTAAAGGTACGGGCTAACTTCTTCTGTTTTTCCTTAAGAAGCCCTTCAAGGAAGTCTGAGTAAAGGAACAAGTCGGCCAGGAGTAGCGCACAATTCGTACCCATAGGAATGCCAATTGTCTGTTGGAAAACACGTCCACCAAATTAAACAAATATGTTGTCGATCAAAAATTCAATCACCGGGACAATTTTGTCCTCTGTATATTTTTCGGTAGATCTAGAGTGGTTTTAAACAAAGTATGATTTATCTCTACCAATGACAAGGTATGTGTATCTGCTATTGCCATTTTTATTTTGAAAGCATCGATGGATTAGATCTTTCAACTTCTCCTTCAGTTGTGAATGAGGAATGGTGGTATAGAGGGTAGAGATATCAAACGTGTTGATGCTGTTACAGTCTGAAATGAACCGAGATCGTAAAATATCCTTTAAGTCTTTGGAGTTCTTTAATATCCACTTTTGATTGATACCACTTCTTGAATAGCTTGTCTCTTAATAACTTTGGAGGCCCGTGTTGACAGCTGTTAAAATAGAAGTTAGAAGTTGAGACAATTGTATATTAATAGGAAATACTAGCAAATATTCATTATTACTTTCACGAATTCCCTTAGTTGTGTTTATACCATCTGTTTTAAAAAATAGTAAAATAATAGAAAATTATAGCAAATATTAATTATTTTCACGAATTCACTTAGTTGTGTTTATGCCATCTGATTTCAAAAATAGGAAATCCTAGCCAATATTCATTATTATTTTCGGGAATTCCCTTAGTTGTGTTTTTATACCATCTGTTTAAAAAATATTAAATTAATAGGAAATACTAGCAAACATGCATTATTATTTTTACGAATTCCTTTATTTTTGTTTATATCATCTATTTTAAAAAATAGTAAATTAATAGGAAATACTAGCAAATATTCATTACGATGTTCAATAATTCCTTTCGTTTTGTTTATACCATCTCTTGGTTTGGTGTTCCATTTTAGATATCAAGAAATGATTCAGATATAGAGTATATACATGTTGTCACATTTGTTGTTGGCTGAGAATAAATATTCTACATAACGTCGGAAGGGTGTTTTTCACAACAGGAGGAAACCGGCAGCAGCGATTTTGTTGATGATGATTACATGCCAAGTAAACAACTTGTGTGTTTTCATACATTTTGGAATAATTCATAATTTCATAATTTCGTAACCTTCAATCTTCTTGATGGCATTAACACAACAAACACTAGAAAAACAGTGGGTACCCGATTCGCAGATACACAGAAACCAATCCCTTCAAAGATCTGTGTTAAAAGACTTCAGCATATATACGAGAATGATTTTAGTACATTCAAGCAAACTTTTATATAAAACAATGTTTCCTTTGAAGCTACTTAGGAAGAGTTGAAAATCTAGGTACGATGAACGTTCCCTAACGTTATATATATATTATTCTTGACATACAATTCGTGTCTTTCCATTAGCGTAGTCGCGGGTATCATTGTGCTGTAACACATGGGTGAGATGCGAGGTAATGATATAGCGTTTCTTAACTCTGAAAATTTATTGTCTGGGTAACAATATTCTCTATCAACGTATGTTATGTATATACACTCCTCATGTTTTATTAAATAAAATCATGCGTGTCTTTGATTATTTAATTTATCTTAATCTTAAGTTCCGTTTCTGAAATAAAACCGTTCGACTACATCGTTAACAAGACATATTTAATCTTTTATGTAAACTAGGATAGGATTGGGGTATAAAAAAGAGATATAAATTATAAATTAAATTAAATTAAACTCATTATATGATAAATATGATTAAAATGTCTCACTGTGCTATAAATATTCATAAAGGTTTATTGTGAGTAGGTTTAGAACTACAGTTGCGACTTTAAATCTCTTAAAATAAAGGTTGCGGAAAACTAGGGTGAAAGCTTGGGGAATATCCGAACAGGGTATTTTGATTTAATTATTTAAATCCTATGTGATGCCAGTATGTATTAATTAATGTCATACTTTTTTATATAAATGTCAACAAAATAGTACCGAAGAGATAATACAGTGAACAAATTCGACAACATACATTGCTTTATTCATTCATGCTGAGATTAATGTACATTAACAAGTGCGTATGAAGTCTTATTTACACATTTAAAAATTTAACCAAAAATACTTAAATCGTTGAACTTCACAGTTCTTAGTTTAAAATGTACCAGTGTGCTATAAATATGCCTAAAGGTCTATGAGTAGGTTACGAAATGTTTGAAAATAACAATCCAACGGTACTAATATTGAACAACATTTGCGACGTTAGAGAGAAGGACAAATTCGGCTCCAGAATTAACATACCTATTGCAAATATACTTAAATATGTGTGTACAAAAAGTCATTCCGATATCTACAGTAATAAATATGTATTTTAACAAATTGCTTTATGAAATGAAGCATTCGATAGTAGATCATCTTGGCGACAAAAATGTAGGTGGTGACGTCACGACATACAAATTGTATCTTAAAATTGATGAGGAATTTTCCACAGTATGCCCCATTTACACACGGGAATTATATGGGGAAACTGGTCGATAAGTACAAAATTATAACGATTATTTCACAAGTTAATACATATCTGTTATTAATTCAAATTCAGTAAAAAATTATTTACCAAATATAATTAATGTAATTATAATTATGTAAAGAAATAAATTCGATAAAATAAAGAATTAAAACAATTGTAATGCAATTATGAATTTCACCAAATCGGGAAAAAAATTCGAAAACGGTTTGCAACGTCTCACAGGTAACGCTTAATATTTACATTTGAATTAAATGATAGGAACAGCATACCCTTAAGGTGATACATGCAGGTAACTGACACCCACCCACCCCCCCACCCCCCAACCCCCCAATGAAATTATGATTGAAGTTGTTTATCGACTCTAATTAACACCATGAATGCGAAATTTCCTGTTTTTTTATTTTTGGGGTTGTTGATAGTATTGAAATATATTTTTTGGGTGTGACAAATATGAAAATTTCTTATTACTTACTAGCAACTTTTATTTTATCACCTTTGATAAAGCAATAATTGAATACCTACAATGCGAACTTAATAAGCGGCAATTAACGAAGAATAAATTAATATGCTGACAATTAGCAATTTTTCTCCAATAAATACACCACCTTTCAAACCACTTCGGTTTTAAAATAACAATCATATTAACATTACTATTCTAAAAGATTTCATTTTTTTAACTGAATCAAAAAAAACAACGTCAAAACCATTGTAAACTGAATACACAATATGGAACCATAATTCCGAATTAACTCGTCATTATATAAATATTTACAACCGTTTAGATCTAGCGTATTTACCAATAAATGAACAATTATTCCCTTTTTCCAGGTGCTCATAAATTTTATTTGGATTTCCTGTTGATTATTCTGTTTATTTTACTATGACTGCATTGTGCCAATTAAAGGTGGTGATTTAACAGGATATGATTACCAATGATATACCTGTCACTCACCTCAAAGAAGCCATAAACCAATTCCATTGATGATAATTGTTTATAATAAACAAGCCAACAGCTGGCAAATGAGGAACAAGAGTGAGTTATCTTTTCCTAACCAATGTAGGTATGGGAGATAATTAAGTTCCTTCCCTTTTCTCCTGAGGCTAAAAGGGAGACAAATTTATTATCTCCCTTACCTACATTGGTTAGGAAAATATAACTCACTCTGGTTTCTCATTGTTTGCATATACACACATGTATAAAGTTAATCGGGCGCTCACAATAACGCCATGGCGTCTACTTCTGGTTGACCTAAGCATAAACCCTATTAGTGGACGACCCTAAACTTTATAAATATCACTTAACAACGCCTTAATAATTATGAAGTACTTGTGTCATCTATAATAGTTTTGTCAGACTGACAAAAGTCAATCTGAACCTCGTCTCTGTAATATCAAGATCATTATGTTACAAGTAGATAAGCCTTACAGGTTGGAATATTAGTAAATCAACTATATTGAGGAAACTAGTGCCTTCTCATTCTTCTGTAGAAGTCCTTGTAAAAACTTAGCTTATATAAAGGTAAAATAGATCGATTTTGTCCCCAAATGTTAATTGCAATACTTTGCTGAACTTTTTTTCCGACAAACTCAACAATCGTATTTTAGATTAGTAATTGCAGCATATTAACATGATTCAAAACAAAATTAGCCCAAGTATTTTCAAATAATGAGTGTGGTTACTGACAAAATAATAAGCATTTATGAAGAGAGTTCGTTTGCCATAAGGTGAATCTTGAATTGCAGATGCTTTTTCATCTAAATTATTGATGGCATACTCCTTAAAATTCTTTATATTTCAATAGCAATTAGGTGTATATTCAAAGTCGAAAAGGATAGAACTTGCACATATTTACTGAGGTGTGTGTA
Source organism: Mytilisepta virgata (assembly GCA_028015205.1). Taxonomy (NCBI): domain Eukaryota; kingdom Metazoa; phylum Mollusca; class Bivalvia; order Mytilida; family Mytilidae; genus Mytilisepta; species Mytilisepta virgata. The sequence goes on along the minus strand of CM051512.1, from coordinate 4,872,094 downwards.
TTATATTTACGAAAAAACAACAAATATTACATAAAAATCGACTGCAAGATAACACGACTTGATTTTATCTCATTCTATCGTTTAAAATAGATAATTTAGAAAATCAAGACAATGCAAGAATAATCAAGACCAATATGGCAGTTCAAGATCATATGTACAGTTTTTGATGTTAATTATAATTAATATATACTTCCTTATCTGATTGAACAAGTAGCAGAAAAACAGGCGAAAAAATACAAAAAACTGAAATTTTCATTGAGTGTTCTTACAGTCCTCGTAAAGACAGAATTGCCTGTTAATTTAATAAAATATCTGTTATATAGTGCAAGCAATCTGCTTGAGAACTGGTGATTGAATTCATGTGATACCTTATAATTTTTAACCTATTTAGTTTTACCCTGCATAAAAAGTCACATCGTTTCATTCGTTGGGAAAAGACTTTTAAATTATAATGAGTTTAATGACATTTTCAAAGCTATCTATACTTTAAAGTGAGCCATCAGTGCTACTATCATCGTCAATCTTACAGACATTACCCATTAACTGTCGTTTTTTGTTTTTTGTTGTTTTTTGTTGTTTTTAGCTTGAATTTAAACAAAACGGAGACAATGCATTCGTTTTTGTAACAGTGTTTTCTACATGGGTTTTTATTTAGAATTTTCACGAATTTGCTATAACTAAGTCCTAAATTGCCGAAAATGACACATATTGTAACCAGACAGATCAATCTATGGTCCAAGATTACTTTTGCCTCTTTAAAAAAATCATATAGGTTTTAAGCCTAAACGACTTATCGTACTTGAACGATGTTTGTAAAACGGCTAAAACGAGAGGACAGAAAGGAATGCTCTTGTCTCCTCAGTTTGCTTCCGCCACATAAATGAACACGTTTGCACACTTTTATACAGAAATTGACAATTATTGACAGTATTAATACACAGCAAAAATGTTTACTATATTCAAGCCCTCGTTTTCTTTTTAGACTTTTTAGACGTATGTAACTTTCCCTTTGTCTTCTTGTTTTTTCATTCTACTACTAATATTCAGGCAAGATCTTAATATAGTTTTAAGGTATATTCTCGTTTTATACGTCATTTATTATACTATTATATATGTTTCATCTTTCCGTGAGTCTACATTAAAGTCCAAGTATTTAATGCTCTATATAATTGTTGGCTCCACCATAGAAGGTTATACACAAACATTATTATTCGCTGAGCCAATACGTTGACTAAAACAAATTTGGCTCGTTTAATTTTCTTAAAATTTTGATGAAATATTTACGTTGACCTGTTGACAAAAATCTACAAATTTCAAGAAAATTGAACCACACAATTTACCAGAATAGTGTCATTGAATAAATAGCAGTTTGGCTAACACTAATTTTGATCATTGCGAAGCTTGATTTCTCGTCACTAATAGTATGTGATTAAAACGTTCAGCTGGTACCACCTTAAACAATCATAAATAATGGTCTGCACAAGGAAGATAAATACAATAAAGTATTACACGTTGAGTCATTTCAAAGACTAGATTTTTACCCTGCTCTCTATGGTATCCGGACCATAAATGACCACGAGATTATTCAAAAGTTCCCGGATGTTCCATACAACGCAATTGAAATGACCTCGGTAATTATCGGCAAACTTCGAAACATCAATATAACTAACGTATTTTTATAGAGTCTGCATATAAGCAACAAATTGTGTTTCAACTTGAGAAAAATATATAAACAAAATACAAGCTTTAAATTGTTTGGTTCAGCCATTCACGCTCAAAAAGAGATACAATTTTCGATCATGATCTATTATGGTCCGGATACCTTAAATAACGGCAAAAGAATACCGGAGCGACAAAAAAGTGTAAAATGTCCATAAATTCGAAGTCCAAGGAAAAGACAGTCAGTCACTATAATGTGAACTCTCATAAAAACCAGGAATGACATCGTGTTCTCCGGAAGTCATTTGAAAGACGAGCTTTTTGCCCTCTCCATTTAAGCAATCATAAATAATGGTCTGCACACAAATGCTATATACAAAAACGTATTACCCATTGATTCATTTGAAAAGGGAGATTTTTACTCCCCTCCACGGCCCATTTAAACCATTATAAATAATGATCTGCACAATAAGGTTATATTGTCGGATATAGACAAGAACTTGTTACCCGCTGAGTCATTTGTAAATGAAATATGTTTAAACTGATGCTTTCAAAATTTTAGGATGGGCCTGGGTTTTTTTCACATTTTCAAATTTTTTTTATTACATTTATTTTTTTTTCTATTGGAAATTTTAAAATAACATTGAGGTATAAAAATATAATCTGTCCAAATGATATATATTTCGTTTTTATTAGTTTCGTTGACAACTCAAACAGATTAATTATCCAACCAGAAAATTATCTTATGTCTGTAGCATTCAACTTTCGAAATACCGATAGTTTATTCCACGGACCGCACCTTCCAGACAATAGACCAATGTGGTCGGTAAAGACAAAATAATGGTTACACTATCAGTTCCGTTGACGACAGAACTACATGCATAGGTGATGGAAACTGTTTGCACATTAAAATTATCAAATATTATAGGTTTGGTCATTTTAATTATTTTTAAATACGCCATTCCATGTCTTGGATTGTTGTTTTAGTTTTCAATATTTCATACCTCCAGTACAACTAATGTGTCATAAATTGTTCATATTGTAAATCGACGAAATGTGTCTATGTTGTGTTTCAAAATGGGTACCATGGAATGTTTTCTTCCTATCCAACAGTTTTGCAACTGAATAACGGGGAATATTTAGTGCACAGATTTCTTGCCAACATCAAAATACTAGCGATAGAGCTGAACATACGATTTTAACCTTTGCTGAAAGTGTGTTTGGTTTTCAAACCTAAGAAGTACGGCTATCCGCAGAAATTTTTGCGGTAATTATCGTACACAAATTACGTAGCTTTGGAAGAACATTAAAATCGTTCAGTCAGAAAATTGCAATGATTACATTTGATTAGCACCCATTGAAATAAAAAAAAAAGAATTTAATCAAACTAAATTATTCAAATATTAAAAAAAAAAACGAAAATACATATATATTAAACATAATGTTTATATTTTTGGGGATTTCTTACTGTATTTGTTATAAACAAATGTACAGTAACAATTGTGTGAGAAATTTAAAGGGGATTAAATTTCACATTTACAGAATGTTAATGTACTTGCAGTGATTGGTTGGTAAGTCATTGTTGACATTGTTGTTGTTTATTCCATTTGAAAGACATTCATGCATTAACAGGAAGTCGTTCTCTATATAATTAATGTACGCGTAAATATTAAGTGGGTAATGAAAATGTTGATCTACAATTTCTACGATATAAAAATGAACACCAACATCAGTAAATATATTACAATAATATCTCCGTACTTACAATTTAGCAGAAATATTGTCCTTATGTTCAAAAATAAAATAATTAGAAAGTTATGTTTAGAGACGCCCGTTCGGCTCACGTTATTCATATTTTACATAAATACACGATTTAAGACAAATCCACTGGGCGGCTGATAATTTGCAAATTTCACATTCCTGGTAGAGCTATGATTTGAATGACGTAACGCGGTACAGCATCCAGTGAAGACAATACTTGGTCAACAAGAACGATCAAATGAGCAATACATATCAGCAAACGAATAAGGAACAGATAAGACAGTGAGTAGTGGCCACTTTACCAAACTTCGAATACAGGTTGATTTCGAGAGAACACTTACATAGTAAACAAATACAAATAATACAAATGAAAACAAATGCGACCTGAACAAGACACTACAAAAAAACCCAAATGTGTAATTTTTTATTAGTCACACGGGAGCTCATCATAAATCATCAACTAAATGTACCAAATATTAAATATGTATTCTGTGGTTCAACTAGCAAAGCCACTATTTCTTAGTTTAAAAAAAAAATCAAATATGTTTAAAGCATTCAATTTAAAATATCAATATTATTATCGATACATATCCTATGAGTAAAATAAATTTCATCCTTTTTATCACTCCAAAAATGTGTCGGTCGTCTATATTATTCTATCTACCGGTTGAAGTTACTATCTCACAAAAGAATCAGATTAACAGCAATACCATAATATATACCTGATCTTACTTGTAAATCACATTTTGCCTAATTTTATAAACTTGCGGTATATGTATATATTAACGGAGTAGGATATTCTTACCTTCCCGAAGCTTCTAGTATAACACTTTTTTCCGCAGGGGTGGCAAATGTGAATTACAAGTAAGGTGAGATATTTTACCTTTATATTCTATCCTCTTTGGATTGTTTTTGGTTTCCCGTGAATTTTTGTCATTGGCTCTATCTTTGTAGTAGATTTTCTCTTTGTTACTTGTTTTTCGAACTTGCCTTGTTTTTGGGTCCAATGTATTCACGTATTTCGATTTATATATTTGCCAGTATTTTCATTTTGGTTTCCAAATGGTACTTAAAACTGTTGCATTTCTGGAAACCCAAGACTATCTCCATCATGAATACCTTTCTCCTTTGATGTTTTTGTCGCATACCTTTTGATCATTTTGGCACTTGACTCTGTTTTATCGAAACAAAATGTGTCGGCGTAGACCAACGACAGAAAAACGGACAATCGTTGTCAAAAATATTTAGTACGAATACATGTGTGCACTTCGCCATTACTTTGATCGATCAAATTTAAAGTTGGAAAGGCGGTAAATATTTGTCATTATGGTGAAACACATAAAACAAGAAAAAATATGCATTGTTGTAAAATTCAACAGCTTGCATGTTAGAGGAGGATATAGGTTACGCGTTAATGAGACCAAAACTACTGAATCGGAAATATTAATTAAATCCGGATCGGCCAAATGGATATGGAATGCAAACAAAAAAAAACACTTCACTAACTCCATGAATAGTAAAATGGAAGGGGTTATACAGGTAATAAGTCTTAAGTGTCACGAGAAACTGAATTACACAAAGAAGATAATATATATATAATCAATAACTAACACAACGTTCCAGAAAGATATGTATTTCGTTTTAAAAAAGGTACAATAATAACAATGGAAATTAACTTTTCAAATCGTTGAACAAAAATTGTTTGTTGATAATGATCTTGAATGTTAAACTTCGGACAAACCACAAGATGAATATAGAACAAATAAAAGAGTTGTATGTTTCAGCAGTTGAAACAGAACAACAGTGTGTTTGTAGTAAGGATCGTTTCATATGTATCTGTCCTCCTTAACCTGGAAAAGATTTATGCAGTGGATGATTATATTTCTATTTTTAATAAATATTATTTGTGTGTGTCGTTTTAAAATATACGTAGAATGACTGATAGTTTATTGGTTAGCGGAAAATGTTAGTATTATAGTAAACAAAAGCAGAAAAATGCTAACTCTTTGTTTCAGATATAGAAAGTTTTCTTCTTTGTTTTATACACCTTTGTTCCATTTCTTCCACTTTTTATTTCAATTTCTATATGTAAATATATTCCTATTTCAATTTGTCTTAATGTTTGTTGTTAACGAAGCATGGAATTTCGATTTCTGGGAACCAAATATTTTTTATTGATTAATACATGTATTGCTACATGGAATTTATTGCAATAATAACTCATTTATTTCTGTCAGTATAAACTGTCGTCAATGGATGAATATTATTCTTTGATACCATATTTGGTGTTTTTGTAAATTTCTTCTATATCATATGACAAAATATTAATTTGATAAAGAATTTCGATGCTGTATCGGAATGAAATGTCATTCACAATTGCAAAATAATTATATAATAGTCTAAAGTAAACCCGACACTTACAGAGTCCTTGTGTAAGAATGATGTCGTCAACTGCTATGTCACCTGTATAGGTTCCTCCCCTAACACCTTCGATTGATATCTATGTAATGATATGAATTGAGTTGTATCAACATTATCAAATTTTAAGTAAAATATATGTTATAAGTCCTGTTATGTAACAAATGTGTTTGAGTTTTCGGATCTATATCTACGTATTTATTTGTTTATTTCTTCGTTAATTGATTTATTTTGGTTTTGTTTTTCGAGAACTAACTTTGTAGTCTTTTGTGCATGTATATGTAAAGCCAGATTCATTTTATTTATTCTACAAATCAAAAGGTTTACTGTTCAGATAAAAGCATTCCGTAAAGTTTGAAATGTTAATGACAACTCAACCAAATATTGACCTTTGCAGTTACAATAACACATAAACAGTCTTTAATTTCATTATTTTGAATGTGGTCCAATGCCTTTATTTCCGAGTGAAAACAATCTGGTGTTTCGCTAGGTAACATAAAATATCCGCTCTGCGAAGTGATGTATAATGTTTACTATATTAACTTCAAGGCGTACAGTTAGGTGCAGACATAACCTCTCACCTAATTAACTTACAGCAGTTCTACAAGGTACAAGTTTTTCTGATAAGTATATATCTCTTTAATGATTGTTGGGTTATGTAATACCTTTATATTTTTTGACATTAAACTGTAAAAGAAATACATACGACTGTATCAGAATACTGCGGGATTTGAATACTTTCAGAAACCCATTGATCACCCTGGTCTCCAGATAAATTCCGTACGTCATTCTTTGCGCCACTTCTTTCCATTGCACTAATTGTGAAGGTCCCTGGACTTCCTTTCATATGATATGATATCTTCAAGCAGTATGGAGAATCTAAATTTTGAATTTAAAACAAAAACAACCAGTATTAACCTATTAAAACAAGATTATCTGACTTGGCATTCATTTTACTTGTTTGTTTACAGAAATATCAGCTTCGAATTTATACGGTAAACGAACTTATCATCAATATAATCTGATCTTTACAACTTTACTTATTAGCAATAAGCTTCGTCCGAGAACAAGACAGTCAAATCTTCCTTTATCGTATAATCGTATGAAGCTATATTTGTACACCAAAAAAAGAAACTAGCCCAATCCTGTAATTTCATTTTCCGCTATATAGATGCCGTTATTCACTTAATAATCCTTACTTTAAGTATTACCTACATCTAAGCTATCTCAGTGAACTTGAGATTAAAAAGACCACAGACACACAAACTTCTTTTTCATATCTAGATTTGTACTTGCACGTAGATAATAATGGGTGGTTGAAATCAAACATTTGTGACAAACGTGATGATTTTAATTTTCCGATTGTGAACTTCCTCTTTCTTAGCAGTAACATACCCATTTCTCCTGCCTATGATGTGTACATTTCCCAGTTGATTCGTTACTGCCGCGCATGTGATTTATAAGGCGACGTTCTCCGCAGTGCTAGATTACTGTCACATACATGACATCAAGGTTTAAGACAGGGTTATGTCCAGTTTATGTTACTTTCATCACTGCAAAAGTTTTAAGGTCGTCATCACGAATTCTCTGGCCTATACGAAGTTTCTATCTTGGGTATGAGACCAGATATCTTCTGTTAGATTTCACGTCCTTCTGACACCTAACCAGACTTGACATTTCATAAGCAATGTGACGGGTACCGTTAACGGCACAGGGCATCCTTACCCTTCGGAAACAATTAATGTCACACCGGGTTTTTATGGAAGTTCACACTGCTAGTGCTTTAGTTTCTGTGTTGTCTTTTTCTAGTTTTGCTTAGTTTATTATACACTTTTTGTTGCAGATCCCACTGCTCGAGCTAAATGAATATCTTTTGTATGCATTCATATTATTAAAAATCAATATTAAAATTCCTTGATTTTACCATCTCGACTGAAGAAACCCGACAATCAACTTATAATAAATGGAAATTCATAGATATTGTGAATATTTTCTGAAGCAGAATATTATATTGTACGAGCTTACGAGCAATATAACATTCTACGAGGTGTAATATTCACTTAAATGCACGCAATGATATTTTCACTGTATAAAGAAAGCTTTAAATCGTACATTTTATTTTCAGTAGCTTCACATCAGTAGTAATATTTGACTGGAAGCAAAATACAAACGTCTTTTTATCTTGTTTATATGTTGTGCTCCCTTATGTAATGGACATGGGTTAATTGATTTGTGTGTCATCTTTGATCTTTACTTATAATAATTCGCAAATATATCCTGCCTTTACCACCGGTAGGCCCTTTATGCCACATATTTTGTAAAATATCGGCATAAAGGGCATTAGCAGTGGTAAAATCATGACATTTTCAAACTACCGTGAACTATTTCTATTGTAATAGAATAGTTTCTAAGACATTTTGAAATTCCGCAACATAGGTATTAAGATATGAAGAAGACAATACTCAACGCAAGTTAATATGACGACATTAAAGCTTGTGAAGCAGGTTATATTAGGATATTACATATACTCTGCTAGTAAATGATGGAAAACATATACTTGCATGGTTTTTATTTGCATTTATCATATTTCATAGAAGGTTAAATGTTTACCTGCTAATCGATAGTTTGAGGTATCAAGGATTGCATAATCCCCTTCAGCACGCGGCGAAGATGTTTCAATATATTTATAATATAATCCCGAGAATGCAGATTCAGGTCCAGTACCAACACTTGATGTTGCACCCTACAACAAAAAAATCGATACTTATATTAGATAGTTATATTTCAGGAAAGGCTTCTATTATTTTAATTTCATCTGGTACATATATGTATTTATTTAAATTACAATACCTTCGGATAAAATTACAATCAGAAACAAAAAAGATATATCGTATTGCAGTCAATTAAGACTAGTAGATATACCTGGGTCTCTGGAAGGGTAAAGAGTACTTGGGTCTTATACACCACAGAATACTGTTTCACTAAATGGCGTAAGAGTTACGAGTAATCGTAAATTCTTTCAATATATACAAGTTGTGACTGGTCGTAACTCTTACAATCTTTAGTGATGTCCTCAGCGTTTACATCTAGGGTCGTGTTTATAATATTTTAAGGTTTATTGTTTTGGTTTTCAACATTTTAGGCCTCAAGGAAAACTTTTGAGTCGTAAATCGGCGAAATGTGAACAACTTGTACATAAAAATTGGTATCAAATTTGATTATTAACAATTATTTTGCAGCTTAGAGAATAATTGTTATAGATTTAATACACACTTACAGATTGACGACTCCAATTAAACACGTCATTACTTGAATCTTCAAATACACAACCAACTTCATTGTCTTCAAAATCACAAGTAATAGTGACCTCAGATGTCTTGTCTAAAGTATTATAAGTTTTAAATTAGTTTCAGTAAAAATTAAAGAACATGACATGACAATGGTTACTTTTTTAATGTGCTATCACGTTCATAGTTTAAGCTATATAAATTTGTTTCCAGCTCTGATATCAATATTGACGCGTGTGCATAGCACATTCCTGAATATGCATCAGGTAAGCTCTTGAGTAAAATCTTGGTAAGTCAGACATCGTCCAATATGTTTTTGAATATGCACTTTGGTGTTATATATTCTTACTTTATGCCGCTTCTTGTGTATCACCAAATGTTTACATAAGATAATTTTACTGCATTCAGTCAAATTCGATTGAGACAATTTCTAACCAGGTCAGAATAGTTTAAGGTATATTATTATATATACATAATTCATTTTTAACATGGAACCTTAACCAGTTTTGATTGACTTCAAATATGTATAATCTTGGTCTTGTTATCGCAAGAGGACAAATATACCTAAGGAGCAGAACCAAAAACGCAATCCATTAAATAGCTAATTCGGGAAGACAAATGAACAACCACCAGCACAACAAATAAACAATGAAAACTAAAAAACAATAAACAACACCAACTCCTATAAAAACCAGGAGTAAACTCGTGTTCTCCAGGAGGATAAGCAGTTCCTGCTCCTTATACGACACCCGTCTTGAAGTTCAGCAAAGTAAATCCGGTGGTAGTCACAATTTTTGTCTCAAACATAAATAATGAAAATCGAGACTTTCAAGATTTAACAAGTCTGAAATGGCCGTTTAAGGTAAAAACAATGTAACCACAATCCAGACCTTGCCAATTTCGACTGAGATAGTTTAATATCTTACTTATAACATCGATGAAAATAAAGAAACTCATTTCCAGAATTTTGACTCTAAATTATAATTTGAAGCAAGCCATTTCCCTTGCTGGGACGTAGTACTGGGCTATACTATTTATATTATTTATTTATACATCCTTATGCCTAATTACAGATACCACAAGGGTAGTAAAAATATAATTTTCTATCCAAACTTAGAATTTTAACATCAACCCAATATATATCCAATTTAGATTACACGAACACATTGTAAAATATTGTATTACATTGCTCTTTTCCAACATCATCTTATGTCAAAATGGCTCAAATAATCTTTATTCTTTCTTTTAAATAGAAAGTTCACCAATTGTAGGTCACCTATGTTGTTATTCAGTTCCAACAAGTACTGGTTTACAGGTACAAATGAAGGTGTTATCATACTTATGATTAACCCGGCCGCATTTTTGCGCCTGTCCCAAGTCCTTTTGTTAGTCTTGTGTGTGTTTTTTTTTTATATTTTGGTTCATTTTATGTTTCGGAGTTTAGTGTGCCGTCCATTATATTGAACTAGTATACATTATTGTTTCTGGGCCAGCTAAAGCCCGCCTCCGGGTGTGGGATTTTCTCGCTGCTTTGAAGACCCATTGGTAGCCTTGAGCTGTTTTCTACTATTGTTGTCTCTTTGATGCATTCCCCGTTTCCGATCTCTATTCTACAATGTATTTTGCACTGATTTCCACCAATTCTGTTTTACAGGTATAAATAAAGGTGCTACCATACCTATGTATTGGCACTGGTCGCCAACAAATCCTGATTTACAGGTACATATAAAGGTGTTATCAGGCTGATTAGTACATGTACCGCCATTCAAACAAGGGAAACTACCACACGGGTCAGTACCTGGAATACCATAATTACTTATAAGGTAAGAAATAGTTGATAGAATCAAAAGAAAAATGCAACATGCAATATGATGAAATGTAAAATTAGAATTAATCATATAAAAAGTATAATACGATATATCAGGAAGCTTTTTTTTCTTACATTTGTACCTTAAACGATGTCATTTATTTGATTTGATTTTAGGGTAAAATCTGCCTTAAAGGGCACTGTGAAAAGGACACCATTATGAACAAAACCTGTGAAATTAAACTCTGTATAAGAGGGCACCTGCTCATAAATGGAACAGTTGTTTGGCTCCATGGGTGCCCTTTATATACAGGTTTGACTGTATGGTGTTTTTGTCTTCGGTTGGCTTATAAAGAATTTAATGTTCCAGATTTAATGAGAGTTTCTTCTTCAACCAACATTTGGACAACATTTACTATACATACACAATCCTGTCTGAAGAGTAACCAAGTCTAGTCCGATGTCACTCTTATAATCAGGTCCAATAATACCATCAAATGTTACCTGCAAAAATTTTGCAACTCTTTAGTTCTCTTTTCTAGAAATGTGAATTTATATGTATAATTCACACTTGTATGTAACAATGCTATATTCAGTATATTCAAAGTCAACACTTTTTAACACATTTTGGAAATATGTTTTTAAAAATGATACAAATCTAAATTTGTTAAATGCAGAATATCTTTTTCAAAGTTACTGTCTGATTTTATTAGAAATAATTGATATATTCAAAATACGTACAACGCAATCTATACAGTTAGGAATTGTGACCGTTGTTGAATGCCATTCTTCTGCTTGGTTTCCAGATATGCTGAAAACTTCATTTCTGGTAGAATCACGTGATCCAGCTGTTACGACTAGATCTCCGGGATTACTGTACATATGATAACTGAATCTAAGACAAAAGGCTGAATCTGCAGTAAAGAGAGTAATTTATTCTGACATTCATTAGTGAGATATGAAGTGATAACTAAGTACTTTGATTAGATTCATATAATTGCACATTGCAATGATTCAATAGGGTATGAATATAACTGAATATTCATCTGCATGCATACAAGTTTCGTGACATTATGACAACAGAAGTGAAATAGCCTTTTTTAAGAGCTTCCCTTTGCTCAGCGTCATATTTGTGGATTTTTGTGTTAGTTTAATTATTATTTATTTTTTATAAATTTTCTCCATTTCGGTTTTGTCTCTGAATCTTGATAGTATGTTGTATTTTCCGTGACTTTTTACGAGGGCTTAAAACATGACCCAAACGTTCACACTGTACAGCAAGATCAAGATGGCGACAATACAGCTGACTTGTTATTAACGATAACGGTTGCACGTGTTTTGTAAAAATGTTGCATATATTCCTTTTAAAATGCATGATGTGGATCAAGTTCACGATGTCAAATTACAACAATAACAAAACAATTTTTTTTGAAACCTTGGTTACAATATATCTCTTACAAACATACCTGGAAGACGAACTGTTGATGTATCGATGGAGGCCACATCACCTGGCTTTCGAGGTGAAGATGCCTCCGTAAAAATGTAGTATTCGCCAGAAAAGGCTAAATCTGGTCCAGTAGTAGAGCTTGGTGTTTTCAACTGGAAAGAAGAAAAAGTAATTGTGTCATTTAATTTGTGTAAGCCTTTTAAATCAGAATTTTGTCGCTTTATGACTTCCCTGTTATACTCATATACTCAATGGAAAAAAAATACAAAACAATGACCATATGAAATTTTGAACAGTAGGTTCAAAAGCTAAACTGACCAGACAGCCAAAACCATTTAAAGATTGAACTATTCATAAGGGGGTAATCCTTAGTTTGTCATAGTGTTAGGTCCTAAACTATCTAATATAAATTTTTATTTCAGATTTTGGTATTGTGTAAGTATGTCTTTGAGTGCGTTTCACAAAAAAGGTACGTGCATTTGTTACAGTCCAATCGAAATCGTCATCGCCAACATCTGTAAATACACATCCTCCTTCATTCGGGTCAAATTCGCATGTAAAAGTTTCCTCTCCAGTCTTATCTGGAAAATATCAATATTGTTGGATAGACATAAATACATAATAAAACGTATCACAAAATACCGAAATAAATTTGATGCTTTTATCTATATATGTCTTCCTTTAAACTATCAAGTCTATTGTAATACTCATACAAACGGCGTGTTTTCCTATGGCCAATTCGAAGAAATCTAAGAAAGTATCTTTGTGTAATCAATGAAATCAAAATGATATTTTCTGGAAAAAAACTATACAAAACTATAACTTGGTTGAGTACTTCTTGTTTAATATAAGTTTGGTTTTTGGTCTTCCAAATGTTTCGGTTTTAATGCTGCTGATGAGAGGTAACTCCTTGAAATGCGTCGTATACAGCATAGTATAAATTTACTGTATCTAATATGAGTATCTTTGGATTGTTATTTTTATACTAATGATAGATTTTGTGGAAATAAAGAAATATCTCCTTTCTGAAAAGCTCTCTCTCTCTCTCTTTACAATTAAGACCTTGGCTACAACTGACGTGCTGACAAGTGGCAAGTTCGCAAAATGTGCAAAACTTTACTTCTGTATCAAAATTTGAATCGTGGAATATATACTTTTAGTATAGATTGTAATAGTTTCAGAAATTACAGGTTAACGAGATGGCAACTACCCCACCAGTGTTCAGGGTCTGTACCAGGTAAGACTATCTTGACTCTCTCTTGTGTTTATGTTTGTGTTTTATGTCTTTAATGTTCTTATTGTCCGAAGTTGTCAGGTGGGTTGCTCTGATTGATTGGTATGTCATTGTTGACCTTTTGTTTATCAATTTTGTTGTTTATTTACATTCAGTATATTTTCCACATAACACTAATAAATGTAATGTCATGAATATATGACAGCATTCATATCCTAAACCATTCCTTATTTCCCGTCATTCAAATCTAATCAATTGATTCAATACAAAATCATTGTTGTCTCATTTCATTTCAAATTACAAAATGGTAATATATCATAAATGAACCATTTTCTGAGTTGTTGTCAACACGATGTTACCATGCCTGTGGATTATGTTCCTATTGCAACTGTATTCGGTTGTCAATGCATATAACACAGTCAACAGAGATTAATAATAATTGATTGTACATGCCTTGAAGTTGACAAAATTCTCCTGTCCAACCAGACCCTGGATTACACGAACACGTAAATGTACCATCGTTTGTGTTTGGTTGGCAAACGCCTCCGTTCTGACATGGTGAATTCAGACAGGGATCAATGTCACCTTTATTGAATAAAACATGGATACAGATATAGTTTATGCCCAACTTTGTATTAGATACATATATCAATATATTTTATGTTACATATGATAAGATCATACCATGTTCTAAATTGATAAGATAGAGGTGTTTGGTTCAATAACATATGAAGATAATCCGTAAAAACGTCTACTGCGAAATTATAAAAAAAACACAATCTGAACAAAACATTTTCTGCTGTTTTTCGTACTAAATCCCGACTTCATATCTTTAACAATTAATCGAAAGCAAAGATCAAGATCCCCGACATTGCCAGGAAAACATTATCTCATGTACAGAACCTCACACGAACAACCACAGCAGCTGTTGACGAAGAAATTAGTTTTAAGAAAGTGGAGTGTAAAAACAATATACACACATTGACAAAATTAAACTGATGTATTCAATGAATCTAACCCATTTCCTCCTTTATTGTACCTTTTATTTATTTCATTTTGAAAACAACAAAATAATTTCAAAATCTCAAAAGTAATAATTGAATATTATATTGACTCGTACACTGCATGCAAACACGATGTTGATGATGTTATTTTAAAATTGCATGAATGATACTCTAACAGTAAATGTAGCTTATGAATAATTAATAACGGCAAATTAATACTATTTGCTTTTCTTGAGTATTCAAATACATGTACATCTATTAAAATTTTATTGCAGAAATATTTCACTTTTTATTACCTCTTTTGTTATTTATTTGTTATTTGTTATGAATGATATTGTCAACTTACATGGTCCATTCTGAATAGCGATTAGATCAACTGCTATATCTCCCTTATAGTCTGGGCCGACAGATCCTTTAAAGGATATCTGTAATAACGGAAATATTAATTTATATATGGTTATGTGGATTTGTTTGAAGGAGACGATAGGTAGCAATGCATTTTGTTATTATTTGACACTGTTTTCACAAAACTTATAGCAACATAACGGCAAAATTCAACAAAAATATTATAACATACGCCTATCATATAAATTAAAACGAAATGTAAAACTAGTTAAAAAGTACACAAATGTTTATTTCTTTAACTGCAGATTCTCAGGAACATATCTTACACCTAAACACATTCCCTGCAGTATGATCGAAAAATATTTTTCATTTTTCACGTTTTTAATATTTTGTCGCTTTTAATATGCGCGAAAAATAGTGAGTCGTAAATATCAAGATATGCATATATGTTGCATCAATACTGGTATAGTATAATATCTACTTAGATTATAATTACAAAGTAAGACTAAACATTACCCTATATGGAAAATAATTCTAGAAAATGTCCAATATAACTTACTACAACATCATTGTATGGAGTTATTGTAACCTCTTCCATGTGCCACATATCGCCTTTGTCTCCCGATAAAGTTACCACTGGATTAAGGGTACTACCTCTGTCTCCTGCTGACACAACAAGACTACCAGGATTTCCATACATGTGATAGGAAAATGCGAGACAGTGAGCACCATCTGGAACAAAGAAACAACTTCAGTTAACGCTCGGAGTAGGAACATATATATAAAATGAGGTAATACATGCAGTTACATATCGGTAAGACTTATAAAGCTATAGACCTACTCGACGTTCCCACTCAAACAGAACGAACACACTATATATTGGAAATGTTGAAAAGGTCAGTATCTGTAGTGCAGAAATAGTGTCTATGCTTGGCTTCAATTTGATGAGTTACCTGCAGAAGACCAAACATCTTGTATGATCTATGAACCTGTGCAGAAAATTCTCACAAATGCTCAAACGTTGCACATACCAGTAGGAATTATAGGGAAATCTATGCAATTTATTTATGAAGAAAAAAACAAACATGATATTTATATGAGCAACTGGAAATCTCATGTGAGTGTTTATTAACAGTATTAGATTTATTACGTTGAAATTTTCATGTAATTTGTGAAGTTTCAAAACTAAAATACAACATTGCTTATATGAGCTTTTGCAAAGGAGGATTGAATAGTTTGGAATGATATAAACTGTATATTTGTAATTTATTTCTTTCGTTTCAATCTATGTTATTGCTTCTATTTTTTTTTAAATAATAAGATGAAAAACGTAATGTATATCCCTTACAAACTGGTGCTTACACACACGGTGCTCATGTTATACCTAACGTGCAAAAACTAACATACAAACAAGGTAGGCATTTGCTAGCCAATTTTATTTCATACAGTTATCACAAGAATTAGGCAACCGACGTGTACCTATAAATGACTGCAGTTTAAGGTATTAATTCAAATTTATGATATACATAGAGATGTGCGTATTTTTTGTTATTACAAAATGTAATTCATCGTACATTGTATAAGACCTTTTTTTTATTAATTTCATTTCTGATAAAAAAATTTAAATGTAAACTGGCATCATTAACTAAAAACTACATCTAACTGCTCTTTTGTTAAAATTGATATACAGTCATGAGTAGATGTAGTTCAATGTCAAAATAAAAAAAAATTATTAGCATGACAGAATTGATCAAATTCAAATGCATTATCAGCAGGCAAAGCATGTGAAGGTATGTATAGCAAAATTACAAAACAAATTATATTTGCTTCATACCCAGTAAGAGTAGCCTACTGATATTAAATTTATTAAATGGACCCTATATGTTCAGTATTTTTCGTTCGTAAACATGGATGACCAACAAAAAGTCATATGTCAATATATACATCACCTGATAAGCGATATTGCGAGGTATCAAGAACAGCATAATCGAATTCATCTTGTGGTGAGGACGCTTCTATGTACATGTAATTCGAACCGGATACAGCCCCGACTGGTCCAGTGGAGGAACTTGGGGTTGCTCCCTGCATAAATATTAATATTTTCCTTTAGTTATTATATATATTGAATTGGCACATATAAATAAAAAAAGGTGTTACCTTGTATACGTGTATGGTTGAGACGAAACCAGGACTTTCAAAGGCCTTAAAACATAGCAATATTTCTACGTTACGTACATGCAACCCTCAGAATCAACAGAACATTTCAATAGTAAATTCACGTATCACAGCTAATAAAAAATATTGCTTTGGTCACGAACATGCTATCATTTTTTTTCAAATAGTAACATACATTTAAGTTCTAAAAGACCAAATATTATTATATGTTGTACCAACCACATTGTCACTTTTAAAATGTTAATTACAGTACATTTTAATAAAAACCTTACTAAAAGTGAACCTCAACTTTGCATATAATTCTCGCTCTAAAGCCATAGATAAGAACAGCGTGGACAAATCTATGATCCGGTTATGTTCTACTTACACATTTTATTTTATTTAAACTGCTCAAAGTAACGTATCAATTTAGAATTTATCATCAAAACATCATGGTCAGGATGACAAATTATTTCGATATAATTAATAGAATTGCGCATGTATTGTCCTTACGATTACAGTAGATGTCGATTTGGTCATAAGGATGAAAGGTATCCTATGCCGAACTTGTTCTCAAGTTGGCTTTATGCAGAGATAAGGAGCTCACGGACCAATCATAATCTCTGTTTCTAACGTCTGCGTGGATGTTAGGTAAATAAAAAACTGTTCTGTACCTGAAAATTTGCAATTTATCTTATATGATGTTAGATTTATTACACATTGTACATGTACATACGTCCAACAAACGCCAGTCAAACACATCGCCTTCCACATTGCTAAACACACAGTTAGTGTCATCATCAAAATCACAAATAAAATCCCCACTTGTACTGTAATCTAAAAAAGAATATATATTCATGGACACTGGATTATTTGTTTTTGCATATTTTTTTACACAATACAATATAATGGATTAGAGGAAGAAAGTTTAAGAATGAAAAAGTATGAAAGTAGGGGTGCAACCATTCGATTTGTATGGAGGGGGCTTTGATCAAATTTGAAATACAAAAGCAGGACCAGGATTTTTGCAAAATATAACAACAGGATCACTTTAGGTCTGAACAAAATGTAGGGCCTATGTCGATCAGGACATGTTTTGGTTTAAATGAAAATAAAGTTATTTTAAGCCGCAATAGCGGCCGACAAATATTTTGTATTTTGCTTTCTTTATGTGTATGTTTTGTAGTGTTTGTTCTCAGTCAATTTGTTCAAACTTGCAATTCGACTGCATCGTTAACGGGACAAGACATGCTTACCCTTCTTGAACACCTGATATCACTCCCGGTTTTTTATGGAAGTTCACATTGCTAGAGCTTTAGTTTCTGTGCTGTCTTGTTTTTTTTTCGTTTATTAAACTTTTTTTTAAATCGTTTTGTTATACATGTATCATTGTCGCGTTTGTTTGTTTTATCCCATTTTCCTGACTTTGACTTTTCCTTGGACTTCGAATTTGTGGACTTTTGCCACTGTTTTGTCGCTTCGGTATTTTTTTGCCGATATTCAGTTAGATTCTACGTCCGTCCGGAATTGACACCACATAAGACGTCACACTTCACTATATTTATTTCCGGAAACATGTTGTCACTCCCAGTTTTTACTGGGAATTCAAATTGCTAGTGCTTTAGTTTCTGTGCTATCTTTTTGTAATTCTGTTTAGTTTATTATTCTCATGAGTTTGCCCTTGAATTTCGACCGTAACAGTTTCACACTGGTACAGTATACTTTTGCCGATATTTGACTTGCACTTGTCCGTGATCGATTCATTCTTTCATTGTGGGCTTAAATCATTTTTGGTATAATAAAACGAGCACTACTTTCGAATTCTGACTTGATTCAAATTGAACGCCTTAAGTATGAAGATGAAGACCAAAATCGCCAACGTAGGATGCAGGATATTTTATTTATTCTGAAAGCTGCTTAGAACAAAGTAATGAAAGGTATTAGAAATAGAATCTAGGCGTGTGTTCTGTTTTTTTTTATGTGAAAGTATAGAAGCCATGTTTTCATCAATACCTATGATGAATATTACACACATGCAGTTGGTTTGAAAATAACATACGAAAATGATTTTTTTTCTGTAATCTAATTGGATGCTAATTATCAGTGTATTGCTATGTAACTACGACAACAAAATAATCGCATTCCGAAATAGCATCATTGTCCACACTCTTTATCGTATAAATTCGTTAATGTTTTAGACTTGATGGTGAATTGTAGATGTCCATCTCGACCGGCTCACTGATTTCAAAAAAGAAGATCTTCATGTGATTTTTCCCATTATTTCCTATGTTAAAGTATGTACGGCTTTGGCGGCCATCTTCGATAACAGGTGGGGTCATTGGCTATAATTCTGAACGCGGATCGACTAAAGACCACTGTTGCTAAGTTTTTTTTCCAAATGGTCCAGTGGTTTTAGACAAGATCCTTCAGTAAATTCCCCATAGTGTACTGTGCTAAACGATGTTTGGCACTGCCAGCCATTTTGCATGGCGGGCAGTATCATCGGAAATATTTCTGAAAGAGAACCAATTAAGGACCATTGCTGTCAAATTCTGGTTCAATTGGCCGTTTCAGACAAGAAAATATTTCTGTAAATTACACATAGGGTCCTTTCAGAGGATAACATATTTAAAGGGACGTTTACGACGACGACGGACGACGGACGCTAAGTGATGGCAATAGCTAACATGCCCTTTTAGGACAGGTGAGCTAAAAACTTACAATGTAATCCTTAAATGTTGTTTCTTTGAGAAATAACATTTCTTTACGTTTTATGTGTTACTGTGATATTGATCATAAATTTAAATCCTTGTAGTGCTGTAATTGGAGAAGCACATTCTAGATAAGAACTTGCATATTTCAAAATTTATTGGCTTAACATCAATGAAAATATAACACTAACCTATTATTGAACAATCATCTAGAAGAAAACCCATATAGCAATTACAAGAAAATGTCTCTCCGACACTGATGCAGTCACCACCGCCATTGCAAGGCTGACTATAACATGGGTCTACACTTTCCGCTTCAAAAGTGAAAGCAAAAATTTTAAAAAACTAAACGTAACAATAGTATTGATATTTTAAGTTCAGAAATTATAGTGCAGAATTACTGTGGTAATTGTCCTCCATCCATCAGTAATGCAAGCTTTGTTGTTTCAAGAAATTAAAATGACAAAATAGTTAGTGTCTAAAGTATGATTTCTCATCGTTTATATCAACCCTGTGTTCTAAGTATCATTTATATCCTCAAATCATAACTGAAATTTACTAAAATATATTATTTCAATTATATTTGTTGACTACGAAATCCATATGTATTTGATGTAAATGTTTTGTTGATTAAACTACTTTTTTGAACAGAGAAACAAATTAAAATTTAAACTTTGTGTAACGATGAAAACAGTTCTATTGTCAGGTACAGTGCATATATAAAAAGAAAACAGGATAGGGATAGGGATTAGGGTTAGGATTCTAAAGCACACTTGATCAAAGCTACTTTCTAAAGGGACTGTTGGAGAACTGCTTTACCTTGTACAGAACTATTTTGATAAGGTAGATCGAAGTTCCTGAGTACAACTGAAAGAGTATACATTTAAAATGTTTCAGAACGTAATAATCATCAATGTAGGATCTAACAATTTTCCCAGTTGTGTATAAGCTTACTATCAATTTAACATTTTGTATGCTGACTTTGTTGGCAGAACGTAATTACTGGGAAATATACTTCTATGTCAAGCCTTTTTCCCGATTCTGTTACCTCTCGTTTTTTATACCGACTTGATTGACCGATAAGAAGTTTCTATCTCACAAAATGAGATAAAATTACTGGAATCGGCGCTTCACCGAACATGACATTTTACCGAATTTACCTCCTTAACTAAGCAGGACATGATATCATGTTTTGAAAGTTCCGGGGTGTTTTTATCGCCCTAAACTGCACTTTCATTCTTAACATTTTCAGAATTTTTTTTATACACGAACAGTACCGACATTATATGTATATACACAAAAATTTTACAGTTTTGAATTTAATCTTGTGGCATAAACTGACATTATGCATTTTATTTATATACAGTATTGTCATACCTTGCATATAATGACACTTTAGATGAGATCGAATTTAAACACATAATTGAACTCAAACTTCTAATACTAAATTTTCATTTTTACACTGTGTGTAGATTGGTAATACGCTTTAAGAATTCTGGCTTTCGAAAATTGAATTTTAAATTTATGCTACATGTTTTCCTCCGCTTGGTTTTATATAAGATTCTGCATTTATTATTCTTTTTGTTATCCTTTCACGAAATTAGTCTTGTTTTCAAATTATTCCCCGTTTTATTGTTATCGTTATTTGATTCTAATGATATTAGCTTGTGACGTTCCTGACTTTTGATACAAATTGTGTAGCTCCTCAGGAGTGTTCTTAGGAAATACATTGGATTTTGTTTGGCCCAGTAACACCTATATTTTATTTTCATTTTCTCTTCTTTCATATTGTCAGTTTGTAAAATATTTAAAAAATGTATTTATTCCTTCCATACGTTTTAAACATCTTTCAATATTATTTTCCCATTGTATTTTTTATGAAAATCCCGAGAAAAAGTTTTCCCGGCAAAACTTTTCAGTTGATAATTTCTCTAAAACAAGAACACGAACATCTACGTTTTCGTTTATAATTTTCCTTCCTATTTTGGTTTTGTTTGGTTATGAGTACTTCCTGTTTAAAATAAGTTTGGTTTTTGGCCTTTTTAATGCTGCTGATGAGAAGTAACTCCTTGAAATGCGTCGTATACAGCATAATATAAATTTACTATATCTAATATAAGTGTCTTTGGATTGTTATTTTGAAACTCCTGCGACAATGCCTCCGCATGGTGGACCCTAGGTCCCCGGGGGTATTCGCCAACTCAGTCGTCAGACTTGTCTGACATGATTATTCATTGATTTGTTACAGAAATTACCATTATTTAGCAAACTTCAAAAATAATAGAAATACTAAGGGTTCATTCCTTGTATTGCACATGGTAGACCTCCTTGGCTGAAATTTGGCTTCCTATTTCGGTATTTTTTGGTTATGAGTACTTCTTGTTCAAAACAAGTTTGGTTTTTGGCCTACCAAATGTTTCGGTTTTAATGCTGCTGATGAGAGGTAACTCCTTGAAATGCGTCGTATACAGTATAATATATATAATATTAGTATCTTTGGATTGTTATGTTATATTCAAAGCATTTCAGATTCACTTGTGAAAAATGTACAATTTATGAAAATACTGTTATTTTGAAATTCAAGAGAACATCCTTAAACCGGAAACAAGGTTACATCAGAAACTTCCATATACACTCTAAAACAGAAATACTTACCGCATGTGCCACTGTATATGTTGATATCATCCACTGCTATGTCGCCCTCATAAGAAAATCCTTTTGATCCGCGTACGATGAACTATCAAGATAAATGGGAAAAATTTCGAAAGGGTATTCTTTATAGCTTCACTTAAACGTAATGCAATGGAAAAGGACAAACTAATCCAAGTATTTATACAATATTAGTGTCCTTAAGAAGAAAGGTATAGTACACAAATTCAGCTTTGATGTATTCGATACCTATAATTATCTGGTTTAACACCGATTATCATTAGAACAACAGGTTGTGATTCTCTGAACTATTCATATCTTTTGCAATGCATGCTACATTTCATATGTTCATATCAGTGACTTTCTGTGGAACAAGATATAGAACATAAAAGGGTTAAAGAACAAGTCAACACTGGCATACCAGTAGTATCCAAAGATCATAAGACACACACATACAATCAATGCGTCTAAGTATCCAAATACTTTTACAAAAATAGGTGTTTAAAATCGTACATTCAAAATGAAAAAAAATCGTGATAACTACATATCTAATCTATTAGTCTGGAGCTTATCACAGATATTTGAATGGATTCTTGTTAAGACACACTATATACTTTCCTTTGTTTAATGACAAGAAACCATGAGATGAATGTTGCCTTTCCTATTATGTTAATATAACTTCAAATGACGCTTTATTTCTAGCAGTACATGTATTTCCGTTACTACCTTTTTGCCAGGTCCACCACTGAAGTCAATTGCTGCAGTATACCAACTATCTCCTTTGTTTCCAGACCTTGAAAATATGACATCTTCAATACTATTTCCGGTTCCTGTCCCAATTGTTAGATCTCCCACAACACCTTCTCCTCCATACATGTGATAGGCAAATGATACACAGTACTCTGATTCTAAACAAATACAATGCTTGCTCATTATTGCAGTAATATGCGGAGAGCGATAGTCCAGCAATAAATAGCTAAATAAAAATTCGTATATAATTCTTTGATGTAAATTCTGATGCACAGTATGTGCACATTTCGGCGATTTACGACACCTCAGTTGTGCTCAAGACCCAAAATATTGAAAATCCAAAAGGTTGAAGAGCAAATTCAAAATACCAAAATGACCAATAGGGGTAAAGGCAAAACCATATAAGGACAGTGCTATACATGAGGGAGATACTCGTTAGGTTTCACAAATTTTACATATTTGTAAGATTAAATTTTAAGTATCAATTTCGGACTACTTATTGAAATACTATATATCAATGCTAAAGCTATGTAAAATCAAGAGAGAATATTTTCCGGCCAAATGTTCAATGGCTTATCTCTCGAAAACAAGCACACGGATCTATAACTTATTTTCGCTCTTACAGTTCCTTTATATCAATCCACTATCAATATTTACCAGTGTTATCAAAAGCTTGTTATTTTGAAACTGAGCAGCAAACATCCTTAACAATTCTCCCCTATTCATATTAGATTTCTATAAAAATACCTTCAAAATCTATATCAGAAACTAATACAGCAGATGCTTCATTTACTACTGGATTCGATACTTCTATGTAAGCATAAAACGATCCTTCATAAGCTGAACTCGGACCAGTTTTAACAGACGGAGTCGATCCCTGTATATGAATATTGAGAAGGTATGAATAAAATAAAATGTATCACAAAATACTTAAATAAATTTGATGCACTCATCAGCAGTCCTCGAGATCAAAGTGTTAAAAAACGGTTAAAGATATAAAGATGAATTAATAAGCACAACCATTTAAATCCAAAACAATTAAAACAAACAGGAATCCAAACTCAGCCAAGGGTTACCTCTGCATCAACAGTTGCATCAAACATCGAAGTTTGTATTAAGATAGAAAATATGACAAAAATTTAAGACTGATTTCTCTCAACATTTTTAATTCTAAGAATGGTATTATAGACGTTAAAACTAAAAAGTAAATTGAATTGTTATATAATTTGAAGAATAGTCTGGACTAATGAAAAAAATAACCAGATCTTCGTTCAAACATTGTTTTTTGAAAATTGACGGCATCCGGAGAATTCTTCTTGTTGACATGACTTTATTACAGTAATTTCTTTGGTTTACCCTGTTAATTTCATAATTAGCTTTGTACTTACGCTTTTCAATGTCCAATCGAAATCATCATCAAGGACATCATTTAAACAGCAATTATTGTCGACATTCTCAAACAAACATGAACATATGCTTTGTACACCTGTATGATTTATATATAGTAACAAAGTTATTAATATAACACTAAATAATCTGTTTTTCCATTAACATGCTTCTATTTCGTCGATTTATGACTCACCATTTGTGTTCATGACCTAACCCGTTTAAATTTAAAACAATAATCCAAATCGTTGAAGAGCAAATCTAAGAATCATCTAAGGAAAGAGCATTGCACGAGGGAGACACTCCTAAGTTTTCACAACATATAATATTTTTTGTAACAATAAATTTAAAGTATCAATTTCGGGTTTTTATCTAAATATAAGCAAGTAGCAACTGATCTGAGGATATCCACTAGTAGAGGTATTGACTCGGTTGTAATAAATTATACATATATTATGTCTACCTTAGGACAAGAATTACATTGATATATCGGAAATTTCGAAGAAATTTAACATTACTTGATGTTTCCGTTGTCGTCGTTGTTGGCGTTGTTGTCGTCGTTGTTGGTGTTGTTGTAGTTGTCGTTGTTGTAGTCGTTGTTGTTGGTGTTGTTGTGGTTGTCGTCGTTGTCGTCGTTGTTTGTGTTGTTGTAGTTGTCGGCTCTGTCGATGTTTCTCCGGAATTTATGGTTAAAGGAACAGCTAACAAGACAAAATCTGATAATTACCTTACCAAACGTCTTTTGGGTTATGCTCAGAGCTCTCGTAGACGTTGATATATTCTGATTTGACCACCATGTATTTTTACGAGTCAAGTATTTTTAACTTCTATTCGTATCCTTCAGATATAATTTGATAATAATGTAAGATTTATCGAGATCAATATTTAAAAAAATACCATGTCGATAAATGACGCACTGACCATTATCCATAACATACATGCAGATTTCTACGTGTATCAAGTTATAACATTGAAAATTTGGATTATATCTAGATAATAATTCATCAACCAACGTTTTTCGTTTTTGTGATTACTAGTACTGAAGAACGTGACCTTACCACAAGTCCCGGGAATTAACCAAACATCATCAATGGCCATATCTGATGACCAATTAGGACCTCGTATGCTTTCGAATATGACCTATTGAAAACAATATCAACATAATTAAATTTGAATTTTGAGAATTATTTCTTCATATAAAGCAATTTTGCACAAAGAATAGTTTTATATTATCCAATCAAAATATTAAAATATAACCTGTTTAACTCCAAATTTATGAACATTGCTTAACGAGCAATGTCATTCAGACTGTCTCTCTACAAAAGATTACACAAGAATCTCCAACGAAAACCCAACTATGCCGTATGATCTACGATGGATTTATGATGTTGATAGCACACCAATACGACAAAAGCAATGTCAAACACTTTACTTTGATGACTCTGAAATTAAACTTAAATAAAACACCCATACATGTGTTTGCTTCATTCAACCAGGAAACGTTATATTAATGACGCTTCAGAAATCTAAAAAATATAGGCTTTGGATTAGCGTTGGGACAAAGATGGATTTTGTTGTTTTCTTCTTGCCTATTATTATAGTATAAGTGTGTTTTTACTATTATTCTATTTAATTTTTTATCATTATTTAAAATACATTTTATCATTATTACTGTCTTGCCAATTTAATGTCGGTCTGTTTGGTGGAAAGTTCTCATTGATTAACTGAAAGACGAGCACTAGATGCTTTAAAACCTGATAATGTTGTATTAGATGAGATATTACCAAAAGTTCATTTTAGTGCCTACATCAATGTATTTTATTTCCATATGAATACATATATACATCAATTTAGTAACATACCACGAGTCCGTCCATGGCTGGTATATCAATTTCTTCTTGAATCCATTGGTTTCCATGATCACCACTTTCGGAAAAGATGAGTGTTTCAGTGTTCTGTGCATCAGATGTATACACATTCAATGTACCCATTGAGTTTCCGTACATATGGTACCAAAAGCGGAGACATCTGGCTACACCTGAATTCAGAAGGGATTAAAAAATTTATCATATATGCCATATATTGTTGACATAATTTAAAAAATCTTGTTCTAGTACAGGACGACAAACTAATACTGAGTGGTATGTTTTTGAGACAGCCATTGTGACATTAGAGACGACTTCACATATGACGTCACAGAATATTTACCAGATGTCTTAACCCATACACATTAAGACAATTTGTTTTGCATTATCTAAAGGTATGAGGTAACAATTTCAACTGTTACAGAGGGCAAACCAGTTTTTGTTGTATTATAGCGCTGGTCTGTTTTCAACGGGAATGCATTATTTCAGTTCAGATATACATTGACTTCCTTGATAGAGCCCGGCTTCTGACAGAAAAGTTACTCAAACAGGGGTATGTTAGTCCTAAGTTGCAGTCATCCTTATTAAAGTTTCACGTACTTCATCAATACTTGGTTGACAGGCATGAAAAAAAACGATTCTCAAATAAAGATGGACCTGTTCCATTGATGATGTTCATTCCTCAAACCTAATTTACCATCGGCATCATCGCGGGTGTCCTGCAGGAAGCTTACTTTCTGCACCTGAGTCTACCCCAGGTTTCTGGTGGAGTCCATGTTGTGCATATGTGATTAGCTTTTATGTGTATTGTTTGTATTGTTTTGGTTTCTGTCTTCGTTGTTCTCCGGAGTTTGTCGGTTGTTTTAGATTTTCCCCTCCTTCGAATTTTGACTTTACATAGAGCAGTCATTAATTCTTTCAAATTTAAATGATAGATAATATGTACATAATTATTTCTACATATATATTTTGTCTAGTAAAATATTGATAAAAGAGAGACTATATCTTGAAATAATGTTATACACACTAGGGAAAACATCCGTAGTATAAAGCACAGCGGTTTGGTCAGGCTGTCGAGGACTTGATCCTTCAGTATACAAGTACAGAAAACCCTCCACTGCATTGTCAGGTCCAGTGTTCGACGATGCTGTTTTACCCTAATCAAACAGTAGAAAGATACATGCTTGGATTACACTTACATTTCCAATGTAACATGCCTTGGTGATTATGAATAAAGCTGCAAGCCTTAACTTTTATAGCAATCATTTAGAAAATGTATTTCATAACACCAAATAATATTGCAGAAAATTATAGTGTCATGTTCAATAGATTTTATTATACTTGTTGAATTATATCATGTGCTGTTTCCGTATTCTTTACTTCAACAATAATTTGTATAGCATTGTAGTTCAAAGTGATTGTGACGTCATGTTTTTGTGTTATACCTGCCAAACAATTCTCTCTGCACTTTACTATAAAAGCATTTTTACTGCGACAAAATTCTATTTTTGATGGAAACTTTATCGCACTAATTGTTTATTCAAATTAAATGTTTAATTGAACCTGAAACTGTGTTTATAAATTTGTGTGTACCTAAAATTCAATTACTTTGATATTATCAATTTTCATATATAAGCACGATACACCATAAAAAGCAAATATTGGCTTCAATATTATTTTAATTTGCACAAAATATTTTAATCGCTTGGACATTTGATGTGGCATAAACATAATAATGAGATATAATATGATTAATGTTTAATATGAATCAGATTTCTTGCAAGAAATTAGTTGGCTGTCTTAAAAATGTTAAAGTTTTAACTACACTCTATTGTAACTTTATTTTGACCTACAGATTTAGGATCCCAGTCAAAGTTATCGAATTGATCATCTTGTTCTAACATGCAGTACTCTCCCACTTCAGCATTGCACCCGAGAGATGCATACTCTGTAAAAAATAACCAAAATAGTTAATTCCAAAAGGCAATCAAAAGTTGTATTAGAAATAATAAAATAAATGGAAATTCATGTATTTGTCAGATCGGAAAAAAAATCGATGGTCACATTTTACTTTTCTCACACTAATAATTCGCTGTTGAATTTCATTGCAGATGGTGATTCGAAGGATTAAATATTTATTTGTAAATGCAGCTGTAATTTATTTATACTATATTTTACTATTAAAAGCCGATTTTCAACAAAGAGGATTAATGCTGTCACAAAAGCTTCTTGACCAGGGTTTTATCAAGGATAAGCTGATGTCATCACTTAGGAAATTATTAATGAAATTCTATTTGAGATGTCAAGGATCCATTCGTTAAGATCATCATCGCTCTAAATCAATTCTCGTTTTTATAGAATTTCCTATTTATGTACCTTAATCTCTTTAACTGTTTATGTTGGTACACAAAAAATGCAATTATACTAGTCATCAAAAGAAACCATACAGGGTATTGCATTTTTCATATATTCATAATTTCAAATAGCTGTACTAAGCAGACGTCTGATTTTCATAGTAGATTATTTTCTCACCAAAGGCATGGGTTTTCTTGAAAAAAGTTTGAAATAAAAAAAATCCAGTTTTTGTGAATCATAATGTCTGTATGACAAAAGATTTGAGATTTTTCTATTGATTTTAGCCACTGGATTTTCATTTTACAAAATATGAATCTTCGATTTTCTTCTCGATTTTCCGCAAGTTTAATCTAACTTTCTTTTGGAAATTTCCTATTTTTCACCATTTCAAGTTTTATCAAAATTTCAAAATGAGACGCATTAGATCAAGACATGAAGTAGCAAACCTCTGTTGCCCTCATACTTACATGACTAAGTTTTTTTATGGAATTACCAAGATATTTGGTTCAGAACTCGTGTATCGTTACTTTTGATGACTAGTATATAAATACACTGTATTTATCTTTATTTTATTATATTTATATGTAGAAACACATTCTGGTAAAATCAAGCTCACCATTTGATTGTTATTAAGCACTCGAATCATTTTACTTTTGAAGCATAAACTCCATGTCAGGGTGTAGTAAATATGTTACATATGAGTTAAATTTCCTCCAAATTACATATGTATTTTCAATTGAGAGAACCACAAAATGAATCAATCTTTGATTATCTTTATAGCTTAGTGATAATACTTGTAAAAGGAGATATTAAATCTTAAATCATATTATTTACTTGTACCTGTTAGTATATCACAATTAGTTCCTGTAAAACCTACGTCACATGTACACGTGTACGTATTAGTATCCACAGGACTATCACAGGTTCCAAACTTACATGGATGATCCAAACATCCTGAATTGATAAAGCAGATATAATTAATTCCTTTGGCAGTATGCCAAAACATGTGACAAAAAATACCAAAAATTTGTAAGGATCTTCTTTTTGATGCAGAGATAACCCTTAACTGGTTTGGATTTCTGTTTGTTTTGGGTTTTTATGGTTGTGCTTATTAATTCATCATTATATCTTTAATCGGATTTCCAATATTTTAATCTCGAGCACTGCTGATGTCAACGAAATGGTCATACAGTGCATCAACTTTATTTCGGTTATTTGTGATACAATTTAGAATTAAAATCATACCAAGGTTTCGGTGTCTTTCAATAGTTTGCGAGGATAGCCTATATATCCACTTTTATTGTGTTACTCTTTAAATTGTGTCTTTGTTGAATGCTTTTCCGGTGTCTTCTCTCGAATTCGACTTTTCCTTAAATTTAGACTCTAAGAATTAACCCATCACTTATTGCACGAGTATTCATTTTCCGATATTTAGAATTTAAGGAAGCGATGAGTCATTTTAGTTATTTATCGGCTATAATTTCAGGCCAATCATCCACAAACTTAATATAAAACACCATACTATGGACAAATGAAAAACAAACATAACGGAAGTGTCAAATGAGGGTTTCATTTCTGTTCATCGAAACAACAAACCGTAAATACGTGTCTAAAAATATTCAGTTTTTTAATAGGTCAAAACACACAGAAATGAAATTTGTTTTTCCAAAGCTGTATAAGATAATACCTGAATATTCTTTGTTTTCATTTAAAACTAAAATATTTTACAGTTATTCAGTAATGTCATATGTTGGCAAAATATTATGATTTATTTTGATATTATTACAATTATGCATTTTACTGACTTTATATACTGTATTTTATGTCATCAAGACTGTTCTACATAACAATAACAAATTGAAAACATTTTTACCTGTTCCTATAGATTCAAATTTCATCCTAAATCCTCGTGATGGTGGCTCGTCACTTCCCACAGAACTATCAAATATCACTATCATCTTGTTCGTATATTCCTGTTTTGATGCAGACCATACTTCATGGTCTGTTTTACCACATCGCCTATAATGGAACACTTTTATTATCTTATGGGCTTCAAGAACGAGGAAGACACAAAACTTATGGTGCCATTTCCTTCAAAATGTTTATTGTATAACTGCCCTTGTCGCCTTTTTAGCTATACAATATTACAAATAACTCCCCCCCCCAAAAAAAACAAACAAACAAAAACAAAAACAAAAAAGCAACGCACGTACTACACTTATCATCCTTAGATGTAAAATACTACATAATTTTCATACATTGAATCTGTCTTAACTGACTGCATGGCATATATCTAATTTTTATTTCATCATTTAGATCATGTAGGTTGAATACGAACAAGTACCAAGGCAAGACTAAAGACGACTCTGTGTAAAAAACGTTTGTTATATCGTGTGAGAACATATCCCATATTGAATGTTGTACTGCGACCTCCGTTTCTGTGTTGTCTCATTGGCGTTTATGTAAGATCTACTTTATTTCTACAAGTTGTAGTGACTTACTTTGGTCCTGTTTGACCTAGGAGGTTATATCTCACTTCTACATAATGATAACATGCATTGCCATTGTCACTGATGTCCATATCTACAATTGTCCCACGTAAAACATTATTTTCTTCACCCTATAAATAAACGTGTTTTCTTTAGTTTATTTAGTATTGCTATGTAAATTAAAACATTTAGGATTTCCCTTCTGGCATTGCTGACATCACGATGCATGACTTGACGGTTGCTTTGAATAACTTACAATCCTCTTCCATCCAACGCAGCTCTCCAATCCTAGTTCAAGGCATGATAGGTCGATATAATGTCAAAAGATTAATAATAAAAGGCAAAAAAGGAAACTTCACCAAACTACAATTAGGAAACAAAGCTGAATATAAATGAAATCAAAGGAAGACACACTACAAATGGCAGTATATATAGTAGTATTAAAGGTGAGAGTGTGTTTGAATATTCAGTTTTATTCTTTAGTTTTATGTCACTATATATAAAAAAAAATGCAACAGTATAAAAACATTCGACTTCTCTACATTCTATACTACCATAACACATTCTCAATCAAAATATCGATTGAAACAACTAGTTTATCAATGTTTTTTTTCAAGAAAATTACCACACCCAGGTGTACATTTTTAGTTTTAGGTAGACAAAAGGCTTATTACGTTAAGAACCACTCTGATTCTGACAAAAATTATTCTGAAGATGAAATTACAAACATGTAAGATTTTCTCATAGACAACATTTTTGTTGAATTTTTCAACAAACAATCGGCATTCCAATGGGAACAAACTGTTCTCCTCTCCTCGCTGACCTGTTTCTGTTCTCATATGAAGCATATTTTAGTCAAGGGCTTCTACGTGAAAACGAAACGAAACTAGCCCAGTCCTTTAATTTCACTTTTCGTTATATAGATGACTTGTTGTTAAATAACAATAAATTCAAAGACTTTCTACATCTCATTTACCCCAGTGAATTTTAAACTAAGCATACTACAGATACATCAAAGTCCGCTTCATATTTGGATTTTTTTCTCGAATGAGACAACGGGAGACATCTGTCGACTTTCCTATTGTTAACTTTCCCTTCTTGTGTAGCAATATACCAGCATCGCCTGCAGATGGCGTCTACGTTTCTCAGCTTATCCGATATTCAAGAGCATGCGTGAGTTACCATGACTTTCGACAAAGAGGATTACTGCTCCCACAAAAGCTTCTTAACAAAGATTTTATCAGGTATACGTTGATGTCATCACTTAGGAAATTTTACGGTCGTCGTCACGAATTGATTGACCGTTACAGTGTTCCAATATCTAAGATGATGTTGGACCTGTTTCCACTGTCGTAACATTTCATGCACCTTTACCGATTTGTGAATACCGCCGGATTGACTTTGCTGAACTTCACGACAGGTGCCGTGTGCGGATCAGGAGATGCTTACCCTTCCGGGCACCTGGTTTCACTCCTGGTTTTTGTAAGGGTTCGTGTTTTTCAGTTTTTGGGTTTTCAGATTTTGTTTGCTGTGCTTGTGGTTGTTCATTTGTCTTCCCGGGTTTTGTCTGTCTGATGGATTACGTTTTTTGGATTGCCCCTTGGGTATATTTGTCCTCTTTATCAAGAAACTAAGAATTTGTAATATACATTCATATGAGTTCAAATGTTTCTATTACGACTAAAATGACTTTCAGTTTGTCTGTGTTGTTCTCCTCTGCTACTCCTTTTCAACAACAATAAAAAGTGACCGTCGTAGTAATTACCAATTGCATTGCAAATGATGTGAAATCCGACTTAAAGATTTAAAATCATAGCCAAAAAAAGACAATACAAAAATTAAAGTATTTCTACATCTCCATGACAATAAGAAACTGAATGTTGTATTCTACTGTCTGGACAATTCAGATCATAAAATTAATTTTGCAGAATTGAATACCTTAATCAATGTGAATTGTCTAGTCACTTGGGTGAAAGATGCAATGAGCTTAGTCGTAACTGAAACAATTGAATTTGTCTAAATTTGTTCAATCATGTCTTCCAGAAAAACAAAAAAATCTGCCTATGAAATTTGCAATGTAAAAGGCAGATAACTCTTTCTATGGGATTTTTTAAAATTAAGTAGTACAACCCCGTG
Organism: Mytilisepta virgata; assembly: GCA_028015205.1. Lineage (NCBI taxonomy): Eukaryota > Metazoa > Mollusca > Bivalvia > Mytilida > Mytilidae > Mytilisepta > Mytilisepta virgata. The sequence continues at coordinate 4,838,637 of CM051512.1, read as the reverse complement.
ATGGATGAAATAAGTGCATTAAAAATATTTTAAATAACAGTTTTGCAAATTTTAGGATAGGTCTGAGTTGATAAATTAAAATTATTATTATTTTTTTAATTTTCAAGTGCATTATTTTTTCTATTGAAAATTCCCCATTTAGAATCATTTGTGTGGTATACAAACATAACCGCTATAAACACCTTTACATGTTTTCTTGGACGACTCAATAGGGTTGATTAACCAACAAAGATTATCTAATAATTCTAACGTTTAGACTTTCAAAATGCGGAAAATCCATTTTATGAACTTATATGTCCAGACAGTAACTGCTTATTTGTCTACGTTTTGATTTTTTAATTATTTTTTTTTTATTCTTCTAATTCTGGTCTTAAGATAATCATTTCCGTAAAACATCTTAATATATTGAACTGGATTGACAAATTTAATGTTATAGGTACCGTTATGAGCCATGTACATATTAGACTTGTGTTGTAGTTGTTAGGGTAATTAGGTGTACTGATGTAAACCTCTTGTCCTGCTGGAACATTCACTACGCCACCACAGTCTATAATATATAAAATAATATTATAAATACATTAGATACGTGCATCGAGAGAAAGAGTAATCAATATATATGCAAAGGGAATACAAAGGTCACATAATTAGTCACAAATTGTAACACAATTAGGAGTTAATACTGGTCATAGCTTGAGCACCAGGGTACATATTACTCTGTCTTTATCATCCGTCGTACACGTGTATTATTGAAGTGTCAAGACAATGTATAGGTAAAAACAGGTTGTAACATCAGTATAAAAATGCTGAACAGATGATACCATTTGGGCTTTGTTAATCAAAATGCCGGTACAATAAGCGCAGCAATAAAAAGTTTATTAGACATCGAAAATTTAATATCTCAGGTCTTATAGCAAACTTATAAATAATATAATTCAGAGCAAAAGCAATAACTGTTCATTTGTCTTTGTCCATCGTCATGCTACTTTAAATTGGTACTTAAAACCATTTCTTTTTGTTTCTGTTTTTTAAAAAAACGATAAAAAATATATTTACTTCCAACAGATATAGGTTGTTCGCATACGGAGCCAGTCAGTACATCCGGACAAAAACAGGTACATTTCCAATCTATAAATCCAGCATTTTGGCATCCAAGGTCAGGACAACCACCTAAAATAAAACAGATAGTGTAGTGATATATGGTCTTGCTCTCTAATGTAAAACTGGCTTAATATACATGTGCCTGTAGCTCATTTCCCTCTAATGTTATTTCAAAATATATACTGGCCTGAGGATATACTTGGTAAATAGACATGTTAATTTTCTTGATTTTTAATTCCTGTCGTGAATAATAAGAAATTTGTATCTCAGTATGAGTTTTCTATATAAAAATCAAGACATTAATTATAGTATTTCCAAAACAAATCACCGGTAAATAGTGACCAGTGATTAGTACTAGTAACTATTGACCGGTAAAGTGTTTCGGTGCAATAAAACAGTTATCTAACAATCATTTCTGGATATACATATAGTCTTTAATTTATCACCATAAATAGGCAGTGTCTCGTGACAAATACAATGGCAAATAACTGTATAAAATTTACCTTCTATCGATTAATTATCGCGCATCTTATCGGGGATGTGCTTTTTCAGACTTCATAGAAAGTTTTGAAAGTATGATTATGAACCCTGTAAATTAAACCCCTATTTTCGTCGGTTTTGTAAGTTTCCAAAGAAAATATAATTAAAAGATGTCTTTATTTTTGTAGTGTCATTAACTATGTGATACCATACATCAGGTTTAAATGTTTATTCAGTTCCGTTTATCCTGATAAATTAATAAATGTCAGATGGTAGATCAAAATATGTTTCACTAGGTAAATCATCCACAACTAAATGTGGGCATTTCTTCAAATTAGTTTAAGCCAAGGCAGTATATAATAGATTACATATGATCGAACGTACATGTATACAAGGTATATACTTCTTGATATTGTATATTAATAATCTACTATTTACATAATATTTTGATTAAGGTATCCGGGACATAAATGATTATTCAAATGTTCTGAACGTTCAATACACCATGATCGAAAATGGTTATTTTAGAAATTGCATGCGCTCTGTTGAAAGCTATGATGCACAAAGAAACTATTTGAGCAATATTATTTAAACCCGACCAAAGTGTGCGCGTCGGCACAACCAAATTAAAACGGACAGCATGAGAATTATTTTTGAGGATATTGTATATCAGCATTCGCGTTTACACATGAATTGTTGTAAAATATTTTTTATCCATGACGACTCACTATCACACTCGTATATCGGCAAAACCAATTTCAAATTAACAGCATAAGAATTATTTTATAAGGATATTGTACGACAATACCGGAAACAAATCTATTGAAAAAATATACCCTAAGCCTTATTTCGCGTACACCTTTTGTGAACTATTTTAACTGTTAAAAATAAACGTAACGATAAATAATCCTGAAAGATTTTGAGTTTATTTGTAGCAGTAAATTATAGTTCACACAAAGTGTCCGTGTAACAAATATTAGAGATCTGTTTTCAACAAAAACTTTTTAGTTTGGCAACAAGTTTGGAAAGATTGAATAACGAAGTAATGCTTGCTCAATTTCGTGCAAATTATTTAAAGAAAGGATAGATTTTCTGAATTATATTTTTTATCTAGAAATGATATAGTTTTATTGCCAAAATAATGGAATAACTGAGTTCATATTATAGTGCAAATTGCAAAATGTTTCACGAAAAGATCGGCCTTTGTCAGCGAGAAATGTTTGAAATTCTAATTTTACGCTAAATACAAACCGCAAAAAGATGTCGAAAATCAATACAATGAGAACAAAAGAAGTATCCCGGATGTTGACCTGTGTACAACACGTCTTTTGTTTTCATTGTATTGTATCTATTACTGAATCATCGATCTCGTTTGTACATGAACAATTGTTAAATGATGGAGAATTATTATTTTAGAAATGCACAAACAAATTATTTGGGGGCAATATTTGTTTAGACCGACCAACGTGTGCGCGTCGGTACAACCAAATTTAAGCAGACAGCAGAAGAATTATTATATGATGATAGTAATCGTCAATTTCGTTTACACATGCAAAATTGACACTGACAATACACTATCACATTCGTAAGCCAGCACAAGCAAATTCAGGTGCACAGGTTTTTTTTTTTTCTTTTTTTTTTTTTTTTTTCTTTTTTTATTTAAACTCACTATCACACTGGTAAGCTAAATTAACGTCTAATACGTCGTAAAACATTAAACCATCTGCAATATTTGCCAAAAATTCTAGCCTCCAATCATGGAATCGCATGGTCTGTCCTCCAGTTGTTGAGAAAGCCTGTAATAAAAAGCGATATGTAAAAATGTTTTGTTCTATCATTGGTGCTGTACATGTTTCTAAGCTATACGTTCATCTATATTTTGAAACCGTTTTGTTTAAGAAGATAGTATCCACAGTCCTCTAGCCGGAAAACTCTTGGCTTCGACACTTGAAAAATAAATCATTTTAAGTTCACTGATGAAGATCTCACATCAAAGTGTAATGTCAGGAATAGCAGTAAAATACGGAAGGGAAAAAATGTTCCATTTATACAATAATGACTTGGAAAATCTGTATAACGCCTTTGTATAACCCTGTGTAACTATAGTATAAGGAAATGTATTCATTAGTAACACACGACTGATCTTAAACCACCATTCTGGTCTTTTTTTATTGTTGTTTGTTTTTGTCTTATTCTCAAAGAAAATCAAACTAACAAAATCAAATCAATATAGGTTGCTTTGAACTCAATCCATATCGCTCAAGATAATTTATATCAGATCAGCATAGGTAACGTTAAACACTATATTCTTAACTGTTAAGAACCTGTCTTAGACAGTCTTAATTGACTGTAATGCAATATATCTTGTTTTGATTGAAATATCTTGTTTTTGTTTTGCTGAAATATCATCAGTTGTAATAATCAAGATAAACAAGATAACACGAGATAGAGAGTGTGCTACATGTACTAATGATTGTATGCACGTTAAATTGTATAAGTATAGATTCTCCTTCAGGTACGACTGACTTATGGATTTCTCCACCGAGATAGTTGAATTTTCGATTTTCAACATGCGAGCTTTACCGACAAAAACCTCATGAAAATGTTGTTGCTATGTAGTTTGTTTTCATAGACTTCTCTACTTTATCGTTCCAATAACTCTTGAAAAAAACGGCGGTAATTCCCACGGAGAAAATTAATCACCGGCAGGTGGTTAACAATATTATGTATTTTTAGCCCACCAATTAAACACGCCAAGAACGGGTTCCTTACAGTAATACAGCATTCTTACCCTAAGACTATATTGCAGGTCTGATTCCGCATCGAATGGTGTAATAGTTACAGTTGACTCTTTGTCGAAGTTGTAAGTTTTGTTCGGGTTTATATTCTGAAAACGAACTTCTAGAAACTGATCCCTGTCAAGTCGACTTTGCTCGTGATGAGCTCCCAGTGCATGCAACATTTCGTGGACAGCTGTTGGTACCTTGGTAGATAGACATTACAAGGAACGTTTTTATAAAATCTGATTTTTTGCCGATTTAACATCACAATTATATATAATTTGTAATACATCATATAGGCCTAAATTTGACACTGCCTAATTATTTACGATTTCAAAAAGAAATTGTGTGTTTTCAGAAACTAACCAGCAAAGATCTATCATATATTCAGTTTGGACTATGTTCAGTTTAGATATGACCTACAAACTTCATGCTGTTGCTTCAGCTATCAAAGTTTTTATTTTTGCAGATAGATTTGTTGATTATCTTTATAATTAAAGATCTCAGTCTGCAAAATTTTGTTTTGAAAATCGGAAAAAGATTTGCAAAGCAATCATTCAATGGGCAATTCTAAAATACCAAAACACAAACAATTCGAATTCGCGGAAAAACACAGCAAACAGATACAACGAAGACACAACCGTAGGAGTAAGTGGTTTAAAAACACAAACGTCAAAAAAGACTTTCAACATAACTATAGTGCATGTAATAAAGAACTATGATGATCAGTTAAAAATTTCACTAAAGTACTAATAGTACTTACTTGAAACTTGCCTATTAAGTTTGATAATATCATACACAAGTTAATTGTATCTTAATTAATCACAGAAAAGAAATACAAACCAAAAATGACACCAAATGCATCAATTCAATAAGATTTTACGTTTAAGTTAAGGATTGTCACTTATAAGATTTTTGAATTTCGGTCAGATTATGCGAACTGCTCAGGGTTAATCTACTGGGATATTTGTTCACCAGCAATCCCCTATTTTTTTTATTTATTTATTATATATATCTTAAAAATCTAAATGAGAAAATTTTATGAAATTCTATATATTGATTTAATCTTTATACAACTTTAAAGATTCATGACATTTTCCATTCAAACCAAAGGAAAAAAACTAGAGAGGCCCGTTTTCCCGCATAATTTTAAACATCTTATATCTCAACATATAGTTTTCTTTTTCTTATTTTGTTATTGATTTCAATCTCTATCTAAACATAAAAGTATTTAAAAATATATGCATTAAAACTCTCACCAGTGACGATTCTTAGGGGATATGCAATGGGGTTTGTGCCAGTGTCTTTACTTTTACCGTTTCAACTACTGAACACGAAATTCCAGGTTTACCCGCTAAACCGTCCAACGTTAGTTAGATACGTGTTCAGTGTCCTCCAACTGAACAAAAATAACCCATATTACAACGTTCCCATAACAAAATAAAACAAGAACTTACTGACATACAACCAGGAGGTGTTAGTGTCATAGGTTGGTATGGAGCAGTCGGTAAAAATCTTGCGACGTTACCAACGTATGATTTGCAGTTACTGAAAGAAAATAATATACTCTTACAGGGGGCAGTATTATAAATCCAATACTTACGTCCTTCATATGTATATTTTGTTGAGATGCCTTTCTTTATACAATGTATCTGTGATCATTACATTTTAATCATTTAGATGTAAAGTCAAGAAATACCAATGCTATATTCGAGGGAGGAAAACATCGAAAACAACTGACAAACTCCGGAGAACAATGAAGACTAAACCAATACATGCACTACAATTAAAAACTAAAACATATGAACAACATGGACCCCACCAAAAAACCGGGGGATAGACTCGTGTCCTCCGGAAAAGTAAGCAGTCTATACTTCTTGCAGGACACCTGCCATGCTGTCCATGTCAAATCAGGTATGAAGAAGGGATAAAATCAATGGAACAGGTCCATTTTCATTTGGGAAACAGTTTCTTCATACCTTTCAATAATGTTTTCTATGTACCCGACATTTCTGTGCCTGCTAATGTAATGTACATAGCTGTATATATGTTAAACACATTGGCTATATTTCAAGGATTAGGTGAATCCCCTATGTGGTCGTTTTCAAGTGTAGAATTCTGTGGGATGTTGTCAAATTTGTATTTAACCCATATCATTGCATTTCCACGTTAAACTATTTCACAAAGTTTATAAGTCTGCATCTTTTGGTTAACTTTCCTTCTTAGTAGTAGGAACTTTGTTCGAAAATAGGCTGAAATGTTTCTTTCACATGAATGATGATGATGATGAGGAAAGATGGCTGTGCGATTATGATGCATGAGAAACTAACGATATGATACTGAAAAATAATACAAATTTAAAGGAAGGCCAAAATCGGTGCTACGTGCTATTTACCGATAACCCCAGTGTCTCTGTGTTTAAAAACAAATCGAAGTGTATTTTTAGCACCAATTTAACTACTGGAAAGCAATTCTGCAAATACTGTCACCCATTTCCTCGACAGAATAAAAATAAATAAATAACATACACACAATAAGACGGCAGCCTATCCACTTAATAATACAATGTACGTTGAATATGATAAAATAAGTAATAGTAATTCTTAGCTACCCTTAACCTGTAATTTATTTCCGGTTGTTGTAAAAAGCACAGGTAAATGAACTGTATAAGTTAATGTAATGGCAATAAGGAAAGTGGACTTGATATGCCAACGTTCACGCGAGCCGACCAAGTGGACTGTATGTTCACATTTAGCCGCAGCTGTAGGTTGGCCGCAGCTGTAGTTTGGCCGCAGCTTTAGTTTGAGACAGCGTTTGTTATGAATTAGCATTTACCATATTTCAATAAACATTCTTAGGACTAGCTAAATACTTCAACGATTATATCAGAAATATTTAGGTAAGAGAGTTCGAGATAACAAATGTAATTATTCATATAAAAAGAAACAAAATAATATGACCTTTTGTATTTCATTTAAGATGTAAGAGAACAATGGGCATAGAAGAGTAACCGGTTTGACGATCTAAACCAACAGCATACCTTAATCAAATGTATATTTTATATCAAATCCACTTCAAGCACTAATTTATAACCGCTAACATTAAAATAAACACAAAGTATTGAGAGAGGTTTATCTAACTTGTACATCATATATTATATGAAAATATAAGAATTTTATACATATACCTGCTGGCTTCAATTCTGACATAGTTTTCATGTCCTAGGTTTGCAACTGTATTCTGCGAATCGTCCAATGGGACCCACCTTACACATGTCAGATCATCAAACTGTTTTATAGCTTGGTATATAATATTTTCTTCATCTTGAGCTAATAGTTAAATTGAAAACACACCCATAAATTATATTGTAGAATTGAAAAAAGTAAAAGCTTTTATTTAAATTTTTTATTTATCTGTTTTCCATATCAATGTCTGGTTCTGTCCTTTTAAATAACTGTGGCATTTAAAACTGGCCTACAATGTTTTTTGACAAATTGTTGACATTTTCCACATTTTGTTTCAGGCGTGAGCACTGCCACATGTATTGTTGAAGTTATCAAAAAGTGCATTAAAACTAGTATCACATATTTATAGATTATTAATGTATTATGCAGTTAAATTTAATTTGAAGAGCAATTCTTGTTTCACTAATATCGCTGACATCCTGTTAAAAGACCGACTTTAAGGTGTCTCTTATTCTTAAGTCAAATACATGCTTCAAACCCGTTATCAAGGAGAGGATCGGGAGATACTTCTCCGTGATTTATTGTTTCGTTATTCCGAAAGGTCTAAAAGTAATACAGTCAATCCTCAAATAAACTGGTGCACTATGCTGATTGTTTTATTAATTTTAAATTCCGCATGGTGTATTGCTTTTGAATATTATACCGAAGAGGGACTTTTAGCTACAACAGAAATGCATTGAATAACATTTACTTACTGTATGTACCGGACGCTATTTCAAATGGTACAATAGCCTTCGACCAGTAATAATTCGTATTAATTATAAAATTTCTCTTTCTTTCACTCTGCAAAATAAAGATTTATATAAGAATTTTCCACATCTGGGAGAAATCATCAAAATCAAAGCTGCACTTTGGACTTAAGCTGTAATTACATTCAATAGTGCTTTTCGTGCAGGTATAGAGTTTTGTATGTGTAGTTTGTAAGAGTCAATGATTTTCATAAATCAGTTAAAGTATCATTGTTCTATGATACATCTGTAGTCAAGCATAAATAATAAAAATTAAAAAGTCAAATGCATATTTTTTGCAGCTTATGAAGTACAGTTGGGCTCAGTTCTAACCTCTCCGCAGATCTGTCCTAAACTGTCAGAAGAACTGTTCTAGAACAGTTCTAGAACTGTCATCCTGACACCTTTAGAACCGTTTATGACAGGGTGTGTCCTGACCTAGAACCATTTATGACAGTTCTACCCTAAAACCATTCTAGCCGGTTTTACTCTAGAACCATTCTGGACGGTTCTACCTTAGAACCAATTATGACAGTTCTATCCTAGAACCATTCTGGACTGTTCTATCCTAGAACCATTCTGGACTGTTCTACCTTAGAACCATTTTAGACTATTCTACCTTAGAACCATTTATGACAGTTCTAGCCTAGAACCATTCTGGGCAGTTCTACCCTACAACCATTCTGAACGGTTCTACCTTAGAACCATTCTGAATGGTTCTAACCTAGAACCATTTATGACCCTGGCAATAGTTTATAAATTTTGAACATCAAAATTATCAGACATAAAATAATAATTTGTCGTCATAATTTTAAAAATCATACCGAAATATATTAAAGAGTACAAAAAAGAGAAAAATATCACTCAGAATATAGTTTTTAATAAAACTAAATGATTTAAAACTAACGGCGTTATTTGCTAGTACATAAAACATTCCTCTACATATGTTTCGACAAGAGAGCACTTTAAATCAAGATTTAGTCCCGTCCGTTCTCAAATGAAATGATTGTGTAAAATGTCTGTATATGTACGTTATTTCTATATAATTTTTCGATAAATTGGTGACGTGTACCTCTTATTTCAAAATGGCGGTACTCATCCCAATCATCTTCTACCTTGTCATAACGAAATAAATATCGTTCATACGAGTAAAGAGAATTAATTATATAATATATCAAATGTTACCGTATAAAAATGGTGAAAAAAGATAAATCATTAAATAAATTTAAAATAAATTAAAATGTTACTTATCTGAGACATTCGCAATCTCTGCATTGAAATTTGGGACCACCTTAAAACACGTCTTTATTCAAAGGTTGCATTAATTATTTTAAAATGTAGCGTTATAAAAATTTGAAACCCCGCTGATTGTTTCAGCAAAACGGTTTACCTGTATACATACAAATGTATCTGTGTACCTCAAAGGTTGGAACAATAAACATCCGGACAGTCAAGGTACAATATACATGTCAAAACGTTAATTAGTTATAATTATCTGAAACACACAACATGTTACGGAGAACAAATTTCTTTAATTGTAAATTTACTTCAGATAAAAATCACACAAATTTTAACAAAAAAAAATAATTCGTTTTTCTTGTGAGTTAAAAAAAAATTAAAAACTTGCACCATAGCTCTTTATTACATGTATGTACTTTTGTTGTTTTGTATATATTGGTCATAAATCTAATATTATTGATAATTGTCATCATTTCATATATTGAAATTATAATCGATGTGAAATGCTACTACCCTAGAACATTTATGACAGTTATTCCCTAGAACCATTCTGGACTGTTCTACCCTAGAACTAAGTATGACAGTTCTACACTAGAACCATTGTGGATGGTTCTACCCTAGAACCATTTATGACGGTTCTACATTAGAACCATTTATTACAGGGTTGGTTCTGCCCTAGAACCGTTCTAGAATGGTTCTAGAACCGTACTCTCTGACTGAATAGTTGAGAGGTTAGAACTTTATCTTGTACCTTTGACAAAAACCTTTGAAATCAAAACATACAATAATTGAACACGGTAGCAAAATTCATGCAAGTCAGCTGTTCTTGAAGGTGTGGAATTTCAATAGAAATAGACAATTATTTTTCTGAAAATATTTGACAATATATACATGTATACCATTTCCGAAATAATTACTATCGAGAAATAGTAGTGGTACACCATTAGCGGTATCGCATCTAAAGAGGAAATAATATCTCATCCATAGACTACAGATATAATTCCAGTTGATTCGTTACTTTTGCGCATGTGAATTCAACGTCGACTTTCTCGGCAGAGCGAGATTGCTGTCACATAAACTTCTAAGAAAAGCTTATGTTCAGTCTATGTTAAGTTCACTACTCCAAAAGTTTCACGGTTGTTATCAAGAATTGATTGGCCAATTGATTACGAAGTTTCCATCTCGCGTATGAGACTTGATATCTTCAGTTAGATTTCACGTACTTCTGGAATCGACACCCACTGGACTTATCACCTCACCAGACTTGACACTTCACTAGAAATGTGACAGGGGCCGTTAAAGGAGCACTCCCTGATGTCACTCCCGGTTTTATGGGAGTTTTAGTTTCTGTGCTCCCTAATTTTAGTTTTGTTCAGTTTATTATACATTGTTTATTCTTTTAGTTATACATGTAGTGTTTGATTGTTGTGGTCCTTTCTCCTGACTTTTTCTTTTCCTCGGACGTCGTATTTGTGGACTTTTCTCATTGTTTTGTCGCTTCAATATTCTTTTGCCGATATTTTATGTATAGTAGAACGTTCTTTAGCACAATTTCTTAGGTAAAGTATTGTACTCTATGTCCTATTTCACAAATATACTTAAGAGTACTATTAGTCGTAAGTGTGATATGATTTTCGAACTTCAATGTTTATGTTCTGTTGACGTCACGGAATCAGTTTAGATCGTCGTTTGTGAAACAGGTACCAGGTTTCCTTTTTTTCAAAATTGCTGTATCATTTAAAAACAAAAAGGGAATCCAAGTTGCCTTAAGCTTATTAGTGTATACGACATATTGTTATACCTTACATAGTGAATTTGTAATAAGACAATTTTGATGCTTTCTGAAAATTGGTAACACCGGGAGACAAGTGTGATATTGTCACCCTCGAGATATTGTCCACCATCGGGATAAAGACCTCGTTAAGACAATAAACCTCGGATGTAAAATATTCTTATGTCTATTTCAGATGGAAGCAATAATTGTGTATTCTATCATCTTATTATTGGTAAGGATCATATATTGTTGTATGGTACTTACATCTGGAACTTTTAAATGTTCATCTTCATTTTCACCTTTAAGTTTTTCTTTTTCCTCTGGTTTTGTGCCTGTGGGCTGTTAAAATATGTGTTTCAATGTTAACAAATAATGATTTGCAAAGAATATTTACTTCCTATTATCATAAAGACTTTTATGTAAAAATCATCCCAAAATAAAAAATTGAGTTGGTGATTTACCCTAGGATTTACCACCGATTGATGAATTTACAAGTGGAGGTAAAAATATTCTGTGAACCCATTCTGATTCATGCAGAATATATGTATATGTCGTAGATTTATATAAAATCTGTTGTATTTGAAGCCGTTTAAAAAATCAGTTCCGTTTAAAATATATCTACTTCCACTGATAGTATTTACATAGTAAGGTGAACGTTTTTAACATATAAGCCCTCAAGATTTTAATACTGAATGATTCTTCTCCATGTTAACTATACTAGTCAACAAAAGTAACGATACACGAGTTCGGAACCAAATATCTTGGTAATTCCTTAAAAAAAACTAAAGCATTAGGGTAACATTGGTTTGCTATTTCATTTCTTGATCTAAAGCTTGAAATGGTTGAAAATGAAAATTTCAAAAAGAGTGTTAAATTAATTTTTGCGGAAAATCGAGACAAAAATATACACACATTTTATAAAATGACAATCCAGTGGCTGAAATTAGTAGCAAAAACTCAAATATTTTGTCACACAGACATTACGATTCACATAACGGGGTCAAAATACTGATTTTTTAATTTTGGGTTGAAAAATGGGATTTTTGAAATCACAAAAATTGGAATTCTTTATTTCAAACTTTTTGCACAAAATCCATGCTCTTGCTGAGAAAACAATCTAATTTGAAAATCAGACGTGTGGGTGTTTTTTCTGCTTAGTACAGCTATTTGAAATTATGAATATATGAACAATTCATTACCCTGTATCGTTTCTTTTGTTGACTAGTATACTTTCAACCGGCATGACCGGGTTTGTATCTGCAACACATCTTTATAAGTTATGTATACTAGTTTCACTTAAACGTACCTGCAGGTAACACACTGTCTGCAGATAACGATTACACGCCCATTACTAATTATATATTACATCTAGTTCAGCACCGTGCTTTGTACTAGACCGACAAACTGATCTATTTTTTTAAAAGGAATAGCTCATGAGGTACCAGTCACACCGAAAGACATGTCATCCCAGTCAGATGTATTGTTCTGATCCCGAGCTGAGCACAGGACCAGTCTTACGCTTTTCTCAAAAACGCTGTGCACTTACCGGAGGAAACTTTGAAGTCTTTGTTGCGGTATTCCGTAGCCGTAACCGAGGTGGTATAAATTACAACATTGTAGTTAAACATGAAAATTTGAAAGAATTAAATACATAAGAAAACAAATTTGTCTTATTTATTTTTTTGTTTTTTCATTAAAACAAAATTATTCTATTTATTTATTTTATTTTTTGTTTTTTCGTTAAAATAATATTTTTATTGATTTTTATTTATTTATTTATTTTATTTATTTATTTATAAATTATTTTCTTTTTTTTTATTCTTTTTTTTATTTTATTTTTTATTTTATTTTATTTATTTTTTTTTGGAGGGGGGGGGCGGATAAAGAGAAGCAACCATCCTCTATTCTTGTATATTATAAAGCTCGAAATATATACATACTGTGTGCACTTTTCTTCCTCTTTCTACTCCCATTCCTTCCAGAAGATTTTCCAGATTTGAATTAGCAGGGATTTTCTAAAATGTGCACAAAAATATATGCATATAAAGAAAAAATGTCCTATAGCAGAAGCAGTCAATCTTTAAACAAAATTAACATGCTATTGTGCGGCCTTTGATACACTGTAGACTGTACCTGTGTAGCTGTGCTTTTCTAAAAATTATATCGTCTTACAAATGTAACAGTAATGGAGGTCAAAACAACGATTCAAAGATTAAAAAAACAGACAAACAAGAAAATCTAAAGATATAAATCAAATGGATATACTTTTAAGTTTTCGAGAATCATTTCTGTTGATGAAACTGAGTACATGTATGTCGTTTATCTGGGGGGAAACAGAAAATAGGTACGGGGAAGATTAGTAAGGTGACATTATTTACCATTACTTGTTAATCTGTTAGCCATGAAAGTGAAAGGTGCAAAATATTTGCGCCGTTGGGCCATATTTTTCACGTTTAGCTCAAAGTTGAATGATATCTCATACATTTCTGTGTTATTGTCTATGAAATGTATTTGAGAATGGCTGATTATTTATTTCTATCTAATTGTTCATATCATATATAGACATCTGGTCTTTTGAGACCAATAACTAACCTTAAAACATGACAAACACCAAAGATCGATATCAAATAATTGCAAAACTGTTATCACTGTTTCTTCCAACAATATAAAACATCTTTTGGACATTTTATAGAAAAAATTGTCACAAAAATTAAGACTTTTCAAGTTATTATAATTACAATTATCAAAAATGATAACATTGCACCACAGAAATAGTATGGTGGAGCTATCGGGATGATATTGAAATCTCGGGGTGATACGGCATGTGTACAGATTTTGCCATGTATTATTCTTTATTACCATCCTGCCCTGTGATTCTGTCAGCTTGTTGAGCAGCTCCGAAAAATTCGTATCAAGAAGCGCGTGCGCTGAGCAGGAGTTATCAACAGTCAGCAGGACTTATCAACAAATTCTCCCAACGTTTGGCAGCTTTCAAAATTGCAAAATATTAATAAATATATCAAGATTTGGTGTTCCTTTTTTATATTATGGCGTATTATTTAAATGAATGATGAAGAAATTTCTGAAAGTGACATCAACAAAATGTGTCTTTCCTCGATGCTGATAATGTCTACTGGAACTTCTTTCCGCTCTTTCCATTGTACTTCATTATTTGCGATTAAATCAAATTTTTAAACGTACGCTTTATTTTTAAAAAAACTAAGTATGTTGCGAAACAACTCATGCGATAATAGATAACAAGAAAAATAAATGGAAATGGTGAGCTGTCAAAAGGGGCAAAAAACGACTAAAATGTAAGAACTACACAGGTCGAGCAAAACAAAACAACAACAAACTAAAAAGTTAAAAATACCCAACGTTTCAACCAATATGGTCTTGATCACGAGCATGTAAAAAATAAAAATAAAAAGGTGTTTACTCTTTGAAACTGAGAGCAAGTCTCAAATTTTCAAAAATCTTTATTTTTATATTTTCATATTTTCGCCTGAATTAGTTCATAAATGACTAAATGTTGTTTAATTATGTCGTCTCCTTGGTTAAATTTGAGTGACTATTTTACGTTGCGTATATTTTAGTCACAAGTTGTTTCGCGAATGGAGACGGACTATCACCTCAACGAGGTTGCAAGTTTGAAAGTGGGTGCTTTAGTTTCCCGGAAAATCATGAACAAAGATTTCCAGACTAATTTTGTATTTTTAAACATGAAAATACACCTTAATGTCGGTTTTTATATCGTTTATAAGATATTTTACATCTTATCTACCCCAGTCCAGTGAGCTTGAAATTAAGGATACTACAGATACACCAAAGTCCGCCTCATATTTGGATTTGTTTCTTCAAATAGACTATGAGGGACATTCGAAGACACATTTAATGACAAACGTGATGACTTCAACTTTCCTATTGCCTATTGCATATGGCGTCTACGTTTCTCAGCTTATCCGATTTTCAAGGGCATGCGTGAGTTACCCTGACTTTCGACAAAGAGGATTACTACTTTCACAAAAGCTTCTTAACCAGGGTTTTATCAGGGATAAGTTGATGTCATCACTTAGGAAATTTTACAGTCGTCATCACGAATTGATTGACCATTATAGTGTTCCAATATCTAAGATGATGTTGGACCTGTTCCCACTGTCGTAACCTTTCATATGCCTCCACCGATTTGTGAGTTCCCCCAGATTTACTTTGTTGAACTTCACGACAGGTGCCGTATTCGGAGCAGGAACTGCTTACCCTTCCGGAGCATCTGGGTTCACTCCTGGTTTTTTATAGGAGTTCGTGTTGTTCATTGTTTTTTAGTTTTCTGTGTGTTAATATGTTGCGCTTGTGGTTGTTCATTTGTCTTCCCGGGTTTTCTGTCCAATGGATTACGTGTTTTTTTTTTTTTTTTTTATTGCTCTTTGGGTATATTTGTCCTTTTTACATGAACATTCAGGAAATATATACTTATTGCTATGCTAAACAACGTAACGGAAAACTTGTCCTTGCGATGAAGAATCCATACTTTTCCCGCGAAAATTTTGGAGAATTCAGAACGTTTACAAATATTTACGTTTCAGATATTTAATTAAGATGATAGAAATATTATCTGCATTTTGACAGCTAGATATCGTAAAATATCACCCCAATCGACAGAATATGAAGATTTCGGACTCGTTCGCTGCGTTTCGTTACAGTGTTATGTACAATACTCATCTGTATTGTATTGAAAACCGTATTGGACATAACACTTTAAAATAATACATTAATATTTATTAATATATTTGTACATGTCGGTTTATTTATTACGAAGTGTCATTTAAAATATTCAGTTGACTATGAAAGGGCTGATATTATCTCTGAAACATTTTACAAATTAATGTATTCGTCCATTAGTCAATTAAACATTAAATGTAAAAACTGATAATATCATTAAAAATTGTAATGCAACGATAAACTTATTTACTTGTATGTCCTTCGTTATTTTATATCCAGCAATTATGTTCTTATATACTATTGCATACAAAACAATTTTAGGAGTCCAAACCAATGTTAAATTGAAATATTTTGTCTGTTAAAATAAGCTTCGTTTCTTCTGAGAGAGTAACGGATGTGTAAGAGATTTGTAGTTTTTTATACTAAAATCACAATCGCATCTGATTTGTGATACAAACTCAGCTACATATATCAAACTGGTCAGACATATCTTTTAAATATCAATGATCGCCGTTTACGTTTTTGACAATAATACTTACAATTATAAATTTACCGCTGTCTAGAGGAATGTAAAATTTAGTGCAGAAAATGAAAAAAAAGTGAAATTTCTTGTTCATGTGTTAGGAAAAATTAGATTTAGATCTCAAAAACTTTTAATAGTTTTTGACGTATTATTAACTCAATGTTGAAATAGTAAGGTAATTGTAAAATGATTCCAAAATCAAGTCATTGTGAAAGATTCAAAACGTAGCTGTTGCCACGTGAATTTCTAGGGAGGGTTTTACATCTAAAGTGTACATACAGAATATTTCTAGTTATACCTGCCCATCGGTACAGGAACAATGAGTCGTTACAAAAATAAAGACAGTTGTATACAGTGTATATCACAAACTTACCCTTGGATTATCCAGTAGGTGGCCTATACCCTGTCCATTTCGTTTCTTTAGTTTATAAATGTTCGAAATCCTGTTAGGTCTGCGTTCATTTTTTTCTTTTCTTTCAATTGAAGTCTTTCTTCTCAGTATATTGTATAGCCTTTTTAATTCTTCATTTGTATCCTCTGTATCTTCGTCGTTCGCCTTAAAAAAAAAACATTTTTTTTTAAAACCTGTCGAGAGTAATTTTGGATAGCAAAGGCCGTCGGTCGAATCCGAAAGTTACTTGAATGATTGATTGATTCGGATTTTAACCCAATTAAAGCGCTAACGGAAGGAAAATTGTCAATCCTTGTAAATTAAGATCGAATATATCTTGCCATGGGCTTAAGGTTACAGAAACTAGAAAATTGCTATCTGAAAGCAGTTTAACTGGCTATTTTGAGCTCATAACAGCCATAGCCGCAAGATTACAGACTGCGACAAGGTCTCACCAGTGTTGTAAAAGATTGAGAAATTAGATCATAACAACGGGCATAGTTGAATAAAATAAAGGAAACTGATATTTAATGCTTTTACATAAATACATTTTATACCTTTGCACAAACAAAGAGAGAAACAGCTGGATATTGTATCATATAACATCTTTCAACGAACAATACTTGAGAAATATTATTGAAGAACATAATTGTGAATATGTGAAACGCTGAAATTTAGTCATCTTACAGAGTGTGTTGAATACTAACCTCATTGTTACGGTTGTGTTCTTTTTCGATAATGAGACGTAATTTGTCTGTTGTCTTGAGATCGCTAGATATACTAGTACTTGCTAAGAAAAGAGAAAAAAATGTTTTAAATAGCATTTAGCTGAAGAAAAGATCTAAAATAGTTCTCTTTTTCCAGTCCAAAGAAGGTAATACACGCCCAAACTAGGTAAGGTGTATGTAGATATTCTCAAATTACATAACCTTTATAAATAAACTTCGTATTGTTTTTGCTCACCAGCTAGCGCAACGGCATTATGCCTTAAATGATCTATATGAAAATATGTGAAATTATCTATGTATCTGATGATGAAACTAAAAACATTCTGTTTTAAGGTAAATTATGCAAAAGCCGTAAAATTAATATAACTGTTTTTTGTCTAGTATAATTTGAAAAAAAAATAAACCAAGATATTTTCGTCAGGACAAAAGTTAAATAATATCATACATTTGTCATAAATATGATGTATGTTTTAAATACAAATTTGTGTCAGCTTTTGTTTACTCTCGAAATCAATCATCAAAATTTGTAGTAAAAGGTCATAAACTTATTATGTTCCCTATTTTTGAGTATGTTCCGACAAGAATCCAATTTTAAGATAATTGTGATTAATGCTAGAATTTAAGGCAGTGGTATGGGAACAAATAAAAACCTTAAATCAAACATATATATAATGAATTTGACGTCCAACAACCATATAGGTATTTTCACATTCTATAAATTTTTTTTTCTATAAAAGCGTAATAAATAATCCAAATGTCTGTCCTCTTGATTTGATAATGTCTGAAATACATTTTAGATAAAAATTAAGTCCCGTATAGACGGTATCGGCATCAATATTAAAGATTGTTTATTTATACTTTTTTTCATTTGAGCAAGTTTTTCTCACAACAGGGAACGTTGATCGAGAAATCGCGAGAAATTCGATGGCGCCAAGTCTATTGAACAAAGAGATGATAACTCTTTTCTTACAATTAGATTAAATTAAAAACATTAAAATTGGATGTACAATGTATGTAGCTCCATAAAAAGGCCGGTGACATGCTGTTTTTACAAAACGAACCGATAGTATAGGTAAAGTTCTAAATGTATGGTAAATCTGAGGAAACAATCACCTAAGATTTTGTTTCCAGTTAATTTATACATGGACCATAGCCAATGAAATGAAGAAAGGTTGGTGAGTTATCGAATGGATTAAAAAGAAATCAAACTGAAAAATAACAGAAAAAAATATGAAAAACAAACAAAATAGATAATAATAAAAATGATAATAACAATTAATAGATTTAGATAAATGACTAAACGTCGTTTTAACTGAATATCCTTGTTCACGGCACAACAAAAATGAATGTTAAAACAGACCACAATGTGATCATTTTTTAAAGAGGCCGTTTGATATCAATTTTCAGTTAAGAACACCAGGATGTCCGGGTGAAGCAAATTGGATTTTCTTTTATCACTGTTTTGAGCTGACCGTCCGTCCATCCTGCCTGCTGTCCGCTCGCTCACACAGTCGGATGCCTGCTTGCCCATTTAAAAACTTTTTATTTTCATTCAGAATCTGATTAAAATGAATGATAATAGTAGATTGTAATATTAGTTATAATTAACATATGTTTTCTTACCTGATTTACTTGGTAACACAAAAACAAACGAAAATAAAAAAAAATAAAATGAAATTTTCATCATGTGTTCATACATTGGCCGTACAGAAGAATTTTGACGGGTGATTTAATTAAATCTATATTATAGTGTGTAAGCGATTTGCTTCACAACGGATGAGTTAATTTATGTGATCATTTTTTCACTTGATGAAATAATTATGGTTATATTTACCCTACGTTACAAGTCACGCCACTGTTTAAATTTTCGTTTTTAAATGACATTTTTTAAAGGCTATTCGAACATGCCATTGTATATTTAATCCACTGCACGTTTTTTTTTTTTTTTTTTTTTTTTTAACTTTAAGATTTTTTCTTTTTACATCTTTATCAAGACACGTTTAACATGTTTCTTAGTCCATAAACCTTGAATGAGTCTGTAGAAAGAGAAATATAGATTCTCCTTCATGTACAAATGAGTTATGGAATTTCTCCACCACAGATAGTGTTTACACGCAAGCTTTATGGAGCGTGTTAAAATCTAAAATGTATTTATCGAGGGTGGAGAAATTCTATAACTCATGAGTAAATTAAAGTATAATCTGTTTCTCCTGTGTTTTCCAACAAAAACCTCAAGAAAAAGCCGTTGCTACGCATTTTGTTTACATGAACGCCATTTTGGAAGGTCTTGGGGACAGACAATTATAGTTCTTGGTTTACCATCTCATTTTTTTTTCTTATGTTTTGTTTGCTGGCCAAACGTTTCGGTGCGAGTGTACCCGATGAAGGTTAATCCAGCAATACAAATCGTCTACAAATATCCAAAGTTTATATTTCTGTTTAAAAAATAGTAAATTGATAGGAAATACTAGCAAATATTCATTATTATTTTCACGAATTCCCTTAGTTGTGTTTATACCATCTGTTTTAAACAAATTGGTATAAAATAGGAAGTACTAGCAAATATTCATTACTATTTTCATGAATTCCTTTAGTTGTGGTTATACCATCTGTTTAAACAAATTGGTATTAAATAGGAAGTACTAGCAAATATTCATTACTATTTTTACGAATTCCCTTAGTTGTGGTTATACCACAACTATTTAAAAAAGAGTAAATTGATAGAAACTACTAGCAAATTTTCATTATTATTTTCACGAATTCCCTTAGTTGTGTTTATACCATCTGGTTTTTTTTTAAAATAGTGAAATAATAGGAAATACTATAGTATTATTGCGTAAGGTTATCCATATTGGTTTAGTTATTGGTCCGAGGCGAGTCATATTGGACTGAGGCGAGTCAATAATAGCAACTATTCATTAATATTGTCACGAATTCCCTTAGTTGTTGTTATACGTTCTGTTTTAAAAACAATAGTAAATCAATAGGAAATAATAGCAAATATTCATAATTATTTTCACAAATTCCCTTAGTTGTGATTATACCATCTGTTTTAAAAAAAAATAGGAAATAATAGGAAATACAAGCAAATGTCCATTACTATTTTCATGAAATCCCGTAGTTGTGTTTATGCCATCTGTTTTATAGGTTGTGGTGTTCCATTTTAGATACCCTTAAATGATCCAGATAGTTACATTTGTTTATGGCTGAGAATATATATTCTACGTAACGTTGGAAGGGTGTTTTTTTACCCTTGTTATAAAATTAGGAGGAGGTAATCTGGGTACGATTGGCGTTTTGGGGTTATTTTGTTGACATAAAATGCGTGGGTTTCATTAGTTTAGACGCGGGTACATGTAACATTGTGCTGTAACACATGGGTGGGATTTAGTGATAGATCGTTTGTTAACTCTGAAAATTTATTGTCTGGGTAACAATATTTTCTCTCGAAGTATGTTATTTATATACACTGCTTATGTATTATGAAATAAAATCATGCGTTTCTTTGATCTTTTAATTTATCTTAATCTTAAGATCAGTTTCTTAATAAAAACTTTCGACTACATCATCAACAACACATATTTAAATTTTTATGTTAAAAATAAAGTGAAAAATAGGATAGAATCGGGGTATAAAAAAAGAAATAAATTAAATTAAATTGAAATACTAATATGATAAATAAACGAGACTAGGATATTTTTCCCTTTCAAATGCATTCCGAGTCCCCATTTTCGTCAGTTCATGTTATTTACATCCGTTTACAGTTTCATCGTACAATTGATCAATGCATTAAGGAAATTCCGCATCTCTTCAGTGCTTGCAAATATATATACATGATCAAAGTCTTATTTTGCTGTGATAATAAACATGTTTTTGTTGTGATTTAAAATTATAAAAATTTCCATTTCATTTAAATACATTTTAAACATGACACCACTTTGTCGTTTTAATTGATGAAATAAAACGTTTTAAATGGTTTTGTAATTATAGTAAACTGAAAAAGATCAAATACACAAGTCAAGGTAACGTAAAAAAAAAACACGCAATAAACTAAAGATATCTTGACAATTAACAAAGAATTCAGCTCTCTGTTGAAGGTAGTACATATACGGTGACTTTTGACATGAAAAACAGATTGTTGTGAATTTGTATCATGAAATAATCCACAAATATTGTACACTTCAGTATCTGCACCAAGTCAGACTATCCTGACTCTCTGCTGTGTTTGTGTTTTGCTTTTATTTTATTTTTTGTCGGTTTTGTTTCTTGGTTGGCATTGGTTTATTGGTATTTCTCCTATTCTTGATGTGTTTAAACGGTGGGATAAAAATACATATCTAACCACTTCCCAGTGATTAAATTTCTACGTGGGAATCACCGCCCTTTTTTCTACAGTTATTGGAACGATAAACTAGAGAAGTCCCGAAATGACGTCTATGTAAACAAACTACGTAGCAACGACGTTTTCTTGAGGTTTTTGTCGAAAATCATAGGAGAAACAGATCCTCCTTCAATTTAATCGTGGGTTGTAGAATTTCTCCAATCTCAGTAGTTAATTTTAGATTTTAACGCGCTCGCTAAAGGCTCGCGTGTTGAAAATCGAAAATCTCGGGTGGAGAAATTCCTAACTCACTCGTACCTGAAGGAGAATCTATATTTCCTTAACTGCAGTAAATATACTGAAAGAAAGAATCACAAAAAATCACAAGGCACAAGTCAAAACCTTCCAGTGGAAATGAGACAATGGATTCTGTAATGACGAATTGTACCAGGAATAAGCACCAGTACACGTTATTCATATTTTGTCATTCTGGTGTTGGTTATTTAAAGATTGACTGTAAAAAAAAATCAGCCTATGAAGAAATAACCTCAATCACGTGGTGCACGCTAAATAACCCGCGTACCGGGTTATTTGAAAGTGTGCACCATGTGCATTGAGGTTATTTCGAATAGACTAAAAACAAAATTACTGTCAATCCTTATAATTTAATTCCAACGGTTGTTTTGACGTCAGGATTCCCTTTAATGACGTCATAGTAGAAAAGAAAATTTAGTTTATGATATGATAGACGAAAAAAAATTGACCAATCAAATGATGCGTTATATACATCCAATATCAAACTATACTTGGGTATCTTAATTTTTTCTCAATCACATAATTTGATATTTATAGTTCTTTGTATTTTGCCGCTCCTATTTTTGGACGATGTTATTCTTAAGAAAAAAAATACCGCTTAATTTTGCAAAAATTATGACAATTCGCCGGAAATTTTTCATTTTCAATGAATTGTTTGCCTGCTCCTAAAATTTTGTAAGAATTGGGATTTTTTCCATTTTTTACATTTTTTTAAATGTGTGCCGCACGTAAATTTTATCTGCGCTTAAAATAAACAAGTCCTCAAGAAAAAATTTCGACCCCTCGCACCTATTTTTCCCATCCAAAGAACGAAGAATTAATTTGGTGTGGCCTAACGTGGCCGAGTCAAGACCATTCAAACGATGTTTTTGGTCATTTCGGCAAAGCATAAAATGGAAAATGCTCATTCCGGATTTGACACGGGCAACAAGGCGGGTGTCCTGCAGGAAGCAGAGACTGCTTACGCGTCCGGAGCACGTGAGTCTACACCCCGTTTTTGGTACGGTCCATGTTGTTCATACGTTTTTAGTTTTAACTGTAGTTTTTTATTGTTTTTGTCTTGTCTTCGTTGTTCTCCGGAGTTTCTCAGTTGTTTTCCCTTTTTCCCTCTTCGAATATCCTTTTGGTATTTCTTGACTTTACCACTAAACAGATATGAAATGGTTTTAAATCCTCTTGATTGACTGAAAGGGAATATATATATATATTTGCCTTAAAATTTAGAGTTTGTAATGAAGATAATGAAGATAGATAAAATTAAAATAGAATGAAATGGGCGTTTAAGATCAAAGTGGTTTTGTGCCATTCAAACGTTATTTGTAGAACATAATAAATCATAACATCTGAGATCCTTACGGATGCTCGCTGGTCATCTTTTGGTCTGTATGTCAGATTTTCGGAATCCTCTGGTTTTATCCATTTCTAAAACATGAAATATTTTGCCCATGAACCCCCATTTTTTCTTTTATAATTCAAATAGAATATATCTTAAAATGGTATTTGACAAAATTTTATGAAATCCTTTTTATTTTTTCATACATCTTTGAGAGATAGAGTTGTCAATGCAAAGACAATAAAAAATCCAGAGAAAACCAATTTCCTGCAAATTTTCAAGGTCTTATAGTTCTAAAATGAGCACATGAACCTATATTTTTTTCTTGCTTATTTGTTTACTATTCATATGTTTTCTCAAACTAAAACACCTATTTCAAACCCTATATATTTCCTATTAGATCAGAGATCATCCTTAAAACCATATATAATAATTAAAATCAAATGATCGTCAAAGTTAAAATTTATGAATAAACCATGAATGTTTTGTCGACGGCAATACAGTGCATTTAGGAAGTTGTCAATTCTAGTATAAAATTGTTACATTTAACTGCAAAACAAAATCCACTTCTTTGGCACTTAGGTTAGGAAATAAATTAACAGAAAGTTGATGGTATAATTTCAGCCATTATTTGGCCCCACATGAAAAAAATAAAATTAATATTTCATTGGAAATTGTGTTATGTTTATCGTATAATGATCAAACTTTTAAAATATATCCATCATTGTAAAAAAATCTTTGTTAAAAAATATAACTTTCCATGATGCAACAACGACGTCATAAATGTCTGCTAAATCAAGGATTTGAAGAAAATTGAGTATTTTCACAGCAGATTTTGACCAACACAACTATGAGAAACAGCCTTGCCCAAAAAGATTGTTTACATAATGTGTGTCTTACACACAGATACATTTCAGTAAAATATACTTGTTTTGGACAAGGCTGTTGCTCATATCAAAATTTTAATTTTAAATGTCCAAAAATAAGTGAAATTTGGTGTTTGTCATTGATTTCTTCACAATTAGCCATCGGTGACAGCATATTGCTGCAATTACAGAAATTTCTTGTTGAAAACAAAACATCTTCCTTAAAATACAACATTTCAAGAATACTTAATGATAGCTGAGAGTAGGTATTTCATTTTTTTTTTTTTTTTTTTTTTTTAATTCAAGGGTCCAAATATCATTCTAAATCATACCATTTCCTTTAAACTTTTATAAGATAATGCCTCTGGTATGACATGGTTGTGGTACAAAGTGATAGGCTTAATGAATAAGAGAGATTTACGAAAACAAATTATGTAAATATTTTAATTTCAAAAACATTAACCTTTTTGATATCTTTATGCATTGCCTTATTCATTCATGCTGAGATTAATAAACATTAACAAGTGCGTAGGAAGTGTTACTTACACATTTAAAAATTTAACAAAATATTAAAATTGTTGAACTCCAAAGAAGTTCTTGCTTTAGAATGTTTAACTGTGCTATAAAGACCCATAAAAGTCTATGATGAATTGGTCAAGAAATGTTTACATTTGCTACTTTAAATCTCTTAAAATAAAGAATGGGTAAATCTAGGGTGAAGGCTTGGGGAAAATCCGAACAGTATATTTTGATTTAATTATTTAAATCATATGTGATGCCACTATTTATTAATGAATGTCATACACATTCATACCTTTGGGGCCGGAAGTGAACGATTTTCATTGGTTCTTCTCAAAGTCAAAAGAGAATCCATTTGCGTCGTAGGTAAATTTTCTAGGTCACACATCAGGCGGCGATATGTTCGATGAATGTGTAATGTCAGAGGTTTGTAGGAACGAACGTGGCTTCCCTGCCTTGGGAGGCTGAGTATTTACCGGATTTACCGACTGTCTAGCTGTTTGGTTTACGTTACTGTGAAACGGGGAAAATAAAATAAGTTCAAAAATATGTACTTGTATGTACATGTACCTAGCTTTGAAAGAAAATTAAAAACTTCTAAGGCAGAAAAGTGCAAACTTTAATAGTGTGTTTTTGCTTAACGACTGTACACAATTCACAAGTATAAATACATTTTATATCCTTATGCATCCGTTTGTGTATTTCCGTTAATTAAGTCTGAAATTAATATGCGGTAACAAATTACCAGGAAAAAGTTAGAACGGGATTTCCGTTTCTCGTTTACAAAATGTTTATAAAAATGTTTAAATCCTTGTCCTTCAATAAAATGCACTGAAATTATTCCTGGTGTAACCGTTATTAACGCACATTTGATCTTAAACCGCCATTTTCTGTCTTGGTTTTTCTGTCAAAATCCTACGATTTCAGTACAAAATAAGATAACGTGATAAACATGAGATTTAAATTCATAAATATTAAGTGTGTTATGAAATGGTTTACCTAGACCAGCAATGGAACAAAAGAAAAATGATTACTAAAGTGGTGGACAATATGAGGAATAATTTCTGTAATCCGGCATTATTAACATTCATATAAACAATATACATTTTAAACAAGATGCTCCTGAATCGCCCACCTGTTATTTTTTTTATTATTATTATTATTATTATTATTACACAGGTTTTAAATTAATAGTCATTTTTGTGCTTTATAGCGAGCGCAGCGAGCGCTATAGGAGTATATATGCATTTTCTACATATAGGTCATTTAGAAAAGTCTTTGTTTAATGGGGCAGCCATATTGTGCTACATACTACGGCTAGAACAAGTTTTGGTTTGCCGGAAACTGACGTAAGTAAAGTAAGGGAAATAACTTGCTTCAAATTTTAATTTTAGAATCAGAATCGTGTTACCGGAAATTAGTTTCTGGAAAGGGCTTTTGCTTTGCTCGCATCATTGGTCACGCCAACAGCATATTACTTAACTTCGTTCTATAAGTTCAATAAAGAAACATAAAGAAATACACAATAGACAAACCAGAAACATAACCTGAACATGCAAAATAATTCCCCGAATCATAAACCATTAGGACATTTCCGTTATGTTGCCAACAGGGGGCTAAACACCAATAAATAAAACAAGCAATATTGTTGTGTAACATATTGTGTTTCGATATATGTAATACGTCACAGCCAAGTTGAGTGATCTTAACTTCAATATATACCAAACTGGAATATTTTAAGTTAAAAATTCTATATATTTGTTGTTCAAAAGATAGAGAACGTGAAATATGTATTTGATAAATTTACTATTTATCTGAAATGACGCAATGTCAATAAAAAAAACTCGAAAAGATGTAATTTTATACCAATAAAATACATGTACATATAAACTAGAAATTGTAAGGCCCAACGTAAATTTAACCGTCAAAACAGAAATTTTTATATTTTAAATAAAATATTTGAAACGAATATAAGCAGAGTAATAAAAAATAAAGGCTAGCCAATTTTTATGTACTCCCATACGTTTGTAAACGTGTAACGACATCAAGTATCTTATAATACTTATTTGTATGCGTGTCGAAATCACAGATACATCAGAACATTGAAGACCAATGTTCACTCACGTGACGTTAACGAATGTTGTACTTCGGAAAGTTTTGCCGTGACAGAAAACGATAGAACAAAACATACAGTGTAAGCTTAGGACAGAGTAAAATACATAGGGTTACATCAAATATTCAACAACAAAAATTATGAGTTTATAATAGTAAGACTTTGCTTATCAATTTCAGCGGCAGTACCCAAATACCATGCAGCAACTGAGAAGTTCAAGTGGTCGGAGACACCAATCCATCAGCAGAGGGAAACACTCAGATAAAAAAAATAGAGATGAAAAGTATATGTTGAGCATCGGTATGCCCGTCCCTAAAGATTATCAACATTCCACTTAGTGTACTAAAACATCACAAACATTGACATGAAGTTGTAAAATACATTTAATTGTTATTTTCTAATAAAATGTAAAGATTTAAAATTAATAGTCAAGTTTTAAGTCTATAGTTTACTTAACTTAATTTTATATATCTAAAAAATGAAAGATAGAATCTTTAAAATTATATCCGGTTAGATTTATAAAAACACATAGTAATTGTGTTTTGCTAATAAAATATAAATAAAGTTTTAAAACGTCACTCTTTAGTAATTAAAGGTGAATGACAAAATTAATGTTGCTGGCCGAATGATCTGAGTATTTAATGTAAACTTCTATATTTTAGGTATTCATAATTTTAAGTATTTATTTGAAATATTCATATTTAAATTTGAATCTTCTTCAAGAAATATATTATGCAAACCAATTTTTTGTAAACATTTTTCAGTTTTTATAAAAAGGGGTACAATATAGAAACATATTTTTTTTAATTCCGGTACTTTAAAATAATCTAAAATCTGATCTAATTAAGAATTCTTACTTTCTCTGCACGAAAGAAATATTTTTCTTCAAAACAATGGTGCAAAGTGACTTTCAGAATACGACATTATTTTCTCCGTCGTTACACTCGTCCGAAAATAAAACTTTTGTGAACTATGCTGTAAATAAAACACAAACCGAGATATTGGGTTGTACGTTCGTTACAAGATCACAATTTATTACAAGTTAATATCACAATACAGGTTGCAAAGTAAGTAATGTAAGTAGTATATATATGTGGTTCTAAAATAGAATTTGTGGTGGTGGTATGGTGGAGATGGAGCCAGGTGGAGCCGGATATGACATCGCTGGAAGCGGAATCGACGTCACCGGAAAATGAAGTACCCAGAGCGATGCGTTTCCCCACCATTTTCCATTATTTGTTTACGGAAGTGACGTCAGTCACGTGCTTAGACCCGGCAGTGTATTCTGTGCATGCTTGACCGAAATTCGGATTGAATTATCCCCCCTTTTCACGCCTTTTTCATTCTCGGTCGTCTCTGATCTGTCATCGGTCTGTATATGGTAAGGGTCTCACATGGAGTCTCTAGAGACTGCTACTCTCACAGTTATGTCGAAGTCCGAGAGGGATGATTTGGTTATCTTCCCTTTTTCTAGCGATTTTTATTCCGGGTGATGTTTTCCTTTCGTTCAAGGACATAGGATAGGATTATGTCCCCTTACCTCCAGCTGATGCTGTCACCATTAGGTCAATGGAGGGGTGTTCTTAGCAACCGCCTTAGAAAAACAGTGGTTTATTTCATTGCTCTATGCTGCTCTTCGATGTTCATCACTGCTCTTCGCTGCTCTTCTCTTGCTCATCGCTGCTCTTCACTGCTCTTCTCTAGCTCTTCGCTGCTCATCAATGCTCTTGTCTTGTTCATCACTGCTCTTCACTGCTCTTCTCTTGCTCTTCGCTGCTCTTCCCTTGCTCATCACTGCTCTTCATTGCTCTTCTCTTATTCATCGTTGCTCTTCACTGCTCTTCTCTTGCTCATGGCTGCTCTTCACTACTCTTCTCTTGCTCATCACTGCTCTTCTCTACTCTTCGCTGCTCTTCTCTTACTCATCGCTGCTCTTCACTGCTCTTCCCTTGCTCATCGCTGCTCTTCGCTGTTCTTCTCTTGCTCCGAGATGCTCTTCACTGCTCTTCACTTGCTATTCTCAATTTCCGGTTGCACAAGCGCGCAAACCACTTTCAGGTACTTTTGGTCACGCATGTACAGACAACACTACCGTCCAAGCACGTGACTGACGTCACTTCCGTAAACAAATAATGGTAAATGGTGGGGAAATACATTACTTCCGATTGCGCATGCGTGCAAACCACTTCCGGTTCCGGTCACATGACTTTCGTCGCGGTGACGTCATTTCCGCTTCCTGTGATGTCATATCATGGTCCAACTCGCTCCATCTCCACCACACCACCACCAAAAATGCTATTTTAGAACCACATACATACTACTACTGTAAAAATTAGAAACAAGTCGTCAGACTTGTCTGACATGATTATTCATTGATTTGTTACAGAAATGTCCAGTATTTAGCAAAATTCAAAAATAATAGAAATACTAAGGGTTCATTCCTTGTATTGCACATGGTAGATCTCCTTAGCTGAAATTTGGCTTCCTATTTAGAAATTTTTGGTTGAGTACTTCTTGTTTAATATAAGTTTGGTTTTTGGTCTTCCAAATGTTTCGATTTTAATGCTGCTGATGAGAGGTAACTCCTTGAAATGCGTCGTATACAGCATAGTATAAATTAACTATATCTAATATAAGTATCTTTGGATTGTTATTTTTATACATATATTCTAGATCAAAATGCAGTAAGGCAAACCTAATAAATCTATCAATTGACACCCGTAGTCGTAAAAAGAAATGATTGGTGAGTAAAATTAGCAATTTAGGGCGTAATAAAGATAATAATGTACATATTATGTGTATTTGCATTGTAATATATACAAACATATAATACGAAAAATTTATACAAATTAAATGTGCATATTAATACATGTATAATCATTATTTTTGGCATATAACGTTCGCCATTTCAATCATAATTTATTAAAAATAACAAAAATGAAAATAAGTGACAGTGAATAAATTAAAGTAAACATTGCGGTGGGAGGGTGGGTTTTTCTCCTTAAATTTCAAACTAAAATTAACGTATGAACGTATCAAAATATCATTTCACAATGAACTCGATATGGATTTCAGTAAAAGAATAATGTAAAATGTGAGTAAAAGTCAAACAATTTAACAGGTGAGTTGTACACCAAACTAGTGAAGCAAAAAACCCACATCTCTAGCTAATTACATATTTTGAAGACAAAATACACAAATTAGCAATTAGTTATTCAATCCCTGGTCATTTGATATGAAAAAGATAACTTCGATTTGAAGGCGAGAACTTATCTTTTTTATATCCCATCACCAGGGATTGAATAAATTATTTAGCCTATACTTTCTTTGTCGAGTTCTTGATGCAAAATTATTACCAATTACACTTGAATGTCAATAATTATAAGCCTTTCCCCAGGAATTTGTCTTGATTTTTCAACCAGCAAAAACAATGTACATTGAGCTTCTGTTCACTACATGCATGACATGTACATCATTATATTAGAAATGCATCTATTAAAAAGCTGTATGTACTGGGACGTTCAGATGTAAGTGGTTTATATCAAAGTTGCAAGCCTACTGCCTTGGCATATATTGAATATTTATTTAATTAGTTTGATTTAGCTGCTGACCATTTCAGAGAAACGCTGTCGGTGGAGGTCTTCATTTATATTTCTCTTTAAAGGTTTAAGTTTAGATATAAAATAGTGTTCCCTACTACGTGCAAAGGTCAAGTTCGAGTTTTGCGTAAAGGGTGTATTTCTTTAACCGAAACTCAGGCGCGGATCCAGAAAAGTTAAAAAGCGGATTTCCGGTAAAAAAGGGGCATTGCATAATAAAACAAAGGTCAATTTTTGTAAAATTTTCGCCAATTTTCAACTCAATTTTTCCGAAAAGGAGGGACGGGGTTCCAATCCCCAAAACCCGCCCACTCCTGGATCCGCCAGTGCCAAATTTACATATGCTTTGAAAATGGAATACATGAAATACTACGTCAGTTATTTTATATTTTATATTGTACATTTGTATTAAAACAATATACCTGTATTTCAAAAGTTGCACCTTTCTGTGCGGTTGATACGTTTTCTTTTTATCAATACTTGAGAATATTTCCTCTTCAGGGCTGTGTCGGTAATTTGTATTCGGGAACTATTCGAATATCATTGAAATTGTTTTTTTACCGCCTTAAGGTATGTTTTAAAACGAAAAAAATGCTGTTAATGTAATTAGAACTAGAGGCTCAGAGGGCTAAGCATGTATCGCTCACCTGGCAAAAACAAGAAATGGTCATGCCGCCATATTTGTCGCATGATCTGGACAAAATGATAACACTTTGTAAAAACCTCCCACAGATGCTTCTTGTCAAGTTTCATTCCTTTTCACCGTACAGTTCCACCGAAAAATGTTTTTTTTTTAAATCGGCCAATCAGAAACAAGAACTTCCCCATGACGGCCATATTTGTAGTCTGGTCGGGACGAAATGAGGAAGCTTTATAAAAGACCTCCCATATATGCTTCCTGTCAAGTTTCGTTCCATTTGGCCCACTAGTTCCACAGATTTGTTTTTTAATCAACCAAAAAGAAACAAGTATTTTCCATAGACACATCAGGGTCCCAGCACGTGACTCACGAAAGAAAAATTGCCGGGATAATTCACTGTTGCGCCTGCGCACAAATCATTTCCGGTTCTGCTTACACATGCCCAGACGACACATTCGGGTCCAGCACGTGACTTACATTACATCCGTAAACAAATTAAGAAAGTATGGTGAGAAAAACATCACTTTCGGTTGCGTGTAAACCACTACCGGGAACGTCCGGTTCCGGTCACGTGACTTCCGGTGTCGGTGACGTCCCTTCCGCTTCCGATGACGTCATATCCGGCTCCACTTCAAATACTAATTTGCCTGTGCCCATATAGCTAATAGCGTCTAGTTCTCTGAAGTAAAGCTCTAAATCGTTTAAGAAAACTGAGAATCTTCTTGTCGTACTACTTTCATACAAGCAAAGAAATCTTATTTTTTATCATTATACATAACACAGGATTTAATATTGTCATACATATTGCATATGATTTGGAAGCATTTTGCCCTAATATCATTCTCCTGTAATTTGTTTTTATAAACCAGTTCGCCAAACAGCATTAAATGCTTTACGGAAATCAATGAAAGTACAGTAAAGCTTTTTGCCAAAAGATAAATATAAAGATATCAAAGCATGCATAATAAAGATATTATCACCCGTGGAATAACCCTTACGAAATCCGGATTGATTCTTTAAAATAATTTGACAAAAAGGTTAGCCTATCATTAATGATTGACGTAAAAAGTTTACCAAGACAGCTGATGAGCGTAATCGCTCAATAATTGTCGGAGCCATTTAAATTTTCTTCGTTTTTAAAGACAGGTCGTATTACTCCTACAATCTAACTCTCAGGAACAATACCGGAATCAAAAACAACATTGAATATCTTATAATATACAGATATTAAAATAGGTGATGGATACTTAAAGTACTCATTTACAAAATTGTCTGCACCAACGAAAACAAATTCAGAGCTATCTTATATATCATCTTCTATATTTAAGTTTTTAAAGTATTCATAAAATTCATTAAAAGGTATATCATTATTTTCTTTTCTATAGCCTTTCATATTATTTAATATTTTCCACATCCTCTTCGGATCTGTTTTTGAAGCATATTTAAGCTTATTTGCATTTTTTCTCCTGGATTTTTTCAAAACTAATATTCATTTCTTTTCTAAAATCTTTTCTTTCCCGTTTTTCGAATAAGCTTATTAAAAAGTTTCTCCAATTTAGATAAAAAAACAACAATAAAATTTTTTTTTTTCTGAAAAGAATAATAGTCCAGTCAATCTAGCATAAATTTGACCCTAACCTTAAAGTAATTGCAAAAGAAGATTTTTAAGTTTTAATCTTTAGCATTGTACCCCAAATATACACAGAAAAAAGTCTAACAAAATCTAATATGTGGAACACTAAAAAATCACGATTTTAAAATTCCTATGGAGATTTGCATGGAAAATGGGAGATAACTCTTCAAAAAAGGCAGAAATATCAATAAAAATTGATACAAAATTATAACTTTACCGCTTCTATTCAGCAGAATGTATTGATTCTTGATATTTTATCCGTCTTTAGAGTATAACAAACAACTCTAAAGGTGTTTTCATATCTTTTATCAAGCTACAACCTAGATTTCGTAATTCATTAGTTGACCATTTATTAAATTTTTCAACATGTCCAGGTAAAGAATCTCAAACTTAATAAAAATGATTAAGCACATATTCTTCTTTTTGTGGTTTAAAGTTTCTTTAAACAAGGTAGATGCTGAACAAATATAATTTACAGATATAAACAATACCAAATTTTCACAATATTTTTTCAAAATGGTCACAAAGCCACAAATTTGCAATTTCTTTAATGAAAAATTTGCAAAAAAAATTAAAAATACCCATAACACTTCGGTTTTGTACATTTCTTGAGCAGAAGATTATATAATATAATCAAATACGAACTTATAACCCCATCAAAGTATCATACATTACATTAATTTTTTAAAAAATCAACCAAAAACTGACAAAAAAAGACTAATTTTTGCGGAGTTATCTCCCCTTTCCAATGTTAATTTCCATAGGAAATTAAAAATGCTGATTTTGAGTTATCCTCAAGTTAGATTTTATGGGACTTTTTTCTGTGTATATTTGGGGCTAAATGCTGTAGATTAGAACTTAAAAATTTTCTGTTGCAATTAGATTGAGGTTAAAACTTAGTTTGACTGGACTAATATACAGGGGGAAAACAAACAGTATCATAAATCGCTATCGTGATACCAAAATTGATTTATTTATTTTTTATTTTTTATTATTATTATTATTATCAAAATCTTGTTGAAATAATTTATTTTAAGATTTTTGGAAATTTTATGTTATCACAACAAAACAATAATAATAGTAACTTTTAAGTTCAAGATTTAAACCAACACATATGCGATAGATACATTGTACCTACGTTTAATTGACATATTGTACTTTCAATCAGCATTCTAAATATTATAACAGTGAATTTAAGCGATAAAAGATTTTGTTTCTTGTAAACATGTAAAGACTTACTTCGTGAATTATCGATAGTAGCAGAAATATTTACCTGTTGTAAACGTAATAAATTCATTGGATTGCCAAACTGTCATAGAAATGAAAACTGCAAATACAGATATGTCCATGTCTTCTGTTGAAGTCTATATAAAGCGGAATTATTCGATATTGGACTGAAGTTTCTCGAAATGTACTTTTCTTTCTCTTATATTATTTTAAGTATAAAAGTACACTGGAATTTTATCTGGATCAGCTAATTAGTATGCATTAAGTAAATTGGAAATGTAATTTAAGGACAGATCTCTTTAGAATACGATGGTTTTGATATAGTATACTCAACACCACAAACCTTGACATTTTTTCCACCTTTACCATACTATTTTCATAACATTCCAAATGATTTTGGAAACTAGAAATGGCTATTAATCCATAATCACGATATGATTATCTTTTCTATTGAACAAACATAGAGATCAGATCTGTCCACTGATGAAGTCTCTACACATAAAGGCACAAGTTAGCTGTCTTTGGACCTGAGCAAATGGTACCTTTGTAAAAAATCATTTTATTTTATTTTATTTTCCATTTTAAACCAATATTTTTTCGTTTTAATTTTGTACTCTAAAGACGTAAACAAATAATTATAAAACAAAAATTACACTTACATACGTATATAAATAAAACATGGTTGTGCGTTTCTTTTGCCACCTAGTATATTTTGTATTTTGTCTGCACCATAAAGGGGACGTTCTTACTTCATTTGATTTGTCGTTTAAATAACACCGGGCGGTATTTTCTGTTGAAAAAGGAAAAAAGCGCTACGTTCTGGTGACATTTAAACGGGTACTTGTATAATATAAAAAAAAATCAATGGTGGTTTTGATTATATTTTAATCGAATGGTGTCAATGTACTTTTCAATGTAATTCATTACGCAAAATTGTGACGTAATTGTGACTTGAAGAACGAAGTTTTAAAGACTTTCACACGTCACATAATTATTAGATACGTTTTTATCATATTCTTACTAAAGAAATGTATGTTTTTGTATAAATACCTATTAAGGATGATCGTTGGTCTAACAGGAAATAAATAGGATTTGAAATAGGTGTTTTAGTTTGAGAGAACATATGAATAGTAAACAAATAAGCAAGAAAAAAATATAGGTTCATGTGCTCATTTTAGGGCTATAAGGCCTTGAAAATTTGCAGGAAATGGGTTTTCTCTGGATTTTTCGTTGTCTTTGCATTGACAACTTCAGTCTCTCAAAGATGTATGAAAAAATAAAAAGGATTTCCTAAAATTTTGTCAAATACCATTTTACGGTATATATGATTGAATTATAAAAGAAACAGTGGGGGTTCATGGGCAAACAATTTCATGTTTAAGAAATGGATAAAACCAAAGGATTCCGAAAATCTTTTCAAAAAGACCAAAACATGACCAGCGAGCATTCTTAATGGAGGCTATCAATATCTTGTATAGGGATTGTAATAATGTTAGCCGTCTTAAACGGGCGGTTAATACGGCGCCCGCGTTACTCTGGTCGAAATATGGCCTAAAAAAAGCCATTTATTATAATCGCATTAAAATCATCTTTAGCGATCAAATTCAGTAACTCTTTTCTCAGTTCCATTTTTTTTTCAATGTTCTTTTTTAATACGATAATGTATCCGGGTTATCACTATCCGACTCGTAATTTGCCTATCCTTTTGTCCAGCAAATGAAAAACCAATGAAAACACAAGAAGAAAAACAACTTACAAGACATTCATGCATGCCTATAAAATTTTATAAATTGAAATATTGAACAATCCTGGGTATTATAAATAGTTATAAATGGCATTGTTCATATTACACCCCATATCTAATGTATCTGCCCTCAGGCTAATATCATGTTATACTAAACACTGCCATGACTGCTATTGTATCTATGAAGGAGTATTTTGTACAAATGATTATTTATGTCACACATTGTGATAGTCAGAATACCGCCCCTTTTTATACTTTCTCATCCGCCCCAATGTATACATTTTCTCCGCCCCATTGTTTTTTTTTTTTTTTTTTTTTTTTTTTTTTTTGTCGCCCCATTTTATATAAATCCTCCCCATCGTTGAACACCGGATGTAATATCAACAAATGTGATATAATAACCTATACATATTGTAGTTTGTATTTGTTGACATCAATAGAATAGACAATTAAATCGGGAAATGTGTCAGAGACAACAATCCGATCAAAGAGCAGGAAATAGTCTAAGGTCACCATTGGGTTTTCAACGCAGCGAGAAAATCCCGCACCGGCAGGCGGGCTTCAGCTGGCCCCTAAACAATTAAGGATACTAGTTCAGCGAAATGGACGCCGCATTAAATTCTGAAACATACAAATGAACCAAAATTCCAAAAACACACAGGACTAACAGAAAAATGCGGCGGGGTTAAGCATGTGTTTTTTTAGATCTCAATCCTCCCTCTATACCTATGGCACGCCGTTTTTATATTTATTCAAATTCCAAGATATCTTATTTATTTAACAAGATATCTTATTAAGTATTAAGATATCTTTAATTTTTATAAGATATCTTATTTAATTTGAAAGTAAATAAGATATCTCTATAAGTTAATAAGATATCTCTATTAGTTAATAAGGTATCTTATAAAATATATAAGATATCTTACTTCTTTATAAAAATATCTTTTAAACACATACTTTATTAGATATCTTATAAAGATTATAAGATATCTTATAAACTAATAGAGATATCTTATTAACTTATAGAGATATCTTATATATTTAATAAGATATCTTTATAACCAGTTAAATAAGATATCTCATTTAGTTTATAAGATATCTTATTAAGTAGATCAGATATCTCTATTATTAACTATATAAAAGATATCTCTATAAGTTAATAAGATATCTCTATTAGTTAATAAGATATCTTATAAAGTATATAAGATATCTTACTTCTTTATAAAGATATCTTTTAAACACATACTTTATTAGATATCTTATAAAGTTTATAAGATATCTTATAAACTAATAGAGATATCTTATTAACTTATAGAGATATCTTATAAAGTTTATAAGATATCTTATAAACTAATACAGATGTCTTATTAACTTATAGAGATATCTTATAAAGTTTATAAGATATCTTATAAACTAATACAGATGTCTTATTAACTTATAGAGATATCTTATAAAGTTTATAAGATATCTTATATATTTAATAAGATATCTTTATAATCAGTTAAATAAGATATCTCTATAAGTTAATAAGATATTTCTATAAGTTTATAAGATATCTCTATTAGTTAATAAGATATCTCATTTAGTTTATAAGATATCTTATTAAGTAAATAAGATATCTCTATTATTAACTATATAAAAGATATCTTATATAGTTAATAAGATATCTTATAAATTAATAGAGATATCTTATATTTTAAATAAGATATCTTATATATTTAATAAGATATCATATATTTAATAAGATATCTTTATAAACATTTTAATAAGATATCTCCTTTTATTATTAAGATATCTCAATTAGTTTATAAGATATCTTATTTAACTAAATAAGATATCTCGAAATTGATTAAAATATAACAACGGCGTGCCATATATACCTCTAACCAATGTGGAATAAACAAACACACGGTGATACGCACAGTAAAACTCAGTTCAAAAGAAGTCCGAGTCCAATGTAAGAAAAGGTAACAGAAGAAACTAAGCAAAAAAGACAATGATTAATATTTGCATCTTGACTTTAAACAATGGTTAACCTTTCAATCAAACACAACATGACAATCATGTCGCCCTTTCGAGTTTTAAAATTAGAACTGAATTTAATCTTATAAAAAAAATTAAAATAAAAAAGGAGAGTGGTTGCGAGAGGTACCGGGATCGATGCCCGTATTCTCCACCAATTCTTATAAAAAAAATAAAAATAAACAAGAGGCTCTCAAGAGCCTGAATCGCTCACCTGTCAAACAGTGCACTATAAACTAAATCCTTCCATAGATGCTCCATACCAAAAATCTCATCATCACCATTCACTAAGGATACCATGTTTACTTTAAAAACCAAATATTGTTGAAATCCGAGCAAGTGTAAAAAATGGCGGGAAAATGGCAGCCATTTTAAAAATGGCCGTCCAAAACAAACTTTCATCATCACCATTCAACTCGGCATACCATGTTTACCTTGAAAGTCTCTTTCATCTTCATTTTCTTTCTATAATTCAGGAAAAAATAGCAAAAAACAGCATTTTGACCCCTATGTTCTATTTTTAGTAAGGGCGGGCATATTTTTCGACCAATCAAAAATCTAAGCATCAACTTTTTGCAGTATACCCTAGTTTACCAAGTTTCATTTGATTCTGAATAGTAGTTTCAGAGAAGAAGATTTTTTAAATAATAACATAAAAAAAGCCAAAAATGTCAAAAAAGGGCAATTACTCTAACATCAGTTAACAGATTTTCACGAAAATCAGCACACAGGTAGCTCTCATCATGCTGAACACTTTCAACCTGACATAATTTGCCGTAACCTAATGATTTTTGAGATATTTGCGAAAAACTGTTGTTTGACCCCTATGTTCTATTTTTAGTAACAGTGGCCATGTTTTTCAACCAATCAAAAATCCAAGCATCAACTTTTTGCAGGATACCCTAAGGAACAATCTTACCAAGTTTCATTTGATTTTGAATAGTAGTTTCAGAGAAGAAGATTTTTGAAATAATAACATAAATAAAAGCCAAAAATGTCAACAAGAGGCTCTCAAGAGCCTGAATCGCTCACCTGGCAAACAATGACTATAAACTAAATTAATATATTAATGTTTTTTTGTAAATTAAACTGAGTATTTAAGGTCACATAAAATGCTGAAAATACCTTTAAAAGCCTTTCAAGAACCTCTGGAAAGAAATGGGCATGAATTCTCCCTATGCTTGATTAAGATACAGTCATGGTCAATCTGATGATTCACAATACAAAATACAAGCTTTAATTCATCTTCAAATACAAGTATAAATCTTTTGGTCTATATGTTGTCTTCGTTTTTAAAATGTTTGAAAGAAGTTATGTAAAAATTGTGGGTTAAGGCTTTTTATTGTACTTGAAAAGGAAATATTGCAGGAACAATCATGCTAAGTTTCATCCAAATCCCCCTAGTAGTTTCAGAGGAGAAGATGTTTGAAAATTTGTTAACAACGATGATGACAGACACCAAGTGATGGCAATTAAAAGCTCACATATTATGAAGTTTAATCATTGTTATACAACATTCTCACTGTCAATAGTTTTCTAGTTTTAGTGTTCAGACAGACAAAGTGTAACTATAGAGTGTATGCATCTTCAATGTGCCTAATAAGTTCCAATTAAGGACAAAGTTGCAGTGTCACATGTAAATGAGTTATAAATCTGTCTTGGTGAATTGCATTTTTTATTATATTTCCTCTATATGGTCAATTAAAACTACTTTTTTTTTTAAATGTCTAATACATGTATTCACATTGGTCCAACATACATTGTATTTTATATTGACTAATCATGATATATGTAAATATAAGAACAATTAATTCACATTCCTGTAAAATTAAGGGATTTTTTGGGCGAGTGGGTTTTCAGTATACAAAATTTTAAAAGTCTGTTCAAGTGAAAACTTGCTGGAAGAGATAAGTTGACTTTCTCTTTTTTAAATATTCTAATTCACAGTTTTTGGATTAATAGGACCCGATGCTGCATACCAAATATTAAGACACTGTCATTAGTAGTGGCTGACATTGTTATGACATCATTTCCCTCACTGCTCATCATCTTATAACCAATATTCACTTCCTAAAATTTGGACAATAATGTGCAGATGTATTTATTTTAAGTTATAATTTCATTGCTTAATATCAAAACATTGCAGCATGAAGCTGCATGCCTGGAAAACTGTGACGTGACATCTACTCTACAAGAAATTGCGGAGACCTTATGAAAACTTTGATTGCTACTGAAACAAGAAGTTTTGCAGACTTGTACAACTTAATAATCTCCAAGACAGTCTTACTATATTTTATATTGATTACAAATCATACTACAACAAAATTATGTAACATGTTTTTTTTAAATCACTAAAACATTGATATACTTTTTATGTGGTAATTTTTGTATGCTTATATTCTGATGCATATGTGTATTAAGTTACAATCTTTACTGAAAAGTACAACACTCCCTTTTTCTTTGATCTTTTAACAATGAAGAAACTGCAAGTTGATGGGACAGGTAAATTTGTACAATTTTTTTATAATTTATTTGTTTATATTCTTATGCATGCGTGTAAAAAGTTTCATGATGATAGCATATTCCTCCACGGAAAAGCAACTAAAACCAAAAGGAAAACCTGATTTGGGACAGATGAACAGCTGTTAAACAGATGAGTGAATTGATGTGAACACTATAAATGCCGTAGGTGTCTGCATTAGGGCATACAAATAATACATGCATATTAACTACATGTACTGTCTGCTTTTACGAGACAGTTTGTAACACAACCAGATAATGATTACAAAATAAAACCAAATCACCAACACCAGAGCTTTTTTGCATGCAAAATGTACTTGTATTCATCTAGTTTCACAATTTTAACACTTCATGAGGGTTAGGATTCCGCCCCATTGGCCTATTTGGAGCAAAGCAGTTTTCTTAGTTTAAAACTTGTACAATTGAGTTTTTTTAATGATGAAACTAAGTATTTGTTGATAATTTTGATCATATCACAAGGTCACAAATTTCAAAGTATATCACAATTTTTTTTTATGAAGTTCAAGATCAAAATTTTAATTTCGTTAATTGATTCTTAAATCTAACATCAAAGTTATTTGAAAATTAATGAATCTGTAAAATAGAACATACTAAGCAAAGAGTATACAACCCCCGACGTATATCATCTATAGTTACATATGCGTACTGGAGCTCAACAAATATGAGGAGCTGTGCTACGGGAATAATCCTCAGGAGAAAATCAGATTGAGGGTCAGGGGCAGAACCCCAGTAAAAGGACCAGTGGTCATGCATTACAATAAACTAAACAGCTTTGAAAATTTACATTTTATCCCAGGGATTGAAATTTACAAGAAATATTAGCTAAATTCAAGTTAATTTTAAATTTAGCAAGTCAATAAAAATTCTACTCGAAAAATTTTGTGAGTTGGAAAAAATTGTGTTGTAAGATTTTTAAAATTACATGTAAATTATTTTAATCCCCAGTTTCCAGAAAATAAATATTTTGATTTTAAAAGAGATCAAAACAGTTTCCATTCCTGCAGATTTCACATTTGGTTATGAATGATTATCTGGAAAAAAAAACAACCTTAGAAATAGAAAATATAGAGTGAAAACATTATTTGTACATGAATTTGTATGTAAGAAAACAAACAAGTTTTAAGAAATTTTAGCAATTAAAAAAATAACTTGCTTTTTTAGCTAGTGAATAAAATATTAAAATTCAATCCCTGTATCCCTAAAAAATTCTTTTCATGTAATCATCCCAAAACCTTAGCGGGACTGACAACAATCAGCGGAAAATAAATATTCTTGTTTTATTCTTTTATTAGAATTTAGATTCAACTGGTGATATAAGGTTAGGATATGGTGAGTTTCCCCATGTGCATACATTTTTTAGTTCTTGGGATATGTTGAGTTTCACCATGTGCATACATTTTTTAGTTCTTGAACATTCTCTTGTGTAATTCATTCCATTCTACTTAGAAATAGAATAATTACTCGCACCTAATAATAGCCTACATTTAGGTTAGGTGGGAATTTCTTTTAACATTTATAATAAAAATGGACTGTGGTGTTGATTGGTACTTCATTTTCATATCAATGTTCAAACAAGTAACCAGTGTTGATTTCTCATATCTAAATACATGTTTTGTACAATAATAATCTGTATTAAATGTAACCAAAAGTATGTCATAAACATCTGCACTGAGCTGACAAACGGCTCCCTATTAGTCACATCTATGAATAACAACGGCAGGGGTGGGGGCTATACTTGCACAGGCATATGCATGTTAATAATACATCTATTTACAGTCTGTTTCAAGCTGTTGTGACTTGTGTAAAAAAATCCAAACTTGAGATTTCATGTTCTCTTTTAAAGATTGCAATAGACAATTAAAATCTATACTGGACATTAATATCACGGAAAATTTTGCCATCACATTCATAATTTACAATAGATGGGGCATAGATGATAAGACTCAGGGCGATTTAAAATTCAAATTATTTTCTATCGGCATCCATTTTTTACCTTTCAGAAAAGAGACTGAAACTATAATTGAAGAGCAATAGATAAGTATCACAACAATTTAGCAGGTAACCAGTTTTTAGAAAAGGCTAAAATAATGAGTTTTTACCTGAAACAGTTTCAAAACATAAAAAAAATGTACTTGCAGATTGAGAATCATAAAAAAAAAACATATATGTAATCTCTTTGATGAGTATTTAAAAAATTGTGAAGTAATATTGAATTTAACATTTAGTTAGTCAAATAGTTTTTCATTAATATAGTGTTATGCTTGCATTATCATGAGCAAAAAGCTTTGAAAAAGGTCACAGGGGAATAACTCCTAAAAAATGGTCCTACAACTTTGGCCCTGTGACAGATTTTGCAGATCTTGATGTGCTAAACAATATGCAATTTGAAAACTTTCACATATCTAATACAGTTTTCAAAAAAATCAAGCTTAAAAAAGCAAAAATTGGAAATAATCATAAAAAGGGCAATAACTCCTGTAGGGAATGTTGGATCTTCTTCAATATTTCAAAGCAGATAAATCACAAAGTGCTGATCACCTTTGCTCCAAACAGAATTTTGTATCTGTAGCCATTTTTGAGTTATTTACCAAAAACTGCAATTTACCCCTTGTCTATTTTTAGCAACAGCAGCCATGTCTTTTATTATGAATCCAAAATCCAATCAACAATTTTGTAGCACTCATGCTAAAAAAGAACTATACCAGGTCTGATTACAATTGAACTTATGGTGTCGGAGGAGTAAATGGCTTTCAATATTATGAAGAAAGACTGAAAATGGTCAATTTTTATGTTTTAAGGGGGATAACTTCTAAAGGAATGGCTCTACAACTTTGAGCCTGTTACAGATTTTGTAGATCTTGATGTGCCTAACAATATGCAATTTGAATTTCTCAGATATCTTTTATAGA
This sequence comes from Mytilisepta virgata, assembly GCA_028015205.1. NCBI lineage: Eukaryota > Metazoa > Mollusca > Bivalvia > Mytilida > Mytilidae > Mytilisepta > Mytilisepta virgata. Next base: position 4,795,150 of record CM051512.1, on the reverse strand, counting down.
TTTCAAAATAATGAGTTTAAAAAGTACAAAATTTGGAAAAAATCAGGAAAAAGGGTGATAACTCTGAAATGAGTGGTTGGATCTTCTTCAAAATTTCAGGGCAGGTAGATCTTGAGGTGCTGATCACTTTTACCCTATGCCAGAATTTTGATATCTGTGACCGTTTCTGACTTATTTGCAAAAAACTGCGATTTACCCCTATGTTCTATTTTTAGCCATGACGGCCATGTTTTTATACGAATCAAAAATCCAAACAATAGATTTGTAGCATCTATACCAATTAATAACTGTACCAAGTTTGGTTGCAGTTGGACTTATGGTGTTGGAGGAGTTAACGTTTGAAAAAGTTAACGGACGACGGACGGACGGACGACGGACGGACGATGGACGCCAAGTGATAGCAATAGCTCACATGACCCTTTGGGTCAGGTGAGCTAAAAAGGAGAGGAACTATTTCTGGATGTATAGTGAAGTTTGGTTTTGTGAAACTGATTGGAGTGTAGCGGGTATTGCCATGCCTTGTAGAGGCATTAGTTGGTAAAGGCATGCCGGGTAATGGCATTTCCTGGTAGAGGCAGGCCGGGATCGGCTAGCACCAATAAAGACTGGAACATCTATAACAGTAAAATACCCAAGCTTTATTAAAAATAATAAAAACAAAAAATACGAAAGAAGAACATTGCAAAAGTAAAAGATGTAACATCTAAACCTGTGATAATTATATTCAGATTTAATTGTTATTGAAAATATTTACTGAACATAGTTACGATTCATTTATTATAAAATTTCAAAACTGAATAATTATTATTGAAGTTTAAATTCTCAATATTAAAAAGACATGTACATACCTATAACAGTAAAATACCCAAGCTTAGAAAGTTAGGATTTCTTTCCTGTTTATACTGTAGAATTTAGGTCAGGCCAAACAATTTTTACATAACGGGACAGAATGACGCACGTAGAATTAGCATTATTAGATTTAGTCAATATTAGTTTAACAGCGGTCATTCTTTGAAATATATAGTTTAATTAGCTTGTCCATGTTCGACCTGTGGCACTGTGTGTATTCAAAAGCATGTCAACAGATAAGAGCAATTATATCGAATATAGTAAAGGTTAAAAGTTCAAATATTATATCAAATATAGTAAAGTTTAAAAGTTCAAATAATAGTTTCATTCAAAAACAAGAACAATTTATAATTTAACTGAATGTATTGTACACGGAATTTTATGTTACAATATTAATACAACGATTGAAAATTGAAATTATTAGACATACAATATTATATATACCCAATTAATAATAATAATAATAATAAAGAAGAAATATGCTGGAAATATATGAAAATTAAAATTGAAAGTACACAAATTACCCAAGGACTCAAATATATATTCTTACGTAACAATAAAGTATGTTGCGAAACAGCTCATACGACAATAGAATATGAGGAAAATAAATGGAAATGTTGAGCCGTCAAAAGAGGCATTAAACAACATCAATGTACAACATACACAAAACACCTTCTTTCTCCGGGTTTCCAAGAGACAGCCAAATTTTATTTTTTCATGCCCGTGATCAAGGCCATATTGTTCGAAACATTGGGCAGTTTTTACTTTTAACTTCGGTTGTTGTTGTTGTTGTTGTTGTTGTTTTTTTTTTTTTTTTTTTTTTTTTTTGGATGATTTTGTATTTGGTTTTGTTCGACTTGTGTATTTAGCACATTTAAGTCGCTTGATTACCCTTTTGACCATTTCCATTTATTTTCCTCGTATTATTACATGTATTAAGTAAAAACTACTGTACTGAATACATTTTTTTAAACATTTAATACATAATATTATAATATATATTGCGACTATCATCTGTGAAAAAAATGTAGGATATCTTCAATATGTGCACATATCTTTATATGTAATGAGTCGTTCTGTGCATATAACGCGACCATGTTTCTTACATACGCAGGTGTTGATGTTATCCACATGTAGAAATTCTTGGCCCCATTTTATGTATTTTCCCTTGTAGATACAAACGCCTAAAATTGTAAGCAATCAATATTTACTATTTCATTACAATAGTACCTTTAAGATTGAAACTGTCTACCCAAAGAGAATAGCTTAAAGAGAGACACCGTTTGCCCTTGTGAGACTGACTTGAAAATAATGCGAATAGTACGTGAAATTTACGTGAATCGAACTTGAATTATTTAGTATGGAGAATTATCCTTTTCTTTAATTTTTAATAGTTAAATGCTCAATAAAGGTATTTCTTACAAATCCCGTGAATTTTTTCTCTTGTGAAATTCATTAGGAGCTATAAATGTGTATTTCACGTGAAAACGGCGTCATGTGAATTTAACGTATTGGCGTTATTTTTCCAGTGAATTTTAAGTCGCCGATATTTGCTATTAAGTATAATTAGTCGAAGCTGATGTCTTATATTGTTTGCAGTGACATTTTATGAATAACCCATCCTCTGAGAATAGATTTTATTTTTCCCCTGTATGTTTAATGACTTAAAATACATGTATTGTGATAATTTTGAATTTCTAGTCAGAAATCAGCGGAGTGCATGCTATGATAAGACAATAAAGTTTCGATTTTAATAAATTGTCACCGTCATTTTTAACACTGACTTGAATATTCTAAAACTGAACACCCTACATTGTGATGTTTGAGAGGTTTTACGGACTAAATCAGGAGTAAGGGGAACATATGTAGGAGAGACAAACGATACGTCTTTGTACTTTCCACCATTTTTACTTAAGAGAGCGTAACATACAAAACCAATTCCGGACATCACTGAACAAAAATACGTAAAACGGCTTACAATAAACGTAACATACAAAATACGAATTACACATATTTATCATATCATAACATCCCCGGGCAGAAAAAAAATTATCCCAGAATTTTTGCATATGTGAAATTCGTAAGTGTTTACAATGAAATCAAAATCTACAGTGCTCAAACAATCTCGCACTCAACCCAAAACTGCTCCACACCAACGTTCAACACTACTTCCACTCAGTATCAAAATCTAATATGGAAAATTTGCAGAGATTAGCTATTAGTCACATATTGCGGAGTGTAACATGTAAAAATATTTAGTTGTCGTAGTGTGACATATAATATAACATTATGATAAATCACTAGAGTCCTTACTCTTAAGTTGTATACACTGCTGAAAGTGATGAAGTACAGCTGCCACTCTTCTGCGTCCAGCTTATTCACGTTTTCCCTCTCTCTATCACTCACACTCCCATACACAAAGTACTACACGAGACCATCTCACACAGCACTTACAACCACAAACGTACACACTCTCACAAAGCAAGACCACTCAAAGCAAAGACACTCAGGTTATTTGTGATTAACATACTAAAGTCACTGACAAATATTAATACATTCTCATTATGTGATTTGCTTATTTTCATATTTTCCATACATTCGAGGATGAAATTAGCATTATCAAAAACGAATTCGCATACCATTGACCAGATTCTCCAAAAGGCTTACTTTTTTTCAAAAATCCATTCACAAATAACATTAGGAAGCATACGACTTTTCCAAAGTATGCAAAATAACATGTAAAATTTGAAACGAAACCTATATACAAAGTATCAGCTCACGCAAATATAGTCAAACAAAAAAAACTTTTTTTTTTTTTTAAACATTTTGGTTCAACGCAAAATAGCAAAGTTCTATATCAGAGGTCATCATATAATGACATTTTCTGATCAATACAAAGACAAATCAGATCAATCTATCAAATGGTTAAAATAACTGATGCCGGAATGAATTTAAAAAAAAAATACATATTAATCACAAAAATATACAATATCAGTGTATGTTATGTTGTAAGTTCTGTTCTCATCATCTGTAAAGGTTCATAGTTGACAATATATGGATATATGAGAATTGCCATGAGATGAATCTCACAGGCAATCAGTTCAAACGCTGATTACGGACGAGATATCATGAGATAAATCTCACAGATATTACGACAATAAATTTGTCCAAATTAATCTTCATATCACGGAAAAATTATACCATGAGATGAATCTCACAGGTATTATTATATCAATCTTCATTCCACGGAAGTTATAGCATGAGATGAATCTCACCGCTATATCAAGAAAATGACAGACAATACAGTAACAATATGCAGCTATATACAGCCTCGAACGAATGTGGTCATGAGATAAATCTCACAGACTACATGTACAATTCAGTTAAACGGATGGGGGTGGACGTGAATTCAGTTTCATTTTGGCTTTTGGTCCCAGTTGATTTTCGTGTAGCCAAATAGCATGTTGAGCCGGTTCGCCAACAATATGGCATAAATATGAAATTTTGCCATTTTCAGTTTTCTGTGCAAGAAATCTCTTGACTTTCATTTTAGTCTCAGAATTGTCCGTTGCACTAAAATCATTTTCACCAATGAAATTTTCATCTCGAAATCGTGCGGGTCTTTTTACTATTCGTTTTGGTCGTTCTTTGGTTATATTTTCAACAGCAGAAGAACTGTTATCTGAATTGTCTACTTTGTTGTTTTCGCTTGTTTGTTCACCCGTTTCGTTGTCTGATTGGTGATCATTATGTTCATCAGGATCTTTGGTTGTAACTTGATCAATAAAATATCTTGATGGATTCGGAATACGTACATATGCTGGCTTAAGTCTATTAATATACACAGCTTGGTCAAATATTTTTCCTGACGAGAGATCTTTCAGTTTGTACGTGTGTGGACTGTTAACACTAGAAATTGCATACGGGCCCGCAAATTTGTTTTTAAACTTTTGTCCCTTGCCCGTTGCCTCTTTTAAAAGATATACATAGTCATTTACATTAAATTGTATTGATGGTTTGCCCTTGTTAACCCTGTCGACCATTTTAGTTTGTGCAATGTCAATATTTTTCTTCACTTCGTTTCGAATAATGTTTAATTTTTCAACATGCTGGTTTATATACGCATGATAGTCTTTAGGTATCGTCCTAAAATCTGTGTCTTTGATGTGAACAGACAGTGGAAATCTTGGTCTTGTCCCGAATATTATTTCAAACGGAGAGTATTTGGTTGTCGAGTTCGGAGTGTTATTTATGGAAAACACAATACCATGCAGGACATCTTCCCACGGTTTACCTTTAACTAAATAAGGTGTAATTCTCTCCGACAATGTACGATGCGGCCTTTCGCAAGCACCCATACAATGGTGTGCAAAACTTGGTGTAAATTCTTGCACAATATCAAGAAGACGACAAACTTCTTTGAAACATTTTCCAACGAATTCTGAGCCTTGGTCCGTAACAATTGTTTTACAAATACCAAATTGTGTCACTAATTTGAATAAAGCGTTTGCCACTGTTAGAGGATCCGTATTTGGAATAGCTTCTGCAAACATAAATTTACTGAATAAATCGATCGCCGTGAAAATATAGGCGTTTCCTGAACGTGACATCTGAACCGGACCATACTGTAAGTCCATCTCCCATACTTCAAACGGTGCAGATGGGGTTGGGAAAGCTGTGATATGTCCTTTTGATTTCAAAGTTGTGTTTTTTCTACTTTGGCACTCGTGACATGATTTAATGTAAGCGGCGATTTTCTCGCTCATATTAGGGTAATAATATTGTTCTTGTATGAGGTCGTAGGTATTTTGGATACCACAATGTCCGCCTAATGTTGAATCATGGTACAGCTGAATTACATGTTTTAACATAATTTCTGGTAAAACCAATAAGTAATTTTTCATATTGTTCGAGCGAACTGACTGTTTCATCGACTGTCTTGTTTTTGTATAAAATAAAGTCCCATTTATCAAATGAAAATTCGGAACTAACAAAAGCAATTTTCGTGCTTCTTTTCGAAATTTTGGGAGTTCACCTTGTTCTAAATATCGGATAAATGGTTTGCAGTAAACATCATTGCGTTGAAGTTCATTTACTGTTTCAGCACTAAATCCGTTTGTACGGAAAATATCTATTGATTTCAAAATGTTGATATCTGTGTCACTTTCAACAGGAGACGATTCTTGATTAATTACATTATTCGTTATATTATTGTCACTAACGTCATAACGTGAATCAAAAACATCAGTTGCACTCTCAACGGTACTTTCAGTACTTTGAAATTCTCTACAAGACAACCTTGAATCAATTTCGGTGCTTTTATCAAAATGTGTGTCATTACAAGTTTGGTTGCTAATAGTAGCATGAAACATTTTGTTTGATGTTTTTAATTCGTTTATTTGAGTCGCTTCACTCGATTGGTTCAAAATATCATTCGACTGTGTTTGTCTTTCGAATGTAGGTATATTGACATCGGTGTCACATGATAGTTCATTAGAACTAGAAACTGACTGTCTAATATTTTCATTCTGTTCTGAAGATGGTTTATACTTGTTAATTTGTATAGTTTTACGTGGTTTACGTTTTCTTACTACTATTTGATCTCCGATATCGTCTGTATCGGCATCGTAATCTTTTCCGACGTGTAAATCAATATTTTTGCTAGGAATATTAAAGTTTATAGGGAAAATGGATTTTGAGACCGATACGGGTATATATACATTGTTTACTTGCAAGTCTTGTTCGTCACTGAAATTGTCACTTTGTAAACAATTTGATAACAATTTTCCGTCGGGTAATATTATTTCCCCTGTTTTCTCATATTGGTACGGAAAGAACACATCGTTTTCTTCCGGACTTTCAAATGAACTATTGGCTTCCCGGGTACAACGGGATAATGCGTCTGGGACTTGCATATCTTTAGCAGGTTTGTATTGTATTTCAAAATTGTACTGCTGAAGTATAGCAATCCACCGTTCGTATATAGCACCTTTCAGTTGTTTGCTAAATAGCGGTTTAAGCGCCTAATGGTCACATTCTAAGATAAACGGTTTTGTTCTCAGATAAGGTGAGCATTCTAATACTGCAGTGACCATTCCCAGCAGCTCAAGTTTGGTTGAGCCATACGATTTCTGCCATTTACTAAGGGCTTTAGAGCCGAAACGAATCACACGTACACCATCGCTATCGCTTGGCTTTTGGTACAACATGTACCCAATTCCTTTGCAGCAAGAATCAACAGAAAGTCTAAATGGTATATTATAGTCGGGGAATGCCAAAATTGGAGAATTTACTAGCAATGATTTAACCTTTTCAAAAGCGTATTGTTGTTCATCGGTCCATTCGAATCGTTGATACTTTTTCAACAGCCGAGTCAATGGTTGCATTTCTGCACTAAAATTTTCAATATACTTTCGGAACCAATTGAATAAACCACACAGACGACGTAGTTCTTTTACATTTTTCGGGACAGGGTATTCTATTATGGCTTTTACCCGATCTGGAGGTGGTTCGATTCCCTTATTTGAAATTTTGTGACCCAAATATATGCATGAAGTCTGTGCAAAGGAACACTTTTTAGGATTTAATTTTAATCCAGCTTGTGAAAGTCTATTAAAAACTTCTGTAAGATCACGAATATGATTTGTAAATGAATCCGAGGCCACAAGAATATCGTCGAGATAGCATAAACAAGACTGAAAAGTTAAACCTTTTAGGACTTTGTCCATTAAAAGCTGGAAAGAGGAGGGAGACGAACTAAGTCCCATAGGAAGTCTCAAAAATTTAAATGTACCGAAACATGTATTAAATGCAGTATAGCGCTGACTTTCTTTTGCAATTGGCATTTGAAAAAATCCTGAACTCAAATCTATTGAAGTCAGAAAATTTGGTGTTTTATTCGAAAATGACTCGGTTAAGTCCTGCAAGTCCGGAATAGCATAGGAAAATTGTTCAGTTACAGAATTTAAATACCTGAAGTCGCAACAAAAACGAAATTTGGTTAATGTAACTTCTTTTGACATAGGACTATGTTCTGAATTAGTGCTATTCGGGTGAGTTTTCTTGGAAACAAGCACCACCGGACTTGTAATCGGCACATCTTCGGTTTCGTCCACAGTAGTAATGACGCCCTGTTGCAAAAGTTCATCCAATTGATGGCGTAAAGCCTCTTTCTTGTCGGGTGTCAACCAGTAAGATCTCTGATTTTTCGTCTTAAAATCCTGTTTCAAAGTAATTTTGTGTTCGACCAGATTAGTGTAGCCTAATTCCGGGTTTTCTTTGGTCACAAATAAACTTTTATGTACATGCAACAAATCTATCAAAGACGATTTTTGATTTTCCGTCAAATGATTCGGAACATCAAAATACGAAGCAAATTTAGAGTCTATTTCTCTTTCACGTTTTTCATCTAAATTCGTAGATATATCAATATTTTGAACAAAATGGTTTTTAGAACTAGCACCCATAGGAATGCATACATGGTCACTAGAAAATGGTTCCAGCAATGCTAATGTCTGACCTTTATTTATATGTACAGTTTCATTTGTAAAATTAAAAATCTTAACGGGAACTTGTTTGTCACGATTCACTGTAACAACGGATTTGGAAACAATAATTCCAATATCTTTATTCGACTTACTACTGCACATCCCTTGCATACCGAATTGCACTTTACCATTAACATGACCCCATATGAGTTTTTCGGTATTTGGCGAAACAGAAATAGGGCTTCGGGTAGTAATTCTAAAATCTTTTGATTTAACAGAAAAGTCACTAAAATCAAGGACTATGTTCTTAGATAACAGGTAAGTAGTCCCCAAAATTAAAGGATGCGATGTTTGTTCCAAGATATAAACAGTGATCCAATGCTTTCCTTGTGGTACGGATATTTTCACACTGGCAGTACCGTGTATTTTTATTGTCTGATTATTAGCTAGAGTTATTCTGTCATTAGATTTAACAAAGTTCGATTTCACGGAATCGGACAGAGAATTGAAAAACTGAGACGATATAACGTTAATACAACTTCCAGTGTCAATTAAAGCGGATATCTTAAAATTAGCGATTTGCACTGGTAAATACAAAAATTTCTGAAAATCTTTTGTTCTTTCATCGCTACTAGTAAAATCAGTATCATTAACAAAATTATTGTCTACATGGGCAGAATAATGTACGTTTTGTTCAATTACGGCGTTTCCCGGAGATCTTGCCCTGTGAGACCCGGGTCTCTCCGGTTTCCCGACTCATGTCTAATACACTGTGGGGATTTATGGCCCGTTTGACCACAAACATGACACTGAACATTTGGATCTATTATTCCCTGTTCGTTCCAGTTACACGCTCGCTCAAAATGCCCCTGTGTCTGACATTTACGACACAATTTTCGGTCCCTACCTGTTTTTGCGTTACGATTTCTAGATCCAGAAATACGCTCATTGCGTGAAATATTTGAAGAGTTTTCTGAACGTTGTGATAGATTGCTGGCAAGTTTCGAAACTGTCTGAGTAAGAGTGTCAATTTGCCCCTGTAAATCTGAAACTACCGTTCTCTTGAAATTAGACAAATCTTGGGCGACGTCATTGTTAACATTTGTACCCTTTTTAATAGCACCTGCAGCTGCTACAAGAGGTGCTTCAGCAGAGCGATACCCGTATGCCTCACCCATTTTCGCAGCGGTGAGGGCCTTTGCACTCTCGCTGTGATTCCCTGCTCGCACAAAAAATGCTAATTGCTCAGGCAGCCCTTTAATAATTTTCAAAAGTATTTCATGATCACTCTTTTTCAAAATAGCTGCTTTTTCTTGAAGCTGCGCATAAAACTCGTCAATTGACTGCCCTTTAGATAACTTTAATGATTCAAAAACTTCGGTTTCGATCAAAATTGTTGGACTGTGTATATCACTATCAATGTACTTAGTTTTAAATACTTGTTCAAAAGTTTTCCAGTCCTTTTTGCTGGCTGACGGTAAAGCATTAAACCAAGTAACAGCCGGACCACAAAGGTGCAAATGAAACGCTGCTATTTTTCGCGCATCTTCACCCGGTAGAACATGGTGCAAAATCGTGTATGATTCAAACTCACTCAAAAACTGTGACGCGTTCTCGTGGGCATAGCCACCGTATTTACGACAATTTGCTAACTTTTCCATTTTTAAAATGGGATTTGGTCTGTTAGTCTCAGGAGACGAGTTGTATGCAAGTGATTTTCTAACTATAGGTATATTAGGTGTTTGTGGGCTTTCAATGTTTGTTGGTATGTCGAAGGTATCGTGCAAAGGATCTGGGGTACGCTGCAATAAATACCCGATATCAGGTTCTAATTCTTCGGTGATTTGATGGTATTTCAAAAAATCGTCTGACAAAATTTCCCCATCAGAATGATCACTATCAAGAAATAATGCTGACATAACATTGATAACTATGTAGCTAGTCACTTACCGGTAGAAATGAGATGAATCTCACGTTCTACAAATTCGGATATTGTGAACGAACGAACATATAACGTACATATAATGCATGTTTTAAAGTCTGCAATTATAACGGGAAAATTCATGGATAAAAAATATAAAAAAAAACTGTTTTTGGCAATGAAAAAAAAACACACACAAATATAGTTAACAATGTTGTTTTTACAGAATTATACCTGCAATAATTATTTACAATCGTCACCAAACCTCAAGCAGAGTCTAATCAACCACAAATGTGCTAGCTCTGGGTGGGGGTGAATACCATCTATGTAAAGCCCATAGTTGTTTAAATATTTGGCAGATTCGAATTTATGCTTCCGCACCTTTTCCAGATCTAAATTGAAATTTGGTGAATTTGCATGTAAAAGCAAATTTGTCTCTCGGATAAATGTGTTAACTTCACGAATTTGACATTCTAAAAGTCTATCGTCAGCTTGAAATTGTTCTGGATGTGGATGTCCATTTTTCAGATTCCAAAGATATATTGAGTAAAACGGGAGTTCCAAAAATATTAAATTGATCGTTGGGTATCCAGTAATAAATTTATAAATTTCCCTGTATTGTTTGCATATGTGCTTAACACGGTCACTCTGTTGTGATCTTAAATAAATAAATGGTCCAGTTTTACCTGTCAAATCACAAGTACCCAACCATATGTATAGTGTTAGATGAGTTGAGCCAAGTTCATCCAGTTTTCGAGTTAAATTGTCTTTCAGCCATGTAGTTTGAGATTCGGTGCCTTGTCCGGACCGCCACCACCAGAATATTTTGTTTTCGGGGTGAATATTTTCGTCTACCACTTGTTCTAAATATTTACCCTTACTGTCAGATAGAACTACTGGAATTTTGCGTAATAATGGTACATTTGGGACAAGTACACTCAAATTGTTAATGTGTTTATTTACTCTTGATAAACTCATAAATTCACGGTCATTAACGAATCGATTGGAAATTTTTTTAAAAATGTTCAAGCAAATATGCAGAAAATGTTGACAATAAGAAAAAAAAATCGTGGGATTTACATCATGAACTGTTGATACTATATATATCCAAGTCTCGCAACATGCGGTATTCGGGGTTCACAAATGGTAATTCACGGGCTCCAAATTTTTGAAGTTGTAAATTGAATATAAATCGCAATAATAATAGTATGACCGACACCAAATATTGAATAAACTGTTAAGAAAAATTAGGGTTCTTCCACCATGTGATGTTTGAGAGGTTTTACGGACGAAATCAGGAGTAAGGGGAACATATGTAGGAGAGACAAACGATACGTCTTTGTACTTTCCACCATTTTTACTTAAGAGAGCGTAACATACAAAACCAATTCCGGACATCACTGAACAAAAATACGTAAAACGGCTTACAATAAACGTAACATACAAAATACGAATTACACATATTTATCATATCATAACAACATGACTGACCATACAATGTACACAATACTTGATAATAAAAGAGATTATTTGTTTAAAAAAAAAAAAAAAAAAAAACAATGTACACAATACATCACTATTAAAGATACACCATGCATGCAAAATCAATGGTGCGTGACATTTTCAAAGGAGATTTTTTAAAGGTGGTAATCTCTTAAAAAAAAAAAAAAACAGTAACTCGTATAATTCTACATATAAACAGTTATACTAAAACACGAACATTTACACAGAATTAACAATGATTGGTTTGTTCTAGCTACAACACGAAGTTTGAAGAGATTTTCTTTTCTCCTATTCTTGACGTGTTTAGTCGGTGGGATAAAAATACATAATATTTTTAACCACTTCCCGGTGATTAAATTTCTACGTGGCAATTGCCGCCGTTTTTTTTTTTTTTTTTTCTACAATTATTTGAACGATAAACTAGAGAAGTCCCGAAATGACGTCAATGTAAACAAACTACATAGCAACGACATTTTCTTGAGGTTTTGTCAAAGATCATAGGAGAAACAGTTTCTCCTTCAATCTATTCGTGAGTTATGGAATTTCTCCACCCTCTATAGTTAAATTTTAGATTTTAATACGCTCGCTAAAAGCTCGCGTGTTGAAAATCGAAAATTTTAACTATCTCGGGTGGAGAAATTCCATAACTCACTCGTATCTGAAGGAGAATCTATATTTACATGCTATTAATGTTTTATCCCATTCAATAACATATTTTTCCATATTTACATTCATTTGTAATGTCGTAAAAAGTTCACCTACCCAAGCAACTCCAACAGTCAAAATCTTTTGTACACGGATTTTTCTCGCATAAGAAATATTTGCAGACATCGAAGGTTTTCTCTGGCATGCATATTCGGTTGTATTCTCCACTTCTTCTGGGTGGTCTTTGGAACATGTATTCATTAAAGAACACGAAACAATTTGAGCTGTATTGTCGTGGAGGGACTGCAACAACAAAAATCGTACCTTTCCTTTATTACAAAAGTGTGGTGTTTTTATTTTGAAATTGGAAGATGACAAAGGACAAAGGATTTAATTTTACCCATTTCTGTATTTCTATTTTTGTGATACAGTCCTAGTAATGTATTTACCATATCCTTTCATTATTTTACAACCTGTTAAATTATCTTAAGGATGCTCGCTGGTCATGTTTTGGTCTTTTTTCAGATTTTCGAAATCCTTGGGTTTTATCCACTTCTTAAACATGATTTTTTTTTTAACCCCTACTTTTTCTTTTATAATTCAATCATATATACCGTAAAATGGTAATTGACAAAATGTTATGAAATCCTTTATATTTTTTCATACATTTTTGAGAGACTAAAGTTGCCAATGCAAAGACAAGGAAAAATCCAGAGAAAACCCATTTCCTGCAAATTTTCAAGGCCTTATAGCTCTAAAATGAGCACATGAACCTATATTTTTTTCTTGCTTATTTGTTTACTATTCATATGTTCTCTCAATCTAAAACACCTATTTCAAATCCTATTTATTTCCTATTGGTCCAGCGATCATCCTTAATATGATTTTATGTAGTTATATTCTTCATAAGATCTGTAATACCTTGGCGATTGAGAAAGAGGACAAATATATGTACCTAAGGATCAAACCAAAAAAAACGCAATCTATTAGTTAGACAAACCCGGGAAGACAAGCTTATCTTAATATGTATAGAACAAAAAAACATCCGATTTGATGTGCTCATTTCAACATTTAATCGCCCCTATTTTCTATTCTAATATGACCTGCTTCAAACGCTTTAAGTACACATTCGTGGTAAAATATGGATATTTTTATTCCAACGTCACCGACGTCAGACGGCTTGTTTGGCATTGTTTTCCATAAGCTTTAACGAGGTCAAAGTATAACTTTCGTTGTGTAATGGCGTCTTTGTGTCTGAATACCTATGTTTCGGCGTTTCAAAATGTCGTAGGCACTGACCTATTAGAAAAGAAATTATTCACGGTGACTTCCAAATATCCACAGGTAATTGTAGGCCCTTTATGGCAATATTTTACCACTCCCTGTCGCTCTTGGCAAAATATTTGGCATAAAGGACCTATCCGTAGTAAAAACAGGATATTTTGAAGCCACCGTGGATTACTTCTCAATTTTACAAATCGTCATTTTTACCTGTACATATATGTAATATGAATAATCTATTGCTTCATACCATAAACGGTTGTCGCATATTTTAGCATGGTTAAAAATGCGACTATGTGTACAACATACCCTTGGGAATTGATTCTTGATGAAAAGTTCTGTACTTTATGGCAATTATGTGAATTTCCAAAAACAATTGATGATGGATGAATTATTGTTTAACGTCCAGTGGCAACCAGGTGCATATTATCAGGACGAGAACATGTTGATATGATAATGAATATGATCCCTGCTTTGTACTAGATCGACAAGCTGAGCCGGATTTTTAATGTGCTAGCTCACGAGGTAACTGTCCGCAGGAAGACATATCACCTCACTCGGACACATTATACTGACTCCGAGCCGACCAGTCTTTGCTCTTACTCCTAGATGCCAGGTGCTTGGCGGAGAAGCAGCAAATACCAAATACCAATTTTAATGTCTTTGGTTTGACCCGGTCGGGTATCGAACCCGCGACCTTCCGTACTTGGGCGAGCACGCTACCACGAGACCACCGAGGCGGTTCAAAAACAATTGAGTATATTTTAGTGTAAACAAATTTACAAATATCAAATACAAATACACAGGTAAATTTTAACATATATATATATATATATATATATATATATATATATATATATATATATCAATTAAAGGGATTCGAAAACAAGTTATTCAACTTATATATTCGTTTCCCAGTTTCGAGTATATTCTAGAAGTCAACATGGTTCAACGTTTTGGACATAAAAACTGTTCAATTAGGTAACACTTGTCTGTGGTGACGTCATAAATTACTAAAAGAAATCAATTATTTTTAATTAAGATGGAAAAAATTGAGATATTCCATAATAACCACATAATAACCACAAGTTATTACACCTTTAAAATGATAGTCCAGTCAACCTAGCATAAATTTGACCCTAACCTTAAAGTAATTGCAAAAGAAGATTTTAAAGTTTTAATCTTTAGCATTATACCCCAAATATACACAGAAAAAAGTCTCACAAAATCTAACTTGAGGAAGATTAAAAAATCACGATTTTAAAATTCCTATGGACATTTGCATTGAAAATGGGAGATAACTCTGCAAAAAAGGCAGAAATATCAATAAGAATTGATACAAAATTATAACTTTACCGCTTCTATTCAGCAGAATGTATTGATTCTTGATATTTTAGCTGTCTTTAGAGTATAACAAACAACTCTAAAGTTTTTTTCATATCTTTTATCAAGCTACAACCTAAATTTCGTAATTCATTAGTTGACCATTTATTAAATTTTTCAACTTGTCAAGGTAAAAGATCTCAAATTTAATAAAAATAATTAAGCATATATTCTTCTTTTTGTGGTTTAAAGTTTCTTTAAACAAGGTAGATGCTGAACAAATATAATTTACAGATATAAACAATACCAAATTTTCACATTATTTTTTCAAAATGGTCACAAAGCCACAAATTTGCAATTTCTTTAATGAAAAATGTGCAAAAAAAATAGAAATACCCATAACATTTAGGTTTTGTACATTTCATGAGCAGAAGATTATATAATATAGTCAAATACAAACTTATAACCCCATCAAAGTATCATACTTTACATAAATTTTAAGAAAATCAACTAAAAACTGGAAAAAAAGACTCATTTTTCCAGATTTATCTCCCCTTTCCAATGTTAATTTCCATAGGAAATTAAAAATGCTGATTTTGAGTTTTCCTCAAGTTAGATTTTATGACACTTTTTTCTGTGTATATTTGGGGCTTAATGCTATAGATTAGAACTAAAACATTTTCTGTTGCAATTAGTTTGAGGTTAAAACTTAGTCTGACTGGACTATGAGTAATATTCTAAGGGCCATTTCTTTATAGATTTGGTACATTTAAAACAAGTCACATTCTATAGACTAAATTAAAAGGCAATAGGGTATAAGAATAGCAATAAGAGCATTGTTCATTTGTATCATGTTCAAATATTGCATGGATAGGTTTTCATTTCTACAAACCCCACATCAGCCTTTTGTTTTATTGTACAATAATATTATCTGTTGATTCAAAGACAAGATTATGAGCTTTTGTTTTCAGTAAGTATGCCTATAGTCGTTGCAATAAAGTTATAAGTTTGGATGTGTTGTTTACGTAGCCATTAAAACTTGTTATCTCACTTGGTCCGAATGGCCAGTGTGAATTATTGCCATATTAAAATGGTACCTGTTGATGCCACAATTCAACCAATTTGGTCACCCTTGCTGCAAATAGACCATAGGGGCAAAACAGACCAAATAGTAATTTTTATGACCAATCAAGCTCATAAGTATGGCCACACTCGAAAAGTTTCTTCCAATATAATTTTGCAATTGATATCTCTTGTTGGAGTTTGATATTATGAACTTTTTAAAGTTTTCTTATCGCTTCTGTATTTTTTCATTTTTTCTTATTAGTATTGTTTAATTTTTGTCAATATTGAATTGTAGTTTTACTAATTTCTTGTCGATTTTTAAAAACAACTTTTAACAGAAAAAGATACGTACCTTTTTCAAGTGTGTTTCTGAATATTCGTCTTGTACCACTTTCATTGAAACGCCTTTTATAATCATCTTCTGTACGGTAAAGTCCCAGATAACTACCGTATCCGTCTCCATACCATATAAGTAGTTCTGTCCCGGGTTGTATGCATTCGTATGTTACATAATATATCTGATAATTATCTTGATACATGAACAGGTTTTCCTCTTCTACAGTACGCGCACAATTAACGTACCTCAGCCAGTTGGATCTGTTTTTAGGTAAAGCATCAACGTAATGTTTTATATAGTCACTGTATAGGTTGTATTGAATCTGAAATAAGTATATACGTAATAATAAGCTCCCGGAGGAAGCTATTATGGTAGAAGGGTCAATTTGTGTTAGTGTACTGACAAGATTTTTGTTCTCAATCGGGAGTTGAGCCCAATTTCCGGTCCTGCGCAAAGACGCCATTATTAAAAGACGGAAAGGGACGGGATGGAACATGGAAAGATTTCCTGATATACCCTTTTTAAAAAAAAAACTTCGGGAGCTCATCAGGTAACGCCTGTCTCATATTAAAATAAAAGATACAACTGCGGTTAATGTTGAGGAGGAACTTAACTGTGCAACACAAGAAGACAAAGTAAGTAAAGTCAAGAAATACCAAAGGGATATTCGAAGGAGGGAAAAATCGAAACAACTGACAAACTCTGGAGGACAACGGAGACAAGACCAAAACAATACAGGCATTACAATTAAAAACTAAAAACATCTGAACAACATGGACCCCACCCAAAAAAGTACACTGAGGTGCTCCGGGAGGGCAAGAGTCATCTCACAACATTAAATCCAAAACTATCAACATGGAGGAAAAGCGGCTCTTCTAATTGATTTTTGTTTCGATTAATATCAATTAAATTTTTATACACAAAAACGATTTTTAGAGTTTCCTGCCATTTTCTAGAATGTTTTATATTACTGGAAATATAAGCGTCCAGAACTTCAAACATTCGGAGGCTAAATAGAAAAAACTTCATATAATATAAAAATAAAATAAAATAAAAAATACCTGCCACATGTATGCCACGCTTTGCCCTTCGGATATTCTTTTGTACAAAATACCATCATACGGACCAATTCTTGTACCTTCAGGAATGGTTGTTTCGGCAAACACTCCAAGCCCAGCACTTGGTATCGATGACTTCCGGATAGAGAATCCGGCAGGTGTCGTTGCAAACACGTGATCGTTGTCAGTTATATCTGTCTATAAAAAGTAGAATTATGATATTAATATCTCTAGACATGAAACTATATTTCCTTGATACTCAAATTTCTTTTGGTTAGATTTAGTTTAAGGTTGATGGCTGCTCTAATAGGAAATAAATAGGATTTGAAATAGGTGTTTTAGTTTGAGAGAACATGAATAGTAAACAAATAAGCAAGAAAAAAATATAGGCTCATGTGCTCATTTAGAGCTACAAGGCCTTGAAAATTTGCAGTAAATGGGTTTTCTCTGGATTCTTCATTGTCTTTGCATTGACAACTTCAGTCTCTCAAAGACATAAAAATAAAAAGGACTTCATAAAATTTTGTCAAATACCATTTTAAGGTATATATGATTGAATTATAAAAGAAAAAATTGGGGTTCATGGGCAAAAAATTTAATGTTTAAGAAATGGATAAAACCCGAGGATTCCGAAAATCTGACCAAAAGACCAAAACATGACCATTGAGCATCCTTAACAGTGCTATTGTTCTCACGAGCTTTGTCTTTGGAATTTAATCTTATGGACTTACTCCACTCTCTTGTCGCCTTGGTATTCTCTTGTCTTTGTTGTTTAAAAGTTAAACTAGTATATCCACATCTGACTTAAGTTTCTGTGCTGTCTTGTTCTAGTTTTGTTTAGTTCATTATACGTTTGATTTAAATATCGGCAAACGAATACCGAAGAGACAAAAAATGGAAAAGGTTCACATATTCGAAATCAAGTCATGAGAATGGAACACAACAAACAATCACCACAGGGATGCATGTATAACTAAAAGAATAACAACCGTATAATAAACTAAACAAAACTACAACAAGACAGCACAGAAACTAAAGCACTAACAATGTGAACTCCCATTAAAAACCGGGAGTGACATCATGTGCTCCGGAAAGGTAAGCATGTCCTGTCCCGTTAATGGGGCAGGATATGCTATAACTAAACATTAAAGACTAGAAATTCCAACACGTTAACAAATTCGTCTTAAAGTACATTTTGTTAGAAAGCAATGTGATTTTTGTGAAATCAAACTGTAGCTAAAACAAGGTCATTTTTACGCTGCTGTCTATAATTATCTATCGTCCAACCAAACGGCCAACCTTGTTGGTGTATGTACATGTCATCATAATATATAGCCGTTAATAGAATGTTTTATACAAAAGAGTGCGAGGATAGACAAGGGGGGAATTTATACAACCTTAAAACCGGTTTAACCCTACTACTGTTTTGTTTGTAAGAATATTCTGACTCTCTGTTGTGTTTATAATTGTGTTTTCTGCTCTATCATATATTTTATGTCTGTAAAAAAAAATTCTGTCCATACGATTACGTGGGTTGACTGGCATATAATGTCATCCATTTTGTACTTTATTTACGCCTACCTCATACATTTGTACCAGATAGTTGTAGATACATCTTTGTTAACTTTTTCAATCTTGGACTTTAAAAAAAATCATTAATATACATTCTGGTGTTATATCTAGGTTTATAAGAAGAGAGATAACAAAGTATGTTTCAAATTTTAACCAGATATATTGAGCCCATCAAAGTTGACACGTTTTTTAATTTACCCGAAAATTGCTTATTTTGTGATTTTTCGTGCATATTTGATTCTTTTATGGACAAGGCGACTTAACTCCTGAACAATATCTCACTTTCATAAAGTCACAGTATAGAGGAGCCTAAGGAAATGTCAGTCTAGTGAGTGGTACCAGTCTCTTTAGCAACTTCAAATTTGATCACAGAAACAAAGAACTTTTTTTCACCATTTAAGTTACGATGATTTAAGTTTTTTAGAATAATTATGAATATTTACACTAGAAACAATAAGAACAATTTTTTCATGTACTTATTAATACAGTTTCATTTTTTAAGTAGAAATGCTACACAGTGGCTTTTAAGTTCGTTTTTTAATTGATGTAGGGGAGTATAAGTGATTTAATTTGTTTAAAATTTTTAGCAGTGCACTTGGTAGACCCGGCGAGACACCTCTACTTATAGATTGTATTGGTCCTAACGTTTGTATATCTGTAAAAGGTACATCCACTAAATTAAAGGACGAATATTATTATCACTTACAGCAATACCAAAGTAAGTTAGAACAAAAATAAGATTATTTCTAAAATTGTATTACATTACAGTATATAGAAGTGAAACGAGGATTTTTGTTGGTTCTATGTCCATAAATTTAAGGTATATACTCCCATACATGCCAATGCTCCGGATTTCTCCCGGAACCTCCGGAAATTTGACCCGATTACCGGGTTACCGGTGGAATTTAAAATTCTCCGGGATTTCTAAATTTCCCAGGGATTTTTTCAGTTCTTATACTTATAATAATGTAAGATGGACAAAATCCCTTTTCTTAATGAAGCCATCAATTCAGACGTCACCACAGGGTCTTCATCACAGTATATACCCAGATGTATTTACATCTTGTGTTTTCATTTCTGCTGTTCCAGTCAAAATATCAAAAATTAAAATAATATTTTAAATCAAAATAAAGTAATATTCATAAACATTTATCCACATGTTTGCACTCTGGAAACAGCTAGCTTCCAAATACCTTAAAATCGTTTTCGGTCGGGGGCTTCGCCATGGACCCACTGGGGACCGTGAGCGGTCCCCTGACCCCTTGCCGATTTTATCAGGGATTCTAGCAAAAGTATGTTGGCAAGTATGTACTCCGTACATGTACGTACACCCTATATTAGGATGTCAGATTTACGGACATTGAGAATCAATAGTTATCAAATACATGTACTTAGCTTAACATGTGCCTTCCTCGTGTCGTTATATTTTTTTGATGATTTCTTTTTTCCCCGGAACAATTTGGCATGCTTTACGGAATTTTTACTTTCGATTTTCCTTCGGTATTCTAAGAATATAGTGCTTTTTTAAATTGAAATACATTTACTAGCTCAGATTTAGTTCATTGTACTTATATTACTAAGTTAAACATACCTTAACATTTTCAATGACATAAAAGCCGTCCTCCTCCACTGGCAAATCTGGGCGATAACAGTCATAGGTAGCTAAAATCAACAAAATACGTAACAATCAAATTGTGCAACTTGTGCATGGGGTGTAACGTGCTCTGCGGGGGTATGGGGTGTAACGTGCTCTGCGGGGGTATGGGGTGGAACGTGCTCTGCGGGGGTATGGGGTGTAACGTGCAAAATATTACAAATAAGAACGTTCATGTACACATGTAAAGGGACAATTGAATAAATGCATACAAGTGCACTGTATCGGGTTGTTTAGACAGGCGTAAACTTTCTCGACTCGAATCCATATAGTGATATGTAACATCGCTGTTTGTTTAACACTTTGGTAGACTGCATCATTCTGCATTGCACGTGTGACTCCAAATGAAATTTAGCGATTGATTTTGGCGAGTTTCGGTTGACAGCTGAAATTTCTTAACACCTTGCAAAGATAACCATCAATAGGGTAAAAGTTAGTTAGAGCATCTTAAGTCTAAAGACCACAAAGAATAAAGAGAACTAAATTCCTAAATGGCATTGCAATGATTTAAAGTAACAAAATGGATAAAAGTGAAGGTCAACAATTGCATACCAATCCGTCAATGCCACCCTACAGATAGAACTCCAGACAACAAATAACATAAAAGAGCATAAAACACCACATAAACACAACAATGAGTCATAGTAGTCTGACTTGGTACAGACAATGAACAGTAGTGGGGTTAAACGGGTTTATGGGTATCCAACCGGATCTACTAAAATGTGGTCGATAGGTCTAATTATGTCTTATTTAAGGTAAGGTTTGCGGCCACAGGGAGATAACTCGAATTGAAAAGTTCTGATCACTTAAGCGTTTAATCCGGTGAATTTTAACAACGTCGAAAAAGCGCGTTGCGTACAATTCTCGTCTGACAAAATGTCAACACATCGAAGCAACGAATCGAATCACATGTTTAACGATTAAAAATCAAAACGTTGCTCTTTTGCTTGGAATGCATTCGGGAACTAGATCAATCTCAATTTAAGAAAAGCTTTTTTTGCCAGAAACAGGTGAAAGTCTACACAACTGCTGTATCTATGTGTTGAATATTGATCAACGTTGATTTGCGAGAATATTTTTTAAAACGACAAAGTCTCATGTTTATGGACGACTTCATCATTACCGATGCTTTGAATTATTAGATTTCAGTAACTGATCGTCTTTGATATGGCCAGAAATTATGAGGATACAGTAAAAAAAATTTATTACATGTACATGTAATAGAGTCTCTACTTGCTACGAGATTCAAACAACGAACTCATGGAGGTCATAAATCCTGATCTTTCCACGAATTGAAAATCTAACCTTTAACAGTTCAAGAAGAGATTTTGAATAGCTACGTGTATTTTGACTTCATTAGTTCAATAAAAATGTCCATTGATTTTCTGGTCTTCATCTACGCCCCCTTTTGTACTGTAGAGCTATGATTTGGTAGGGATATGGTTAGCTGAGGGAAGGGTT
The DNA here is from genome assembly GCA_028015205.1 of Mytilisepta virgata. Classification (NCBI taxonomy): domain Eukaryota; kingdom Metazoa; phylum Mollusca; class Bivalvia; order Mytilida; family Mytilidae; genus Mytilisepta; species Mytilisepta virgata. Next base: position 4,772,994 of record CM051512.1, on the reverse strand, counting down.
CCTTCTTGCAGGTCAGAGCCTATTACATTTATAATTAGATATTTTTTCTTATTTCTATTTAGAATATAAAAAGGGAAAACTATGCAGTATTTTTCATACATAAAAAAAAACCAAAAAAACACATGCCATGCATGAGGCATGTTTTATAGTTGAATATACATTGCACCACGATGCATGTTAAACAGATCCAACACAATATTTGCTTAGTACTTTGTTTTACTATACTCGAATTCAAACTTGATTTAGATACTATCAAAACAAGACTTCCATATGAATTTCATCAAAATCCGCAAATTAATATAGGCATGAGAGCGCTTAAAATGAAGACGAAAGGACAAACAGACGGACGCCCGGAATTTCTATGTCCCCGCAATGCGTTCCGGCGGGGAAAAATAAATTATGGGATGAAAACGGCTTTCAGTGATTTATTTTCTTACAAAACTGGGAAAATACTTTATTTATGTGTTTAAGAGGGATTATTATAGCATCCGTTTCCATGGAAACGAGATCGGGGACATATGAATTTTATTATTTTATTATAATGGAAATATTTAAATCTATGAGTTCTCAATTTTTCATGAAATCGTGGGACCCGGAAACAGGACATTTTCACCTTTTTGTTGCCATGGTAACGTCTCTATTTTTTGCAAGGAAATGTTAAAATGTTGTGTTTTCGTGATTTTTCTTACATTTTCTTGCAAATTTGATAAATAATATCTAGAACATAATCATTTTTACAATTTTCATTAAAAACTTTAATAGTTTTAATACTTGCATAAATTATTTCTTGAAAATAGTAAAATAAATACATTGTGACAAAACTACCAAAAATCCAGATTTTGAGCTGTTTTTACAAAAAAACTGGACGGGCGATTTTCTTAAAAATGCCACTAAATAAGAGATGTTCCCCCAATGAACAAATAAATATGTCACATTACTACAATATTATAATTATAAAAATCCAAGGGGAGCGCAAACCTTACCTTAAGGTGTTCAATACCAACCATAATTACAAGGATTGTCCGTTTTCCTTCCAAATGTCAATGATTCTTTCTATGTAATCCATCTTCTTCTAATAAACACTGGCCTTCTCGATATAGTTCATTGCGTTGAAAATGGCGTAAAAAACTCAAAAAAACCAACTAACCTTATGTGATGTATGAAGTACGCATAATATTATAATATTATCAAAAAAGAAATTCCTGCAAAATGTCTGTCCGTGTTCTAAGCACCTGCGATGGCTCACGAGAACTCAGCCCAGAGAGCTGCCTATACCGTTCCCAGGTGGCAGATAGTGGATACATGTACCTTCTCGTTAGAGGGGTTGTCAGGTCATAATACGGAAAGTCTGACCTCGTACATGTGTCATAGTAGGTGAAGTGTTTGGAGAATGCCATGCATACTCCCTGCACGCTAAAACCCTTTATGTAGTTTTCGAAAACGATTAGGCTAATGCCGCTACAGATAGTAAACAGCACGAAACGTTGGTGGTAATCTAAACTGTCCGTCGGACAAATTTGTACGTCATTCACGGTGACTTTTTCATATTTTGTGTTGATGCTTGTTCTTGTGTCCTGTCGTGAATATTTCTCATTTGAATGATTTTTTTTAATTTGTTAGTTAATAAACTACATCACTGTTCATAGTTTTTATAATTGGATATAGGTCAATTTATCTACTATTTTTTTCGTAGATTTTCAAATTCTACACGTAATGTTGCGTTTCCTGTTGCACTGAAAACTAGAGGTTTTTTATTATTTTTTTATTTTAATTTTCAATTTTCGGACTACACTAGAAACTTATATTTATTTTTGACCGAAAATAGCTTTAACGAAAAGTTTACAGCAGAACTTGTGTTGATATAACTTTCTCAAGTTGAAACACTTTCTGTATCATCCTGTGTCTATGAAAAAAAGTTTGATATATTCCCTGGTCTACAATTAAGGTTATAGAACCTCAAAAGGTTTTAAACCCCTCCGATAATACAGTACTCCATTAGCGCAGTTTGCATAGCAGTGAAATACCATGCGAAAGGTTCCGTGTTTTAGCCTGCATGCAAGCATGAATCATGCCTGCTATTACATATTGATCTCAGTAAAGTAAGTCAAACCTCTAACTTTTAATATATACCTTACTAGGATGTATCTTCGATTTTGTTGTTTGTTTTCTCATCAACATCCTACCAAAATACCCTTTCCATTTCCTTATAGCGCAAATCCGGTGTATACTATAAATGTCGGTCGTGGGGGGGGGGGGGGGGGGGGGGGGGGGGAGATTAGAAAATATGGTACCCATATTTTGTAATCAATTCCTCCAACAAGATTTTTGAAACTGTGCTTAATGTTTACAGACATATTAAAAATCTGCATGAAGGTGTATGAAGCCATTTGAAAATTTTTTTTTCTAGATTTCAATGTTGTAGAGCTTGGTCATTTTGCAATAAATGTGTATGGAGCTTACATGTACCAATTTTGTGTGATTTTCTCCTCTTATAGCTTTTAACCCAGATCTGAAACTTTTCAGAAAGTTTATGGAGATATTGACAGAGTTCTATTGTTGTTAAACTTAGGTCAGTTGTCAATGTTTTCAAGAAAAAATGATTATGAAGGGTCCCTGTAATTAACGCTTTTTCAAACCTTCCATCCAGATCTTGGAAACTTTGCAGAATGTTTATAAAGATATTGAACATGTGCATAAAGGAGTATCTGTATTACAGGTATGGGATGGATATGACATGTAACTCTTTTATTCACTCTTAACCTAAGTCGGCCTATTCAGTCTTTCACCCGTTTTTTTTTTTTTTTTTTTTAAATATATTGTTAAGAAAGAGATTCTCATCTTCATTACCTGCATTAATTAGTTATTGTTAATTAATGGTGATTGATTCAGAAATATTTTAAAATGTCATAAAATATATGTATATTAACTGACCTGACTTGATGTTGATCGTTTAACTCAATTAAAGATGTTTATGAACATGTAGCAGGTGTCCGGTAACAGATGTTTTGTTTTCTAAAAATAACAGTAAAATTCAAAATTTCCTAGGGATTAGTTTTTGAGAAATGAAGATTTAAAGTGAAATTTTTTTCGGCAGTTTTTATATGACATCTACAGAAAATTTCCTTTATTTCAATGAATTTAAATCAACTTTATGAAAGAAATATAAAAGCTAAATATATATTTTTTTTTCGATATTTAGATGCGTGTAAAGTTTCATGAAAATCCATAATTTAGCGGATTTAGGTACCTCCTACCTTAAACCTGTTTAATTTATGCCTGGGCATTCCTATTGGACATGAATATGAATTACTAGTGCTGGTATTTTTGAAGGGGGTCGGGTGTTAACAATCTCAGGCTGGCTACATGTAAACTTGAAGAAAAGATAAAAAGATAACAGTGAAATTAAGTATTGTAAATGTAAATTAATAATCTACTTGAAAAAATTTTAAAAATAAAAAAATGAATTGAATAACTCAGACTTTTCCTAAAATTTGTTAAACCATTATTTTAAATACTTTTCATGCATTTGTGCATATTTCACCCAACATAGGAACCGCCTCGGTGGTCTCGTGGTAGCGTGCTCACCCCGAGTGCGGAAGGTCGCGGGTTCGATCCCCGGTCGGGTCAAACCAAAGACATTAAAATTGGTATTTGCTGCTTCTCCACCAAGCACACGGCATCTATGAGTAAAAGCAAAGACTGGTCGGCTCGGAGTCAGTATAATGTGTCCGAGTGAGGTGATATGTCTTCCTGCGAACAGTTTAAAATTTCATGAAATTTACCTAGTGAGCTAGCACATTAAAAATCCGACTTAGCGTGTCGGTCTAGTACAAAGCAGCGATCATATTCATTATCATATCAACATGTTATCGTCCTGATATGCACCTGGTTGCCACTGGACGTTAAACAACAATTTATCCATCCATCCCAACATAGGAATAATAATAAAATCTTACAGGAAACGTTATCTCCCCCTTGCATTGAAAATTCCAAAGACGAAATGTGTTTCTGTTTCTCTCAAAGACGTCTTTGGACAAAATCGTTTAGGTTAGATTTCTTTCGTTACATATTTGCATATGTTAGCGAAGTGATCAGACAATTCATATTTGTTAAGGTACTCAATTTTTTAAAAATCCAATCCGCGGCCTGAGGTTTACAGACAGTAATTTAACAAGCAGCTAATAGAGCAGCCGTTTAATTCTTATAGGGAGGGGGATAGAATGAAATGTTTAATCCTGGGTATTTTGTTTTCAACATTTTTTTTTTTTTTTTTTTTTGGTTCTGGATTTGTTTTTCTCTGCCTATTATTTTCATTTAAACCCAAAATTTCCTGATTTACACAGGTCCCGCATCTTTTTTCACACCCTAAGTGATCCTGGCTTTTTATTTTGCCAAACTCCTGGCTACTTATTTCAAATTTCAAATCACCCCCCCAAAATCAAATGGTTGGCCCATAAGACGTTTGGTAGATTGAAAAACAAAGTGTATATTGACGTGACATTAAGGTGGAGAGCGGCAGTAAAAAGACAAGTGCACGTAAGGTTCTTACGTTAAGAATTAATCCGCCGTATCATTGCTTTCACCTTTCATCTATCGCAACAATGCAAAGTTTATATTTTGATCATTGTTTATCATTCGTTTTATGTCAATGAATAAGATCTGAATTTTAATCAGAGTTATAGTTCTTTGATTGCTTTTCATTTATGAATTTAATATTATATGCAATGTCAATAACTCTACAGTTCTGACGATTTGTATGTATTGCCTGGGTTACATTACAAAATAAACTTAAAAAGCCTAAAGCTTTCAGGCCAGCAATATGTTATAGTTGGATTTAAGACGTCTGTACACGTTTAAGGGTGAATCAAAAGGCAGAAGTGGCTTTATGGAACAGTATAAAACTCAATTCTAAGTTTATTAACTTGTGTCTGATCCAATTGTATTTTGTTTTGACAATAAAATAAGTTTAAAGAAAACGTAAATTACATGTAAAACGCAAACATCTGTACGAACGTAGTGGTACCGTTTTCATTCCTTGTTCCATTAAAATATTTGCACCATACGTTTCAGAATTTCCTTGGCATCCACTTCATTTGAGCCTTTCCAAAAAGCCTTTGAATACTAACTGACATTCATTGTTATATCTTTGGAAGTCTCGGTGTTGTCCAATTTACTAACTTCATTTAAATCATTTAAAATCTGTTTAAAAGATGGTATTGTGCTATTTGCCGAATTGGTATAAATATCCCTCCGTCCTAGTACCCAAATTTTTGTTCTGGTCCACACGCTTCATAAGCCAATATACTAAGACCTCAATTCTATTTTTTGTCTGTTAGAAATTCTGTATTTTGGTCCATAGAAAAGTAGAAAAGCTGGGTTTTAGGTTACTATAGGTTCTGAATATTCATATCTAGTACTTATGTCCTGCAAGATAGTTTATTTATCTGATTTCATATTAACCATTTTAAGTACAGACTCTAGAGTTTGATTTTGTAAAACTTCATATACACACTTCTTAAGCTCTGGTTAATATTGTTTAGGTATGTTTACATTTTGAGACAATTATTTTCTTTAAATTTATGTTGTTATCATTTAAAAGATGTAAATATTTGTTACTGTCCTGTAAATTTCTTATCTCCATGTCTTTTGAACGTACTACTGAGTGATTTTCTAAATAGGCTAGACTTTTTTCGTTTTCCTTACAATCAACATTAAATCTAATAACTTTTTCTTCAGTTTCTCTAACTTTATCCAAGGCATATTAACTTTTTTTCTTCGGGCTTTCTTACATGTAATTTTTTCAAGGCATAATTTTCTCTGCTCGCAGTTGTTTTTTTTTTTTGTTATTTTTTTGTTAACTAATCTAAGGTTTATTTGATGTAGCAGCTAAATTTTCAGTGATTGCTCAAGAAACTCTAAATTTTTTGGTATGATATAACTTTTCCCTGATAAAATATAGTTTTTATTTGTTTTATTTTCTTTAAAGGATAAATGCAGATAAAAAAAATCTGTAGTTTTGACTTCAAGTATTTTTTTCACCCGTTATTCAAGAATTTTGTACTAAGTTTCTAAAAGATTTTCATATCTTTCTGGCCCATCTAATTCGATAGAATTTTTTTTCACTTCGCGGTGATACCGGAAAGTATAATTTTTAAATGACTTCTAGATGAATGCTGACTATATATGTTATGTACTATGAAAAAAATACACATTTGCACTTAACATTCTAAAACTTCTTTTCTTTGAATATCAACCCCTGCTCATCTTTCTGAATTTCTGATCGAGTGTCAATACATCCTTACTTCCACCAGTAGGTATCGGTTCTCGGTATTTTAAAGATGAATGAATTATCATGTTCATTATGCAACCTAATATACTGTGATAAAACTTTTTCAGTGTTAATATTTTATTCTCGAAAAGATATTCAGTCTGGATCTGATATTCCGTAACTTTCAAATGATTGCGAGTCATTTTCAACATGAACTGGGTGTAAGTCATCGGCCAATGTCAAGACCAGGTTCTGTTCATCTCAAAACCCGTAATTGAAAATTGTGCTAGTTACACGAATAAGCGATGTAATATCTGTTTGACAATTTACCTGATTGTCTCTTCAACCTGTTAGTAGAATTTTAGTAAGCATTCATTTCTTGTTCTGTTGGTTATATCTAAAACCTAGATGCAAGGCTTTTTTCGTGGGTTTTGACTGATTGCGCGATTTTTTACTTTCCCCGTATTCCTAGGAAAAATTCGCACTTGGGTCACAAATATTATTAAAGTAAACCAACAAACCACATTCGATGACTTAATTTCCTGTTACGTTATTTCCTGTGATGTAACGTTCGATGACGTCACTTCCGGTGCCACAAATACTAATTTAGAATCTCCACTATACTACCTGGAGAAATGATTACTTGCCATTTCATTTGGAGGTCATTGTTTACTCTTTAACAAGGAGAAACAGCTCTGATCTACAAGACAAACACCGAATGGCCCTAGAAACTAATACCAAATAAACAACATAACTGACACCGTTTTGGAAGTACCATCTAAAGATCATTAAAGTAAAGTTTGGTTAATATTCACTTTGTAGTTTCAGAGGAAAAGATTTTAAAAATGTCCTTACCCCTTTTCTATAATTATCTTGGTCGGGGACAACAGACACAATTTATAGAAGGGGACCACTTAAGGACTGTTCCACCAAAGTTTGGTTCTAATTAGCCCAACGGTTTCAAAGGAGATCTTCAAATTCTATTGCCTATAGTGTCCTAAGTTTTATTATGTCGGGTCGTGACGCCAAATAAACACTATAACTGATATAAAAGGAGTTGTTACCCATATTTGGAAAATGAAATATCAGGAGACAGCAACAATAAGTGTACGACATTTAAGTCAACAATGTCATCATGATAACCCACCATTATTGACCATTATTGCCGTAATCCTGTGTTAGTCCTAAATCTTGCCATAATCCCGCATGTATTTAGAGGGAACCAATTAAAATAGACTTGTTCTAATTGGGTTACCCTCTTTAAATAAAGAATTTACTTACTTACTTACTATGTGAGTACTCAACCCTGTCGTAATCTTGTGTGAGTACTCAACCCTGTCGTAATCTGGCATGAGTACTCATACCTGCTGCAATCCTGCGTGAATACTCATACCCTGCCGTAATCTTGTTTGAGTACTCTACACTGCCATAATCTGTAGTTTTGACTTCAGGTATTTTTTTTCACCCGTTATTTAAGAATTGTGTACAAAGTATCTAAAAGATCTTCATATCTTTCTGGTCCATCGAGTTCGATAGATTTTTTTTTTCAATTCACGGTGATACCGGAAAGTATAATTTTCAAATGACTTCTAGATGAATGCTGACTATATATGTTATGTTCTATGAAAAAAATACACATTTGCACTTAACATTCTAAAACTTATTTTCTTTGAATATCAACCCCTGCTCATCTTTCTGAATTTCTGATCGAGTGTCAATACATCCTTACTTCCACCAGTAGGTATCGGTTCTCGGTATTTTAAAGATGAATGAATTATCATGTTCATTATGCAACCTAATATACTGTGATAAAACTTTTTCAGTGTTAATATTTTATTCTCGAAAAGATATTCAGTCTGGATCTGATATTCCGTAACTTTCAAATGATTGCGAGTCATTTTCAACATGAACTGGGTGTAAGTCATCGGCCAATGTCAAGACCAGGTTCTGTTCATCTCAAAACCCGTAATTGAAAATTGTGCTAGTTACACGAATAAGCGATGTAATATCTGTTTGACAATTTACCTGATTACCTCTTCAACCTGCAGTTAGTAGAATTTTAGTAAACATTCATTTCTTGTTCTGTTGGTTATATCTAAAACCTAGATGCAAAGCTTTTTTCGTGGGTTTTGCCTGATTGCGCGATTTTGTACTTTCCCTGTATTCCTAGGAAAAATTCGCACTTGGGTCACAAATACTGTTAAAGTAAACCAACAAACCACATTCGATGACTTAATTTCCTTTACGTTATTTCCTGTGATGTAACTTTCGATGACGTCACTTCCAGTGCCACAAATAGTAATTTAGAACCTCCCCTATACTACTTGGAGAAATGATTACATGCCATTTCATTTGGAGGTCATTGTTCGGTCTTTAACAAGGAGAAACAGTTCTGATCTACAATACAAACACTGAATGGCCCTAGAAACGAATACCAAATAAACACTATAACTGATATAAAAGGAGTTGTTACCCATATTTGGAAAATGAAATGTCAGGAGACAGCAACAATAAGTGTACGACATTTAAATCAACAATGTCATCATGATAACCCACCATTATTGACCATTATTGCCGTAATCCTGTGTTAGTCCTAAATCTTGCCATAATCCCGCATGTATTTAGAGGGAACCAATTAAAATAGACTTGTTCTAATTGGGTTACCCTCTTTAAATAAAGAATTTACTTACTTACTTACTATGTGAGTACTCAACCCTGTCGTAATCTTGTGTGAGTACTCAACCCTGTCGTAATCTGGCATGAGTACTCATACCTGCTGCAATCCTGCGTGAATACTCATACCCTGCCGTAATCTTGTTTGAGTACTCTACACTGCCATAATCTTGCCTGAGTACTCATACCTGCCGTAATCCTACGGGAATACTTATACCTGCCGTAATCTTGTGAGGAACTCAACCCTGCCGTAATCTTGTGTGAGTACTCAATCCTGCCGTAATCTTGTGTGAGTACTCAAGCCTGCCGTAATCTTGTGTGAATACTCAACCCTGCCGTAATCTTGTGTGAATACTCAATCATGCCGTAATCTTGTGTGTAATCAACCCTGCCGTAATCTTGTGTTAGTACTCAGCCCTGCCGTAATCTTGTGTGAATACTCAACACTGCCGTAATGTCGTGTGATGACTCAACCCTGCCGTAATCTTGTGTAAATACTCAACCCTGCCGTAATCCAGCGTGAGTACTCAACCCTGCCGTAATCCGATGTGAGTACTCAACCCTGTGATAATACTGTGTGAGTACTAAGTCCTGCCGTAATCTTGTGTGAACACTCTACCCTGCCGTAATCCTGCGTTACTACTCAACCTTGCTGTCATCCTGTGTGAGTACTCAACCCTGTCGTAATCATGTGTTAGTGCTCAACCCTATCGTAATCCTGCGAGAGTACTCAACCCTGGTGTAATCTGTGAGAACGCAAACCTCCATTAATCCTGTGAGAGTACTAAACCATTCTGTAATCCTGTCTGAAGAAAGCAGCTTATTTGTCTCCAAAACATCAGCTATTTTATGATATTTGGCAGTACCATTATTTCGACAGGAAAACATTTTAAAATATGAACTAGCTAGATGTGGCGAGTTTTTTTCATACCATTTGGGAAATTTGTTCATAGCATAAGCATAATATCAGTGATACGTGTAACAATAAAAATTACAAAAATAAATAAATAAATAATCAAATAAAATTTATTAAATGATTTTTTTTATAGAAAAATACAATAATTTATGTATATTTATATAAACGATCGAACTTGTAAATAAATAAATAAATAAATAAATAAATAAATGGTAATTCTTTGAAACTAGAAGATATACATGTTTCGTCGAATTTACGCTCGTCAAGGCCGAAAAATATTGCAGAAGATACAACAGATACATGTACTTTGTCATGGTAAAATAATAAAGCTGTCATGTGTTATTAAACAATATATCCTTTAAGTGGAGAGGAGTGGGGTATATTTATAGATTAATACACTGTCTTTTTCATATTGCCTTTGTTATCAGCCAGAGACCTTGATATCGGTCCAGAGGGCTTTAGCCCAAGGGACGATATCAGTTGAGGGATGATAACACGGGCAATATGAAAAAGACCGCGTATTAATCTATAAATATATCCCCCTCAGAATGGTTTAGTACTCTCACAGGATTAAGGGAGGTTTGCGTTCTCACACAGGATTACACCAGGGTTTTAATCTATTGATCACATATTTTGCCACTACCAAGAAATAATTTTACTGTTGAATTGGATTTTTCAGTCTTCAAGCAAGTGTGTCAGGTTTTCGACATCCCTGAATATAAGGTGAACATTCACAATGCAGCAGCTATTAAACAGTGTTTTTTTTCTGTCATTTGGAGTAAAGAGTCAAACAAATGAATGCAACTTCAGTTCTTGCGTTTTTCCCTGAGATCTACAAACAGATTTTATAAGTCCCTATTTGAAACTACCTAGAACATTTATGAACGGTTAATTCACCATAAATAATGATCAGACGATTATTCACAGATGAGCGGAAGTGACGTCACTGAAGCTCATGAGAGGGCAGATAACATGTTATCAGCCCTCGTATGATGTTATTGTCGAGGGGACAAATAACATGCATCAAATTATGCTTTTATTACATATGTAAAATCGCCGTTATTTGAATAAAATATGTGATAAATAATTTAATTGATCGTTTATTTGTTATGATAAGGGACATAGTAAATATCATTTCACATTATTCGAATGGATTTTCTTTTTTAATAATAATTTGCCCAACCGAGGCAAACCATTTCTGATTTCTCAATATTCCACTTTCTCGAAGGATAAACTGGAATGCAGTCGGATCGCTAGCATTAACATTGTGTACATGTATATATAATAAAGGGTATGATATTTGAAAATCCGCTATTTACTCAAGCATTCAAGCATATGTTTAGTATCTCCTAAAATATACTTCGAGACTACTGTATTTAAAAAGACAATTGTTCTTCCAGTGAGGTGCATTGTAAAGAGTAATTCATCTAGATATGAAGTCAGCATGGTGTATGCTTGTGGAAGTTGTTTGCATTAAAAAATTAGGATATTGTGCCGTCTTTTCCGGCGTTACCGGTTGTTAAAGGCCTCCAAATCCCAAGCCTAAACGATAATTTTTTTCTTCAAACGTTGTCTTTTCTGTAAGTTTTTTTTTCGAGTATTTTGATCTCAAGGTTTCGATTTTATTTAATGAACCAATTTCTATGACGCCCTTGCACTCAAGTTAGAACTAAGGTGTGTTGAAATAGTTTAACTATCCGGAATCAATCATCATAGTCAATTTATGACCCATAACGTAATATTTATGATAGTTATAACATTGAACCAAAATAGTATACGTCTCTGCAATAATGACTTTACGTTAATTTTTAGCACCTTTCCTTGAAATATCTGAATTAAGTAGACCATCATGACTTGACAAGCCCCATTTATTATGACACATTCTGTTTTGGCGATTGTTAATGAGGGTTATATTTTCTCTCTTTTGTTTCTTCTTTTATTTCATAGCCTTTATTTGCTGTATACAACTTTGAATTACTGTTTTGGTTTTCAATATTTCCAGTCCTATTCACTTGGATGTGACTAAACATCGGGTTCGAGTTTGAGTTAAAGTTAGAGTTCGAGTTGAAGTTAGAGTTCGAGTGAACTCGGGATATTAATTTCTAATGTCATTTATCGAGTTACATTTCGAGTTAGATTTACGGTTCGAGTTAAAGTTCGAGTTAAGATAAAGGCACTTGTTCCTGGTACAATTTTTTTTTGTGTAAATAGCGTTTGCCGATAATGGTACAAACTTTTTTCTAATACTGAAATCAGTGACGAATTGGAAGTGCTGTTCAACAGACATTTTATTCACAGTTCACATGGTAAAATCCTGCTAGGTGGGCCTTTAGAGTGCTTCATCTGCTAATATTTTCATATTTTTTTATTTTTTAATAAAATGTCCATGAGAATATAAGCGTTGTTTTACTCCGGATGTAGCAAAAGGTTTCCTTTTCAGTTTGTGATTTTATGAAAATAATTAACATAATTAAATGGACAAGAGGGGTACTCTCCAAAATTTTCTGCACGTAGGCTAGTACTATTTTTTGGGGTCAAATTTCTCCATTTGCTATGTTTTTTGGAGTCCCAAAAATTGCAGGTATTTGGGGGGGAGTGCGTTCAAAAAGACGAAAACAGCGTTTTTAACCTGTTTTAAGTGGTAAAATGAAAGTATTTTTGGGGGTCTGAAAAAATTAGAGATATTTTATGAGGGTGTCAACAAATTTAAGTATTTTTTTACGAGCCTATGTACGGATAATTGTTTACCTCCCTCCACCTAAACTTAATCCGTAACTCGAACTTTAACTCGAACTCCAACTCCAATTCGAACTCGATGTTTAGTCCCACCCTGTCCACTTTCTGTGAGATATTATTTGCGTATAACAGCCTGAGAATTAAACTGAATTATATAATATGTATTGTTACTACTGACAATGACCGATTCTGTTTGACTAAAATCGCAGGGAAAACCTCGATCTCATCTTACAGGATATTGATACATACTATAAAAACACCACAACTAACACAGTTAATAGTGACAGTAGTAGTCAGTCACCTCTAGCCTTTGTTAGTCTTGTGTGTTTTTTTTTATTTTGGTTCATTTTTATGTTTCGGAGTTTAGTGTGCCGTCCATTTTGCTGAACTAGTATACATTATTGTTTAGGGGCCAACTGAAGCCCGCCTCCGGATGCGAGATTTTCTCGCTGCGTTGAAGACCCATTGGTAGCCTTGGGCTGTTTTCTGCTCTTTGATCGGTTGTTGTCTCTTTGACACATTCCCCGTTTCCATTCTCTATTCTATTTAGACGTACATCTATTGTTAAATGTTATCTTAGAAACTGAGGAAAACATAAACATTTACTTATGTTGCTATATCATATGATAAGTTTTACATTTTATTTATTCTTCTTTAAAGCAACTAATATCTTGTCAACAAGAAAAATACATGGAAATGGTGAGATGCCAAAAGGGGCGTAAAACGACTAAAATGTATGAAATACACAAGTCGAACAAAACCAACTATAAAATCGTAAAAACACAACAACAAACTAAAACGTTAAAAATACCCAACGTTTCGACCAATATGGTCTTGATCAGGAGCATGTAAAAAATAAAAGTAAAAAAGTGTTGACTCTTTGAAACCCAGAGCGAGACCCATATCTTGTCATCTGTTTACATAGTATGACGAGTTGTTTCACACAATTATATATATATATTTTTTTATTTTACAATATTTAGTATATTTGTTCTGGTAATAATATTTTGATGCCAAACGTACACTTCGTCGATTTACAACTCATGAGCTGTGCTCAAGACATAAAATGTTGAAATTCAAAACAATAATCCAAAAAGTTTAAGAGAAAATTCAACAGTGCCAAGATCACCAAAAGGGTAAAGCCAAAAACCATCTATTTTTAAGATAGAGTTATGCCCTAGGGAGATTCTCTGTAGTTTTTATTAATTCAACAATTTTGTGAGAGTAAATTTAAATTATCAATTTTAGCCTATAGTATGGAAATCATAGGAATTGAGCTGATGATACACCCGGGGACGTTGAGCCCACCTGTAAATTTTTTTTACTCCTCAAGTAATTTAACATGCGGTGTGTTCAAATCCTTATTCACGCATGATGTTAATTGTATTTCTGTTTGCCTTTAACGTGTTTTAGATTTATTTCACCAATTATCATCACATTATCTATACTGTAAACACATTTTTTTAAAATATTTAATGATAAAAAATGAATTACTACTGTAAATTGCTACCTACACTAGCCCCTTCGTGTGATCTTGCGATGCACGGTTTTGCGTGTCTCACGTAAACTACTTTAACAGTATTTAATTAGTTGAGATGGACCTGAATGTTGAATTTGACCGTACATAGAGAATTCGGTCATTATTATGACACATCACAACATTTTATTAATACATGAAAATGCCATAAAATGCGAGGGTGTGTAGACAAAATATAATTGATCATAATGTCATAACAGTATCATTGCTTTGTGGTTTAGTACATATCACATATGTGCACAGTCGAATGTATATAAATTCTGCGGTCAATTATTAGTTCACCAAGGTCACACCAAATACAACGAAATCTTCGCCTGCACAAAAAACTGTGCACGTGTAATTCATCTTGCAACGAGAGCTTCAATTGCTAAGAAGTGCAAAGTACATCACTTTCACTTTTTAATTGATGCCCTAAACATGCACACTTCGACCAGTTGTATCCATTTTCAGTGATAAAACATAGAGTCATAAGATTTAGTGAGAAGAGAACTTTTTTTAAAGGGAATTAAAGTATTTAGGTTTACTTCTGAATATTGAATATTGTTTCAATAAATTGATACCAATAAAGTATAATTGTCATAGAAGCAACAAAGTCGGGCAAATCCGCTCGGAAAAGCAATTTAATGTTTTTCACCCAGTGCTTTACAAGAAACAAATATATCACCCTCCGAAAGTGGCGGGTGGTCTGTCCAACGGATAAGAAAAGCTATTTGACCTTTTTATGATAATTTATGTTATTACTTAAAACTTTTCTGAAGAGAAACACGATTACATGATTCAAGCTAATGTGGGTTTAGTGAAATAGAATATTATTAATTGTTGTTAATCGTAAAACATTGATAAATACCTATTCTGATCAAAATCATAAAATTTGTCAAATTTTATAAATTATCGACAGTGTATTCTCTGACGTCTAACGGTCCAAGCCAATTTATAAACCGTTTGTCGACATAAGAATCCTGCACTACTCCCATGCAGTTTGTGCATAGCTCTGTGTTTAGATGATTTTTATTTAAATTGTTTTTATTCATCGTGTTGGTTTATTGTTTTAGCTCGAACTTTTTCAATAATAATCACATCTGAAAATGTGTAATTGGACCAAAAATGTACAATTTATGCTTCAATATCGGTGTCACAAAATTCATCTTCTTTTTTTAAATTCTAATTATAATACTTTTATCAGTATTTTACGTTCCTGCCTTGCGGAACACCGAGTAATGAAGCATGAACCTTGTTTTTATTACAAGTAGAAATGAAAACACCTGCTACATTCTGTGGTAAACATATAAATCTATCGTAATAATGTATCAACTGTGATCAATACTGATCTATAGCTTACGTAGTGTATTAGATCAAAGCATTAGTTTACAATGAGTCACTGTTTGTAAAAAAAAATCAAATAAAACACAACAAAATGATGACACGGTAGTACAGGCATCATCTGACTTACTGATGGATTTATAATGTTTCATTGAACATGTTTTATACACATTTTCCTGGAATCAGAGTCACCACAATCAAAGTGTTCAATATACATATCGGTGTTAATTATAATAAATACCCAATATGCCGAATACTTGGCGACGCATGTTGTTATGATATTGTATTTGTTATGATATTGTATTATTATATTTATTTTGATATGATAGTGTAAATATTATATTATTTATCTTGGCCTCATTTGTTTTGTGTAGCCTTATAACATGTATAATATGTTTACATAATACTTATAGTTGTTTACCAAATAATGTTATAACTGCGCAGTTTAGAAATCACTGGAACAATAATAGATACTGATGGAATGACTAGAACTTTCTATTTGACTTACGTAATACTTCTGGTGTTATTCAAACTTCTACCGTATTCCAGAAGTTTCCGTTCTACAGTATATATACGGACAAGAAAGTTAGACTTTCAGAGCAGAAAAGTATAGGGCGAGACTTTAACATTCTTGTGTTCTCAGCTGTTGGATTGACGCACTTTTATTTACGTTTCACACATCATACTTGACACACTTTTATTTACGTTACATCATACTAGATTGTGACTGATTGGATATAATATTCCGTTTGGATTCCCGCAACAGTGACGAGAAAAATTCCGGATTAGGAAAAGACGAAGGATTTTGAACAGTTACGTTGACATTTTAGTTTGTGTAATATTTTTTTGTAAACTTGTATATAATAAATCTTGTTAAATTTTATTAATGATTTGTGTCTTTTGTTGGCTACAATTTAAAAGGTGATTTCGGCCGTAACAATGTGCATTTCTGAGTTAAGCTTTGTCAGAGAGTCTTTGGACTAAAACTTTGGATAAAGCGACAAAATATATATATGCGTCACAATTAACATCAAGGTCATCATCATTTTACTATCTCAAGTATTGTCTTATATATAGCTAAGATAATGCAAAAGAGTAAATACAGTTTCATAACAAAATTGGAACTATATGAAATTTCATGGTCAGAATCAGACAAACAGGCAAAGTCGGGAGATACGAAAATACCCAGAGCAGCTGACTTGGTACAGGCAAAGCCGGGGATACGAAAATACCCAGAGCAGCTGATTTGGTACAGGCAAAGCCGGGGGATACAAAAATACCTAGAACAACTGACTTGGTACATGCAAAGCCGGGAGATACAAAAGTACCCAGAACAGCTGACTTGGTACAGGCATTTTCAAATGTAAATGTTGGGTTAAACTATGGATTCGGTATGCCTAAGCCTCCCATTTATATGACAGTTGCTATAATTTTGAGTTATTTACGGAAATGAGTGGCTGCCAAAACAACCGACTCATAAGTCACACCAGTAAATAATGGTCAACACATCTCAAGCAATTTCATCAAGACTATCATTTATGCATTGTGAAATAGAAAAGTTTTGATATCTGACAAAGAATGTTTTTGAGAGAACGAAGAAGGCGCGATTTTTCCTATTCATCAGTCTACTACTCGGACGCTTATGTCTTATTTGGAATTAATTTGATATTACTACTAGCAGAAACTGACATGAGTTAAATAAAATCCGATTCACCCAGTGAAATCGAAAGTCATATTCACTCTAGGAAGTGACGTAACAATAGCCGTCGCCAACGACGATACTATACACAGGTTGACGCGTAGTCATATAAAAACATCATCCCTTGTATTTTCTCGTTAAATATTCTGAATACATGGAATATTTCAATGTAATAAACAGAATAACTAATCTTGAAATGCGAATACCTACAACTCGTGACCGAAAAACACTAATAATTCACTCCATC
This sequence comes from Mytilisepta virgata, assembly GCA_028015205.1. Classification (NCBI taxonomy): domain Eukaryota; kingdom Metazoa; phylum Mollusca; class Bivalvia; order Mytilida; family Mytilidae; genus Mytilisepta; species Mytilisepta virgata. The sequence continues at coordinate 4,755,598 of CM051512.1, read as the reverse complement.
GTCGGAAACCCACGGCCGGTCGCGCTTACGCACTGCTTCCACTTACCGACCGTGGGTCAATTCATTCATTTTTTCCCGTTTTCATGAATCAAATTGACCATTGACATTGCTGCTAACAATAATGGAATTCTCCACTTTGGAGATTTTAACAAAATGAGGTTCTCCACTGTGGAGATTAAAAAGTTCTTTGGAAAGTAAAACGGTGCCCACATGCATAATGCAGTTGATGAATTTTTGTTGTTTAGTGATTTTTTCACTTGGTCAGTAATGCATTCTCTTTGAAAGCATCAAAACTTGTTTACTTTGTTTGAAAACTATATCGAAACTACTCTGGAATTGCGTACCGGCGATGACATATATCTTGACCAAAAGCTCGACTTTTAACTGTCACTTGATTGGCTGTATTCCATTACAGAATCGTAAGGAAACCAATCAAAATGGTTCATGAATATATTCATGAGAACGAGAAAAAAATGAATGAATTGACCCACGGTCGGTAAGTGGAAGCAAAGCGTAAGCGCGACTGGCCGTGGGTTTCCGACGATAGATGGATGGATGGATGAATTATTGTTTACCGTCCAGTGGCAACCAGGTGCATATCAGGACGAGAACATGTTGATATGATTATGAATATGATCCCTGCTTTGTACTAGACCGACACACTAAGTCGGATTTTTAATGTGCTAGCTCACGAGGTAACTGTCCGCAGGAAGACATATCACCTCACTCGGACACATTATACCGACTCCGAGCCGACCAGTCTTTGCTCTTACTCCTAGATGCCGCGTGCTTGGCGGAGAAGCAGCAATTTCAATGTCTTTGGTTTGACCCGGCCGGGGATCGAACCCGCGACCTTCCGCACTCGGGGCAAGCACGCTACCACGAGACCACCGAGACGGTTCTGGGTTTCCGACGATGAATTCACTCATGCGCGTATTCTTTGAAAGAAAATCTGATTATCCACTCAGTGAACAGTCGTATTTTTACTCTAGGAAATGGCGTTACAACAGTCGTCGCCAACAACGTTACTATACAAACGTCGACACTTTGTCACGTAATCCCTAGCACTGTCTCATTTTAAATTTGCCAATGAAATAAACAGAATAACAAATCTTGAAACAACTGTCTATTAATGTGTTTTTTGGTCACTCGTTATAGATTTTAGGTATTCGAATTTCAAGTCTTGTTATACCATAAGCATTGTTTTATAGTATATCCTAACTCTAGACTTTGACGAAGCATCTGTCTTTGTCTCTTGATTCAGAGTTAACTTGAAAATGTTCTATTTTTTTGTAAAGCACAACACACTTTATAAGTTTTTTAACCAATAACTTGTAACAATGACATATCATGTCGCACTTTAGCTGACAAAATTGTCACCAGGGATTGTTATTAGTTCTCTCGACCAGGACATAAATAATTGACAGTCATTTGTAAATGTATTTAATTACTTCATCGATAGACATATTTCATAATTTTCTCTGACATAAATGTTTTAATTTAACGGTTTTATTGCAATTAAGTTATAAGTGTTCATATACTAATCTGGGTTACTAGTAACAATTTAAAAGCAGAATGTAGAGTAGAATTTTCTGGACAAAATAGACAGTTCTTAGTTGATCCCAAATGTCCTGTATTGAATCATAGCTTAAAAAGTATCAAATTTGAAATAAAAAGGCAGGACCAGGATTTTGGCAAAATAAAAAGGAATCACTTTAGGTGTGAAAAAAAATGCAGGACCTGTGTCAATCAGGAAATGTTTTCAATGAAAATAAAAATTCAGGCTAAAAAAAATATGGTTGCTCCCTAAATACCAAAACAATTATATTTACAATACATATAAGGATGATTTTTATAGTTTATAAAGGGACAGCCATTAACTTTCAGGAAGTGACAAGGGGGCAAAGGGGGGAAAAATGCAGGCAATTTGGGGATGAAAGACGATGTGGTAAAAATACGCGACTTCATAACTATTGTATTTTGCCTATATAAAATGAGCGGACATTAGGGTGGCGAAAGACACTCTGAAATTTTTTAATGAAACATGATGTTTTTATATGCATTTCTGAAAGAGGTACATTACAAAACTTTGATGTTACAACGTCACTTTGTTAAATTTACTATGGTTCAGTCAAGTTCATGTCTCTTTTTTCGTACATATATCGGTCAAATATTGCCAACAGACACACTGGGACATTACAATATATGAATATCATATATTTTATCATTTTATTGTCATATTCTATAATATATATCTCACGATATTGACATCTTTTGTAATTTGTGTCCTACGCCTCAATACTTGTTTTTTGACAACTTCCAAACAATATCTCAAAATTTCTAATCAATATATTTTTAGTGACCCTATCTGTAAATTCTAAATGTACCAAGGAATGCAGACGCAATTTCTGATTTGAAATCCAGAAATTTAACAACTTACACATATATTTCGTTTAATCCATACAAAAATCAACGAACAAAACTGAATAAGAGTAACTGTCAAAACCATTTTATTTCTTGTCCTTACAATAAGTATCACAGTGTTAAAAAAAAAAGCATATATACGGAGCAGGAACTGCTTATCCTTCCGGAGCACCTGAGTTCACTCTTGGTTTTTATTGGAGTGTATGTCATTGTTTGTTTTTTTGTTTTTTGTTTATTTTTGGTTTTCAGCGTTCATTTGTTGTGTTTGCGGTTGTTCATTTGTCTTCCCAGGTTTTTTTTTTTTTTTTTTTTTTTTTTGGTTTGCTCCGTATGTATATTTGTCCTAAACATTGAACTCTACAGGAAAGAATAACGACGAAACGCCATTACACTCTTCATCGACATTACATCACAACCAAGAGGCTCGCAGGAGCATGTATCCCTTCCCTGGATTCAATTTGCCAATCAATAGTCATGAAAGCACCTAAGCAACAAACGTCTGTATAATTGGACATTATTATGAAGGAGGACAATCTAATAACCATGGCTACCAATTCGGGTTCCAATTGGCTGGGTGCTTTCAGACAAGAATATTTTTTAAATGAATTTCCATAGGATCCTATGTTAAACTATGCTGTGACGGCCATCTTGGTTGATCGTCCGGGTCATCGGGCACAATTCTGAAAGCTTACCATCTAAGGACTATCGCTGCTAAGTTTGGTTTAAATTGGCTTAGTAGTTTCAGACAAGAAGATTTTTAAATGAATTTCTCTTAGAATCCTATGTTAAACTAAGTTGAGCCCTGGTGGCCATCTTGGTTGATTTTCCGGGTCACCAAGCACAATTCTGAAAGAGGGCCATCTAAAGACCATTGCAGCCAAGTAGTTACATAGAATAAGATTTTTGAAATTCATCCCCCTTGTTTTTAGTAACAGCAGTCATGTCGTTTGGAAGTCGGGGATACCGGACACATTTTTGGAAGGCGGCAATCCAAGGACCATTCCACCAAAGTTTGGTCGCAATTGGTCAATTTTGTTAATCAACCAATGAGAAACAAGAATTGCCCATGAAGGCCATGTCTACGAAATGAGGAAATTTTGTCAAGAACCTTCCATTATTGCTTCCTGTAAAGTTTCGTTCTATTTGGTCAAGCAACATCAGAGGAGAAGATTGTTTTATATCAGCCAATCAGAAATAAGAACTGCCCATGGCGGCCACATTTGTAATCCGATCAGGACGAAATGAGGAAAGTTTGTAAAGAACCTCACATAGATGCATCCTGTTAAGTTTCGTTCCATTTGGCCAAGCAGTTCCAGGGGAAAAAAACATATTTTAATCAACCAATGAGAAACAAGAATTACCCATGACGGCCTTGTTTGTTTCCCGATCGGGGCGAAATGAGGAAATTTTGTAAAGAGCCACCCATAGATCCGCCCTGTCAAGTTTCGTTTCATATGACCAAGCGACTTCACAGGAGGATTTTTTTTTATATCAGCCATTCACATTACAACACAACACGGGAAGATACAGACAATGAAACACCATATAAAACGTTTTCCACATTACAACACAACACGGGAAGATACAGACAACGAAACACCATAAAAAAACGTTTTCCACATTACAACACAACACAGGAAGATACAAACATCAAAACACCATAAATAACGTTTTCCACATTACAACATAACACGGGAAGATACAGACAACGAAACACCATAACAACCGCTGTCCACATTACAACACAAAACACAGATAGGTGCAGATAACTACCTTCGTCTATATTTCAACTTAAAACACGGGACGATGCACTGCTGATGTCTCAAATTTAGTATTAGATAATGCTTTTAAATTTCCACTAAAGTTTATGATGATCTTGACCTTGTTAAAAGGATATTCGACATTGAAAGGACAAAGAAAAGAGACAAAGACAATATTCGATCTTGTAAACCCGGACATTATAAAAATATTCGAAACATAATTTGAATTATAGAGAACATTAAAGGGGACATAATAAACAATTTCATCGTCATAAATTGACATATCATAATTAATTTCTTGCAGTTGTTTGTCTGTCAAACAGGTATAGCGTTTTGTGGAATATATTAAACATGCCACGCATGTACACAAATAATACATAGAAAAGAGAATGGAAACGATGAATGTGTCAAAGAGCAGAAAACAGCTCAAGCCCACCAGTGGGTCTTCAACCCAGCGAAAAAATCCATCAAATAATCATTGTTTGATGTTGATGTACACTATTTACATATTTACATTTTTTTAAATTTTATTTACTTTTTTCCTATTTTTTCTAATTCATTTTGTTTTATATATTATTTCTGTTGTTGAGTTAATCATCCTTTTTTATTTTTGAATTTTGAGTATATACTTCAATGTCTTTTGTTTATTTTATTTTGGATTTCAGCATTTTCGGACTGAAGAATCGTATTTCAAAGAATTTTCATACCTTGTGCATCAAATAGAAATTTTAGTGCCACCAAGTAAATGCAACTGCTGCATGGTGAACATCTAATCACTTAAGTATTTAATATCATTAAATAATTGATACCATTTAAATAGAAAAATTAAAGAAAAACTCCCGTGCATCCATCTACGGTATATAAAATGTCATATGGTTCCACTATGACTTTAAGATTCACATTTTGGTACATGTTGACAAAAAAGATTGTTAAATCGTTTGATATTTGAAAATCTGTCATATTGAAAAAAAAAAACAAAAACAAACAAAAACAGCAAACCGATTAAAAGGCAATAATAGTGACACACCAATCAATTAACTACAACCAATCGGCAGACATCAGGCAAAAAAAACTATAAAGTGCACAAACACAGAAACAACAGAGCGTCAAGTTAGTCTGACTTGTTACAGACATTGGGTACATGTAGTATTGGGGATAAACCGGTTTTTTTAGATACCAAAACGTCCCCTTATCTATCTGAAACCTCCGGAATCACCATAGCTACTTATTTGTGACTCCCAAATTATGTCCCATTTGATAACACGGATGTCCCTAAAGAAAAATAAAAACCATGAATTCTTTATAATTGGTCATGTTTTTTTTTCATTATTATTATTATTATAACATACGTAATCCAACGTAACACATTATGGTAAGTAAGGCACGGCGTTCCTCTTCTGATTTCCTGATATTGGCTTGAGATTTTAACAAAATTACGTTAATATGTTCTGAAAATGGAAGAATTTCTTTGGGACTTAATTGTTTTAAAGAAAAGTTGATCGGTTAAAATGAGGTACTTACTAAATTTTCATACTTTAAGAAGACAATTCCTCCAAGAATAGTTTTAGGTGATATCTCTGGCGATCACGTGATACATGGATATAAATTAATGAGACAGAGAAGAGGATTTAGTTCAGTTTTACTAATACAAATTTCTAAAGATTAAACAACAAGATCTGTGTAATATCTTTTTATTAGCTCCCTTAGTGGAACAAACCAAATTCAAATTATTAGCTCCCTTAGTAGAACAAACCAAATTCAAAGACTATTTAGGTGATATCTAGTATATGAACGAATTCTGTGGATTGAAAACTTAATCATCTGCTTCTATGACCTTAACCAATTATATAGGTTATCAGAAATGTAAAGTTAGGAAGTCTGAAGGTCCTAAAACTGACACGTGTTACAAATAAACAAAACGAAATACAGTTATCAGTTCATATCTCCATCAAGGACACCTACTCATATCTTTATCTACAACGACATTATGTGAAATTGATAACAATTTTAAGTTATATAATCAAAATTAGTGGACTTGTGAATGTTTATAGCCGCGGGCATTGTTATTGTACAACCCAGAAGACCTTCTGTGCAGCCTAAGGTGAAGCCAAAGGCTGAACAATGGTGCTGAAGAATCTAAATGACAACGGCTATAAACGTAGAAAATGGATTTATCCCCAGTTTTTATACGACCGCAAAATTTTTGCGGTCGTAAATTGGTATGACGTTGGCGTCGTCCGGCGTCGTCCGAAGACATTTGGTTTTCGCACTATAACTTTAGTATAAGTTAATAGAAATCTATGAAATTTGAACACAAGGTTTATGACCACAAAAGGAAGGTTGGGATTGATTTTGGGAGTTTTGGTCCCAACAGTTTAAGAATTAGGGGCCAAAAAAAGGCCCAATAAGCATTTTTCTTGGTTTTCGCACAATAACTCTAGTATACGTAAATAGAAATCTATGAAATTTAAACACAAGGTTTATGACCACAAAAGGAAGGTTGGGATTGTTTTTGGGAGTTTTGGTCCCAACAGTTTAGGAATTAGGGGCTAAAACAGGGCCCAAATAAGCATTTTTCTTGGTTTTTGCACAATAACTTTAGTATAAGTAAATAGAAATCTATGAAATTTAAACACAAGGTTTATGACTACAAAAGGAAGGTTGGGATTGATTTTGGGAGTTTTGGTCCCAACAGTTTAGGAATTAGGGACCAAAAGGGTCCAAAATTAAACTTTGTTTGATTTCATTGAAAATTGAACTATTGGGGTTCTTTGATATGCCGAATCTATCCGTGTATTTAGATTCTTAATTTTTGGTCCCGTTTTCAAATTGGTCTACATTAAGGTCCAAAAGGTCCAAAATTAAACTTAGTTTGATTTTAACAAAAATTGAATTCTTGGGGTTTTTTGATATGCTGAATCTAAACATGTACTTAGTTTTTTTATTATGGGCCCAGTTTTCAAGTTGGTCCAAATCGGGGTCCAAAATTAAAGCTAAAAAAGGGGTAAATTTTTTTTTTTTTTTGGGAGGGGGGGGGGGGGGGGCAATTCTCCACAGCATATTGTATTGCACAAGAAGCAAAAAATTGAATATAAATTGAAATCATATGACCAATTCTAAGTTCTTTGATTTCAGTTATTCTGTGTCAGAAACCTATTATGTGTCAAATATTTCAAGAAATTTTCAATTGCACAGTATTGCGCAATAGCAAGAAATTGATATGTGTGCCCTGTTATGAAAACTTTATTATTAACAAATTCCATTGGAAATTTGCCAATAACTTTAGTTTAATGAACTTCATTGGAAATTTGCCAATATAAAATGTGTTGATGAAGCTTTTTTGTTTATCTCATCTAAACTGCTTTTAAATTATGTATATTTAAAATTTGCCATCCATGACTATGATGTCATTTTCTATTTTAATACGTCATGGTGTATTTGAATGGGCTGTTATGGTTGCAAAGTATAAAGAAATGGGGGGGGAGGGGGGGGGGGGTGAAAACAAAATTTAGGGGGGGGGGGGGGGGTAAATGAGAAATTGGGGAGGGGCATTTTTTTTCTCATTTCATATTTCATAAATTAAAAAGAAAATTTCAAATTTTTTTTAGGAAAAAAAGGGGGGGTTACAATAAATTTTATTGTTTTTTTGTTTTTTTGGGGGGGGAGGGGGGTCAATGTGCAACTTCATAGTGTATTGCACAAAAGCTAAAAACGGGGTAAATTATTTTTTTTTGGGGGGGGGGGGGGCAATTCTCCACATCATATTGTATTGCACAAGAAGCAAAAAATTGAATATAAATTGAAATCATATGACCAATTCTAAGTTCTTTGATTTCAGTTATTCTGTGTCAGAAACCTATTATGTGTCAAATATTTCAAGAAATTTTCAATTGCACAGTATTGTGCAATAGCAAGAAATCTTCAATTGCACAGTATTGCGCAATAGCAAGAAATTGATATGTGTGCCCAATTTTAAATTTTAAATTGGTTATTTCTGATTTATATATAAAAACAAATAATACTGATATGGTTTGAATAGGTAAATTAAAAATTTTTAAGTTCTTAGACAACATTCATTCTGTGTCAGAAACCTATGCTGTGTCAAATATTTATTCACAATCCAAATTCAGTATTGTATCAAGCTTGAATGTTGTGTTCATAATTGCCCCAACTATCCAGGGTTTGACATCTGCGGTCGTATCTAGCTGCGCCCAGCGGAGCATTTTATTTCCTTTTCTATCATAATGGTAAATCCAACGTACATTTTGTAACACATTATGGTAAGTAAGGCACGACGTCCCTCTTGATTTCCTGATATTATCTTGATATTTTAACTAAATTACGTTAATATGTTCTGAAAAGGAAGAATTTCTTTTGGACTTTACTGTTTTAAAGAAAAGTGGATCGGTTAAAATTAGGTACTTAGTAAGTTTTCATACTTAGAGAAGACAATTCCTCCAAGAATAGTTTTAGGTGATATCCCTGGAGATCACGTGATACATGGATATAAATTAATGAGACAGAGAAGAGGATTTAGTTCAGTTTTACTAATACAAATTTCTAAAGATTAAACAACAAGATCTGTGTAATATCTTTTTATTAGCTCCCTTAGTGGAACAAACCAAATTCAAAGACTATTTAGGTGATATCTAGTATATGAACGAATTATGTAGATTGAAAACTTAATTATCTGCTTTCTATGACCTTAACCAATTATATAGGTTATCAGAAATGTAAAGTTAGGAAGTCGGAAGGTCCTAAAACTGACACGTGTTACAAATAAACAAAACTAAATACAGTTATCAGTTCATATCTCCATCAAGGACACCTACTCATATATTTATCTACAACGACATTATTTGAAATTGATAACAATTTTAAGTTATATAATCAAAATTAGTGGACTTGTGAATGTTTATAGCCGCGGACATTGTTAATGTACAATCCCGAAGCACTTCTGTGCAGCCTAAGGTGAAGCCAAAGGCTGAACAGTGGTGCTGAAGAATCTCAATGACGAAGGCTATAAACGTAGATAATGGATTTATCCCCGGTTTTTTCCTTTTCTATCATAATGGTAAAAATAAACGATCGTCGGTAAAAAAGCTAAGGTGGACGTTAGTTTCATTACCCATTTGAATATCTATAATACTAAATTTACGAATTAGCCGAATAGGCGGCAAAACGCGTGGTTCAAAATAAACGATGTATGGTTCAGATTATAAAGGTTGTTATCGGATTTGACAATCTGCATTTACAAATTTAAACTGCAGTTTTGTTTATGTGCAAATGGAATTTGTATGCACTTTTTTGATATGAATTCTCCCAACATATCCATTAGAAGGTTCTCGAATGCATCATTTTAACACATTGATTTAAATAAACAAGTATGCACATATTTTAAATCTTTTTCTGTTTGAAATTACGGAAGAAGAATAAAACAAATGAAAAATATTCTCCTTCGAGGGGGATGTTTCCGCTTCATGTATTCAGGATTGTTTTTCTACAATAACGCAATTTCTCCTAACCTCCTAACTGTAAAGGTTATGAACTTTGAAGATTATGGAGAAGTAAGGTAAAGTTCAGAGGACTTCCTAACTTATAGTTGTCTTTTGGATTTCTCGGAGGTTTACATTATTTATCATGTGACCTGTCTAAATATATCTCTTCCATACAATTCCCTGTAAGCCCTAGATAAACATATTTTTAACAAATGGTAATCTTTATCGTTAATGACGAAATTTATCTCGGATATCTTTGATAAATATAAACGTGGACAGCATACGCAGACATACACTAAAAATGCTTTTATCGTCTGATTATTGGATATATTTGTGAAATTAAGCCTCGCTTGCCCTGCCCATGATGACAATGGAACAATTGGAACAATTATTTTCCAAAAATATGCTCTACCTAACTCACAGCATCTTTTGAAAAATTCATCCGTCACTAAGGAAATTTTTACATCTATAATTTCATTTTCATATTTATTCTGAAGGAAAAAGGTAATGCATTATGAAATGTGTATTTAATGAAAGCTTTTCATCAAGTTCCAGTTCAGAATTAATTGTAACAATAAAAACATTGACAATTTAATATGTAGTTGTGTTTTCGTCATAGATTTTGACTTTGATGGAACCTTAAGGTCCATTTTGGTAATTCTACGTGGCATACAGTCTACTTCATCAGTGGATACATCTTCGGTAGTAACGAAAAGCCATATGACAATTGGGTCACGTTGACCTACATTTCACGCTTCATTGACTTTGGTTAAAGTTTGCATTAACATCCATTTCTGGAATACTACCGCAGATATAGACATGAAACTATCAGTTGATACCACCTACTTGACAGGAAAGTGTATGGGAAGCCTGCCACAACATCCATATTGAGTTTCTGTTCCATGAATGACATGGCCGCAACAACATTTTATAGTCAATATGGCCACCACAAAAAAAATGCTTATTCCCTCGCGCTCGAGCGGGTTCAATTCTAGTATACTAAATTTATGCAGAAAATGCCCTCCTTTCCATTTCGAGGATGGTTCGTATGGTACCAAAATCAAAGACATGTGTTTTTATTTAATGTTTATAATGAAATGGGTCATTGTGTGGCATTATTTCAATTTCTTCCGCGAAATTCTTACGTTTTACGTTATAATAACTTGGATGTGACTGAAGGGCAACTTCAGCAAAATCATGTTCAAATGTATAAATATGCTTTTTCTAAAGCATATAGAATATAAATAAGATATTATATAGAATCAAAATAAGATATTTATTCCAAGCCGGGGATAAGAATATATCACAGAAATTACTAGTATTTAGCAAAATTCAAAAATAATAGAAATACTAAGGGTTCATTCCTTGTATTGCAGATGGTAGATCTCCTTATCTGAAATTTAGCTTCTTATTTCGGTATTTTTTTGGTTATGAGTACTTCTTGTTTAAAATAGGTTTGGTTTTTGGTCTTCCAATTTTTTCGGTTTTAATGCTGCTGATGAGGGGTAACTCCTTGAAATGCGTCGTATACAGCATAGTATAAATTTACTATATCTAATATTAGTATCTTTGGATTGTTATTTTTATACATCAACATATATGTTGTTTATTTTACGATTATTTTCGATGATACAAACTTGATATATGGTTTCTTGTTGTTTTTTAACAAGAAAATACGTTTTTATTCAGGCAACTATCTTTGCAAACAAAGCTTATACAATCAACTTTGAACATGCTATTTGAGAAACGGATTTTCCAAAGTGTATCGAAAATAAGAACATGATTAAAATAATTAAAATAATCAAAGGAACAATGTCAAAATCAAGTCCACTTCTTAAAAGTGCGGTATATTTTTACCTTTTCAAGGTATTTTGTAGCGGACATTAAATAACACTATACTAATAAATTAAACATTTTGCAACAGATTTCAAAAGAGTTAACACTTTATTGTACATGTTTGATATTTGGCACAGAAACTTGATTTCATAAATTTGGGCCAAAATATTATTCATTCTACAGAAACATTGGTTTCATAAAAACAAATTATATTTTAAATTTGAATAACTTTAAAAATATAATTTAATAACTTATAATATGTACTGTTTACGACTAAAAGATGAACAGGCCCAGAAACTTGATTTCATAAATTTGGACCAAAATATTATTCATTCTACAGAAACATTGGTTTCATAAAAACAAATTATATTTTAAATTTGAATAACTCTAAAAGTATAATTTAATAACTTATAATGTGTACTGTTTACTACTAAAAGATGAACATTCAAACCATGGTCTGAATAAATGCGAGGTGATAAAACATAATTGCCTTTATATCGCAGTTATAAAGATTAATTTATAATCATAAAAAGGTTTTATCATCTGCAATTTATTTTCTTGATAAAGGAAGACTCTAATGCCGAGATTCCACTTCTTTGTTCCGGATATGGCTTTACCATTTAAGGTCTTTTCTGTGTTTGAATTCTCTTACCACAGTTAACATTCTTGATTCTAGTTTAGTGTTTTGATTTTTAATATTTTCAGACTTGAGGAAAACTGATGGGTGGTATAATGGTACGAAATATATTCATATCTTAAGCATAGAAATTGGTATTATATATTTATAGTCCCGATCAAAATAATATATTGCATGCAGTTTGGAGTCCAATTATTATTCTGCAACTGACAATGTTAGTGGTTATTGACTAACAATAGAATATCAGCCTAAATATGATAAAACCTGTCAATACAATACAAAATGTCAAAGTACGCCATATTGGACTGGTTAGGCATTATAGGATCATATTGGACTAGTCAATACGACATATTGGACTGGTTAGTCAATAAAAGTATAATTGCGAAAGGTTTTCCATATTGGCTTAGTTATTGGTCCTTGGCTAGTAATATTGGACTTCGGCTTCGCCTCAGTCCAATATAACGTACCTCGGGCCAATAACTAAGCCAATATGGAAAACCTTACGCAATAATACTATAATAGTAATGCACTAAAATTGAAGAAAATTGCACGCTAACGTTTGGTTACGTTCTACATGGAATATTACGTTATTGTTCAATAATATTCTATACATTCTTAAAATACATTGTTGATTTGTCATGATTAAGATGTTTTACATAAAACAAATCATTTGTCTTTGCGTGACGTCAGTAATAGGTTATGGTCTATTAACAAGACAAGTAAACACAATATCATATGATCCGATACGGAACCCGGAAACCACGAAGTTAACTATAACAGTATGTGTAAATGTTCTCCTGACATGGGATTTCAATGTTTTATTAGATATTTGTTACATGGTGAAAGGTGGCATTTAATTGAACAGCAATAATAAAGTTGTGGTTTTGATTACATTTAGTTATGTAATTTAAAATTTGGTTAATTAAATTCATAAAACATTAAATTAAGCATAAATATCATTACCAATTTGTTACCTGCCACTAAATACATTACATATATATGTTATTACATTGTAATTCGTTTATATTCGCTCTGATGTAATAAATATCCTTGATAGCAATTTCGATACACTATGCAGTCACTGAGTTTCGAACAAAACAAATACATTTTAAAGAATTTCTAGCATGCTAATTAAATCTGCAATTTGCAATAGTGTCACGAGTGTATATCACGACAAAAGGATACAGAACAAGGATTGAGGTGTATGGATGCCTCATTTACGTTTACCAGACAGAATGGAGAAAGGTGAATTCACTTTATCAAAGAATTTTCCCTTTTCCTTCCTTTGTATAATCATGTAATTGCATTTTAAAAATTTTTTGTTAATTTCCCGTGCTGTGTTTACGCATCTCTCTTGTGTATCAAATAAACAACAAACGGGATAACAAGAAAAGTCAACAATGACATTCTAATACATTAACGCCATCAAACAGACAGACTTTCAAACTAGAAAATAACACAAAAGGGCAATAAAACATAAAGATCGAAACAACAGATACAGTTCTTTTCTAACCTCTCTTTAGAACTGTCCTAAACTGTCAGAAGAACTGTTCAAGAACAGTTCTAGAACTGTCATCCTGACACCTTTAGAACGTTTACGACAGGGTGTGTCCTGACCTAGAACCGTTTATGATAGTTCTACCCTAGAACCATTCTGGACGGTTCTACCTAAGAACCATTCTGAACGGTTCTAACCTAAAAAACAAATTTAATCAAGATTTAGTCCCGTCCCTTCTCAATTGAAATTACTGTGTAAGATGTCCATATATGTACGTTATGTCTATGTAATTTTTCGATAAACTGGTGAAATGTATCTCTTATTTCAAAATGGCGGTACTCATCCCAATCATCTTCTACCTTGTCATAACGAAATAAATACGAGCAAAGAGAATTAATTAACTAATATATCAAATGTTTACCATATAAAAATGGAAAAAAAAGATAAATTATTAATTTAAAATAAATTAAAATGTTACTTCTCTGACACATTTGAAATCTTTGCATTTAAATTTGGAACCACCTTATACACACCTCTTTTAATTTCAAATGCTGCATTAATTATTTTAAAATTTACCCACCGGGCACATCAACATTGTTTCAACGTTAACAGGTTGTGTTATATCTATGTTGATATACATGTATGTGCAGGATCTGCAAACAGGATGATTGATATTTGAACGTTGATTAAAAGTTGATTTATTGTTGAAATGGGTTTTTCAAGGTTTTCTTTATAAAATCTGCAAAATTATAATTTTTCGCAATAATTGTGTGTTAAATTGTATTGTACAAGCTTATGTTTTTAACATTGTTTGCTAACTAAGGATATTTACAAGTGTGTATTGGGGTTTTCTGCTGTCTTGTACATCTGATACAGTACATGTAATAGATACACATCAATGGGGATACTAAGGAAATTAGACAAACTAACAAATGGAACCTCATCATATTTTCAAACTACATGTACAGTGAGATTGTTTCCACAACTGAGCTCCTGGCCGACCATACAACACCTTTGTGAAGAAACTGGATTGAAACAAAATATCCAAAATAAAATAACTCCCACATATACAATGAAACAGGAGACTTCTTTCAGGATACAGCGACATAAGACTTGTTTGCTCTGAATTTAGTTTTATTTATTTTCTATCCTACAGGTTACATGTAGATTCATTTGAAATCGAAATTAACAGTTAAAAGTCATTATATAACATAATATCACATTCCAGAAGATTTATTGAGACATAGGAGATCGTAGAATACAGTCACTGTTGCATACATTTTTAATTCGACTCATTTTTGAGACTTTTTCAGACCATGAAGCATGTATGCTGAACACATGTAACTTTCCTTCTTACAATAAAAATGTTGCTGTTTTAAAACGAAATTTAACTTCATACATTTTATTATTTACATGTATAAAATCCTTTCCAATATTTTATACATAAAATCCCTCAGTTGAATTCCAATTTAAGTAAAAAATATCTTGTTCTTTTTCACATCAGGTTTCATAAAATTGTACTGTTTATGTGTCACCCAGTTTAAAACACTGGAGCTTGATCTATATAGATCACTGCAAAATTTTTCAGTCGTGTGCTTCATTTTTCCTTCCCACATCAATAATTCTATTAGAATTTGGGGAATCTCTTCACATACATCCCAGTCTTTACATTTTAGTTGCTGGACTTGTTTCTAATGCTGATTTCTTTAAAGAAAAATAGTCTGATTGAAAAACCTCATTTATTACATTGTGATTTACTGTAGTATTCAAGTGAAAGAAAATCTGGTAAATCACACGTGAAAAGAACAGCCAGTATTTCACTCTAGGAAGTGACGTCACAATTGCGTAGAGATATATCAGAAGATTTAGTCCGTTTTATATCATTTATTTATGCTAAAATGCTAGATTTTGTAATATGTAATAAAAAATATAACCAATCGCTGAATCAAAATACCAGAAATAAACAACTTGTGCGCTGTGCGCACTCTTACTTTACTGTGTAAACTGTTGTTTATTTCTGATATTTGAATTCAGCGATTAGTTATACTATAAATATTTTACATTCTGTGCAAGTTTTTTTTTTTTTTAATTCTGAATGGTTCTACCCTAGAAACATTTATGACAGTAGAACCATTTATGACGGTTCTACCTTAGAACCATTTATGACAGGGTTGGTTTTACCCTAGTAATATCAAGAAATACAAAAGGGATATACGAAGGAGGGAAAAATCGAAGCAACTGACAAAATGCGGAGAACAACAAAGACAAGACCAAAACAATACATGCATTACAATTAAAATAAAATCTAAAAATATATGAACAACATGGAGACCACCAAAATCGTTCTAGAATGGTTCTACATGTAGAACCTCCTATCTGACAGAACAGTTGAGAGGTTAGAACTGATCTTAACTATAGTCAGGATAGTCTGGTATCTTATATAGTCATTAAATGATTGAGAAAACATCTTGAATATTTAGTATTTTCGTATGTAAATTATAGGATATCGCCTTCCAGGAATTTTACTTTATGTTCGAAATGTTAGTTTAATGTAAACGTTTTTATTCATAGTGGATTGTTAAATCAACTTATTCTTATTCCTCTACACTTGACGGGATACGAGAGCCGCCACTATTTGTTTTCTACATCTACGGGGGAGTGTGTAACGTGCTAAGAATATTTATTTCCCTTAATACGGGACATCAGTTTTTCGTCCGAATCCGACGGACTGGTATGCTTTACCAAGACCATCATCGCAAATGGTGTCGATAGGGTTCGCAAATTTGATCACTGAAAATTTCATCCCGAACGGGAATCGAACCTGGGGCCTTTGGCTTCGTAGTCCGATGCGTTAACCACTTCACCGTTAGGAAATTGTTGAACCGGCTTACCTATGAAAATTGGTACGGAATTTTCTTTGTTCCTATAACGCCAGACTATATCATTCAGCTTTTATATGTCCTACATTGTGACACAAAAATCAAGGATTTCCTGTGGCGCCTTGTTCTTCATATCACTAACTGCTATTGTGACCTTCAGACATTCTGATACAAAGTTGTCCTAATTAATTTACATGTATTATGTATACTTTTATTACCAGTTTATTTGTTGACAAATGATGTCGGAAATCTCAGTTCCATTAATTACAATTTAATTGTTTTCAGACCTTGTAAAAATGCACGAAATTTTCTTATATTTTGTGTTAATTTTCATAGTACACAATGCACAAATACATGCACGTGACGTCTATAAATCAAAATAACAGCATTTGTAGTTACAGCATATGCTCAATTTGAAAATTGCAGAAAAATACATTATAAGAAATTCTGGTTTAAAAATCTTCGACATTTTATCAGAAGGGGAATATATAGTTAAATGTAAATACATGTATTCTATACTTTTAATAAAATTCGAAGTCATTACAGGCCTCTTCTACGCATATGCCGTCCTTCAAGAAATATGATTGTACATATTATCGACCAAGCCGTATAGTTTGATATTGTTTTGACTTGTATGTTTTGTTTGTATTTTGTCTCTAAGCAGTCAAAATTTGATGGATGGATGAATTGTTGTTTAACGTCCAGTGGCAGCCAGGTGCACATCAGGCGAGAACATGTATGATAATGAATAAGATCCCTGCTTTGTACTAGACCGACACGCTGAGCCGGATTTTTAATGTGCTAGCTCATGAGGTAACTGTCCCCAGGAAGACATGTCACCCCACTCGGACACATTATACTGACTCCGAGACGACCAGTAGATCTTTACTCTTACTGCTAGATGCAGCGTGCTTGGCGTGCTTGGCGTAGAAGCAGAAAATATATACAAAATTTAATGTTTTTGGTTTGACCTGGCCGGGTATAGAACCCGCGAACCCCGCCATTTTTATTAAAGTGTTCAATTTGAATGTTTTCAGAAGTTTGAATGAAATGCCTCAAGAAAACATGGTGATCTGGTCAAATGGAAAAGTGTCACCATTTAGGTTCTCATCCGCATAAAAACAGGAAATGTTTTTTTTAATTCAATGTTAATATATCGAGAAAAAATACACTGTAAATAATTTGTAGTCTCAGACCTCCAGGTCGTCGTCTTTTATGCATGTCAATATCCGATTTGGCCAATTACCAAAAAGACTACTAGTATTTTGAGAAGCACTGTCATGATAAAACTGTCAATCATAGAACAAGTTTTGTCGCCTAAACCAGGACGTCTGAAAATCAGTTAGTGACATTAATTGATAATTTACTTTTTAGAAAAAAAAACAGAATAATACATTTATCACAATAAAATTAAATGTGGTTTTGTTTTCTTTCTTTTCTTAAATATCTATAAAACGTTCTATGTTAATTATTATTCAATTTACATATGTATTATACATTTGTTCTCGTTTCTTATTATTTTATTTTTTTATTTCATATTACGTAATCTTGCTTTCCTTCCTTTTTTCTCATTTAAATTTTGCTGATAGTGTTGCTTGTGTATACATTCTAGCACTAGACACTATATGTATATAAAATCCAAAAATCATTTTGGTTTTTTTAGTTTCTATTACCGCTTTTTAAATATGTTTTGTTCTAGAGAAAGTTAAATTTTATTATTACAAAATGTACATTGTTAAATTTATCGTTTTGTATTATTTTATTTTTGTATGTACTGCTGTACTGCTTCAAAAAAAAGCAAAAAAAAAATGAATAAGTCCTCACACTCTGGTTTTTAAAACACGCTAACCGTTTCCCAAATGAAAACGGACCTGTTCCATTGATGTTATCCCTTCTTCATACCGGATTTGACATGGGCAGCATGGCGGGTGTCCTGCAGGGAGCAGAGACTGCTTAGTCTTCCGGAGCACCTGAGTCTACCCCCGGTTTTGTTATGGGGTCCGTGTTGTTTATATGTTTTTAGTTTTTAATTGTAGTGCATGTATTGTTTTGGTCTTGTCTTCGTTGTTCTCCGGAGTTTTTCTGGTTTTTTATTTTCCCCTACTTCTGATATCCCTTTGGTATTTCTGGACTTTACTATATTTACCAATACAGTATGATTACCAACAAGGTGACCGCTTGCTAGAACTGAAAATTAAAATGGACGGTACATAATTTACATAGCAGGGTCAGAATATGCTCATTTTAACTGTAAAACTAGATGTAGCTAAGCCTCTCGTAGGTGCAGTTCGGATACTGTCGCCCTACTGAGCGAAAAATTCTAAAATAACATTTCCATAAAGGGTTTAATGGTATCTCTTCAAAGAGTTGAATAGACGGTGAACAGTACATAAACCTGATGCCCGTTGAAATACAACAAACAAAGACTTTTGGATGAATCAATTGAATTGTTACACGATTTACTATTAATAGGAAAAAAATACTGAAGTATAATAATTCTTTCTGTTATGTTCTCACTAAATCACTGTCTTTCGACTTCGATCATATGTACGTTAACTTAAATTTTTTCTTTCGCATTTGTTTGTCTTTATCTACTACGTACTGTACTGTTAGTCTGAATAAAAAATAGCAACGAAGAGGACAAATCATCATATTTTAATATTTTAGTATCTCCCTCGTGCATAGCTCTGTCCTTAGATGGTTTTGGCTTTACCACTTTTTGGTCATTTTGGTATTTTTGAATTTGCTTTTCAACCTTTTGGATTGTTGATTTGATTTTCAACATTTTAGGCTCAAGCACAACTGATGAGTCGAAATATTGACAAAATGTGCACATCATGTGAATCAAAATTTGTATCAAGGAATTTATTTTTACTCACTGAGTCGATTCCACTGGTGGTGCACTCCAAGTCCCCGAGGGTATCCCAGCTGTTAGTGTTTCGATACTAGCTCGAAATTGATACTTTAAATTTACTGTTACAAAAATGTAAAAGTAAGGCGTATCTCCCTCGTACATAGCTCTGTCATCAGATGGTTTTTAGCTTTACCCATTTGGGTCATTTTGGTAATTTAGAATTGCTCTTCAAACTTTTGGATTTTAACATTTTAGGCATTGAGCATAACTGAATAGTCGTAAATCAACGAAATGTGCACATCTTGTGCATCAAAATTTGTATCAAAAAAGTTATTGTTTGTCTGTATGTACTGCTGTTAGTCTGAATACAATATAGCAACGAAGAGGACAAATTATATTTAATATTTCGTTCGATGTTAGTTTTATTTTTTTGCATTTATATGTCAAGGTAACAACACTACCAGAGGTTTGTGACATTTGAGTACTTGTCTCAGGTAAACAATTTAGCATATACACTGTACACGTACATGTAATATATATGTTAATATAGTTCTAGAATACGAATACATTTGTAATTAATGAGGTACATGTAGTTAGCCTTAATATAAGGCATTATGACCAATATTGTAAAAGAACATGGCTATGCCCGAAGCAGATATCATTACGTTTATGTTTTAAATGGTCAAATGTTTATAACAAGTTTACGCTAGTACAAATGTACTGTTCTCGATACTCTATTTGGAATTTCTATAATAGTAAAAAATATTCCGAGACCATGTTATGCAATTCATACGAAGTCTGCTTTGACGGAAATGGTTATTAATAACTGTTAATTACAAGACGATGTCGTCAACATTGAAAAAAAATAATTTTAAGATGCAATTACATAATGCAGTGGTTTTGAATTGTTCATAGCAAACAGCAACAGATTTATGGGTTAATATTACGCTTATCAGTGCATATTAATCACAAGCAAAAATGTATGATTGTATCTAAATGTTCTCGTGTCAACTGATAACAGCGTACACGACTAATAAATTGAACTATAAGAAATTATTGAAGTCATAAAACATTACACATGTACCATAGATACTGCAATCTTATCACAGCCATAGAAAAGTAAATAACTTTGAATACAAAACCATTGTTGCATAATTGTTAAAATCATAAAATACATGGTAACAATGTACAAAGAAGAGGAAATGAGGAACCAGAGTGAGTTATCTTTTCCTAAGCAATGTAGGTAAGGGAGATAATTAAATTCTCTCCCCTTTGTCCTCAGGCTAAAAAGGGACAAATTTATTATCTCCCTTACCTACATTGGTTATGAAAAGGTAACTTACTCTGGTTCCTCGTTCTCCATCATTGCCAATTGATGAGGTTCATGAATTTGCTCAAGGTAGACAATTTCAATAACAGAATGTTCACCATTATACACGTAAATTTTAAAATTTGCTGTACACTTTAGAATAATTCCGTATTTAAAGCAGTATTATTTTCATATTTATGTTGGAAATAAGCGGTATAGACTTGGTCTAAATTATGGTCCTGTCATAGTCCATTCTACAAACACGTTCTTTACGTGATGTAATTAAAATGCCTCAACTAAAGCTTGAAATGAGTATTGATCTCCTATTAATACTGTCCATTCCAATTACTCTGCATGACAATATAAAATTAAACCGTATAAAAGATTAATTATTTTTCTGCTTAACCTGTTTAAAGGCTGAACAGTATCTGGTTAACATCTTTCTTAATATTCTGTTTTGATTCTTAATGAAAGTTTGCTAGGCATCTGTAACGGCTCAACCCACAGAGCTGCCTAGTGCGTCCCCATGTGGTGAATAGAGGAGACCTTCTCTTTGGGGGTTTGTCATGTCATAAGGAAATCCTGTGCGAGGACGATAGTAGGTAACTTGTTTGGAGAATGCCACACTCCCTGCACTCTAAAGAACCCTTCAGTAGTTTTCGAAAAAGAGTAGGCTGATGACCGCTACAGAAGGCTAAATTATCCGACCCTACCCAACTATTCTCCTTTAACAGTGGCAGTCAAAATTGGTTTCCCTCTTAGTTCCGACCCGTCCGGCCCTATTTTAATTGTGTTGATTTATTGTTGAACTGGCTCTCGTCCTGAACACGCATATTTGCCACAGGCAACAATCAATCAATGAAAGTTGGTAAATTCAAAGTTTCAAAACACAAACTGTAGCATTATTGGAACTGACCAGAAACTAGTTTCCACTTATTACATTTTACTATACACTTATGCTATTTATACATCTATCTTGTTGATAGACGGTATAACATCATGCATAGTTAAAAGTTCTGTTTGTTAACGGTTACTATAACTAATCCCCTTTCCGTTTTGAATCTAGTTTGAGTTAACATGCCATCCGTGGGTTGGTTGTTATCGCTGTAATAGTTACTACATCTTTCACTGGTGTCCTTTAAACCTATGTTTTATTGGCCCTGAGACAACTTGACACAGAGTTGTGGCTTTTGTGGTCTACAGATTATTTGTTGTTAATGTCAGTATGAAGAATTAATTATAAAATCAATTAAGTCCTTTTTGCTACTTAGAATTTAAGTCTCGATAGCTAATTTAATATGTACGAATCTGCTGTCAATTTCTACTTATAGTTTCGTGATTTTGGAACAAACCTTTTAAAAAAAGGACTTTAACTATCATGACTATAGAATATGAAAGTTGTAGAAACAATACGATTTCTTAATTAAAAGCTGGAAGTTACACGACGCTGTGGCAGTCTTGAATTTTAATCGAGATGTCAATTGTTTTGCAATACTGAAACTCTCCCTTTTGCTTTAATATGAAGAATAACAATAACTTTGCATGAAGGGATTAAGTGACAGAAATAGCCCTTCAATTACCTGCGTCTAGTTCTATATACTTTTAGATCAAAGAACAAAAATCAATCTTTTTCTTTCTTTATTTACCTGCATTCCCCCGAATACATGTATATCACAGCATAGTCAGTTTGTCAATTTAAAAAAAAACAAAGAAAAACAAATCCTGAAATTTTCTGAATATTTCATTGAAGTGTCATAGTGAAACTTTGTCACATAAGACAAGTCAAGTGTCATGGCTTGACATAACTAATCACTTTTTCCTTGTTAACAGACCAAGTATATATCTTTGATCCGACCTAGAACCCGGAAACCGTGAAATTAACTAAAACGATATGTGTAAATCACGTTCATGACATCTATATAAACCATTAATCGTTTTAAGCAATCATATGTTTTGATCTTAAATGAGCTGTGTCATTTTTGTAAAGAAATATGCAGTGTCAATCAAGATGGGTTGTACCTTTTCCAAAACATAAATTAAAATTGTTTAAAAAATATATTTTCATTAATCGAGGCGACGACACGTTGATTTAATTAATGTATTGATGTGTTTTAAGCTTTATCTTGTATTGCTTAGCACGTTATTTCCATTGCTTAGCTTCTAGCTCCACTAACAAGCGAAACTTGTTATGCAATATTGCATTTTAGAAAAAAAAATGCTGAACCTTTCGTAGACTTAAGGTTTGAGTTTTCCATAGTGTTTAGTTTTTATCCTATCGTTTGTATTTTGATGTACGGCATCTTGTTGGTCTCTGTGTAGATTTGTCCAGTTCTAGCATATCAGTGATCTATCTTTTATTGTCCAGAACCTTTGTCGGCCATTACTATGTTATCATGCATTTCAACTGTCGGCGGGTATTCATATACGTAGACTTTTTCTTAGATTTTTTTCTTTTATTTAGGTGGACGGTCATTCTTCTGTTTCAAGGGATGTTCTTTTTGGAAAAAAGGTCAAATAAGATGCGAACTTCATGTATATCTGGACCTAAGTTACGCATTATGATAAAAAAGAAATCCAGAAAAAACATCGCATTTATTGTGTCTTTTCGTTTCATAGTCTCTGTTCGGTATTACATATCACTGTTTAGTCTCGATGAGTATTTCTACTATACATGTATGTCCTTGGTGTAGTAGTTTTGCTGGTAAACGAAAAGTTCAACGCCCGTGCTTTTAAATTAAGTTGGAAAGATATTATTGTCGTTTCTTATTATAAAGACTCTTTCTTCTTACATGAAAACCTTCTGTGTAAAAAATACACATCGATCCATATATTTTTAACACGTATTGATCTAAAGCAAGGTTGAAAGTCGTCTTACTGACGAGACACCCTATATTTTTATCTTTGGTGATCTGTCTTGCTATTATCCATCACTTTCTCATTTGTCATGAATCGGTTAAACATTAAATTTTAATGTGTACAAATTCATGACTCAAACTCTTAATATAATTTCAATAGGTAAGGGAGAGGCAACAATCAACTATCAGAACCACAACAGTCAAGAAAACAGAGCAAACAACACAAACATGAAAGTAGGAAACAAGAGAGGTAAATGATAGTCGTACTTGATGAAGACATTATTCTGTATCTGACGGTACAATGGAATGCTCCGACATTTTTTTGTAATGTATTCATCACAAATTATGGATTTTTTTTTTATTGTTTTTTTTTTTTTTTTTTTTGAGTGGGGGGGGGATTTTTAGTGCCTTTATTTTATTCTAATTCTTTACTTCATTTCATTTTTGTTTTTGTTTTTGTTTTTGTTGTTTTGCTTTTTCTTTTCTGTATTTATAAATATAAGATTTTTTCTGATCATGGCTTATTTGTTTGCAGATGAAACAATTAGTTATAACTTTGCTATATTTTTCCAGTTTAAACTTGATTTCTAATATTTATATATATATATACAACAGAAGTAATATTTAGTAATGATATTTTAATTTCAAGTTCTGCATCTTCATACTTTGTACATGTTTATAGTTTCATTGTCGTATCGCCAATGTTGCTTGCATGGTAACCAAATCTAGCCGCATAACGACCTTCTCGAAGCTTCTGAGCTCTTTCTGTAGACCTTCTGTCACTCTTGTTTCTTCGAACTTGACCTATCTCAAATATGCTTGTCTGTGTGCATCTCAAATACGCTTGTCTGTGTGCGCATATTTGTCATCTGGCTTATGTTCCAGGTTTGTAGAGTTAATCATTTTCAGATAAAACTCCAATTGTCTGGAATTAGTGAATTAACCAACGGCTTCATTCTCTAAGTTTTTCACGTGCAATTTTTTTCAGCAAGTTCCATGTAGAATATAGCCGAACCAACGATTTCTCCATTTTTCATGCGACCTCCTACGGGAAGTAGGCCAACTTGTTGAAATCCACCTATCTTTTTCAGAATGTGTAGCAATGCAAAGTTATTGGTAAAAGTGTCCACATACATAGCACCGTAGCCAAGGATCTTTGAAAATTCTATGGCCTTCAACATTGTATAAAGTCCTAGCCCTTGTCCTCTGGAATTTGGGTTAACTATTATAAACGGATCGACAACAGAGGCGGTACCGCGGTAAAATTTACTAACTGCCAACATAAAGCTTGCAAGTAGTTCTCCAGATTCCTTGCAGGTAATTGCGAAACAATCACTACCAACCAACTCATCTCTAAAAATCGTTTCATTTAAGAACTCGTCGATACCAAATCCTTCGCCTCTTTCAGCCGCTTCTTGAATCATGATGTATGTCTCCGAAAACTGTCGTTCCGTCATGTAGTCTATGATTACTTTCTTCCCAGATGCCAAAGTATCGACGGCAGGTAAACTTGAGATATATGGTTTGTCTTCCTTCAACAGCATCTTTACTTGTTCTGTAATAAAGAAATTATGATAAGTTGAAGATATAATCTGATTTTCATAAATGCTGTTCTGCATTTACTTGACATTGCATATGGTTAGTATTGACATTGCTCTTAAAATAAATCCTGTATTTTTGTCGTTTTGTAGACAAGTGCAAAAATATAGTAAATCTTAATCCATCTTGTATAAAGTTGAAAATTAAATTCAAACATCTTTCATGAATTACATTTTGAATGTAATAAAACATTAAAAAATATAATTTGTTTAAAAAAATAAATACAAAAATAAGAAAAGTTATAAATAATTTCTAAAAAAATGTATCTAATAATATATTCATGAAGAAACTTACCTTATTATTATTATTCCGTCAAGACTTTGATTTAGTTTTGTTAATATTTTTCCTTTTGCTGTCTGTAGTATACTTATACTTGTATGAAATCAGTTTGTAGGTCGCTGTCTTTTATACCTGTCGATATCAGATACAATCTGGCCAATTACCAAAAAGATAACGTAAGGTAGCACTGTCATGATAAAACTGTCAGTCATAGGAAATGTTTTGTCGCCTAAACCAGGACGTCTGAAAATTAATTAGTGACATTAATTGATAATTTATTATACTTACAAAAATTATAATTTATCATGATCGAATTAAATATGAAGGAAATTCACACATTTTTAAAATAATTTTGTTAGTTAAATTAATTATTATGCATTTTATTCAAACACATACCATTTTTTTTTCCTTTGTCAATAAAACAACTATGTATAAAGCTAAATTAAATGTAAATTTCTTTAAAATGTCTCTGTTGATCAGCTTTTACATTATTTCAAAAACTTTGGCCTGTCTTCCAGAATAAAGTGCTTTTTTTTTTTTTTTTTTCTTTTTTTTTTTTTTACAATGGAATAATAGTTTGTTAATGTACTAATTGTACGATTTATTGGTGTTTTGCATTATGAAAGTTGGTTTTATATTAGAAGTGACTTACGATTTAGACATGTCTACATATCAATGATGATTTGGGATGAGTAAAGGGGAAATGGACCTTAATTCAATGACGGACATTGAAATTCTGCTTCTAGACATTGCACAGGGATTGTTTTAAAATCTATTAAATTGCAATACACTATGTAATATGCAATAAATATATAGTCAAATCTGTCTTATGTGACCTTCCAGGATAACACTGAAATATGGTCACATTAGACAGGTGGTCAATTAATACCGGTTCAATTCATATAAACTGCACCTCACAGTGATTTTAAAAAAAAGAAAGTCACGTAAGACAGGTGATTACTTAATTATGGTCGGCAGATTTAACTGTATTTTGTCTCTTTGTAATCGAGGTCGAAAACATGACAACAGGTTCGAAAATATGACAACTGATTCGAACTTATGACAATGGGAAACATTAGCCTAAAACGTCCATGCAAAATCATTAAAAAATAGTAAAACCAAAATCTGTCTGTGAAAAAGCTAAACTTGAGGTACATTTAGACATGCCTTCCTCAATCAAGATTTCATTTTATCTCAACATCATTCTAAAAAAGTATTATAATAAATTCTATGATGCAAATTTTGATGAAAAAAATGTGCACATTTCGTCGATTTACGAGCTATTAGTTGTGCTCAAGGTCTTGAATGTTGAAAACCAAAATAATAATCCAAAACGTTACTGATCACATTAAAAAAAACCAAAATGGCCAAAAGGGTAGATCTAAAACAACCTAAACACAGAGCTATGCACGAGGAATATATATCTTAGTTTTCTGGAAATTTAACATTCTAATAGAAAATTTAAACTGTCAATTTCGGTCTAGTATCGAAAGAAAGCAAGTCATCCACAAATAAGGAGGCAAGTATCAGACAGACTGAGCATGTGAGCAGAAATAAAATCTGTTATAATGAAAATAAATTTGGATGGGCAATTGACCGCATTGTGTATATTATATACGTTTAAAAATGCAGATTTTTATACACTGATCTTGCAGATTTCAGTCCACCAGATCTCATCAGACATTGTCAGGGGTGCTGAACTTCCGAAAATGTTAAATTGTCAAAGAATACTTCGGAAAACTGTGTGTTTATGAGCAGGACAAGATCCTATGAAGAGCCTTTCTAGTTTCAAAAAAAATAAATTTTCTATAACAGCAGTTTTTAATCATCTACATTATATTTATAGCCAGTTCCAAAATACTAGCAAATGGTTGTTTATCTTACAAGCCATGTCTGTATTTAATGTTTGTCTTTTAATATGTCAGTTTAAGATATATGTTAATATGTCAAGGTACACATCATACCAGGAGGTCGTAGCCTTACTGTGATCTCTGATTGCCTGTCTCAGGTAAACAAATTGGGATAAGATATATAAGTAAGTAGAATAATGTAACGTAATAATGTTGACACTATATTCCAGCAGGAGGGATTTTCTGTGATGGTTAATTGATTCATAAATGACTTTTTGATAACTGAATAAATATAGGTTAATATATTTTTAAAAAGTACAAATTACAATTAGACCAATAAAATATATGGATAACACAATTCTGATTTTTATTTTAGAAGTAGCGAACATTCATCTTCTCTGATGCCTCGGTGGCGGAGTAGTCTCTTTAGTTCGCCATGACTACTAATGGTCCCTAGCCTGTAAACGCCGAGGTTGTGAGTTCGAGTCTCACCTCTGGTGGGGTGTGTTCGACTCCGATCTTAATTGACAAAGAATTGCAAATTTTCCTACCGAAAGTCGGTGATGTTTTGAGTGTGAAAGGCGAAAAAATACCTGAAATATAGGAAAGCAGATTAACATACGATTAAAAAAAATCAAAACAATATGAATTCAAATCTATTTACGGGCAACCATGCTTTGGGTAAATATTAGTAGCTCTCTATCGCTCTCCCTATTACGACTTTTATCCCAGTTCCGGAATACCATCGAGTGAGTTAATGACACTCTCCTGGTGTTGAAATACACAAGAATATTCATCCATCTATTAATGACCAAGACCGCACATGTGAGAGCAATAAAAATTATTTGATAC
Source organism: Mytilisepta virgata (assembly GCA_028015205.1). NCBI lineage: Eukaryota > Metazoa > Mollusca > Bivalvia > Mytilida > Mytilidae > Mytilisepta > Mytilisepta virgata. The sequence goes on along the minus strand of CM051512.1, from coordinate 4,727,468 downwards.
AAAATTTGATTCGTAGTATTTATATCATGTCTTACAAGCAATGAGGTCCAACAACTTTGGAAAGCCAAATTCTCAAACAAAATCAAGATGAAATGATCAAAACAAGGTGTATTGTCTTGCAGTCAACCAGGGTTGGTTAAAAAGACTTCCTCTGCTGAACTGATCATAACTGACCGTTTACGTTTAAATATGAGTTACTGGTCGTATAAATAGCAAAAACTTGTAAGCCAAAAAAAAAATCTAAATACAAACCTTTGGACCTTAGTTTCCGCCAATTCATATTTTTTTCAAATTTTCTTGATGTCTTACAATGTGTATACATGTAGTCACTATAGAGCAGACAAAGCTACGACAACCAAATTAATATTAAAACAAAACCCAAACCAGGCAGATAAGATATATCAGAGAGTTTGTCCACGTTCTGTAAAAGGGTGATTATTACCTGCTCTTTACAACATCACCAGTTGTGTTGTCGAACGTTTTGGTGATCCAAGTCACAAGTCAGTGGTGAAACAATACATTGTACAACAGAGGAAACAGAAAATCAGAGACATATTGTTATTGCGATCCATGCCAGCCGTAAAATTGCCGATAGAATACATGTAATAACAGATTTAATTAACCTTAACAAATTTCTATTACATCAGGAAGAATTTTCACTCTCAAAGTCGTCGTAACCTTCATATTCATTACAAAACATTGTGAAAGAATGCCAATATATATAGATAAAACATTTAAATTCAATTAGTCCAGAAGCTGAACGAAATCCATTCAGTAACTATTCGCAAACAGAAGGTAACAAATTACTTGGGTCGTTTTTTCGCTTATCGCTGTAAATATATCAAAAAGACATTGGTATTATTTGCCTACTTTTCAAATTGAATACATAATGTAAACGATTACAAAATCGAATATTCGTATGATAAGGGAGTTACATGTATTAACATGATAAACATTCTATACACGTGTCACCTGTATTATCACATGTATTCCATACAGGGACATGTATAACTCGAATACTACATCCATGATAAAATATATAAATAAAACTTTTATACCAAATTTTGTGTAAATGGATCAGTTCTCTGGAGTTAAATTTATTCAGATAATGTTTGTAAATAATCTATTAAACTGCATGTAAGACTTCTTCTTACCGTACAATATAAAAATCCGGCCACTTTTCCAATTACTTTAGCCAACCAATAGCTGCAGCATAAATTCGAGACTACAATCTCTTGAAATAATTGAGCTTTCTGCTTTCATTTTCAGAGATCTTATTTTACTCTTGGTTTGTAAAAGTAAGGTTCATTTACATGTAGTTCATGCAGCAGTTGTAAATGTTCATTTGAATCTACGAGTATAGACATCTTTTGACTTGCTGTTTAGAAAGTGAGAAAAGGAATTGGTCAATCATTTCTAAACACTAAATTTCTAATTGGACATGGCAATCGTTTTAAACGAAGTTACATCGTACATGTTCACCACTTCTATGCATTGTTTCTATATTCTTAGCATATTTATAAATAGATATTGGCCAAATATTACGAAACCAATAAGTTCGACCGGAAAATAAGAAGAAAAGTTGATTTATGAGAAAATCAATAGTTATGCCTAAGCATAAATCGATTTATGCCTAGGCATAAATACTTATGGTTAGCCTTAAATCGATTTATGCCTAGGCATAAATAATTATGGTTAGCCTTAAATCGATTTATACCTAGGCATAAATACTTATGCCTAGGCATAAATACTTATGGCTATCCACAATTCGATTTATTCCTAGCCATAAATCTATTTATGGTTAGCCATAAATATTTATGCCTAGCCTTAATTTGATTAATGCTTAGGCATAAATATTTATGCCTAGGCATAAATAAATATTTGTGACGCACATACCGCGCTATAGTTAACAAATACTTAAAATATATAACTCAACACGTATACAACATATAACATGCAGAAAATAGACACGAATTTAGTATGGCACTATCAAAGTCAGCTACATGTTTACCATAAACAGTAACATCAAATCTTTCAGAAGAGGTTAGGATGTCATATTTAAGTATCGATTTTCTACGTGTACAAAATTATGATATATACAATGTACATATAGTACGTACTTTGGTTTTGATATCAGTTATCTTATCGTCGTATTGCCTTTTTTCTTTTCTTTTCGTTAAATTTATGAATTATAATATTTTTTCTTGTCGTAAACTGAAATTCGTTGTGCAGTTTCGATTAGGTAATAAACAATGTAAATTAGTACATCTGAAGGATATTTAAATTTTGAAATATAAAAATTTAATATTAAAATGTATCAAAACTCGGAAAAACTACAAAAGTACAGCATCGAAAGAAAACTTTGGTCTCGATATTATGAATTGAGAGAATCTGTAATTTACAAGACGTAACCATGGTAACTACCGGGCTCCATTATCTTATTATTCTAACAATAAATTTCATGGATTGATTTTGCGGTTATCTTTGAATATTAATCACAGCAACATATATATTATCTCAATAAATTTGTTTACTAGACAAATTATATAAGTGATAAGAGCTAATAAATCTAGTTATAAGTACATAAAGGTAAGGTAGCTGATATGACGATTTCACATTGAGAAACTAATTCAATGTATACATTATATACAGACACGTCATTTGCACGTAATGTAAAAAGCAAGTAGACGGACAGGCCTTTTTATTACTGTTCTACATCGTGTTAATCTATAACTGTGGAAACAAAAAAAAAGTATAAAAAGCTGAAATAAATAAGCATACAAGTTTCTGAGTATATACAGTAATATTCTGAGTAACATACTGAAAATAAAAGCTAAGTCAATAATAATGGATATGAATTACTTACGACTTTCACCTTATCGTCAAGGTCGAAATGGGAAGCCGACCGAAAATGTTTAAGATCAGATTCAAATACCAAAATGTCATACTGGTGAAACCAAAAATAGTTAAAGAGCAGAGATAAACCTGAAACCTTTTTTTATAAATTTGAAGTATACGTCGGCACTGCAGTATTACTGCATGTGTAGCTTTTATGTGTAGTTTCATATCCAAAAATCCATGTGAAAATAGACTATGAAAATTTATAGAACTGGGGAATATTTGATTACTTAATAATTACTACTTAAGAAAGGCGCAGGCATCCGAAATGTATATATGTGCCCATATTCGACGTTCCTACATTTATGTAGTTATGTTTATAAAAGAAAATAACCAAATACCAACAGCATTTCACAGCAGTTTAAATCCTGCACATGGAATATAAAGGAAATGGTCCACTACCATGATAACTGTAAAGTTGTTGGACGATAATATCAACAAAGACATGGAACAAACTTGTCTTAAACGTTTATATGGTAATAAAATCGCTATGAAGTCAACATATGCAGGACAGTTACGAATCATCTGTGATTCCCACATTCACACGACATTATCCCCTTATACACCAAATGTTATGCCTAGGAGTCCTTGTCAGAGTTCACCTTCGTCAGCTACACTCCTAATGCAGGTAGTTTGAAACTAAAGCTACAAAAATGCTATGAGCATAAATTCTATGAGGTTCTACATAAAACCGTCAAAATTCAGGGAAGGATATATTGGTGTAACTGTTAGCTTTAAGCTTCTTGTTCATATTTTGTTGTTACAATGACTTTTAAAAAACGACAATACGTCACTCTTCAATAGATTTTCATAAGGTTGCAGTTTTTGCATTGGACAGTTTCATCCATGGCACTGTATTTGCTTTTCTTTAAATTACAAATGTACTTAGTATACTCATGTATTTGATTTCAGGCAATATTCAATTCGGCGTTTTTGAATTCTTATTTCTGGTTGGTCAAAATTTTAAAAATCTTCTCTGAAACCGCAAAGCCATCTAAACTACAACTTGGTATGACGTATGTATGGAAGGACCTTTATAAAGTTTGCATATTTCGATCCTGTCGGAGACCTAATATGGCCGCCATTATGAATTCATATTTATGATTGGACAAATTTTTAAAATCTTCTCCTCTAAAACCCCTAAGCCAAATGGGCTTAAACTTTCTATGAAGTATCCATGGAAGGACCTATAAACATTTTGATATTTTGTTCCTGTCAAAGAACTTATATGGCCGCCATGATGATTTTTTATTTCTGATTGGTCAAAATTTTAAAAATAAAATTTGCTGAAACTGCAAAGCCAAATGAGCTGTAACTTGGTAAGAAGGACCTTTATAAAGTTTGCATATTTCGTCCCTGTCGGACAGCTTATATGGCAGCTATGATGAATTCTTATTTTTGATTGGTCAAAATTTCAAAAATCTCCTTCTCTGAAACCATATAGCCAAATTAACTGATATTTGGTATGAAACATCTATGGAAGGTCCATTACAATTTTCACTTTCACTAAAATGGATTGATTGTGGGACTATCAGGTGAGCGATACAGGCTCAATTCTCTTGAGGCTCTTAAGTGTTTATATTAAGTTTGACACCTGCCTTTTCAAATTCCACTCAACGCCCTTCATTTTTTCCCTCTAAAATCCAAATGGTAATTTCCTTACACTATATCTATCATGCTTCACCAGACTGTAAGATCAAATGTCTCTGTCCGTTAGGTTACTCTTGACAGACTTCGTATGTTGACATCGTTAGTTAAGATAAATTTGAAAACGCAAGTTTTTCATACAGTTAGTCACTACATACAACAAACACAAGATTGTGTTTTGACAACCAAAACTAAGGCGACAAAATTATGATCTCGTGTCTCGTCCATTAACATTATACATTCATAATACAGTACAGAAGCAAGTAACTGATTAACAAACTCTGGCCTACATTGATAACAGTGAAAAAATGCAATCTTTTTCTGATTTAATAACTTAAACATTGTTTCTCATTTCGATGTGTTTATTTTCTTAAATAATAAAATTTGTTTTTATGGCTGCCACAAAAAAAGAGCTACAAAATAGGAATAAAGGCATTCTCAGAATTCTGAAATCAACAATCAATTTGGGCGAACATATGCTCCAAAAAAATATCGATAAGAAGTTTTCATGAGCCACTTCTTGACCCCCCTTCCTCGCCCCCCCCCCTTTCCAAAAACAAATGTTATTTAATCTGAGTATATGCATCGACAAGGGTGTACGTATTGCAAAATATTTATTTGATGAAAATAAAAAAACGCGGAAAAAGGACTTTAACTTATATTTTGATTAATTAACAACCTTAAAAAAAGAACAAGACATGAAAATTTTCATGTAATGAAACATCCCATTTGACGTAATAAAGTGTGATTAACAATAATTATCCTTAATTAATTTTCAGATTTCCTGGTTCAATATCAGATCAAATGTGTTTACATGACCTATTGACAAAGAATTACACACTTAATGTGTCAAACATTGACATATTACACATTTGGCTGACAAAAACATGTTCTCTAAAGCTTGACATTGAAGTGACTAAACGTAAAATATTCAAAAAATGTAATCCTTTGTTGAACAGAAACTAGAAATGCTTTGATTGTTTAATTGTTGGTAATGAATATGAATCCTGCTTTGCACAAGACCGACACGCAAAGCCGACTTATAAACGTGCACCACTAAAGACTAGGTGAAGAAAATATTTTCAAGCTGCATTTAAACTGCATACAGACAAACAAAGCATTTTGAAATATTTTATTAAACTAACAAACACACACAGTTGCTCCTGAAAATATTACCAGCGCTCCCGAAAATATCACCAGCTAATTCAGGAATTGCATGAATTGGGTGCTCGAAATTTTACATTGACAAGATAAATAACCTTTGAAAATAAGAAATATCCCCCTGCAGACATAAATTCTTTGATACCAATTAGTATGCACAAGATGTGCACATTTCGCGATTTACGACTCATCAATAGTGTTCAAGGCCTTAAATGTTAAACAACCAAAACAATTATCCAAAACGTTGAAGAGAAAATTCAAAAAGTCAAAAAAGGGTAAAGCCCAAGCCATCTAAGGACAGATCTAGAGCAAGTCACGAGGGGGATACTCCTTAGTTTTCACAAAATTAAAAATAATTGTAACTGTAAATTTAAAGTATCATTTTTGGGATAGTATAGACATACCCTCGGGGACTTGGAGTCCAGAGGTATCGACTCGGTGGTATTAAATTCTTTGATGCAGACGATATGCATGACCAACAAGAAGTATGAAGCTCTATCTGTCCTCAGATGTTCTTTGTTCTGTCGTTTTCATTCACTTTTGCAATTGAAAAAGGAGTGTCTTCAAAAACTCAACACCGTGTAAAAGTAGAAATGGCTTAGAAAGTGTTTTTTTTTTTTTTTTTGTATTTGTTTTGCAGAAGTCGACACTTGGTACCATCACGATCTTGTTTCAAGGTGTGATATTTAAGTTCATCGACTTTCAAATGATTTACAGATGAAGAACGACAATAAAAGCGTTGTCAACTGTTCCTTCACTTGAAGCTTTATTACGGCATAATCGAACTTGTATTCCGTAACTAATAAGTTCTACCAGGGCTTGTCGCCAGTGAGTTATTTTTTCAGAACCCAGTCCTTTTTCATAAATCATCCTAGATTTGAGGATATCCTCAAAAATTCTAAGGGACAAATACTGACCAATCAGATTGCAAGAATTTTAGAATTTGCGAAAAAAACTGGTGAAAATCTAAATTTTAGAAATTTTATTTACCGGGTCCCAAATCTCATTACAACCACAATGCCACACAAACAAGAGTGTGTTTTTCTAATGTTTTTAAAAGATCTTTATCAAATTTTTACAACTTCCGAGTTCTTGCCAGGATTTCGTAAAATACCCCGGCTTGGAATATTTTCTTTATCTAACATCAGTGCAAAAATTGACCTATAATATGGCTGGAAATTTAAAAGAGGGAAATTCTCAGTTTAAGACGTACGTATTATAAAACTGCTTGCATTGGACAAATCTTCTTTTTACGGTACAAATTCTACTACGGCTTCCGTCCTACACAGAGTAATTTTGCTATCGACAAAGACCGAAAAGAAACGGTGAATAACTGTATTAATATCCAATTAATCAACCAGAAAAGTACAGAATCCAAATGTCATCTGCCGTATGTACGTGAAGATACGTTGTCAATTTAACGTCTACTTCGAAGGCCACATCACATCTAATTGTCATAACAACAAATGTATCACAGCCACAAATATGTCACATATTAAAGTACAGAAACCTTGAAATGAAGTAATAATATTTCCTTGATGTGTTCAATTCTAGTGAATTAAATAGGGAGTGTGACTGCTAAATCAGCTCTAAACTAATTTTCTCCCTTTCAAAGCCAATATTAGTTCGGCACACATTTGTCAACCCTAATTGTATGTATCTAAACCCTGGTAATGTATACACGTCAAATGGGAAATATTTCATTGAATCACATTCCCAAATTTTGAAAATACTTCGCATATTGTAAAAATATAGAAATAGCCAATTGTTGAAGGTGTGATATAGAAACGGCTGTACGTACAACAAATTACCCAAGGCCAATAAGAAACTTTAGTTAGTTACTTTTATCCCTAAGAACCAAAAGGAGAGAGGTTATGATCAAGCGCGGTAACTGGCTAATGTCTCCCATTCTCTTTCTTTGGTCATTTTCCAGTAGATTTAAAAACTTACAAAAGTTTTTTAAATTATTATTACTATAACAGACAATATTATTATTTACTAATTTTAAAAGATAAAATATGTGTATGACTCTCATTGCCGTTTGGATCACGTCTTCGTTCTTTCTTTTTTCACTGCATCCCAACCCATTACTTTAGAAATACAAGTAGTGACGAGTTTATTAAAAGAATTTAGATCATCATGACGTTTATCTTGGTACAATGTACTTTATGTTTTCAAACGACTAACTTCTTCTTAATATCAGAACATACAAAGTACACAAAGAATACGGCCAATTAAAAGTATATTTGTTACTAATACTAGCAGTTTTAGATTTAGATAACATTAATATGTTGAATTCGTTTATCTTCCGATTTCCGATACCCTTGACCTTCAGTTGCATAACTGATAAATCAATTTATCAATTATACGAGTTAACAAACAGCTTACAAGGGGAAAGTACATGTATGATACATAAGATTTTAATTGACAGAAATAATGTTTTTCACCTTTTTAAATCATAGTCTATAAAAGTGGTCCAAAAATTATTTCTATTTGGAATCAGATAGACAGATATGATACGGTTGTTTCAATATCACTCCTGAAAACAGATCAGTAATCGTTTTGTTATTCCTCATACTGAATCATTTCTTGTTATGAGCTAGACTCGATACTAAGCTATGGATTGCCTACTTGCCTACATTTTGTTATACGTTATCACACTGATTGATACCACAAAATATTTGCATCCCCCTAGTACGAGTAACTGAGATTTATACATGTATAAGGAGCGAAAGAAATAATCTTAAATGCAGATGAAAGACATGTTGATTGAAGAAACGAATATCGGCCAAATAATACCTAAATAAAGAATTCAGGGACAAATACTACACAAATATAACTGAAGAACACAAAGTGCATATCATTAAAAACAGAAACAATATCAGGTGTTCAGGAAAGGTAGGCATATCGTGTTTTGTTAGCTCAGGCAGTAACGTTGCGAGTTGGAAAAACTTGTGTAAAGGGATGTTGAAGTGATATCGAGTGAAAAAAAGTGAAAAGAGAGAAAAAAATATGTTTAAAATACAACTACATTCCAAAATGTAAGAGTCAAACTAATAACAATTGGAGAAAGGCAACCACTGGCAAAAATACTACAATACTCGACAGTAAGCTGACTAAGTTTAAGTTAACGAGTGGTCGTTATGGCAACATTATGATGCAACTCTACTGCCAGCCACAGGCTGTTACTTGTAACCTTGACAGACAAGAAATAAAATTTGTACACAATAGCAACTCTATAAATAGGTTACATTTGACTCGCACGATATTATCTTGTTTATATTAAAGACGTTATCAGATGTGGACTTTTATATTTGTCACAACCTCGACCTAAACCTAATTCGGCGGAAGAAGTATCGTCCGATTTTTGTTTATAAATGTTAACGTTCAGGCTTATAGGGGTGTTTACGCCAGATTTAGGCAACCGGTTATATATTGGTGGTTAATTTGTCAAAGAAGCAGAAACACTCGCAGAGAACCATCGACCATCATACAGGACATTTGGCAGGCTTGTAAATTAAAGTCGGAATCGAAAAAACCTAGGAACAAGTTTAATTTCATTTCAGATAGGCTGATCATCATTACTAGTCATGACGAACTTCCCAGACCAACACCGTCACACTAGCACCTGTGAAGGATCAACGTCGCTCATCCAAAAGAGCAGCCAAGTACGTTCCCAAGTGGCGGATAGGGATATCCTCTCGAAGTCTAAATTATCCGACACTTCCCAACCATTAACATTGGCAGTCAAAATCGGTTCCCCATTGTGTCCCATCTTACCCCTTTGATAAATTGTTGAACTGGTCCTGAGGAAGCATGAAATATGTGGCACTGGGCATTAAACCAACAACAATCAATTAACCAACACTGTCACCATTGCCCCTGATTATAATTTCATCACAAATTATTCAAAACAATTAATTAAATCAAAGTGGACGTATTGAACCTTGTAATACATGTTATAAAGAACTTTAGTAAAATATGAAGTCTCAATCGCACAATAAAATAATATAAAACATGTAGATCGCACGTTCATTAGCTTACAAATGCAATTTATTGTGAATTAATGTCAAAAGTAATTTTATAATTTCTCATAAAGGCGACAAATATTCTCACGTTACAATCCATTAGTGTCATTGACTGTCATAAAAATTTGAAAAGCTGAAAAACATGTTTGCGCTTAAGCAAAAATCACCAAACATGATTAGTTGTCGCAGACCTGTAATCTCTGACTACGTCTGTATCTGTCATGTTGATTTGGGGCCCACATTTATTTTACCTCCGTCACAAAACAACAGTATTGGATTATCTGTTGCTGTTTGAGGAATATATTTGATAAAATGTTCTTTAAAGTATAGCAGGAATAATTCTTCGTCTACTGGAACATCTTGAGACTTGCTTCCTGAAGCACCTGGTTTACCTTCTTCAAGAAAAATATTGTTTATTGTATTTCTAGAGAATAGAAAAATCCCAACAAAACAAGAAAAAAGAAAAAAAGAGAATACGGTCACCAACATGAATTCAAAAGAAGTGCATGTTGATGTCAACATGCACCAGTTTATGACGTAAAGGATCATGGGTAATTTACACCGGTCTTGGCTTTATTACAAGTGACGGATGACGAATTGGAGATAGCAGAAGGTTCCTCCTATAGATGAATTTCAAAGTACAACGCAATGGTTTTAACTGTTAATCTGCTAGGAATGAATGAATAATTTCCAATTAGAAGGTTAAATAGAAATGAAAGGCGTACGAAAATATATCAAATTAGAAGGTTAAACATGTTAAATAGAAATGAAAAGGGACTATGAAAATATGTCAAATTAGAAGGTTAAATAGAAATTAAAAGGGGATAGGAATATATATCAAATTAGAAGGTTAAATAGAAATGAAAAGGGGATATGAAAATATGTCACTAAGACAATAACCCTGAAAAAGAAATACAAAATACAAAAACAGGTTGTCGCATGTGTTCTTTGTGGCCCCATATTAAATATCTGTAAACAAATTCAACCGAAATTACAAAATGTCAGAATAAAATATAACCATACTCCAAATATGTACATACACGAAGAAACGTAAAATTACTGACACGATACCCTGACAGACACTTAAAAAATAGCGTGATAAAACTAGTTAATGAGTAATATACTCAATCCCCCTTCTCCATTCAGACCTTTTACCTGTAGCACTGGTGGAACATACAAGCAAAAATAGACATATGGTAAAAATCTGGAGAGGGGAAGTAAAGAAGCCGTTTGAAAACAAAAATTTATTTCCCTAAATTCAAAACCGAATATCATCTGCCATTGAATCGAGCTGATGGTTATTCTGAAAGAAAATACATGTGCAGACCTTTCAAAAATCGAGGCTCAAGGATGCTGCCAAATCGAAAATCCATGACCCAACATCATTGATGGCAGCTCTTCCCAACCTCCTAAAAAGTAAATGGTTTTATTTAAAACATGAAGTTGAATAAATCTAAACTTTGCATAGATTCTGCACCATTGCCTAATTAGATATGGATAAATAAATCATCGGGTAGATATTATAGAAATATATCATGTTTGTGCGTGTACCGGTTGAGAGGCTGGTGAATTTTCCCGAGCCGCCAGGCGAGGGATATTTCTCCAGCCTCGAAACAGGCATTTTTTGTAAATTACACGCACAAACATAAAATATTTCTTTAATTATACGAAATATTCTTATCTTGCTGTTAAACGGAACAAATTTTTGATTTTTCGTTGAGACTTACTATTTTTAGACATGGTATTTTCCATTTAGCGTTGTATTCCACGCCTTGTGGAATTCCCTCGAAGCAAATACAACGGATTAGCATTGTATTTTTCACAAAGACCACGCTTTGTGCAAATACAACGGAACAGTAACAAAAAGATTTGAAATTCATTAAATTTGCAAATAAATACAATTCATCTTATCCAATGAAAATACAGCATACTTATATAAGGTGGAATTAACGGCAATCGCTGTTTTTTTTTTTTTTTTTTTTTTTTTTTTTTTTTTTTGCATAAAAATTTGAGGATATAACTAATTGGTCAGAAAAAATGCCTGGTCTCGGTCTTACTTCCGGTTTGCATGAAATACCATTCTTTGATACCAATTTTGATGCACAAGAGAACCACTCATCATTTGTTCTAAATGCCTAAAATGTTGAAAACCAAAGCAACAATGCACAGTTGAAGAGCAAATTCAAAATTGCCAAAATGACCGAAAGGGGTAACGCCAAAATCATCTAAGGATAGAGCTATCCACGAGATACTCCTTAGTTTTCACAAATTTTATAATTTTGTTACAGTATATGTTATGTATCAATTTCGGCCTAGTATCAAAAAACTATCGAAACATCTGAGCTGGAGATTCCCTTGGGGACATTGAGTCCACCAGCAGAGGCATCGACTCGGTGGTAAAAATAACATTATTTGATACCAGTTGTGATGCACAAGATGTGCACATTTCGTCGATGTACGACTCATCAGTTGTGCTAAATGCCTCAAATGTTGAAAACCAAAACAAAAATCCAAAAGGTTGAACATGTTGAAGATCAAATTCAAAAATACCAAAATGACCAAAAGGGGTAACGCCAAAACCATCTAAGGACAGAGCTGTGCACGAGGAACATACTCCTTAGTTTTCACAAATTTTACAATTTTGTTACAGTAAATGTTATGTATCAATTTCGGCATCGACTAAGTGATAAAAATAAAATTGAAAAATGAAAGTGAACTAATCTAGTACACTGGTTGAACTAGTTTAAGTGAAATAATTTTTGTCAGGCCAATAGATCACAAGACATTTATTAAGTACAGCGTTGTATCGAAGCTATGATGAGTGTCAAACGAAACATAAAAAAACGTTGGTTAACCCATCCAAAATAACATGTGTTGCGGGGGGAAACAACATAAATAAATTGAAAAAAAGCATAAATGACGTCAAACATATCTTAGGTTTAACATAATTTCTAATTTTGTGGTTTGTGTGTGACATATTCATGTGATTAAACCTCCGAATAAGATAAGAATAAGAATATTAATTAACTTATCAAGGTCCCAGCAATGGACACAAGTATTATTGCAACAATAAAATCAATTAAATATTTAACTAAAATAAACATACTCTTAGCAGTTTCAAATTGGTGCGTTTCCTAATAAAATTACTAGATAAAACAAGCATTTGACAAAAGCAATGTCAGACCACTTTGGTTAAAGAAAGAGAATGTTAAATATATTTTCTTTATATTCTATTCTTGAATGAAGAGTTTAAGCACAGGCGTGAGTTTTATTTGGTCCAAATGCAAAGCCGGGAGATAAAGGACACAAACGTATACATACAAAGTACGGTTATGGTTTAAAGAGAAAACAAAATTATTCTGAATTAACGTTTTTGAAAGACTCTTGGGGAGCAACCATGTGATTTTATGAGGGGGCTAAGATCAAATGTCTGATTCTGTCTATTTTTTTGGTCGAATTTTGGACCTTGATTTTGTTTGGCCCGCTATTGCGGCCTAAATTTTTATTTTCATTTAAACCCACAGATTTCCCGATTGACACGGGCCCTGCATTTTTTCACACATAGAGTGATCTTGTATTTTTATTTTGCGAAAATCCTGGTCATGCATTTTGTATTTAAAATTTGATCTTTAGTTTTTACATCAGAGGACCGTCAGGGCCTCGGGTGTATTGCCATCGCCTAAATTTCCCGCTTATTTGCATATATGCATATATTTAAATTAGTTTTGGAATGATAACCGACCTATAAAAATTATAGACCCGCGGACATTATATAGTGCAAAATAAAATTCCTTATCGCTTCTTTTAAATTCATGTTTTCAATGAATACTCAGATTTTTTTTTTTAAATCCAAATTAATAATATGAAAATGTTTTGTCGTTAGAAATATTAGTATATTAATCAAACAATCTTTAATATCAATGACGTACCGAAATATTGTTGTTGCGTATGAATATATATATATATAGATTTTTTAACTAAAACTGTATGCTATGAACTACTGTTTGGATATATATATGTAGACAAGATTGTCAATGCATGAATAATGCTGTTCTCATTCCCAATGCATCATTACAATGTTAATGCACTTTTTGCTAAGCCGATGTGGGCAGTCAATGTTACCGTTGTCTGTCTGTATGTAAATCTCTGTTCATCATGAAAGTGATTTCCATTTTATAATATTAATATGGCTCAACTGAATGTTATTAAATTTATAAACAATGTTTATTATCACCAAAAAAAACCCAGATAAATTTAAAATTTGGATTGTGTCCCTCTTATCATTATAGTTATATTTCCATTTATATGTGGAAATATTTTTACTATCTTAATAATATTTCGAACTCTTATTTGCGGCAGACAAATATTAAACAAAACACTATTTATTTTAAAGTGCTCATTCCCACAAAAAAAATAATCAAACGCAAAATTGAATGGTGATTCTTTCACTATTCTAGAGACGTGTCCCATAGTAACTAATATGCAAGCAAGTACCACTGATACATTCACAAATTATTTACTGTTATATATAGTTCAGAGTTATGTACAACTACATGTATACATGTATATGCTATGCGATGTGATGAACTTTTTGAAGTTTGATAAATGATTAATTTTTATGAATAATGTATATATGTTAGTCCAATGTATATATTTATAGTTTTTTGCATTTTTTACTATTAATAATAGGTATAGATAGTCTATTGAACTGTATTAAATGGAAATAGCATGAATTCAATGGATAATACAATAATAAATCCAAATGTTTATATATACCAGTTATGACATTTTTTTAAGTTATCTAATGGTCAATCCAAAGTTTGATTGTAACACATGTGATCCTTTTAATCCATTTTAGAATATTAAGAGACTATACAAATGCTAGCTCAGCATACAGATAAATGATTTGAAAACATAACAGATATGCTAAATAAATAATAAAATGCTCAATTCTGTTCATATAATATAGTCCTACATTTGAAAGTCATTATAACTGTATGCTTAGCATATATATAACTGGATTAAATCAAATATATGGGATCATGTAAAATGTTTCTCGTTAAATGTAATATAAAAAAATGTATTTTGGTATATGTGAATATTTTAAGGAATATCAAATAGAAATTTACTACATATTATAGGAAAAGAGAGGTTCACGAAGGGTTAGAATGGCCCTAAATTGGTCAAGCGATTACAAATTTCAAATAGAAATACTTGTGATAATTCTATTAAGACTAAAATATACTATTTTGGCACCTCCTATTAAATATCTTGAAGCTATGACCCCATAATTATACATTATTTGTATTTTTGGTCAATTTTGTCTGAAATTTATATGTTTTGGCATAATTAACCATGGCTGCCATACAATTCCGAAAAGTTTTTATTTTGATGAATTCTTTATCAAATTTTGAGTCTTTTGGTTACAAAACATTTTGGATTGTAGATGGTGGCCAAATTTTCCTAAAGCTTTCATGTCTGAAAATTGCACCAAATCATTATATTTGGACAAAATGGGCCTAATTTGGTGAATGTAATGTACTATTATGAAAGAACTGATTTATTGAGCGTTAATACATTTGAAATCGACCAATTTACGAACCAAATTGAGAACTATTTGGAGTTTAATTGTAAGATTTATATTTTAGACCGTTTTGGGCTATAAATGAACTGTGTCCTTTGAATAAGTGATATCACAATAACCATAATACTAAGTACCTGTTAGAAAATAGCACTTTACAGTACATTGTTAAAAATGAATACATTCCAACAATGACCAATATTAATGATGTAATATGAGATTATATATATACTGTTTTATATTGTTACATATATAAATGAAAATTGAAACCAAACTGTTGTCATTATTAAAAAAAAGAAACGAAAAGGGAGGTATGATTGGTAATCAGACACAGAAACAAAATGATGAAAAAGAAATAAAGCTAACCATACAACATCTTTACAATCAGAAAAAAACTATACTAAAATCAGTTAGAAATAGCCATGAAATGACAAATATTAAACAATATAAATCAGAAAACTAATGGCCACATCAATGTACAAACAGAAAATCAAAAGATATACACCAAAGAATTACAAGCCCTGTTTTACAGGCCTCTAAGGACCGACGCATTCATATTGTAGTTGTGATCTATATGTATGGTGCAAAATCATCTCATTGCTACTACCCATCCAGAGCACTTGAGATCACCCCAACTATTGGTGGGGTTAAGTTGCTCAGGCTTTAGTTTTCTATGTTGTTTCTAGTGTACTCTTATTTGTCTTTTTCAGTGGTATCTTTCACCCAAATATTACAATTTATCTGTTTTAATATGATTGTCTTGACCTCTTTCTCATAATTCAGTGACTAGTCAAAAAAATATTTGCTATGTTGATTCTCTGTCATAAGTAATAAGCTAAAGATTTTTGCAAGTGTGCAACTATACGGTCATAATGCCAATCTAGCAGTTCTCATTTGACCACGTCAACATTTCATGGATAATTCACAAAGATAAGTTTCTTACTATAAGACAGTATCTCAGATATGATAGCAAATTATATTATGTGTACTATATTGTAAGGTGAACATCTGTCTGGCAGGTACTATATAAACACCTGTCATTTATCAATAATCCAACATAACTTGAGGTCCTCTGATGTTCAGTAGTTCTTGAAATAGGATGATAACTCGAACTTTAACTCGAATTCGAACTTTAACAGTTACCCAAACTCGATGTTTAGTCACACCCCTTTAATCCGGGTTTTCTCACGAGTACATCTACCGTAGAATTTCGCTTAAACCGGTGCTAGGGGCCGTCTTGAACTTGCAGTGAGGTGTAACCTTTCACTCCGTGTTGGAAGCCTCGCTGTGACTTCGAGATGAAGAACAGCAATTTTGCTTTGACATTTACGTGTACATGTATAAGGAAGTTGTTTCATGAAATAATACACCATATTCCTTCTTTTCTATGACAGTAACAGGGTTTGTCTCTTGTGCTGTGTGGAGGCCGTAAAATGTTTCCCTGTGCTTGACCTGTATGCTCTTATAGTTTTAGGTATAGTGTATTTATCCATGCGATAACTTCTATTTTATGTACTACTTCAGTTTTCTCCTTTCGGCCTGAATGTTAATTGAAATTATTGTGCAGCTCTGTAATTTATCCTCAGAGAATTAATCCAATTTATCTTTGTTTAAAATGTTGTAATTTTATTTTTCTTGTAATAAGCCAGGTTGGCAGCTTATTGTCTTTGTAAGTTGTTTAGTAGCACGAGCTGTTTAGACTTGCTACGTGTGCAAAGCGCTTCGGTTTTTTTTTTTTTTTTTTTCTCTTTTTTTTTTTTTTCTTACTTTCCATTAAAAATAATTCTTTGATTCTAACTTTGATACACAGGATGTGCACATTTCGTCGATGTACGACTCATCAGTTGTGCTCAAGACCTAATATGTTGAAAAACAAAACAACAATCCAAAAGGTTGAAGAGCAATTCAAAATAACAAAATGACCAAATGGGGTTAAGCTAAAACCATCTAAGGACAGAGCTATGTATGAGGGAAATACTCCTTAGTTTTTACAAATTTTACCATTTTCTAACAATAAATGTTAAGTATCAATTTCGGGCTGGTACCAAAATATTAGCAAATGAGCTGGGGATACCCTCGGGGACTTGGGGTCCACCAGCACTGGCATCGACTTGGTGGTTAAAATATAATTCTTTGATATCAATTTTGATGCAGAAGATGTGCACACTTCATATAATATTAGAGAGACAACTAAGTGAAAACAGCGTACATGACATATTATCTCTCTAATTGCAACGGCCTCAATTAAGAAACACGGGGAAAAACAGTTGTACGAAAGGAAATTGTAGCAAGTCTACGAGCTGTTTTCCCAACACTTGTTATGTACTCTGTAGAACAGATTAAAATATTAAATATTTTCAGTTTTTTATGGCAAAAATTATTTGTTATTATTACTATAATCAATATTTATACAAGGGATAATAAATCACACACCGTTGTCAAAAGAAAGGAATTTTTACATTTAATGTAGTCACGTTTAAACAAAAAATGATACTTTTTTACGGAAAAAGGGATAAGAACAATTAAATATGTTTGTTCAATAATAATTTTTGTTCCTGTTATTATAAATGATAAATCTATTTCATGTCAAAATTATAGTAATAAACATTTTATGATAGTAACCTTAAAGCACTAGAAACGTATACAAATAAAGTAGCCTCCATTTAGATTTTAAAGGAGAGGAATACTGGTCTTGTTTTCATTTTGAAATATTTATTTGTTTATTTTATTTATTTATTTTTTTTAATTTTATTTTAGTTTGTTTATTTATTGAATTTTTTATTAGATGGATTGTTTATTTTATTTTTTTATTTACTTATTCTATTCATCTTCCTTTTTTCTTTTTTTTTATCTTAATATTTCATTTTATATATTTTTTCACTTTAGTTTTTATTTCTTAGCATTATCTTGTGTGTAATGTATTTAGTGAGGTCCCGAGTAGTTTTTTTTCTTAATCCAGTATATTGATTGATCATTTTAGGTAAAATACGATCCAATAGTTTCTCTATATTTTTATACAGGCTTTGAAAATCATCAGTTGCTTTTCGGGATCCCATTTTAAGAAATAAAATATATATTGTTCCTTAATACAAAATTTTGTTCAACAGATGTAATGTTTAGAAGTACAGACAACTCTGGTTGTCTCGAACTCATTTGAGTCGAAATTTCGGATGACTCGCAGTTTTCTAGTGGTCCCGAACCTTGTTCCATATAATTACATGTATTTTGACTCATGATGTGTCGTAATTGAATTGTCGAAATTTCGGTTTTTCTCGAATTAAAATTACGGTCCCTATATTAACATATGCAATTAAATTATTTTCGTTATCTCTTATCTCGAAGTAAATCAAATTATTACCTCGGGGATAAAAATCGCTTCAATAGTAAATCCGAAAATCAATAAATTTCAAGTCATTAACCACTGATTAGTGTATGACGATCCCGCATTTACCTGAGGTTACCTTGAGTCGTTATCTTAGATAATTAGTGAATTAACTTCTGCTCTTTGGTCGGGTTGTTGTCTCTTTGACACATTCCCCATTTCAATTCTGTATTCTATTGTTATAAAATTTTGATTGCCCTCCTCTTGAGTCGGACAACGGATTTGTGGAACTTTTTCTATGTTTCCCACAACTTTGAGATAACGAGTGTTGAAACTAGTTTTCTTTCTGTCCACGCAAGGTTACATTTGAACAACCATCACGGCATGATACATGTAAAGAAACATCTCAAAAATAAATACATGTAAAACCGTTTATAGGGGCTATCTTGAACTTGCAGTGAATAAGTATTTTATATAACATAAAATAAAACATGCACATGCAAAACATCCAAGATAGAAAAACATTATGCTTTCAATCTTGTTACTGTAAATTCGGAAATTATTGCAATGTTTTTATTATTGCGAAAATTGTGACAGGGTTGTAATCGCAATAATTTAAATTCACATATTGAAATTTTTTATATGAATGAAGCGGGATTTTTCTCAATATCGCCAAAATTAAAATCGCATTTTGGTCTAAAATGACAAAATCGCGATAATAAATGCAAGCAATAATTTCTGAATTTACAGTATTCACCTAAAACTGTAGTTAATCCTTCAACATATATATATCTCCCGCCTTACTGAATTCGAGCCGAAGCTAGAATTGGAATGAGCGTTTTTTTTTTTTTTTTTTTTGCTATATGTCAAACACGTAACATTAATTTTGTGCAATCGAATCTTAATACACAATTGAATGGTTTTTTTTTTTTTTGTTGTTTATTTGGAATTTCCCTTTAAATTTGTTGACGTTGCAGATTACAATGTTTGGTTTTCCCACTTTCGTTTCGTTTTCTCTTGACAGTTATCTGGATATTACCCAAAAATTACAAAGTATCCTGTTTATGAATGTTTACTGACGTAACATGATTGAGTGAGAAATGTTTTGTTAACGTTTACATTATCTCCATTCGTCAAAAATACTGATCAAAGTTTCTCTGACAAACAGTAAATTATGTTTGCCCTATAAATATTGGAAGCTATGATATACGTGGAGTATAATAAACCGAATTAAAACAGCTGGAAAACAAGATATAGACTGCATACTGAACATAATGACAAATTTTATATGTATTTTTGTAAATCCTACATTTTATCTTGAAATAGATCCAGATGATTAAAATTCTTGTGAGTAATAATTCTCATGTATTTGATTTTAAAATATTGAACATCTAAAAAATTTGCAGAACAAGGCCAACAGCAACACAAAACAAATACTAGAACGATATAACGATATTAACTCACGCCTTTATTTTCTCAGGTTCTAGTGAACAAGGCCATATTGACCGGAACGATGGGGGATTTCTTTTTTTTTACTATTACCCGTTATGGGTTTTAGTCCATTTGACAGTCCAACACTTCCATGTTTTTATTTCTTTGATTCCATTGTCGTGGTTTTTTATTATTATTATTTAATTAGTTCACAAATACCAATCTGAAGTCCAAACATAAAACCCCGAATGACATCAGGATTTCCGGAAGAACCTTCATTAGATTCGTATTACATTGTTTATGTTGTGTTCGCTATTGGTTAATACAAGAAGTACTCATCCTTTGTATTGACAACGATGTCTATGTCTTTCAAAAAATTAGGGGACGAGATCAAAAGTTCATTGTAGGATAAAAAACTTAATTCACATAGTTTTTTCACTGACCCCCCCCCCCCCCTTTAACTTAATTTGGGAAAAATTGATTGACCAATGTGGGCATATGCTTTGAGAGTATACTTTTTGTATCACGGCTCCTGTTTTTCCACAACAGTGTATGTTTGTTCTGTATTTTGACTTGGACATCACTTAAATCTGTATTTTTCAATCCGAAAATCGATGTCGGATAACAAAACTTGCCGCGATTTTTACCCCCACCCCAAAACTATTTGAACTAAGTTTTTTATCCTACATTGAACTTTTGATCTTGTCCCTGAGTTAGTTAAACATTATTTCAAATCAGCTCAACCAAAGAAAGATAACTCTAACTACTTTTAATGGAACCCATTTAGATGATGCTTGTACATGCACATGAATATAATTTTAGTTTATGAATGTAACGAGAAATCAGAAATACCATATCCACTGTAGGAAATACAAAATACACATTGAATCATATTTTATATTTTCAGACAGTCCCAACTAATTGTTAACATCTATAGTTTGCCATTATCGATCTAAATATGTTCTCATTGACGCATATCCAGAACTCGTCGGGTGCAGAAACAGTTTAAGAACTGAGATATTCGCGATGAAAATAACAAAAAATTCAAAATTTATCTTATAGTTAATGCAAGTAACAAAATACCAGCAACTAAGCAAGCGAAGCACGAGGGTACTCCAGCCTAAACTACATGTAATCAACTATAAGAATGATGTCATCTGTATATATATATATATATATATATATATATATATATATATATATATATATATATAAAGAGATCTGGATTATATGGTATGTTATACAAATCCATCCTCCAATTGTTATTTCATTATAATATTACCTGACACCTGATTAGTTCGAATTCATTTAATGTAGGCTAGATTAAAATGTGTCTTTCGATGCATAACTTAAAGGCACGTACCCATTATTTAGCTAGCTTATGTGACCTAGACCGAAGATTTTTACGTGAATACTCTGTGGAAAACAAAAGATGTGGTTCTTTTCAATTAGACTACTCAGATATAGGCGTGAAAAAGACTAAATGATCGTTTTAAAATTAAATCTTAAACATGCTATCCATGACCTGAGGATACGAATCATGAGTGAACAAATTCAAATATTTTTCGCTTGAACATGAAACGATATCATGTATATTTCATACTAAATCGTGAAAATGAAAGAGTAAATTCTACACATCCGATTTCATTTATAATATAAACGAAGGAATATGTAACGTGACAGTCACTTGGCATACTTGAGAAGTTGATGTACGTGAAAAGCTAACTCGTAAACTATTACAACATTATACAGAATGCATGTGGATAGTGATTTATTATTGCTCCTTATCTAGGAAGATTTGTTTGTTTGTTTGGTCGGGGTTTATGCCGTTTTCAGCACGTTTGGCTATTTCGAGGCGGCCAGTATTTATTGGTTGAGGAAGCCGGAGTACCCGGAGAGAACCACCGACCTTCGGTAGGAAAATTGGCAATCTTTATCAACACGCCCCGCCACAGGTGAGATTCGAACTCGAAACCTGATTGTTGACAGGCTAGTGATCATTAGTAGTCATGACGAACTACCTATACCACTCGGCCACCGAGGCCCCACTTTAGGAAGGAATCTGGACCATAAAAGATCATGACCGTAAATTATATTTCTTTTTTACCTAAAATAATTTGAAGCAAAAATTTAAAGCAGGAATTGTATAGATATTTTTCTCAAGTATAGAAATGCGGAGTTTGTCGATAATTACCGAGGTCATTGTTATTGGACATTTGAAAGATTCCCCTGGTCGTTTTTTGCTCTCTTGTCTGCATCGGACACGAGGAGGGCTGTGTTTGAATCACACAGTTTCTTGAGCATCGTCCCTTGGTATCTGATGCAGTAGGGACATCTTCACTACTTTCAATCATACAATATTATTATTTGGCTGTAAATGTGACGGTTTTTAACTGTTAGATATGAATTGTGCTTGATTCTCTGAAATCTTGACTTTTTCATGTCCATAAACCTAGAGCACCGTCCCTTGGTATTTGAAGCGGCTAAACAATCAATTGGATTCATCAATTGTAAATCAACTTAGGAAAGGAACATTTTCCACATCTCCGGAGTAGCCATGATCATTGAATTACGCATCAAAGATTTGAACTTTACATACTTGAAATATATACAAATATGTCATGTGTTAACATTTTTTATGTGAAAAAAATGTGTTTGAACTGAAACCAAATGTGCGAAAAAAATCATTATTGTTAAATGTACACGCCCCCCCCCCCCCCCTCCCCGTGGCCTAATTTGGAAAATAAAATATTTTGTATCTTGTGTCTTGTATTTGTTGTTTGTTGGCTTAAACTTTACACCAAGACAAAAAAAATCCCAAACGGTACAACAATAAAAACAAACACACTTACAACCAGCTTACATATTCATTATCTTTTAGAGTGCAATTTTTTTTTCATATTGGAGAGAAGAAAATTTTTACCTCGACATAGTATTACTTTAAACAAATAATGTTAAATTCCATAATTAACTTAATTGTGAAAACCAAAAAGTCCTCTTTGAATGTTGTTTTTGGTTAAGAAGTGTAAGATTCTCGGCGTGATATTGGTGTCTTGGGATCAATAAGGGATATGATATGAAAAAACTCATATGATATTCTGTATATATACTGACTGATTGTCCACAAATATACCATGTATGCATGTAGCTTCTTACATTGTTACGGTTGGATTATCAGATTTCTCCAATCGAGATAGTTAAATTACGAATTTTTTAACACGTTCCGTAATTTAACCATCGATATTGGAGAAATCTGATAATCCACAAGTAAAAATATAAGACGATATTTCTCTAATTTTCAGTTCGTTTTGAAATCTTATGATTTATGATCAAAGGCATCGGATTAATGTGCACGACGTCATCAATTTGTTGGCTCTTCTCTGAAATCCCCACGACGTCACAATTAATTTCGACCAATCAATATCCAAGAACTAAAAAGTCACTAGTGAGATTATCAATCTTTACACAACGGATCGAGAGACGGTTAAATTAGCTGAAAGTTAGAGAAATATAGATTCTCCTTCAGGTACGAGTGAGTTATGGAATTTCTCTCCCGAGATAGTTAAATTTCGATTTTCAACATGCTAGCCTTTAGCGAGCGTGTTAAAATCTAAAATTAAACTATGGATGATGGAGAAATTCCATAACCCTCGAGTAAATTGAAAGAGAATCTGTTTCTCCTATGATTTTCGACAGAAACCTCAAGAAAATGTCGTTGCTATGTAGTTTGTTTACATAGACGTTATTTCGGGACTTCTCTAGTTTATCGTTCTAATATCTGTAGAAAAAAAAGGCGGTAATTCCCACGTAGAAATTTAATCACCGGCCGGAAAGTGGTTAAACATATTATGTATTTTTATCCAACCGATTAAACACGTGAGGAATAGGAGAAATTTACTTCATGCATTGTTACTTGTATTCACATACCCTTGTTTGTCAAATAAAAACTTGAACCCTAAACTTTTACCTAGATATTTCATTATATAGTGTATGTAGTAAACAGAGATATGAGTAAACAATGTTAGAATAAAAAAACATTAATCATAACATATAATATCAAATAAAATAAAAAATAAAATGTTCTATGTCAATTCAATCTGAAATATAAATTTTAACAAAAAACAAAGCTACTATAGGAAAATCATTAAGTCTCCAAATTGACACATAAACTAACGGGTAAAATCTTATAAAATAAACATAACATTTTCTAATGTAACAGTAACTTATAACATTTTTTTTAAACAGTTTGTCTCGTTAAATTTCGGAATATTGCCCGGTGAAGCAGTGTTTCTCCAAAGAACCAACTTAAAGCCTGTAATTATCTTTCAATGACAAACATGAATTTCTTAAGCAAGTTACCCAGTTCAAGGGAGATAATAAAAAGTGCCTTCCTATAGCTCTCTTTTACAAAGGGAGACAATTACGGTTAATTTCGGAATATTGCCCGGTGAATCAGCGTTTCTCCAAATAACCCACTTAGAACCTGTAATTATCCGAATATTTTCAATGAGAAACATGAATTTCTTTAACAAGTTACCCAGTTTAAGGGAGATAATAAAATATGCCTTCCTATAGTTCTTTTTTACAACGGGAGACAATTACGATTAATTTCGGAATATTGCCCGGTGAATCAGCGTTTGTCCAAATAACCCACTTAAAACCTGTAATTATCCGAATATTTTCAATGAGAAACATGAATTTCTTAAGCAAGTTACCCAGTTCAAGGGAGATAATAACAAATGCCTTCCTATAGCTCTCTTTTACAACGGGACACAATTTCGATTAATTTCGGAATATCAGTGTTTCTCCAAATAACCCACTTAATAATCTGTAATCCGAGTATTTTCAATGAGAACCATGAACAAGATTAGTAATCTTTCTGAACCAAGTTACCCAGTTCAGGAGAGATAATAAGATTTGCCTTCCTATAGCACTCTTCTCCAATTGGAGACAATTACCGTTATCTACATTATCTACCTTGGCAACTGATTTAAGGGAGATAACCAACTAATATATCTCATTCTGAGCATATTAATGAATATTTTGAATTTTTTTATGGGTAGATGCTATATACATTGTGTAAACAAAAAAATATATCTCATTCTGAACATATTAATGAGTACTTTGAATTTGTTTCTGGGTAGATGCTATATAAACAAAAAAATGAATAAATCCATTCTGGGAAAGACACAAAAACTAGCCTTTACTACCTTTCTTTCCTCGAATTCCCATATTTCTCTACAAAGAATGAGTATTTACATATGTCAAAAATGCTTGAACAAAACAAAACATAATTTGTTTATCGGATTCAATCCGTTACATTTTTCTATATATTTCTTTAGCAACTACTTCAATCAAACTAGAAAATACATATCTAAAAACAATTGCTAAGTCCCAGAACTCTTTTTTTTAAGTAGTAATATTATTTACTTCTAGGTTCAACTAGATCTGACGCCAAACACGACCTTGTATAATGTTGGCTTGTGCCACGGGAAATCCCATGGAACAAAAGACCATTTAACATCGGAAGAATTTCAAATATCTTGCTATATTAAAAAAAATGGTTTACAAATCGAAAAATAGTTATACTGGTCCATACATATATGGAATGGGCAAATAGAGACGGACAAAATGTACACTCTCAGTCTATCCGTGAGGCACATCCATAAACACCGGAGGTTGCTAGTGACAATGCGGCTGAGCCAGCCGCTAGCCAGTATGACCAACCAAATCTTTCGTTCTCCTCATCACCAAAAGCAACTTTGACCTCCAAATCTTGCGAAGCTTTTATTCCAAATAAAATCACTGCAACGCACATTGCTAAAACTGAAAATATAAAGTTTTTAAGATCGACGTTTAAATACACACAATGTGAAAATAACCTTTCTAAATTCTAAAACCTTATTGCGCATCTGCATATGGTGCATAAGAATACTGTATAGAAATAAAATTCATAAAGTAAAAAATCAAGACGAGTTTAGGTCACAAGCTTGAATTAAAAATTTTCAAAAAAAGTTCGGCCCCTATGGGCCCCTTGTTTAGAAAATCAAAATTCTTAAACCTTATTGCGCATCTACAGGTAGTATGCAGCCATTCTATATAGAAATTAAATTCCTAAACCCAAAAGTGAATGAGGAGTTGAAGTCACAAGAAATTGTAACGGACGGACGGAAGGAAACAATCGCTATATCCCCGGATTTTCTTCGAAAGTGCGGGGATAATAACAGTTGTACAGAATGACATGTCTATTGCTAAGATAAATATTGTCAAAAACCACATGCAGGAGTGCAATAAGGTTTTAGAATTTTAATTTTTTAAAATTGGGGCCCACAGGGGTCGAAATTTAAAATTTGAAATTTAAGCTTGTGACCTTAACTTCTTTCATTTTGCAATTTATGTATTTTGCTTATATATAGTATTGTTCTACACTATATGTAGTTGCACAATAAGGATTTATTATATCGATTTTTAAACAGCAGGGGGCTCACATTCGGGCCAAAATTTAAAAAAATGTAAGTTTAAGCTTGTGAAATAAGTTTTTTTTTATTTTTCATTTTTCATTAGGTTTATTGATTTAATTTCTACTAGTATATAGAAAGATTGCATACTATTTTTGGATGGGAATAAGGTTTTATATTTTGACTATAGGTATGTTGTCTAACTACTTACAGGGGGTGCGGGGATCATTGTAGATTCCGACAGTACAGTTTTCTAGTTATTATTATTACTACATTGTATTTCATAGACCGGTTGAATCCAGATTGATTCATACATTTTTCTTCTGCAGGAGTTATCGACCCTTCAATTTGACAGACTAACGAAGTATGAATAAAATTTATAATAACTATGTAATCAATTCCATGAACCATATGAACAATAAACGGATGTCCGGTTTAAAGAAATTTAATTCTCCAAATAATGACTAATACGAAATGTTAAATGGCCATAAAGGGAAATAATCATTATTCCGGAAATGATTTTCCGACTTTTGGTTTCCCTAATATAGATGTCAGCTGTTCACTTTTTCCTCTGAATAACAAGCCTAACATAAATGAATTTCAGCCATTTTTTGGATTATAAAATCAATCGATCTATTACGTATAAAACATAATATCTTCGTCTTCAGGGAAACTTTAGCAACCCAAGTGTTAATTTAAAAACAACATCCGGTATTATTGAACAACCACTCTTAAAGGTGTATATAGGGCCACTTTCCTCTGTATCTGAAAGTGAAGTGCTATAATTGTTTTATTACATTTCACTTTAAAGAGCATGAATTGGAAATAACCTGTTTCCAAAAAATAGTTCACCGTGCAATATCACTGTTACTATCATGACTGTGCAATATCACAAAAGGTGGACTGTTTTAAACACATTGTTTCTATATAAATCTAAAGGTATAAAATGTAATAATAGATGTTTTGATTTCTGTAAAAATTATACATACATGTTGTTAAAAGCAGCCCGGCGATGGTTCCAGAAGGGGAACAATTTTGTTTCTGACAACACAAAGAAATTGTTGCTATAAGTAGGGACAACAGACACAACGCCAACCCAACTGACATCAAACCTTGCACTGCTATAAACCATCCTGAAAATAAAAACACAGCTCTATACAAATTGAAACAGCTGACATCAGATCTTTTACTGCTATAAACAAACATAAATATAATATAACAGCAGACATCCTATCTCATAATGTTATAAATCAATCTAAAGATAAAACAGCTGACGTTAGACCTTGCAACCGAAAAATAAGAAAACAACAGATTTTAGGGAGCAACCATTTGATTTTTATGGGGTGGGGGCTAGGATCAAATGTTTGATCCTGCCTTTGTTTCGTCGAAATTCTGGTCCTGCCTTTCTATTTCAAATTTGATCCTACCCCCTCCCCCCTATAAAAATCAAATGGTTGCTCCCTTAAAACCCAAAAATAAGAAAACAACAGACTTTAGACAATGTGCTGCTATAAACAAAACCTGAAAATATCTAGGCGAGAAACAATAAGAGGAGAGTTTTGGGTGGATTATGGCTATTTCCATAAAATATTTTGCTTGTGCTTTTTTATATTCATGCTACTTGCAGTGTCTGGTTGCTAGGAAAAAGCATTTACTAGTTGTACACATGTATATTAGGAATAAACTAACTCTGGGTATGGTAGAAACACGTGGTAATAACAAGACTTCGCCTCCGGGTGCGGGATTTTCTCGCTGCCTTGAAGACCCATTGGTAGCCTCGAGCTGTTTTCTGCTATGTGGTCGGGTTCTTGTCTCTTTGACACATTCCCCGTTTCCATTCTCTATTCTATTTAAAGGTGATCACTACTGCCTGCCGATAATATTTTCAATCAGTTGGACTTTTCCACCTTTCTTTTTCAGGATTATAATAATTTGTAATTCCTTGTTGTCCAAACACAATAAGTGTTAAGGATGATGGCTGGTCTAATAGGAAATAAATAGGATTTGAAATAGGTGTTTTAGTCAGAGAGAACAAATGAATAGTAAACAAATAAGCAAGGAAAACATAGAGGTTCATGTGTTCATTTTAGAGCTATAGGCCTTGAAAATTTGCAGGAAATGGGTTTTTCTGGATTTTTCATTGCCTTTGCATTGACAACTTCAGTCTCTCAAAGATGTATGAAAAAATAAAAAGGATTTCATAAAATTTTGTCAAATACCATTTTAATGTATATATGATTGAATTATAAAAGAATAAATTGCTTCGCTGAGCGCAGCTGGATATGACCGCAGAGCTCCAACCCTGAACAATTGGGGCAAAAATGAACACAATATTCGCACTTGATACAGGTCTGAATTTGGATTGTAATTAAATATTCGACACATAATAGGTTTCTGACACAGAATAACTGTAATCAAAGAACTCAGAATTGGCCATATGATTTGAATTTATATTCAATTTATTGCTTTTTGTGCAATACGATATGCCGTGGCGAATTGCCCCCCCCCCCCCCAAATAATTGTTTTGCTTTTGTGCAATACACTATGAAGTTGCACATTGACCCCCCTCCCCCCCCAAAAAAACAAAAAACAATAAAAATTATTGTACCCCCCCCCCCCTTTTTTGCAAAAAAAATTTTCCTTTTACTTTCTGAAATCTGAAATGAGAAAAAAATTGCCCCCCCCCCCCAATTTCTCATTTACCCCCCCCCCAATTTTGTTTTCACCCCCCCCCCCCCCAATTTCTTTATACATAATTTACGACTTGTAAGGGAGGTAATCGAATCATACACAACATTTTACTTTAAATGTGTTTGGATTACCTCCCTTACACCAAGATAATAACCAAAAATGCTTATTGGGCCCTTTTTTGGAACCTAATTCTTAAACTGTTGGGACCAAAACTCCCAAAATCAATCCCAACCTTCCTTTTGTGGTCATAAACCTTGTGTTTAAATTTCATAGATTTCTATTAGCTTATACTAAAGTTATAGTGCGAAAACCAAATGTCTTCGGACGACGACGACGACGACGACGACGACGACGACGCCAACGTCATACCAATATACGACCGCAAAAATTTTGCGGTCGTATAAAAAGTGGGGGTTCATGGGCATAAAATTTCATGTTTAAGAAATTGATAAAACCCGAGGATTCCGAAAATCTGACAAAAAGACCAAAACATGACCAGCGAGCGTCCTTAAATCGTTTCCCAAGGAGTAAATAGAAAATTAAAAATATTACGGTAGTTGGTCTTCAACACAGTTTGATATACAGTGATACTCCGATGTGTCGAAGTCCACGGGACTGAAAGAAAACCTCGACATATCCGGTGCTTCGAGACATCCGTATAAAGTAATCACTTCCTCTCTACAATGTAGATCATTCTAGGTTTGACTTAGACCTCCGTGTATATAAACTTCTAGGCTTAGAACTTAATTCGTGCATGGCGAGAAAATGTGAAGTTATTTGTACCTGGAACTTTATTTTGGGTTTGCGCAAAATTCTATACTTTCCTTAGTATTATTATTATTCACCAAAAATATTATATAATTTGGAAACCTGGGTTATGGGGCAATGCAAGTTCCGTTTCAAGGTTATGATGCCGAAACTCATCATTGTTTTTTATTCTAAATATATCAAAATAAATAACAGGCAAATTAAAATACATGTATATATATCAGAAAGGAAGTTTTGACTGTACGAAGTCCACGGCTAGAATGAAAATTATAATCTGTTCAATTTCACCGCCAAAAACTAATTTGCATATCAAAAACACATATTCACCTGACACAAATCAGACACAATCATTGGATAAACTCATATAAATACTAGACATTGAACCCGCGCGAGCGCGGGAAAATAAGCATTTTTTTGTGGTGGCCATATTGACTTTAAAAAGTTTTTGCGGCCATGGCATTCGTGGAACAGTAACTCAATGTGGATGTTTTGGCAGGCTTCCCATAAACTTTCCTGTCAAGTAGGTGGTGTCAACTGATAGTTTCATGTCTATATATGCTGTAGTATTCCAGAAATGGATGTTAATGCAAAATTTAACCAAAGTCAATGAAGCGTGAAATGTAGGTCAACGTGACCTAATTGTCATATGGTTGTTCGTTACTACCGAAGATGTATCCACTGATGAAGTAGACTGTATGCCACGTAGAATTACCAAAATGGACCTTAAGGTTCCATCATAGTCAAAATCTATGACGAAAATACAAACACTTAAATTGTCAATATGTTTATGTTACAATTAATTCTGAACTGGAACTTGATGAAAAGCTTTCATTAAATACATATTTCATAATGCATTACCTTTTTCATTCAGAATAAATATGAAAAAGAATATGAATAAACATTTCCTTAGTGACGGATGAATTTTTCAAAAGATGCCGTGAGTTAGGTAGAGCATATTTTTGGAAAATAATTGTTCCAATTGTTCATTGTCATCATGGGCAGGGCAAGCGAGGCTTAATTTCACAAATAAATCCAATAGACGATAAAAGCATTTTTAATGTGTGGCTGAGTGTGCTGTCCACGTTTATAGAGATGTCCGAGATAAATTTCGTCATTAATGATAAAGTATACCATTTGTTAAAAATATTTTTATATATAGCTTACAGGAAATTGTACGGTAGAGCTATATTTAGACAGGTCACATGACAAATAATGTAAAATGGATAATGGCTGGTTTTATCACTTTGTGCAAAGTAAACATCCGAGCAATCCAAAAAACAACTAAGTTAGGAATTCCTCTGAATTTTGCCTTACTTCTTCATAATCTTCAAAGTTCATAACCTTTACAGTTAGGAGAAATTGCGTTATTGTAGAAAAAAACAATCCTGAATACATGAAGCGGAAACATCCCACTCGAAGGAGAATGTTTTTAATTTGTTTTATTCTTCTTCCGTAATTTCAAACAAAAATACATTTAAAATATGTGCATAATTGTTTATTTAAATCAATGTGTTAAAATGATGCATTCGAGAACCTTCTAAGGCATATGTTGGGAGAATTCATACAGGAAAAGTCCATGCAAATTCCATTTGCACATAAACAAAACTGCAGTTTAAAATTTATAAATGCAGATTGTCAAATCCGATAATAACCTTTATAATCTGAACCATACATCGTTTATTTTGAACCACGCGTTTTGCCGCCAATTCGGCTAATTCGTAAATTTAGTATTATAGAAACCTTCTAAGGGATATGTCGGGAGAATTCATACCAGAAAAGTCCATGTAAATTCCATTTGCACATAAACAAAACTGCAGTTTAAAATTTATAAATGCAGATTGTCAAATCCGATAATAACCTTTATAATCTGAACCATACATCGTTTATTTTGAACCACGCGTTTTGCCGCCTATTCGGCTAATTCGTAAATTTAGTATTATAGATATTCGTAACTATACGACAACATTTCTTCGCTATACTTCGAAACGCGGAAAAGATCATTTAACTGTTTATGAAAACTAATGATATTTAACTTTGGCGTCAAGTTAATTTAGCATTACAGTTATTTATATCTAATACATTTACAATGCATTAAAAAATATTAAATGCATTTAAAATTATTCTGGAAATTGTCTGCTAAATTTACTTTTAAAGGGGAGACAATTCAAACTGTCCTGTAAGTAAGCATTCAATTTTAAAGTATTACAACTATTTATAAATTATTGTAAATTAAAGTTAACCTATTGTATATCCTGTTTTGACTTTTTTAATTTTTGGTCACGAGCTCTAGCGTAATCGAGCGTACCCTATTGAGGTAAATTTAGAAATTCCTAATCATGCAGAGATTTGAGTGTTGGAGTTTGTAAAAAAAAAATAAGAAATAAAAAAGACTTTAAAAAGGAAAAAAATGTATCAATTAAAGTATTTTTTCTTGAAAAAAATAAGGAAATTTGAATTCTAGTACCTTGATTCCGGGACCTCGATTACATTTTTTTTTACCATGACGAATGAATACTGCTATAAAGGATATATTTTCTCAAGTAATCAAGACGTCTTTGATAATTTTTAAAGTTGTTCTATCATGGTGTTTTTTTTTATCTTTTTGATGTGAAGAGTTCGGCGGGAAATCATAACATGTGTTATCATCTACACTACATGATGGAGTATGTCTAATGGATCTAACATATTTTTTCTTATATTTTATGTACAGAAATAGATTTTTAACGAAATCAGGAAGGGTGTATTCGCTTGAAAATCAAAACTAAATCTGAGTCATATTTATTGGGTTAACGACACGTTAAAAGTCGTAGATTTCTTTGACAATTTTTTAAATGAACATAATTTTGTGAATTTTCGGTAAACATGGTAAAACATTTTTTTTCTCTTAAAGATCAATTTTTCTTTTAATTGTGTCTTGATTATGAATTGTATTTACTGTGAAGATTTTCTAAGGTAGCTAATGTTGAAACATGAAAAATCTAGTATCCTCTTTTCTGAAAGGCCAACAAGAATCCGGTGGGGGGGGGGGGGGGGGGGGGGTATCTGCCTATATCTTGGTAACAACATGTGTGCGGCCCAAAAAGGGTTTGTTTTTTCTCATTTGAAATATGAGAAAAGGTATACTATTTTTTTTAAATATATATGATTAGGTCATATTTCCAGATTTATTCAATTTCCTGCCTTATTTTTTCCTCTGCGTGCAAAAATCGTTTAGTTCTGATTGACTATTTGTGAAAATACAAGGTTAGAAAATATATGAAAAGGTCAGGGAAAGAGTGATTTATACATGATTAGGTTGGACTCTTTTGATATCTCAGATATACGAATAGGCTGGGATTTGAAAATGCTGGCCGCACATCTGTACCATGATAAAGGACTAGTTATCCCCCGTGCAAGAATCGGGTCATTGAGGTAAATTTGGGTTACTGGTAAATCTACAAAGATTTTTTTTCACAAAAAAAGCTAAGAAAAAAAATATGTTTATCGTTTCACTATCCACCATAAGTTTTCAAATAATTGCCTAGCCTATATTGAGTAATTACATCGTATAAATACCCTCACAAGCACGTAACGAAAATTGATATTTTAATATTTATAATGAGTATAATTTACATCACAACTGACGATAATCTTTATCAATAAGATAATAATTTTTTTCTAAGTCTTAAAAGAAGATTCTTACCGTTTTGCACCCCGAACAAAACAGACAACAGTATATCAGATAAAACAAATTAAAGATACATTAAGATCGTGAAGTTCTTGATAGCTGTAATCTAAGTCAAATATCTACACCGTAATTTAGTGTGTAAATCTCACTACAAACATGTGTATCAAGTTAGTGATATCAAGATTTATTTCATATTTAACAGATTTTTATGTTAAATCTTTTATATTCAAAATGGCATTGTATATTATTGTATTTCCAAACTAGATATATGTTCAGAATCTTTAATTTAGAATTAAAACTGTGGCTTATTCTAAGGATATTCAACGGAAAACGAAAAAAAATATTATTAAAAAATTTGAGACTACGCCCAGTTTCATTAAACCCCCCACTCCCACCCTTGTTTGCAAGGTAAATGTGGTGACCAAAGAAAGTTTTACCGGAAGTTTTACATTCATTTTGTGAAGAAGAAGAAGAAGAAAACGATCATCGTACTGTTTATTTTTAAATTGGATATTCATATTGTTGGCACATGTGTACGTATCGTGCACAACTTTGTACATATTCATCTTAACGCTGATATTTTTTTTTCCAATTGCTCAAAAGAATGAAATTTCACATTCAAATGCACTAAGGCATCGCAACGTCATATACATGTATATAACGAAACACTTTTATTATCTCCCTTGATAACTTGGTTCTGGCCGGGCTTGTTCTCGTCGTGACTTTATAATAATTTTACATCTTTCCCAAAACAGTATGATTTTTAAAGTGGAGGAGTGGTGCAACGATTGGTCTTTTATCTTTGAAATGTTTTCTCGGTATCCGTGAGCCTGTATTTTTATCTCGCTTTCGTTTTCTCTCTCCAAAATACACTAAAAAATCAGATGACATTCTTTCCTTCGTTTTTTCAAACTCCTTTGATGCCCACACCAACACTTCCCAAAACTAGGAAAAATACATTAAATAGTCGATCCCTTGTCACAATACACTTAAGTAACAATAATGTAGGTCCTATGACTACTTTTGACTTTTATATAGGATATCTGGTAATGAAACGATATTCATTATGAATTAACACGGGGAAGGGATAGAACACTGTTGAAACCATGAACGCAATGAATCCTTCATTGTGTCTCTTTTCAGTTAAATATTAATTATATTCTACATAAATATTTCCTCTTTTTCGCTTTATTTCTGTGTGATTTCAGTCAGTGTGAATAACAGTTTTTTTTCCTAAAATAATAAAATTATTCTTTTCCATACTTTTTTTAACAGACCAAGATTATAGTAAAAATAAATTCTTGGATACCAAATTTGATGCGATGCACATGATGTGCACATAATGTGCAAATTTTGTTGTATTTCCCACTCTTCAGTGTATGCAAGAACTACAATGCTGAACACAAAACAGTAATCAAAAGAGTTGAAGAGCCAACTCAGATGTGTACAAAAAAAAAATAACAAAAAGGATAAAATCAAAACAATCTAAGGACACAGCTACATACGCGATACCCGTGCCGTGGGAGATACTCCTAGGGGCTTTACCACAAAATAGACGTAGAACCACCAATATGGACTGTAGACAAGATGCCCCTACATCGGCGCCCCCCCTCCCCCCCAAAGAGGCGAGAGATTACTCAGTAAAAATACTTAAGCTTTCAACTCTGCCAATCTTCAATGAGTAAGAGAACAATTTAAATTTGAAATTTTTTGAGGGGGAAGGGGCGGGGGTAGGGGGTTGGGGAAGCTAGTGTAGGAAATTGAAATTTTCTATATACAATTATTTCCAGGATTTTGTAGGTTTGGCAAAAACGTATGATAAATAGACATTGAGGATTTAGCATATTACCAGGAATCTCTGCAAAACGTAAAAAACGATACACTGCCTTGTGTGTGTAAATATGAAATTATTTCTTTGCCCCCTCCCGTCATCCATCCGACCCCAGAATATAAGTTGCCCACTACATTTACTTTTCAGTATCATGGTGTGACACCCTATATCATACCTTCCTTATGGATATCTTTAAAGTCGAGTTTACTCTCATAAATCCAAACACAGTCCGTTCCCTCACAAACAGTCCATAAGCCATGGTCCTGTTTTGCAGAATATATAATCCAAAACGGAGTGGCATAACTAATTATAGTTCCAAGGTCAGTAATGACCAGGAGAATCAGTCCCGTCACAGCGGCACAACTCTGCATTTTAATAATAAAGAACTGTGTATTTTGACTTGGATGGCGATGCGGTGAAGACTTTGATAACTTTGTAACAAATCACAACGTGGATGCGTAAGTAGGTTGTCATGGTTACAAGTGATCATTTCCTATTTCTAGATGTAATAATCATATATCAGAGCGTTTTATATTCAATTAATTTGTTCTTCCTTGTAAAATAAAATATCTATAAACAATATTGAACAAGGACGGAATAAGGATATAGTACCCAGAACCAAACCATTGTTTTGTTCAGTTTTAGAAATTTTCCCACAAAAAATATTATTTTCTACAAATTTTATCTCACACTCTCTCCATTATAAAAAAAAATAGATTTTCTTAGTCATACGCCTGTAAATCTATACGTATATAAGAACCCCCCCCCCTTTCCCTGCATTTTTGAATCGTAAGATTTCTGATCTTTTCTAGTATTTCTGGAAAAGTGTTACACTAAGTTGTTTTCTTTCGTTTCATTTATTCTTTAAAGTTTACTTCCGTAATCATGGTAAGAAAAGTTGGAGACATTGTTATCACGTCCATAGTTTGTCTGTCTGTTTGTCTGTCCCTCAGTTACATTTTCTTCTGCCTATCTGTAATATTTTCTGCTGACCTAGACTCTTCCTATAGTCACGATATCATTTTGATTTCATACTTCCAAACCATATATACCGCCTCGGTGGTCTCGTGGTAGCCTGCTCGCCCCGAGAGCGGAGGGTCGCGGGTTCGATCCCCGGCCGGGTCAAACCAAAGACATTAAAATTGGTATTTGCTGCTTCTCCGCCAAGCACGCGGCATCTAGGAGTAAGAGCAGAGACTGGTCGGCCCGGAGTCAGTATAATGTGTCCGAGTGAGGTGATATGTCTTCCTGCGGACATTTACCTCGTGAGCTAGCACATTAAAATCCGACTTAGCGTGTCGGTCTAGTACAAAGCAGGGATCATATTCATTATCATATCAACATGTTCTCGTCCTGATATGCACCTGGTTGCCACTGGACGTTAAACAATAATTCATCCATCCATCCATCCAAACCATATATATTAAAAAGTGGCAGTTACACAATTTTGTCTTATATTGTACTTGTTTTATCAAAATATGATTTTTATACACTGACATTCACTTGTATTTTAAGTAGGAGAGAAAACCGGATGTGTCAAATCAACCTTCAATATATATGATATATATACAGGTATCTCTCTATTGAGCATTTGAGAAAATGGCAAGGTGCTTTACCAACAGACCTAAAATTAAATAAAAATATAGAAACCTTCAAAAGAAAGTATACAGATTACTTAAAGCTCCGTGAAGCTTTCTAAATTTGTTAAATTATAGTCACAGTGTTGGAAGGCCAGATGTTCCATTCTTTCAATGTTTATATTTAATGTAACAATTTTATTGATTATATATAATGTATATATGTATATAGATGGTCCTCATGGTGTGGATCTTTGTTTGTAGAATTTGGATCAATGTTAGATTAATTTATTGTGTGTGTTTTATTAATTTATATTTTAATTGAGGGCCTCAGGGAAGATTAGTATTTTAATACTAACTGTGTTACACTCTTTAAATAAAGACATTACTTACTTACTTACTGAGCTACGGAGTCAGGTTTTAGTGGGGTCCTTAATTTCTCACATATGTT
Organism: Mytilisepta virgata; assembly: GCA_028015205.1. Classification (NCBI taxonomy): domain Eukaryota; kingdom Metazoa; phylum Mollusca; class Bivalvia; order Mytilida; family Mytilidae; genus Mytilisepta; species Mytilisepta virgata. Next base: position 4,689,957 of record CM051512.1, on the reverse strand, counting down.
TAACCCCGTCACATTCTCTTTGTACCTGTCTTGAACCATGACCCTATATTATCAGATTTTTTCATTGACTGTCCCCTCTCTACTTTATATTGCTTTTCGGTTTTTTTTAATCGAGTCCCAAAACACATGCAACGAAAATCGGTAAGTGTTCCACGGTATATAAAGCACGTGACTGTCACGTGATTTTTATTGATCCTTTTCGTGTTTTTGACATTGAAATGACTTACCTTTTGATTGATTATCCGGCCTATACTGGAGTCTGTAGTGAGTAATACACTTTGTATCTCGTCCACATTCGAACCATAATCCGTGATTTGACTGTCCCATTCCATAGTTTATTACTTCTACAATCCAATATGGCGACGAAAATGCCAAGATGACCGCCATATTTGTTAATACGAGTAATATTGTCCCACAGAAGAAAGTATTATTTGAAGCCATGATTTAAAACATGGATTAAAAACAGTTAATTCAGCAGACTGGAAATAATTTTCTAAAGACCACAAATGAAAATAGTTCATAGGTATGTGCAAGCATAAAACAGACACCTGTCGCGTCAAAGATACCTTGATATCAAACAAAAAAGTGAATAATTCCACCTTCGAATCTTACAAACACTATTTGCCTGACAACATAAAAAACATGTAAAATCTGTAAAGATAATCCGTGAATTTTACAGAAGTTGATATTATCATTTTATACACCAAACAGACACAGTCAGCAGTAAAATGGTTTTATAGTCTATAAATTATAAGTAACTTCATCATATATGAGGGATATTAAATTGCCACTCAACTCGTATCCGTTGCTAAAGTTTAATAAATTTAATAAAATAAGAGCAATGTTTTACATAATTAAATAGATTGTGTTAAGCTACATGTTAGACACTTCCTATTAATCGTAGATTTGTGTACAACTTTATTAATGCGTTCAGTGTGTACATGTATATTCTTGTTTTTATTTTCTGGTTATCATTTTGGTCAGTTTGACTTATTGTGTAACATTAGAGCATGATATATCTCTGAAAATTACTTACCGTACCAAATATGGATCGAATAAGAACCTGTTACACGAGGGAAGCCCCGCCTAACACCCCCCCCCCCCCCCCGTTCACACACACCAGGAGTCAACATTCCATGATGATATATCAATCAACTTCAACCCATTTGTTAACTATCCCCTTTGAAAAACCATGAGTTTTTAGTTGGATGTCAATGTAACTGTAGAGCATGATTTGTCTCCAAAAAATTAATTCTGTACCAACCTTGGATAGAACCCGGAATCTTTGGTTCAGCAGTCTACCGCTCTACCAACTTACCTAACATAGTACTCCTCTATAGCACATCTAATGAGCGGTGATCATTGAATCTATTTTTTACATTTTCTTTCGGATTTTATTTCAGAATTTTGTTATTGTTTCAGCCGATTAAGGCTTATGAGTGGTAATGTACAAAAGTATCTTGTTCATCAAAGTTGGTATATATAGAAGTTGTATCCATGAAACTCAGCTTCTCATCAACCAGGTTGTATTGGAAGAAACACTGGACCATTTTTTTTGTCTGTTTAAATGTTTATACTGTAGTTTTACACAACTTTTGCGTAAATAATACTTTATTTATCAAAGAATGTGTATATATAGATTCTCCTTCAGGTACGAGTGAGTTATGGAATTTCTTCACCCGAGATAGTTAAATTTCCGATTTTCAACTCGCGAGCCTTTAACTATTGAGGGTGGATAAATTCCATAACTCACGAGTAAATTGAAGGAGAATCTGTTTCTCCTATGATTTTCGATAAAAACCTCAAGGAAATGTCGTTGCTATGTTGTTTGTTTACATAGACGTCATTTCGAGACTTCTATAGTTTATCGCTCCAATAACTGTAGGAAAAAAAGGGCGGTAATTCCCACGTAGAAATTTAATCACCGGGAAGTGGTTAAAAATATTATGTATCTTTATCCCAACGATTAAACACGTCAAGAATAGGTGAAATGTAATTCTACTACAAAGGCAATGCCTCTGTGCACAGGCTGACTATATAGTCACCAAAGCTCGGCTGCTAATTTTTCGATACAGGCGTTAAATAATACATCAGTTTTTAAAATTTAATTGAAATTTATGAGCCCAACTCCAACCCGCCCCCCCCCCCCCCCCCCCCTCACCAAACCAACCAACAAATAAAAAGAATAAAAAACACATACATTCGTGCATCGGTCTGTCGATCCGTTTTTGGCTCTACCTTTGTGGTAATGTAGACCTTTTCTGTTACCCTAATTCTCATCCTCATTGTAACTGTAACTGTAACTTAAATCTTTATACTATATGTATGTTTATTTAATTTGTGTATTTAATTCAATGATTAACCCGACAATAAAATTTATATATTAAATAATAGACGCATCCTGGAAAGGGGAATTCGGTTATTAGCTGTTAATACAGGAACATAATTAGTGTAAAAGACAAGACAAAATTTGGATTTCAAATGATATAATATAACAATTTATAATCTGTAATATGCAAAAATTATATTGCTATAGTAACTTCAAAATGTATCCAGTTCTATGTCCAAAGAAAGATAACTCCAATATATAACCAACTGCTTTGAAAAAAGGAAAAATATAGAGGCAGACATCATTTTCATGACCCCAACTGAAAATAAACTGTTGTATTCCGACAAAATATCAATTATCATAAAAATGAAATATAAAAAACAAATGTTTATAAGAATTAATATTGATAGACATACAATGTACATGTAATAATGTCACTGTCCTCATGGATCAGTCAATAAAGTATCTTATCTGATCCTATCTTATAAAGATGAAATTTTTCCACACTTGTCTTCCATTTAAATACAAACGATATTGACGATCACTTGCTTCACTTCTCATAGTCCCTGTACATAATCAGCCATTCCAATAATTTCCAAGGATGAACAACTAAGGGTTCCTCTTCGTGCGAATCGTTACCATTGTCCAAGCTAGAGGAATCCAGAGGAACATCTATACCTCCGTGGTCTATCGGAATCAGACCCGAATGTACATGTCTCAGCGGCAGGCTTTTGCTTCTAAGGAGGGTTTTCTCGCGAGCATTTTCGAAATTTTCAGATTTTTTGGCAACGTTTTGCACATCTGAATACCATGCAATGTTCTTCAGTGCTCGCTTAAGTTTATTTATTTCTTCAAATCTTTCTGATTTAGATTCTACGCTTTCTTCGAGGAGTGCTTCCTTTCTAACAACTTCCGGTTCCTTTAATCCCCTCATTGTGCTCCTAATTGCATCACCTTTTAGCGTTTTGTCCTCCTTTTTTGTTTTCGACTGGTCCAAAAACTTTCGTAGAAGTTGTCGTTCGTAAAGGATTTTGTATAATTTTCCTTCAACCGACTTCCAATCCATCCTCGTTTCCTGTTCACCTAATGTAGAACCAAGATATGTCAACAGGACCAGGACAAACGTCCAAGATGCAATACCGTTCATATTGTTAACGAAAAGAATCTTCTCAATAGAAATGATTAAGCAAAACTGATTCATATTTTATATACAATATCAAAAAACCAGTGTATCACGAAATGTGTCTGTGTTATATCAACGACAAAAATTTTGTTTACAATAATAATAGCCACTGGTGGTATTGATGTGTATCTCCTAATATCTAATAGTTGTCTTCACACAATGAAACGCTGTAAGTTAGGGATACGTAGTGATCTCAGGTCAAATGCATGAAGTTACTCATGTCTTGACAATTGTCATGCAATATATACATATTGCAGATTTTTAAAGTTTACTTTACCTGAGTAGAAATAAACAAGAAACAACTCATTGGTTTTAGTCAGAGTTGGCCCGTACAAAATGTACTTATAGTGAATTTCCAGTTTTTTAAGAACAAGATGCAAAGTTGTAATTTTGAAAATCGATCTGAAATGGATCATTATATCACATATAAAACCTTTCTGCAATGTGGTAAAATTATTCTAAATCTAGACCAATGAGCGCAATTCTTAGTTTTAATAATATTTATTAATGAAATCACAGTTAGAACAAAGATGAGTTGAAGGCTTTTAAGCATAATAAATTTTGCACAAATAAAAAAGAAAGAAATTGAAATTATAAATCTTAAACAGACATAATCATGTTATGCAGTTTCTTAGTCCGCTTTCCTCAGTAACCAAGACTTTTTAATAAAGGGTTCAACATAGTGCATCATTGAAAGGAGACTACCTGAAGATCAATCGTGGTAGCGTGCTTGCCTCAAGTGCGGAAGGTCGCGGGTTTGATTGCCGGCAGGGTCTACCCAAAGATAATGAAATTGGTATTTGCTGCTTCTCTGCCAAGCATGCGCCATCAAGGAGTATGAGCAAAGGACTGGTCGGCTCGGATTCAGTATAATGTCCGGTTGGGGGTGACATGTCTTACTGCGGACAGTTACACCTCGTGAGCTAGCACATCTAAAATCCGGCTCAGCTTGTCGGTCTAGTACAAAGCAGGGATCAAATTCATATCATATCAACATGGTCTGCCACTGGACGTTAAACTGTAATTCATTCATCCATCCAATCAACATGCAAACTAATTAATGCGCACTAATGGAATGTTCTTGGAAAGAGTTATAAACATGCTAATAAGCTTGTATTCTATACCATATATTTTTTAATTGTCATAGAAGAGAAATAAGTAAATGGGGGCAGATTAAATACTAGTTAAGGGGCCCATAATAATGTGCCTCATACCTGTACATTTCCGTCCCCCCCCCCCCTTTTCTTTAGTATGAGGCTTTTTACCCGATGTAATTTTTTGTGTTGTCAGTAGTGTAAAAGTAGACTACGTGACGATCTCTATGTGTACACTTCCGTTTCAGAGTTCTCTTATTCTCCTTTAAATATCGATGCGACAGCAGTCTTAAAAAGAACTACGAAAATTAAAAAAGAAGATATCGTCATTCAGTCCTCATTAGGATATTTAGACAACTCTATATTTGGTATTCATTTTTTTTTTTTTTTTTCATATCTTAAGAATTTCCATGAACGGAAACTTCGAGTGATTATTTCCTGAATTCATAAAAACAAATATGTCATTTGTCTTTCAGCGATAACGTTTAATACAGTTGAATGCATTATGTATAATTCTTGCAAATTAGGATTACACCACTTAAGGGTAGAGATATGTCATATCAGATCCAGTTTTTGAATAATCTTATAAACAAATAGTTTAGAGATTGTTGTAAATATTGACACGCGTTATAAATTGATGGCTTTTATACCGAACTTTTGTCATTTAAAGAGAAACAAAACCATTCTGTCTGATGTCTTATTTATTATTTAAATGCAATAAGTTGTATGTGTAACGTTTTAATTAAAACTGGAGAGATGCATCAAATTAAGTTTTATATGCATGTTCCTCAGGCCCATTTTTTTTCCAAAATCTCTTCCTGTATGTATATTCCGAATTCTGCCAACAAAACACGTTTTGAGCATTTTTGTTGATAAATTTATAGTTTTGTTAAAAGTATGAAGCAAAGTTGACCTCTCCTGGATTCTGGCTGCCCTATATATATCCAATTTATTCTATTGTCCGTTTAAAATTGTTGTATCTTGGGCACCATCGTACTTAATTAACTGGTTTATCCGAATACTATGTTATCTGTGTTTATTTTGAGCCTTTCTATTTTACCCTTTTCACTTAACTTGAAATCCCCCCTCCCTTTATCTAAAAAAAATTCAAAAAAATCCAATACTTGATTGAGTTATCTTTCTTAGATTGTTACTTAAGCAAGCAGTTAAAAAAGTCAATAACTGTCCAAACAAATCCGCTGTAGTCAAAATGGTTGTCTATTTTCTAGTTCATGTCGTTATTGTCCCCCGCCGCGAAGCTACGGAGGAACATGGTAATGGTATCCGTCCGTCCGTCCGCGATACCTTGTGGACGCATCTGCTCCCAAACCGCTTGGCAGATTGCTTCCATGTTTGTAGATGTGCATACTATACCGCTACTTTGATTAAACAAATTTTGTAGGAGTTATCCTAGGTCCCCGAGGGTATTCGCCAACCCAGTCGTCAGACTTGTCTGACATGATTATTCATTGATTTGTTATAGAAATTACCAGTATTTAGCAAAATTCAAAAATAATAGAAATACCAAGGGTTCGTTCCTTGTATTGCACATGGTAGATGTCCTTAGCTGAAATGTGGCTTCATGTTTCGGTATTTTTGGTTATGAATACTTCTTTTTTAAAACAAGTTTGTTTTTTGGTCTTCCAAATGTTTCGGTTTTAATCTGCTGATGAGAGGTAACTCCTTGAAATGCGTCGTATACAGCATTGTATAAATTTACTATATCTAATATTAGTATCTTTGGATTGTTATTTTGAAACTCCTGGGACGATGCCTCTCCATGGTGGATCCTAGGTCCCCGAGGGTATTCGCAAACCCAGTCGTCAGACTTGTCTGACATCATTGTTCATTGGTTTGTTACAGAAATTACCAGTATTTAGCAAAATTCAAAAATAATAGAAATACTAAGGGTTCATTTCTTGTATTGCACATGGTAGATCTCCTTAGCTGAAATTTACTATATCTAATATTAGTATCTTTGGATTGTTATTATGGAACTTAGACTATTTATTGACTTTTTATGCAAAACTGATTATGCAGCGGCGAGGGACATATAGCTACGTGTAGCAACCTTTATATGAAATACCATGTATATTCTGGTTTTCCATTCTTTTTTTTTCTTTTTTTTTCTTTTGTTTTCTTTTGTTTTGTTTTATTTTTCCGTTTTTTTTTTTTATTTTGTGTTTGTTTTGTTTGTTTTTTTTTTTTTTTTGCTATTTTATATAAGTGTTACTTATTTCAAATTATTAACGATATGAACATTCATAATATTTTCAATAAATAGTTATGACCTTAAATAACCCATTACATCCAAATAAAAAAGGCGTTTCAAACTTGATTTTATTTAAGATACAATGTACTTCAATTATTTCAATTGTTAAGAAATGTCAAATTAAATTTTATAATAACCATTATTTCACTTGGCAAGACATTTCCAAAAATCCCATCTTAATACAATCCAACAATAGATAGTTTAACGTTGTACACTAATCATTATCCGTCCACTTAAAATTTTTTGTTGTCCCTCTTATTAAGTAAACAAGAATTAAGTACAAATTTATTTACATCATTTTAAACATGCAGAAACGTTATTAATGAGACAAACTTTTGTAGTTCTCAATCCATTTCACCTCACGACTTAAAGGTTTTGACAATTTGTCATAGGGTCAAATATACTAATGGTTACAGTGACATTCCAAGGATAACTGTATATATAACACAAGAAAATATAAAGATATTTATACAAAGCTAGACTTAAAGAGGTATGCCAATATTTTGTACTTATTTTTATTTAGAAATTTTGAAAAAATAATATTGATTAATTTGTTTATTTATTTATTTATTTACTTATTTATTTATTTATTTATTTTTTTATTTAGTTATTTTTTTTAGTTTATTATTTAATTATTTATTTACATGTATTAATTCAGTAAAGAGTCGGGACATGGCAAAAAACATCAAAGCATCAAGTTTGAAATTAAAAACGAAACATTAAAATATAAATATGAAATTATATAATCAATGTTCGTACACTCTAAAACAAAATGGAATGAAACATTTTTAATAAGCATTTGTACTGAAAAATTGAGTGCAAAATTGTTAATACGCTCTGAAATTTTTCTTTGAATTACAACATAAAAAACACAGCCAATGAATGCAGGTTCATATGTGTTCACAATTGACGGGAACGTATAGATATTGAAACGTTTAGATTTTGTAAATTTTTAAATCGGAAATTGGCAGTTATATATATCTGAATCACATCCCCGTGAGTCTAACTATATTTTATATATACATGATATATATATACATGTATATTGACCGGTAACATCTGCTACTTAATACTATTTATTTATTATTTAAATAATTTATTACTTTATTATCTCATTTTTATAGTTTTCGAAAAGTGTCATAAAAAGGGATATAAAATAATTCATTTAGAAGCAGTAGCAATAGAATGAGAGACCAAATGAAGAGGAGACCAACATTAGCTAAAATTGAGGAGGACTGGACCTCTGGGACTACTAAAGGAGAGAGTGACGAAACTGAAACGTCTTCAAATATACGAAGAACTGAAGAAAAATCTTTATCAGGACGCATTCAAACTAATGGGGCAACTGATTTCTATTTATCGGATTCGGAATATTGCAAAGAAAAGTCTGAAATCTCTGCTATAGTCCAGCGTTTCCGATCGGACAAAGAAAATGACGATTTGCATGTCCAAGTCTATTCGGGTAAGGACAAATTCGAACCAGAAAGTGACTCTGAAGATTCAAAATTAGAGATATCAGATCTCGCTACTCTCAAAGCCAAGACTTCCCAGCTTAACCTTAAAACAAGAAGACCTAGTTATCTTATCTGGAAGCAACAATGTATGTCCCGGAGTTCAGATTATTACAAGGGTTCTGTCGAATCAAATGATCCTCTATCTGACGAGGCCGCAACGAGGATTGATACCTCCCTAGAATGGTTACGGAATGAACTGGTAAGCTTCCAAAATTAAATGTGTTGTGTTTATGAATAACAATCTTATACATTAGATTATAATAAGATACAGATTTTTAAAAGTCCTGTTACAAGGCATATGCATACTAGTATAAACTATCAAATGTTTGATCCTGCCTATTTTTTTCGCCAAAATTTTGTTCCTGGATTTTTTCTTTCGGACGCTATTGCGGCCTAAATTTTTATTTTTTTCATTGAAACCAAAAAAATTCCGGGATTGACACAGGTCCTGCCTTTTTATTTCAAATTTGATCCAAGCCGCCTCTACCCCCTCCCCCACCCCCCCCCCCCCCCCCCCCAAAAAAAAAATTCAAATGGTTGCTCCTTGAGGTCAACAAGATTATTTTTACATCTAAATGGTATCGGCAACTGATTTCTCGATAAAAAATTATAGCGATAATATTACAATTCTGCACTTTTCAAATGACATTTTGGTATATATTTCAAAAGTCAACAAGGTTCAAACTTTTGGAAACAAAACTTGCATATATTCAACAACGTCACATGTGTTTGTGGTGACGTCATACTTTACTACGCAAAAACCAAACGAACTGCACACAAAAAATATTTAAATCCATTCTTGTAAAATATTTGAGGTATTTGAGCAGTGGAAAAGACAAATTAATTAAGAATATTGTAAACAAAGGTATACGTGTAGCAATACTTTTTAAAATGAGTAAACATCAATGGTTATATCCCGATTAGGTTTTAGCTTTCTGTCTGTATTGTTTCGAAATTATTGCTATTTAAGTTTTCTCCTTTTTTATTTGAATTGATTGTTTGAAAAGACATTGATAAACGGAGATGGTCGCAAACAACTGATTTTTTGGCTTTTATAGTGTATTTTATACACCAGAGTGTCAGGATAGATACTGGGGAGGTTTGGGTACCCTGGTGTCTGTACCTGACTCTCTATTGTGTATATCTTTGTGCTTTGTTCGCTTTTATGTGAATTTTTGTCAGGGGTTCTGTCTGTTGGGTGGCGTTGATTGATTGGTATGTCATTGCTGACCCTTCCTGTTATCCATTTTGTTGGATTTTGTTATCAGTTGTTATATGCTGTTTTATATCATTCTTACTTTACATTCCTTGACCCTTATGGATGTAATTTTGGAATAAAATATAAAAAGTTCACAGTTCAATAACTGTCGTATTCTTTAGGCATGTATGCGGCAAGAAGATCAAATATTAGCAAGAACATTTTTGAAACTTCGAAGAGACATTCACGAACTAAAATTGAAATGGAGTTGTGAAAATCATGAGGATATGTTAGACAATACCCAGGAGGATTTAGAAGATGTACAAGTGTTACAAATGATCTGTGATAGGCCGGTAGAACCTCTCAGGAGTGAACCATTAAGGAAGTTTGGTGTAACGAAAATGAATATCACCTCGCGTAGATTCTCGACATGCTGATTGGTATGGAATCAAGGAATGGATGAATAAATGATCATGTTAATCAAAGGAATAATTGAATGAATGAATGGATGAATGAATGAATGGATGAATGAATAACTGAATGACTGAATGAATGAATGAATGAATGAATGAATGGATGAATGAATGAATGAATGAATGAATGAATGAATGAATGATGCATTGAAAGAACACTGTTTTGGCGGGCAGATGGCAAACTTTGTGTATGACTGAAAGACAATCAAAGCTTTAATTTATTGTAATACCAATTAGCCAATTAGTTTACCTATATTGTATATAGAAGAATTGGTGTATAGAGTTTGTACGGGTCGAATGAAGGAATGAATGGGTGAATGAATTTGTCGAAGTAACAAAGTTGTATATATACATAATAGTTGGTAAAATAGTTAAGTGTGTGGATGGATGATGGAGAAAGACGACCGAGTTTGTTTTAATTACAACTATTTCAAAGAATAAGACATAATCTCTAATTAAATTCTGTTTAAAAAAATGCTTTTTAATAAAACCGCCTACAATTACAAACACTGCGTCTTATATTTCACATCTTCTTGGTCATTCATGGTAGAATTAAGTGAACTTTTTTGAATTAACAATAAGGAACAAATATTTTATTGTAATTTGTGATAGTTTTTGTCTGGTCCGGGGCCATTTAAAAAAACTAAGACCCTAAAACACAGTTACGAAGAGACAACTTTTCGATTTTTGTTATCGATTAAAAATACGTCTGTGTTTGTTTTTAACCTTATGAGGCAAAAAACCTCACCCGCACGCGGACGCAAAACAAAGAAAAAAAACCAACTATGCATGGCCTCATGTTGCATTTAATCAATGTTTTTATAGAAATATCATACTTTGGTTCATCTTTTTAAAGACGTTTGCCGGTCAACTTTTAATTTCTGGTCAGGAAATGCTTCTTGGATTCCTGTGATTTTAAATCCTGCCCTTTTTTGCCTGCTTTTTTATTCCCCAAATATTGGAAAGACCTGCCTTTATTTCAAATTCCTTCCTGACCCACACCGACTCACAAAAAAAAAACAGCAAACATTGTTCCCTTAAGTTTTAGATTTTTTTTTTGAATTTATCGGTCTAGACACCTCAGTTCGTAACATGGATTTTTTCAGAATTTGAATACCTTAAGGTGGTACCCAACACTTTCACTAAAATTAATTTGGCTCGTTTAATTTTCATAAAATTTTGACAAAGTATTTACTTTGACCCATTGACAAAAATTTTAAAATTTCAAAACATTTGAACCAACGAATTCATCAGAAAAATTACACTGATTGTATAGCAGTTTGACAAACACTAATATTGATCATTGAAAAGCTTAATATTCCCTTAACAACACAATGTTATTAAAACGTTTAGCTGATTTTACAGAGTTATCTCCCTGTAGTGTTAGGTACCACCTTAATAAGTGTGAATTGTCTAGTCGCTTGGGTGAAAGATGCAGTGAGCTAAGTCGTAATTGAAACAATTGAACTTGCCTAATTTTGTTCAATAATGTCTTCCAGAGAAACAAATAAATTCCGCCTATGGAATTTTCCGTGTAAAAGGGAGATAACTCTTCCCATAACATTTTATAAAAAATAGGTTTGAGCTGATAAATTCAATTTATTAATTTTTTGAAATTTTCAAGTGCATTAATTTTTGTATTGGAAATTCCCCATTTAAAATCATTTGTGAGGTCTACAAACAGAACCTTTATAAACAACTTTACATTTTTTATGTTTTCTTGGACGACTCAAAAATGTTAACTAACCAACAGAAGATTGTCTAATATTTCTAACGTTTACACTTTCAAAATGCGAAAAATCCATTTTATGAACTGAGGTTTCCAGATAGACCGATTTGAATCTTTTTTTTAAAATGTAATAATGCTCTTATGCACTAAAATTACAAATATTTTGTTTATCAACCATGAGCCTGCTGATGCATAAATCAGTTACAATTTCCAACTGTGTTAATCTCTTATTCAAAACACACACCAAACATTCATCCTCCTTTCACTCCGATTTTGTATAATTGGTTAAAAACAATACAGAAAACAGACATGACAGAAAAAAGTGCACTGAAAAGGAAGGAGAAAATCCATTTTGTATGTTACTATACATGAAGAAATTATCTAATTAACGTTATAGCTTACATTAGATACTTGTGTTATTGTACCGGAGGTAGAAATATCGTACGATTGTTTTTGACTTAATTACGGTTTTTAAAGCAAGTTCGTCTATGTGAAAAATCGCATTATTTATTATCATGGTTGAAATGATTGCCAATAGGACAGGAACTGGATTTCTTTACAAACAGAAAGAAGACTAATTCTGGAAGGAAGTGGAGCGTATCAATGCCTTTAACTTAATTAATATAAGCTGTATGCCCAGATATTTCGTTCTCATGCATCTCTCATCCTTTAAATTAAATTCTATTCTGGGTGAATCGTAACGACTGTCGGTATGACTAAAGGTTCCTATATATAGAATAGGTCACTCGTGTCACACAATATGACCATGTTCTAGACATAACTATACTGTATGGTTGATACTATCAAATAAAGGATTTTTTCTAAACATGCAATTTTTTGCCATTTTTCCTACTTTAGATTGTGAAAGAATTTTACAAGATTATCTATGGCCATTGGGATATCTTTAGTAGACGCCCGTTGAAAGAGGGTTTTTTGTCTCTGTTTACCCGAGGGGTGAACTACCGTACAAAAAAAAATCCAAATGGTGGGAAAATAATGTGAGAGTCTAAGCAACTTAAAAAGTCGAAATGCATCGTAACGATTGTCAGTATAACTAAAGGTTGCTACTAACTATTATGACAATGCTAGTATAACTAAAGGTCGCTCGCACGTATTATGACAATGCTTCTAGACATAACTATACTGTATGGTTGATACCACCAAATAAACTTTTTCTTTATTTTAAATCTTAATATTTCATATTTGTCTTCTTTTTTTCACTACTTCAAGATTTACTATGACCATTGGAATAACTTTCGTGAAAGAAATCAAAAGGCGTTCTTTAGCTCTCCCTGCGGGATTGACTACCGTCCAAAAGCAATTTCAAAAACGATTAAGTGGGGGGGAGGGCATATGTGCGCTTTAACGTTGAATTAACGTTCGACCGTTTCTTTGTAATGTCTTTGCGCTAATACTCGATATGAAATTTATTTCTGAATGTATAATAAGTTGACAAAATTCAGTATAATTAAATGTTAATTGATACGAGCAATTTAACTTGTCGAACAAGACACAGTACATACTGTATAACCTATTTTGGTGGCTTCACCAACGTATTCCTCCGAACTTTAAATATTCCAGAGCTTAATATGTTATTCAGATGATTATATCTGCATGTTTTGTATAAACAATCTTGATAATTAAACTAAGATGATTGTTTTTGGAACAGGTTATAGTTGTATAACATCCTTTGGTCAGTTTAATCTGTGTGGTTTATATATAGATTCTCCTTCAGGTACGAGTGAGTTATGGAATTTCTCCACCCGAGATAGTTAAATTTTCTATTTTCAACACCCGAGCTTTTGCGAGAGTGTTAAAATCTAGAATTTAACTATTGAGAGTGAAGAAATTCCATAACTCACGAGTAAATTGAAGGAGAATCTGTTTCTCCTATGATTTTTGACAAAAAAAACCTAGAAAATGTCGTTGCTATGTTTACATTTCGGGACTTGTCTAGTTTATCCTTCCAATAACTGTAGAAAAAACGGCGGTAATTCCCACGTAGAAATTTAATCACCGGGAGGTGGTTAAAAATATTATGTATTTTTATCCCACCGATTAAATACGTCAATAATAGAAGAAAAAGCTGTTAATGCCTCAAAATAGGTTATATTGTATACCTGTAATCTGTTCGAAATTTAAATCAATCATTAAATAACCATTTTGTTATAATTTTGGGCTTGACAGCGATGTTTATCCCCGCGCTTCAACGAAGCGCGAGCATATTTTTTTGCCGTTCGGCGTACGTTAGTAAGGTCCAGGATAATCTCAGTAACCACTGGATGTAGAAAGATGAAACTTGGGTCATTGATTACACTGTATTTCGGAATTTAAATAGCGCCCAAGGGAGCCGGGCTACACAGGTAGCCTAAGGGTACATTATTCCTTTGTCACGCAAGTCCTCTCACTTTATTTGGAACCCTGTACTGTAAGTTGGCTCAGTAATTGCCCTGCCAATGTAGAGTGTGCAAAAGGTTTCGGAATTTGAATAGCTCGTCTGGGGTTCGGGCTACACAGGCGGCCCATGGGTAAATTATTCCTTTGTCACGAAACTCCTCTCAGGTTATTTGAAATACGGAACTGTAAGTTGGCTCAGTAGTGGTGATTCTAACTTTGGTAAATTTCCTGAAACTGTCTAAGACTATGTTTTTTGGAGTTTTACTTCGCCATTATAGATTCCTTTTAAGCTTTAAGACTTATCAGGATCACTAGGATTTCAAAAATATGTGATTCCAATTTTCGTAAATTTCCTGAAAGACTCAAAGACTACTTTATTTTTGATTTCCACTTAGCAATCATATATATTTGGAATCACTATACAACAGCACTAGTTTGGATTGTATGGATTTCAAAAACACAAGAGTAGTACAGGGATATGTAGCGGGGGTGCTTTCACTAGTTACAATTAGGATTATGATGATAATGATAACTAGCATTGTCCGAGATTCATCTGAAATTAAACCCTCAAGCCAATACGACAGACTTCCGTTTTTCATCATATGAATCTCTTACAACTGGCAAACAGCACCAACATGAATGTAATAGCGCAGCGAGCGCTTATAAAAGCAAATTGGACGTTAAAAAAAAATTGGACTTTTACAAAATCTTTTGTAAAATGGGGAAAATGCGTTTTTTAGAAATACAAATTTAATTTCAAAGTGTGTTTTGTCATACCTAGGTCAGGAAAATATCTGTTCACCGAAAACGTTTAGCGTCAATATGAAGATAAAGCTTTGCCCTAGAGGAGTTAACCATCCGTAACTGACAATGGTAACTAAGGTTTAGTCCCTTGTTTTTGTCTCCGGGACAATAAAATTACTACCAAGTCAGTAAAGGTTTATTATACCGAAAGACTATTGCCCATAGAAGGGGATATTAGTGATCATTTTAGAGCTGGAGATTTAAAATATTCATCAATTTCTATCGGTACAGTATATAAGGCATTTGAATGTACATCTTCTATCCGCACAGATTGTGAATATAGGCGGGTATTTGCACAATTGTCAAGCATTTTATGAAATCACGAACAACGGCACTAAGAATCAAAACAACGGCATTGTTATATTAAACATATACAGCATGTACTCGCTTACAGAATGCATTTTGTTTTGATTCTGAGTGTCTGCCATGATCAACAACGATTTTAAAGATCCCAAATTGCCAAATTTGTGATATTTTTCCTCTCACAGCTATAGTCAGATGAGTACAAATGTATCTAGTAAGATCTTAAAGGAAACATCATGCGTGTACAATCAAATCAGGCTATATCCTAATTGATTTTGAAGGCAAAAATTGACGTCTTAAAAATGGCCAAAGAAGAGAAAAGATAAAGGAGAAAATAGCCCGTACTCATTTTATCAACGGAACTTACATGTAACAAGAACTTTGATGTTTTAAGATATCTTTTTTGTGAAAAAAAGTTAAAAAAAAAATAAATAAATAAAATACAATAGAAATCTTGAACGATAATAAGAACTTCCGTTAATATGTAAAGATACTAGAAAATGACTAAATTGAAAAAATAAAAAGTTTGCGACATAACAGACGGACGGACGGAGACAATCGCTATATCTCCGAACTTTCTTCGAAAGTGTGGAGATAATAAATAAAATACAATAGAAATCTTGAACGATAATAAGAACTTCCGTTAATATGTAAAGATACTAGAAAATGACTAAATTGAAAAAATAAAAAGTTTGCGACACAACAGACGGGCGGATGGAGACAATCGCTATATCTCCGAACTTTCTTCGAAAGTGCGAAGATAATAAATAAAATACAATAGAAATCTTGAAGGATAATAAGAACTTCCGTTAATATGTAAAGATACTAGAAAATGACTAAATTGAAAAAATAAAAAGTTTGCGACATAACAGACGGACGGACGGAGACAATCGCTATATCTCCGAACTTTCTTCGAAAGTGCGAAGATAATAAATAAAATACAATAGAAATCTTGAACGATAATAAGAACGTCCGTTAATATGTAAAGATACTAGAAAATGACTAAATTGAAAAAATAAAAAGTTTGCGACATAACAGACTGACGGACGGAGACAATCGCTATATCTCCCAACTTTCTTCGAAAGTGCGAAGATAATAAATAAAATACAATAGAAATCTTGAACGATAATAAGAACTTCCGTTAATATGTAAAGATACTAGAAAATGACTAAATTGAAAAAAATAAAAAGTTTGCGACATAACAGACGGACGGACGGAGACAATCGCTATATCTCCAAGCTTTCTTCGAAAGTGTGGAGATAATAAATAAAATACAATAGAAATCTTGAAGGATAATAAGAACTTACGTAAATCTGTAAAGATACTAGAAAATGACTAAATTGAAAAAATAAAAAGTTTGCGACATAACAGACGGACGGACGGAGACAATCGCTATATCTCCGAACTTTCTTCGAATAATAAATAAAATACAATAGAAATCTTGAAGGATAATAAGAACTTCCGTAAATCTGTAAAGATACTAGAAAATGACTAAATTGAAAAAATAAAAAGTTTGCGACATAACAGACGGACGGACGGAGACAATCGCTATATCTCCGAACTTTCTTCGAATAATAAATAAAATACAATAGAAATCTTGAAGGATAATAAGAACTTCCGTAAATCTGTAAAGATACTAGAAAATGATAGATTACAACAATAACTTATCGTCAGAAGTTCAAAGAAACGCGTGTGAAAATAGCTAATGATTCCAGCTTCCATTTGAATTATATCCCGGAAACCTATACATTTCTTTATATTTCACAAAGTTAAGAAGTATCATAGGAATAGATCGATAGGTAACTTATTAATCCTCTCTGGTTAACATGATTTGTTTTGAGTCTTCTGAATTGGTGCCTGTTAATACATAACTCAATGGTAAAATCAATAGTATTCCGAACGTTCAGACCGGATGTATACATTTCAAATTGGTTCTTAAATTGTCAATCATCAGACTAAACTCATCAACAGCAAGTAGGACTATACTGCAACGAAAAATTCAATTCAACAATTATTGATTAGGGAAATTTATTTTAAATTAATATTGGTCAATTATCTGAGATTTAATCCATCTTCAAATGTCTGATTATTTGTGCAAACCTATACTGAATGTTTGATTATAGAGTAACGTGGAAAGCGGGTAAGTTGGCTTAATTTTTGTAATATTTTGATAAACGATATTTCTCCTTTAATGTTAAATTGTTATGCTTTAATCTGAAATAAAATGTTTAAAAACCAATCTAATAATAACACTGGATATTATACCATGGTTTTGATTGGTTGTACTAATTTACATGTATACTATACAAAGATTTACACCCGTTTACTCAGTATTATTATGTATGCGAACTCATGCAAGCAGTTGTTCGCTTAAATATTTTAGATCGAAAAGGCGATGGCTTAAAATAATATTTTTTATGATATATGATAATTCTGAACATCTGTATGAATTTTTGCAAATTTTCTAAAAATTCAATTTTGTATTAAGCCGATCATAGTGTAAACTTATTTATTTATAGTGGATTGGGAAACAAGTTATATCAACTTATGCTAATCCCTCTCCACATGGCGGGTGCGAAAGTGGCCATGGTAGCGGCATTTTCGCCTATTCCTTTTTCGGATCTACAGGGGAGTCTTTAACGTGCTAAGGGTATTGCTCTACCTTTACACGTAGCAGCCATTTTACGTCCCCATCCGACGGACTTGCAAGACAATCTTCGCAAATTGTGTGGATAAGGCGTCGCAAATTTGATCCGAAAATTTTCCATCCCGAACGGGAATCGAACCATTAACCATTGGCTTCGTAGTCTAATCCGATGTGCTACTTAACCACTATAAATATATCATACGTCGGGGAAATGATGAAACTAACACTAATACAAAAGCATTTTCGTCACAAAATTAACCTTCATAACTACATGTATCAAGTTCATTATTGGAACATCAATTTTCCAAAAATAAAATGAATAAAAATAATGAAAAAAAACAAGAAATAAATGGTTAGATAAGTCAATTAATTTTCCATTCATTTATAAAAAAAATAGGACAATTTCCAATGATTGTTATTCTTTGTCGTTATTTCACTTATTAAAGTTTGGGTTGCTTAATTCAAAATCTAAACATTAGATAACTCCGTACCACGTAACAAGACCACAATGCCAAATGCCATAAAGTGGTAGGAATGTGCAACTGGAGCCATGGATTCGAAGCGCCGGTAAAGAATCACGTGGTTTATGTTTTCAGAATCCTTTAAACGACAACCTATTTGAATAAACAAATTGATTTGCTTATTCAGGTTATTCAATTCATTTTGCTTCAACTCACTTTTTACATTAGAATTGGATCTAGCTTGGCTTCATCGTCTCTTTACATATTCTCTAGGTAAACCTCTCATTTCTACCCGTTTGAAAGGCTCGTACAAATAAACTTTATATTTTCGGACAATGTACATATTTTGTATATATATCTCCAACAGGATTTATGTTTGACTTTTGCAGCGGCGTAAAAGTAGGATTTAAACTCGGTGGTTAAAATTTTATGGACACATTCACTAGCCCAGGACTTTTCAATACTGAGAATATACTGACAGATAGAGTACTATCCAAGAACGGTTACGCAAAATTACCGGCATCTCTATTCGAGTCTGAAATCGTAAATCGTAGGCACGATATATAAATTTAGCATCTCGTTTCGATTTCACTATCACGAAATATAAAAGCCCGCCGATAAAAAGAAAAACCAGTCCAGGGCTAGTGCTATTTTCAACCCCTGTTAAATCTTCTGCAGGCAAATCTCTGGTATCTTGATTAGGTTCGCCTGCTTATAACATGATGAATGGTAATCTAGAAATTCAAATTTTATGTAACACATTTGGCATCCTAGTTTATTTTTCTCACGTCCGTATAAGTAAATGTCAAAATCGTAACTCACGTCCGTATAAGTAACTGTCAAAATCGTATCTCACGTCCGTATAAGTAACTGTTAAAATCGTATCTCACAACGGTATAAGTAACTGTCAAAATCGTATCTCACGTCCGTATAAGTAACTGTCAAAATCGTATCTCACCACGGTATAAGTAACTGTCAAAATCGTATCTCACGACCATATAAATAACTGTCAAAATCGTATCTCACGTCCGTATAAGAATCTGTCAAAATCGTAACTCAAGTCCGTATAAGTAACTGTCAAAATCGTATCTCACCACTGTATAAGTAACTGTCAAAATCGTATCTCACTTCCGTATAAGTAACTGTCAAAATCGTATCTCACGTCCGTATAAGTAATTGTCAAAATCGTATCTCACGTCCGTATAAGTAACTGTCAAAATCGTATCTCACGTCGTATAAGTAATTGTCAAAATCATATCTCACGACCGTATAAATAACTGTCAAAATCATATCTCACGTCCGTATAATTATCTGTCAAAATCATATCACACGTCTGTACAAGTAACTGTCAAAATCGTATCTCACGACCATATAAATAACTGTCAAAATCGTGTATGACGTCCGTATAAGTATCTGTCAAAATCGTATCACACGTCCTTACAAGTAACTGTCAAAATCGTATCACACGTCAGTAAAGGTAACTGTCAAAATCGTATCACATGATGTCCGTATAAGTAACTGTCACAATCGTATCACATGTCCGAATAAGTAACTGTCAAAATCGTATCACATGTCCGTATAAGTAACTGTCACAATCGTATCACATGTCCGAATAAGTAACTGTCAAAATCGTATCTCACGTCCGTATAAGTAACTGTCAAAATCGTATCACATGTCCGTATAAGTAACTGTCAAAATCGTATCTCACGACCGTATAAAAAACTGTCAAAATCGTATCTCACGTCCGTATAAGTATCTGTCAAAATCGTATCACACGTCCGTACAAGTAACTGTCAAAATCGAATCGCACGTCCGTATAAGTAACTGTCAAAATCGTATAACATGTCCATATAGGTAACTGTCAAAATCGTATCGAACGTCCGAATAAGTAACTGTCAAAATCGTATAACATGTCCATATAAGTAACTGTCAAAATCGAATCGCACGTCCGTATAAGTAACTGTCAAAATCGTATCTCACGTCCGTATAAGTATCTGTCAAAATCGTATCACACGTCCGTACAAGTAACTGTCAAAATCGAATCGCACGTCCGTATAAGTAACTGTCAAAATCGTATAACATGTCCATATAGGTAACTGTCAAAATCGTATCGAACGTCCGAATAAGTAACTGTCAAAATCGTATAACATGTCCGTATAAGTAACTGTCAAAATCGTATCACAAATTCAACAGAGTATGGTTAAATTACAGAATGCAGTAAAACAATTCGATATTTCCTTTTATATCAACGCTGCCTTCCCGATAGATTGCCATTTGTTTATGATTTATTGTTCAATCAATTTCAAATTTATAAATTTCAGCTTTATAACTTCTGATTAAACACAGGGTAATTATTTTCATTTCCATCAAAACGGAACTGACAAGAGAAAGAGTAGAATCGTATATATCAATAGAAATCTGAACCCACTAGATTGATCGATTCAAAGTTTGCTACTCAACGCGATAATGAGATCATTTCGAATGCTGCTAGCTACGTAGATGTGAGGGATCATGGAGTCCCAACGTTCAGTCCAACGCGAGTTCCTCGGGTGGCTGATTTGGAGGATCCTCCTGCACGAGGAAAGGATTGTCAGGTCATTGTATATATGTGCGATTTCTTGTGAACGAGAAGTCGTGCATCACGCTTATTAACAGGTTAGAGATCCTTGCTATTCCACTTACTCACAAGCGAGTGTCACCTTCTCATGCATGTCATATGACTGCCTTACAATCAGAGCAGTTCAAAGTGGATATGGGATAAATAAATGCCCATGAGACAAAAAAACCCAAAATAAGCAGACACCAAAAAATCACACAATGAGGGAACCATTCAGCCTTCAACATCGAGTAGAACTCGGACTGAACGGTAAGCTATTACTGTCCTCCCAAAATAGAGTTAACAGATCTGTTCGAAATAATTATCTGATAAAGACAATCTAATACCAAACATAACAAAACAGACAATTAGATAAGACAACAACGGACTTGAGACAGCCGCAAAAAAAAAAGAAATCTGCCGTTGACCGTCGGAAGATTAAGGATCTCAGCATCATGAACAGGATTCATCTTGCTTACTTCTTAAAAATAGAATATTCCAAGATGGAAAATCAAAAATTTATGTTTCAATAATGTGTAATGAAAACCTCAATTACGGACTTTTCAAGTTAGGAGTATAAACTGTATTTGATCTTTTATGATATATCAAACATTTGTTTTTGATATTGCTCCTAAATCCACGTCTGGTAGTGAATTTTTTTTTTATAATTCTAGTATTGAGAATCAATAAGGCATGATGACATAAGGGGCTTTTTTGATTAAATGTCAGACAAACAAAAAAGTGTGTCATCTACAAAACAACTTTAGATAATGAATTCATAGATGAAATTCCTCACATCAAGAGATATGATTTCTGACGATAGAAATTGATCTAGATTTATCAAGTAGTATTATGACTTTCTCCAATATATCGACTTCCGGTAGAGATTATTCCGCCACTTGGAAGGAATAGGTGAATCCCTTTAATTAATCACCTGTCAGGTTTATTTCTGCGCTATTAGTGAAGAAATTCTGTTTAATCAAAGCCGAGATGCCCTATGGCGTTTGTTGATCAATTTATGGAATTTCAGTTTAAAATATTGGAGGATATTGATAGAAATTTTATTATATACCTAAGGTAACAGCTGACTTTGCAAGCGTTTATGAGAGCAAACAAAGTATTTTAGACTATCTAGAAATTCAATGAAGATTAAGGCATGTGCATGGTTTGCTTGTCAGATCATTATTATAAAGCACACGGAACTCTTCAGTACTTTATATATTCAAACTATTTTTACAAATTTACCGGAGAAGGAGGTTCTAAGGAGACACATGTATATACATTTATTACATTGTAATCAGTGATTTACCGTAGTATCCAAGTGAAAGAAAATCTGGTAAATCACATGTGAAAGAACAACCGGTATTTCACTCTAATAGTGACGTCACAATTGTCGCGGAATGATATCAAAAGACAAAGCCCGATTTATTTCAATTTATTTGTGATAAAATTCTAGATTCTGTGCAATGTGATAAAAGTATAACTACTCGCTGAATTCAAATACCAGATATTAACAACTTGTGACTGAACTACAGCAGTAGATAAGTCGTGCGCTGATGCGTAGTTCTATCACGCGTTTCTAGTATTTGCATTGAATTCAGCGATTAGTTATACTATAAATATCTGTTTGGGGCTTTTGGTTAAATAGAAACCGTGTCTTTATACCAGTAGCTTCTCTAACTAATTATAATCATGAGCCTTTCAACAGAGAGTTCCTGAGTTCGAATATAGAACTTGGCGAGGTGCATTCGATTCCGATCGTAATTGACAAGGATTGTCAGTTTTCCTTCCGTTAATCGGGTTTTCTTTCCAGGTTCTCCGGCAATAAAGACACATTCAGTCAAAGTCAAATGCGAGGAAATTGACTTAAGACCCCAACAAATAAATCATTCTATCAAACAATTACAAATGTCTTTAAAACAAGCATCTATATTAAAACCATATAACGGTATAGTACTTTGAACAGGGATAGAATAAAAAACCGGTACACAAGAGTCGGTGGCAAAATAAAAAAACAACGAGCAACAAAAAATAGTTCCGTTTCATAAATATTTTTACGGCTACAATTAGTCACAAGTGTAATCTGGTTTCCGGCCATCAGTGTCTTTATTTAAATGATGTACTGGAACCAGTTAGGATTGTAGTTTTACGAACGAGGCTAACGACAATGGATGTGTAAAATTTCGTCCAGGGAAAACTCAGTCTTACTTCTTATTGGATGTCTATTGACTTATGTGTTATCAAAGTAATTTGTAATGTGTTTGGCTTCAAAATGGTGCATTAGTTTTGTGTAACGATTAGTGGATTAATGCATTTAAGTTCGGCAATATTCTGTCAATGACTGTGAGTATAACCTTTGCTACACATTTAAATATTCGCATTTAAATCACCCATGTTGAACAGTTGTCATTTACTCACTGACCGTTAAATGTTGAGTGCGACCAAAAGAGTTATACCTTTTGAACTTTGATCTTCGAACTCATTGTGTATATAAACAAACATGGTTAGAAAATATTACAGCAATAACAGAGGAAGTAGAACACAAAAAGCTGCAAAGCAACAAAAAACTGACACCTCAAATGTTTCTTCTACCTTGTCATCATTAACGTCCCAACAGAGAAAACGAGTTTTGTCAAGCGAAACTTCTGATATCAATGAGGATGCCGAACTTATACTTGATGCTGTGCTAGGTGCTCTAGGTGCTCTAACTAATGCTGAAACCGTTGATCGCTTTGTTACAGCACTTGTTGGTATTCCTGCTGTAAAGTCTAAAATATTAGATCTTTTAAAGCCTTCACTTAATGGTCAGTTTCCAGATGTTGCTCAACCCATACAAGATCAATTAGACCATCTTAATGTTAAATTGTGTGAAGCTAATGATAGAACAGATGATTTAGAGCAATATACTAGGCGTAGTAGTATAAGAATCACTGGTATTCCCGAATCGAATTCAGAAAATACCGATCACTTGATTTGTGACTTTCTTCATGATGAACTCGGTATTGATATAAACGAGTATGAAATTGATCGATCCCATCGTTTGGGGCCTAAAAAGCCAAATGTTGATAGACCCATAGCTGTACGCTTTATAAACTATCGTCTGAAAGAACATATCTATACAAACAGAAAGTTTTTGAGAAAGGGCCTGTACATAAATGAATCCTTGTCTAAAGGCAGATCAAATTTATTTTATAAAGCACGCCAGCTGAAATCTCGTAAGGCGATTTCTGATACTTGGACTTTCGATGGGAACATATTCGTTAAGCTTCTTGATGGCTCTGTCAAGAAGTGTACTCGGGAAGGTCATTTACCTGATTCTCCAAACTCTATTTCGCCTGATGATTCCGATACCCATTACAACAGAGCGGACTCGATTGGAGACAAACAGTTGAAAAAAGAATCTTACGCTGCTGTGGCTAAGAAGTCACCTGCTAAGTCACAGCCTATACTAAATGTGATCCAGTCTGATGTCCAGGTGCATTCGATTCCGCCAGGGGTGAAAGATACTGATGAACATGAGAAAATTGAAATCTTATCCAGTGAAATTGTTGTACAGTCTGGAAACGGTTAAAAAAAAAAAAAAAAAAAAAAAAAAATTGTATAACGTTTCATATGTTGCTGACTTAGCGTTAACATGTCCAAATACACTACTTGTCTGATTACTATTTTTTGTTCCCAGAATTCTTTATTCATTTTGAAATTAGGATCCTTTGGTTATTTTTCATGGTTTACTGATGCTCGCTAGTAATGATCACATCTTATACTAGTAATATCACAATAAACTGTTATCTAATTGTGAAAGTAATAACTTAGAATACCAGTAAATAACTTTAATGAAACCAAAAGATATAATTTGATAATGACTGAGTATCCCTTGTCTTATGAATGTGTATGTTTTCCAATGTTATACATTTAATGACGCATTTAAATGCTTACTGTAAATATGTTTACATGTTACATTTCTTTGAACTTTACGTATTGTTTCTATTGTCAACAAACTTATTGATATTGAATTATACATGCACCATTTTGGCGACCAGTATGAATATTGAAAACTATTTTGTGTTTGATACATATGACTAATTTACACACGTATACCGATTCTATTTGGTCGCCGAGTATTCAGTTTGTGTTCAGTATTAGACTATTGTTTAGGTTACTAAAAAATATCCATTTTCATTTCATTGTTCTGAAATTTTTATTAGTCATAGCGGGTATTGAGCGTAATCCTGGTCCGAATATATGCAATACAAACAATCAACAGAAAGCTGCTTTAGGTAATTTGAATATTTCACATGTCAATGTGTGCAGTCTGTTACCAAAAATAGACCTGATAGAGTTAGAAATGTCTAATAATGACATTATACTTATTTCTGAAAGTCATCTGAGTGAGGATATAAAAAACCATGACATAAAACTTCACGGTTTTCAAGATCCTTTACGGAAGGACAGAAATAGGTATGGTGGCGGAGTTGTTATGTACGCAAAGCCTAATATTCATGTGTGTGAAATAAAAGACAGAAATTGTGATGGCTTAGAAATTTTATGGTCTGAAATTAATACCGGCAGCTTGAAAGCAGTTGTTGGCGTTGCTTATAGACCCCCTCACTCTGATGTTTCATTTTGGCGTAAATTCGAGGCAGCTATTCAACCTATTTTAGATATGAACGTGCCAGTTTTTCTAGCTGGAGACCTTAATATTGATATGATCGGGAATCAATACAATCAGCTCAGCAATATTCTTAGTCGTCTTAACTTGACAAATCTTGTTCAGGAACCTACTCGTATCACTGAAACCTCTGCAACTTGTATCGACTTAATTATAACAAATCGTCCTAATCTTGTAGTATCTACTGACGTCATGCCAAATTTCTGTAGTGATCATTGTGTAGTAACTACAGAGATTAGTGTTAAAGTAAGTAAACAGATGTGTTATAAAAGATTGATCAGGAAATATGATCAGGCTGATTTTCAATCCATTAAAAATGTATTGAATAGTCATGATTGGAGTAATCTCTTTATGAATAGTAATGTAAATGAGAATTACTCCAATTTTGTCACAGTCTTGAATGAAGCATGTACAAAACATATTCCAACTAAAATAGTAACAATTAGACCGAATGACAAGCCATTTATGAATGGTTCAATAAGGAGGGCTATTCGGAAAAGGGATCGCCTTCATTATCGAGCCAAACGTACAAATAATACAGATCATTGGGCGCTATATAGACAGCAGAGGAATGAAGTGATACGGTTAGTTAGACTAGCTAAATCAGAATATAAGCTGAAACTGACGTCACAATTGGTTGATAAAACAGTACCACCGGGTAAGTGGTGGCGTATTGCAAAATCAGTTTGCAGATTAAATAAAAGTAATAACGTTATACCCCCATTAAAACACGCGGGACGGATAATAGTTCATCCAACGGATAAGTGTGATATATTCAATAATTTCTTTGCTGGGATTTCTCATATTGAGGAAGAGCCGGAACTTCCTCCGAATCTGAATATTGATCCAAGTAATATTTGTCCAGAACTTATTATAAGCGAGCAGGAGGTAAAAGACCAGCTTGATATATTGAACTGTTCTAAGCCTTCTGGTCCAGATGGCATAGCTCCGTTTATATTAAAAAATATATCGCAGTCTCTCATTTCCCCCCTTACATTATTATTCAACCAATCCTTAAAGTGTGGAAGACTTCCATATATTTGGAAATGTTCCTATGTTACTCCCATATTTAAAAATAAGGGATCGACATCGGATATTTCAAATTTTCGTCCTATATCTCTGACGTGTGTATTATGTAAAGTTATGGAAAAAATTATTGTTAAACATATGTATAATTACGTCAAAGAACATCGGTTATTAAGTAAACATCAGGCAGGATTTCAACCTAAAGACTCTACGGTGAATCAGCTGTTAGAAATTTATCATACTATCCTTAGTAATTTAGATATTGGGCGGGACGTAAGATTTGTATTTTGTGATATATCAAAAGCCTTCGACCGAGTCTGGCATAGAGGGTTGTTATTTAAACTACGTAAAATTGGTATTAATAATACATTAGTAAGTTGGTTAAGTGACTATCTTAGTGATCGTAAACAAAAAGTAGTTCTTGATGGATATTCATCCGGATGGAATCAAATTGACGCAGGGGTTCCACAAGGGTCTGTTTTAGGTCCTTTTCTCTTTCTTATTTATATTAATGATATAGCCGAAGATCTTTTTTGCAATATCAAACTATTTGCAGATGACACTTCTTTGTTTGTGATTGTAGACGATGCTGATTACATTCAGTCATCATCTTTATTAACTCAGGATCTTTCTCATATATTAGACTGGTCAAAATGCTGGGCCGTAAACTTTAATCCCAATAAGACTGAATCTGTTTTATTTACTCGAAAAAATATTGATTGTCCTCCAATTTATTTTGGAAGTCCTAACAATGTGGTGACAGATGTAAAAACACACTGTCATCTTGGTTTGGACTTTCAAAGTGATTGTAAATGGAAAGATTATATTATGAAAATTTATAATAAAGCGTGTGATAGGTTGAAAATTTTACGAATGTTGAAATATCAAGTAAATCGTAAAGTTTTGATTACGATATATATGTCTTTTATTCGTCCTGTCCTTGAGTATTCGGATGTTGTCTGGGATAATTGTACAATTTTTGAGTCTAACCTTTTGGAAAGTGTTCAAGTTGAGGCAGGGAGAATCATAACTGGTCTAAGGGTAAATTCATCTAAAACTAAAATGTATGAAGAACTAGGCTGGGAGCCACTTTTCAAAAGGCGTCAAAAACACAAGTTAATTTTATTTTATAAAATTTTGAATGGACTTGCTCCTGATTATCTTTATGATATTGTTCAGCCTTTTACTGTAAATGTTCATAATTACGACCTTAGGCAACCTATCTCTGTTACTAATTTACGAATTCCCCATTGTAATACTGTTTCATATAATAAAAGTTTTTTCCCAAGTACGATACACCTTTGGAATGATCTCCCTGACTCTACGAAATTAAGTCCATCTATAGAATCTTTTAAGAAGAAACTTAATTCTGAGTTGTTGAAAACTAGAAGTTATTACCATATTGGGGATAGGAAGGAAAATATAATTTATTGTCAAATAAGGAATGAAGCAAGCGGATTGAATCAGCATCTTTTTCATCAACATTTAATAGATACTTCCAAGTGTCCTAATTGTGACTTTCAATGTGAAAGTGCGACTCATTTTTTCATGAATTGTCCATCTTATACAAATATTAGAAACGATTTAGTAGAAATTTTCAGAGAATTGGATGTAAACTTTAATATACAGAACATACTTTATGGAAATGAAAATATTACTTTAGAAAAGAATGAAAGATTAGTCTTGGCTGTACACGCTTACATTAAAAAAAGTAAACGGTTTAAGTAAAAGAAAACAATTCAGAGGTGTTGACAATTTGTGTTTCTTTTTCTTTTTATATATATACATATATACATATATATATATATTAATAAAATTCATTGTTCAAACGTTTTTCATTTATATTTTCAATTATTATTATCATTTAAGTGATATTCGTGTGCATATTAATTAGTATTATTCTATTATTAAAATTGTGTAATTGAATGTGTGCAACACAAATGTCAGAAAAAACACTCATACAAGGTTAACGTACATAGCATTCAAATACTATATTTAAATACATTATTCTCAATAGCGAATATGTTTTGTAAAATAATATATTTGTTAGTTTTTTTTTTTTTTTTAACTTATGAAGTATATTGAGAGAATTATTTTTCTTTTGCTTAGAGTAATTATCTTTCTCTGAGTTGCTGCTTTTGCTATATATATATTATACTGTATATGCATTATATCTGTATATTTTATTATCTATTGCTGTTGCCTTGTATAGGAGAGGATTTATATAGGCTATGCCTGTTATCCGATCCGTTTCACATTTGTTGAATAAAATATTGTTTAAATTAAATTAGTTTTACGAATGTTCGTGCTCATAATAATATGACGTAACAATATACAATGAATTAAAAAAAAACGTTATCTTATTCCTTTTACTGATCTGCGTGATCATTTTTCTGTGTGTGTGTGTGCTTTTTTTTTTTTTTTTTTTTGACAATCAACAACAGAATTTAGGCAAAAAGTGTAACCCACATTATTTTAACATTACAAAAATCTATAATTTTACCATAAAATTAACTTCCCGTCTGATTTAAAGAAGATAAACAAAATACATGGATTTTGATTCAACCTCTTCCAGCCTTCGAAATGGTTAAAACTTAGAGTTGTCTTTCTTTGTATCTGTTTACCAATTGCCAACAGAGCTTGTTCGGTTTAAATATTGAAGATAATTTCCCAAACTTAAAGAATTTGGATAATACTTCAAAAATGTATTTAGGTAATGTCGGCTGAAGACAGTTTTAATTATAATAAACTATATATTTTATTAAACGATCTGTAAACCTTAAGAAATTCAAAATTAAATTCAATTAATATCTGTCATTGTCTAGTAGTTTGGTGCTCTGCCACTTGGATCCACACTCATTCATTGCGAATTTGGCCGCTGTATATGTCCCCCTTGACTCACACCCTGCATACAGTTCTGCAGACCGCGGATAAAGCTGGCTCCCCAGTAAGAAATATCCATTTTATATATTACAAACTGATATAAATTGTGTTTTATTTTAATTTTACAATCAGTCACATTAATCATGCATTGTATATATCTTGTTCTTCAGGCTCACACGGGGCGTCTTGATTGACAATAAAGCAGTTTTTCTTGTTCTTGTTCTTGTTATTGAATAAATACTAGGAAACTACCCGTGCAATCACGGCTATCCGAAAAAGATGGACTAGATTTTCTTATATCCCGTCAACTGGAAATTTCACCATTTTCGTAGGGTGAGATTTTTCTGTATTATACAGCGATCTGTGAAAAGTATATGTTATCATGTTTTATATATCTATCGATTTGAGAGGCAGTAAGATCGCCATCTAAATGGTTAAAAAGTCAGAAATTGTATATATACTCTCTTTCACCCCTTCTCTCCCTCTGTCCAGCCCTTTAATAAAGCACGATTTATAGTATATCGTACATTCACCTGAAGAATGGAATTTGTGTTGCACACTCTTTTTTTTCTCTGTAACACCCCATGACTTCCATTGTCATTTTTTTTCTCCATAATTTACAGCATTAAACAAACGTCCAAATTTCGTCGAATAGCACAGTATATGGGGAATGAATTTAGTGTTGCATCCGACCTCCTACCCCCCCCCCCCCCCCCCCCCCCCTTTTTGTTTATTTCTCTACAACACCCTACAATTAACCTTCATTATGAACTTTGTTTATTGTGTCAGTTATGCTATAATATTGTGATATTGCGTTTATTTCTTTCATAAAATGATGAAACATATGATAAAAAAAACAAATTTGACAATGAAGGTTATGGGGTGTTGCAAAGAAAAAGACGGGATGCAACACACATATGCTTGTGATATATCGTCTGTACCTGGAAATAAGTGGTGCGAATGAAAACGGCCCGGGTTGTTCTTAACAGAGCAATCCGAGAAATACATGTACATTGTAAAAGCTTAAGAAACAAAAAAGTAAATAGACACAAATCCCCAATGTCCGAGTTGGCCGAAATTTTTTCCGTATACGTTAAATACGTTCCAGACTTTAATTTTTTAGCGGATGTAACGCAGTTGCAGGTGTATTGTTTAATCGACAGAATTACGTAAATATATATTATCAGCATCAGGGATAAAAGTCATAAAACTTTATTTTAACGAATGCAAAATAATCCAGGCAGTAATAAATTTATGGAAAGTTCATGACCCAAAAAAGTTGAAAATAGAGTCTGGTGTCCGACCGGAAGTGGAAACATGTCGGATTGAGAACATTTGTCGTTAACTCATCGATAATTCCAGCAATTAAAGAAATGTATCGACCTAGACGTATGAAATTCTCAGAAAACACATTCATCCTCAATCAGTCAAATTCTGATTTGAATTGTGTCTATTGCAGTTCTTACTTGACGACAGCCCAAAGAAATAAGTAGGATATATATACTAGTAAACGAGATACCTTATCCTTGACATCATACTACCTTTTTGTCGTACTTGGACGGTTCAAATTAGTACGACAAATCAACTCAAAGAGGGGATTCAACACACTTGTGCTTTTGACATATCGTCTATACCGGAAATAAGTGAGAATGAAAACGGCCCGGTTTGATGTCGGTTTATAGATTGATAGACAATTTGATCATATGCCTGTAAAGTTCACAATTTTAACAAAAATAAGATTTTTTATACAATGAATAAATCTATGAATTCGAACTTGACGTGCCAGGAATCTGTTTACATGCCGGCAAATTTATATTTGCCTTGAGTTAACAGATATTAAATACTTCAAAATTGCAAATAATGCATTGGTAGATTTTTTTCTATTCAGAATATTCGAATATATTTAATACTGTTTATGACATATAAAGAGAGTATCAGAACATTGCGTGCCGACAAAATCCAGAAAACCTTAAAAAAATGATTAAACTTGAAGTTTAATCGGGATTCTATCAGTTGCGTTGCTTTGATTGATTGGTAAGTCATTGTTGACCTTTCCTGTTATCCATTTTGTTGTATATTGAAGGACAAGAAAAAAGTAAATAAAAATAGAAAAAACCCATAAGAACAAAAAAAAGATGCTAAAAATAGCAGTACCAATAAATGTATTCATAAACTGGTCACATCACATCGGTTTCACTTCTCAATGGAAACATCCCATGTACATACAAATACATCGGCTATACCTGTTTATGATGTCTCTGTATGTACCATGAATATCTTCAATGAGAGGTTGTAAGAAGATACTTTCAACTTTCTTAACTGTTAATATACAAAACAGAACAAACCTACCCATTTATTTTTTTGCGAATAAACACTTTCTTGTCATTAGCAAATTCAAGATTTGTCAGCTTCACCTCGGTTTATGCTGCATTGTTTTTATTATAGAAGTGTGTAACAATTACTTGTTTTGGTTCTATATTATTGATTCAATGTTGCGTTCCTCGGAAACAATTTCACGCCAATTTGGTTTCATTTGAAGGAAAATCACGTGGTAATGTATTCGTAAACAAACCGAGTCACCCGGAAAAAAGGTTGTTAGATGTAAAATGAATTGTTTCATTGGAATGACAAGAGTAAGTAATGTGATTACTTTACATTAAATAACGTCAATAATTTCTTAAGAAAACCCATACCTTATATATGTGTAACGAGCTTCCTTTGGTTAATTATCTCATAGAACCGCACCAGGCTTATAACCAGACTCTATTAGCTCCACTCTGCACTAGTGGACCGGGCACTCCTTTACCTTACCTGGTAGAGGGGTGGACAACTGTACCAAAGGTTCTGGGTTCGATCCCAAGTTGTTGTTGTTGGTAATTTTGGGAGACAAATCATGCTCTACAGTAACATATACTTCTATATGAAATTGCCGGTCAACCTTTGTTGATTTTTTCCTTAAGTAGCTAAAGTATAAATCTGAAGAAATTCTTGATGGGTGTGTTCGTTCAGAGGCAAAGAGAACATCATATATGTATAATATATTAGAATGATGATTTTAAAGTCGCTGTCTGTAGGTTTTTAGGTGCACTCGAACTGGAATTGATAATTACGATCATGAATGCGCTTTAAAGACCCATCTTTTCTTGGGCGTGCAAAATTTATTTGGGGGACGACAAAATTGTACATATTATCCCTCCCGAACTTGCTTGGTATTTCGTGGTGTTTCAAAGGACATCTCGAATAAACATGCAGGGTCTGATCTTTAAGTTCTTCCTATAGTTCGGGATTACATAATGAATAGAATTTTTTTTAAATTTTCATTTCACTTTTTGATTTAAAGTTGTGGTACTACGCAAATCAAATTTAAAAGACTGCCTTTTCCATTCAAGAAAGATATAATTGAGGTTTTTAAACTAATTGAAATCAGTGCTCTTGGGGTGAGTTCAAAAGAAATGGTGTAGAGTACCTAAAATACTGTTTGTGGAAGTGTATTTTCTATCCGGTGTGCAGAAGTTCCGGGATGTGCAGAAGTTCCGGGACATGATATATCCTAGAATATTTCTTCCTATAACTGTTTATGTTTATTCCATTGGAAATAAAATAATAGTGTAAAACAGTCATGGAATTTTTACCTAAGGAAAGAAAAAGGAAAAAGTACACCCCCGGTAAGAATACCTTCTTGTTCTATCCTGTGGTACATTGTATCTGCAACAAATTAGAAAACATAAAGTTATATCTTTTTTTCCACCCTTATACTTAATCTGACAACACAGTAGTTGCTAAATAAATGTTATTATTCTCCTATCATCTAGACTTGACCTCAAAAAAAGACTGGAAATCACAATAAATTTACATTAAATGCACTTTCCTGATTTTTTTCAATCTTTTTTTAGTTCGCCTCAACGAAGTTGAGGGGGACTATTGGATTGCCCCCGGCGTCCACGTCCACGTACGCGTCCACAGCCAGTTCTCAGTTACTAGTTGACATAGGGTCATATAATTTTGTGTGCAGGTGCATGATGAAGAGACTGATCATGTGACATAATATGAAGATCGCGTGACCCATATTACACGATTGACTGGCTTTTAAGTTGTATGTCAAAAATCAGTTTGACAATCATATCACTTGGTGTGAGGGTGCATCTCGGGGAGTAACACAGCCTCCCACCAAAATTAGCTCACTCTGACCTTGTTATCGCGCTTCATTGACTTAGGTTAAGTTTTACCTCGGAGTTCAGTTCTCTGATACCAAGGGACCTACAATCATATTACTTGTGAGGGTGCATCTCGGGGAGTAACATAGCCTCTCTCCAAAATTAGGTCACACTGACCTACTTATCGCGCTTCATAGACTTAGGTTAAGTTTTACGTCTATGGCTTCATTGACTTAGGTTAAGTTTTACGTCTGAGTTCAGTTCTCTGATACCAAGGGACCTACAAACGTATTACTTCCGAGTTCAGTTCCCCGATACCAAGGTACCTGCAGTCATATGACTTGGTGTGAGGATGCATCTTGAGGATTTACACAGCTTCCCACCAAACACTAAAATTAGGTCACTCTGACCTACGTATCATGCTTCATTGACTTAGGCTAAATTTTACGTCCGAGTTCAGTTCCCCGATACCAAGGGACCTGCAGTCATATGACTTGGTGTTAGAGTGAATCTTCGGGAGTAACTCAGTCTCCCATCAAAATTAGGTCACTCTGACCTACTTACTGCACTTCATTTACTTAGGTTACGTTTTACGTCCGAGTTTAGCTCTCCAATACCAAGGGACCTTATTATCAAATTACTTGCTGTGATGGTGCATCTCGGGGAGCTATATAGCCACACTACAAAATTAGTGGGAAAACGAGGCGAAATCCTAGATTTTTGGTTTTAGTATTTGATTCTGAACAAAAAGGCCATGACCATGATGACAGAGAACATATGAATAGTAAGCAAATGAGCAAGAAAAAAATATAGGTTCATGTGCTCATTTTAGAGCTATAAAGCCTTGAAAATTTGCAGGAAATAAGTTTTCTCTGGATTTGAACACTTGAAAAAAATTATTAAAAGATTGTTAAACTGTTCAGTTTACTCAGATTTTATCCAATTCATAGTTCCTTTTTATCTTTCATAAGCAAAATACCTTACACCCACGACAATAAAAAAAGGTATTACCTACATTTGTTATATTTCTTGAAGATGATGATTTTAAATACACACTGTGTTACTGTAAATAAAATCTAAACGAAATAAGATTATTCAAAGCACGTGGAAGCTTCGCAGTGAAACATAACATAATCGTTTAGATTGAAATAAACATGTTCGCATTCCCGCCATTTTATTACAACCTGCGGTTGGTTTTTATATTATATGATATTAACAAATAGACAGATTAATATGTAAACTATAGATTAATGTCATTTGTGATATAAACTTGAACATTCCTGTATCAACAATTCTCTGGTACCGAAGGCCAACAATGTATTTAGACATATCTGTGCCAATTATTTCAATACATTTTGCCAATTTCAGCATTTCATCCGTCAGACTGATATATATTGAAATTAGTCGTCCAATTAAATTTTGAAAATAGTAGAATTTTTTATATTTAAAAATATCAGGACCTAGCTACGTAATAAGTAATCTGTCCCCATCTAGACATAAAATAAATCTCTTGTCTTGTAGGTTCCACAGAAAAATGTTGGTTGTAATAATGAAAAGGTTTTTGAAAATTTAAGGGAGTAAATGTTTTGTTTTCTATGATGACTATGAAAGAGATCGTAGACATTACTTTTTCTATGCTCATTTTGTCCTTTGTGAATTTTTACATTACTTGACGTCCGTTATAAAGAGATCGGACCGTCTCGGTGGTCTCGTGGTAGCGTGCTCGCCCCGAGTGCGGAAGGTCGCGGGTTCGATCCCCGGCCGGGTCAAACAAAGACATTAAAATTGGTATTTACTGCTTCTCCGCCAAGCATCTAGGAGTAAGAGCTAAGACTGGTCGGCTCGGAGTCAGTATAATGTGTCCGAGTGAAGTGATATGTCTTCCTGCGGACAGTTACCTCGTGAGCTAGCACATTAAAAATCCGACAGCGTGTCGGTCTAGTACAAAGCAGGGATCATATTCATTATCATATCAACATGTTCTCGTCCTGATATGCACCTCGTTGCCACTGGACGTTAAACAACAATTTATCCATCCATCCATATAAAGAGATCGTAGACATTACTTGTTCTATGCTCACTTAATTTGCCAATTTATTAAGCCTTTAAGAAAAAAATATTTCCTTGCATTAGTCCTCAAAATCAAAAGAGATTCCTCCATCTGGATTGAATTCAATTTAAGGATGCTCGTTGGTCATGTTTTGGTCTTTTTGTCAGATTTTCGGAATCCTCGAGTTTTATCCAGTTTTTAAACATTATTTTTTTTTCCCATGAACCCCCACTTTTTCTTTTATAATTCAGTCATATATACCTTAAAATGGTATTTGACAAAATGCTATGAAATCCTTTTTATTTTTTCATATATTTTTGAGGGACTGAAGTTGCCTATGCAAAGACAATGAAAAATCCAGAGAAAACTTATTTCCTGCAAATTTTCAAGGCTTTATAGCTCTAAAATGAGCACATGAACCTATATTTTTTTCTTGCTCATTTGCTTACTATTCATATGTTCTCTCAAACTAAAACACCTATTTCAAATCCTATTCATTTCCTATTAGACAAGCGATCATCCTTAAACCAACTTTTTCATACAAAACATTTTCGAGCCTTCTCATTCTATAAACTATCGAATAAATGTTAGTGCTGTAGCAATACACAATATATATAACGGTATAAAACATACATTTAATTTATTAAATTAGGTACAAAATATAATGTGAACGTTGCACTTCTGCTTGTTCTACAAAAGTTCTGTATGACCCCCATCAAAACGCTATAATAATATAAAAGCCGTAAAAACTAAATCAATAGTACATACACATTATAAACTTATATAAAACATATGATATAATAATTTCATGTTGAAAGTCTATCTGTATCCACCTACCATAAAAATATATTGAATTATCACATGTATTGGTTGAATCTTCTATTTGATTTAGGACAGGAAAATGCAACGGATAAATTTTGCTCTGATCAAATTCCTACTTTAACTTTTATTTAAGGGGGTACTCAACACTTTGACTAAAACAGATTTGGCTCGTTTAATTTTCATAAAATTTTGATGAAATATTTACTTTGACCTGTTGACAAAAATATGAAAATTTCAACAAATTTGAACCACACAATTTACCGGAGTAATTTCATTGGATATATAGCAGTTTGATAAACACTAATTGTGATCATTGAGGAGCTTGATTTCTCTCTACTAATAGTAGGTACTTAAAACGTTCAGCTGATTTGTAAAGAGTTAATTCACTTATGTGTTCTCTATTCCCTTAAAGCGTATCTTTATCTCTTCTAAAACAGTCAGTTCTTCGGTTGTTACTTTCTGTTTATTGAGACGACTAAGGATAGTTTGATTGTGTCTACATCTTTGACGAAATGTTGGAATTGGAAAAGGGTTTCAGAATCATATCTTTCGAAATTCTTGGAAGTTATTGTATGAAGAACAGTACAAATGTGTTTTTGCGTCTGTCCTAAGTCAGGAACCTCTAGCCTGGTTAGTCTTGCGTGATTTTTTAAATTTTGGTTCATTTTTATGATTCGGAGTTCAGTGTTCGTTGCTGAACTAGTATGAATCATTGTTTAGGGTTCAGCTGAAGCCTGCCTCCGGATGCGGGATTTTCTCGCTGTGTTTAAGACCCATTGGCATCAAACAGTCTGCTTTAAAGTTAGTTGGAGCCGCTGGACCAAATTTTGGAGCATTTACGACGTATCCGCCAATTCTAAAACACCAAGGTTGACGTCAGCTACATACATGTATAGGGATACAGATTTTCAAGCCATGTTCAAAACCAAAATCTGATAATACGATAAATTCCATTTTGTCTACGTTTTCTTGGACGACTCAATAAGGTTAATTAACCAACAAAAGATTGTCTACTAATTCTAACGTTTAGACTTTCAAAATGCAAACAGAATCCATGAGGTGTCCAGACAGTAATGATATTTCACAATTACAGTCATCGTATAAAATACGATAGAGCTAAGCTAGATTTGAGTCACTATGGCCTACATTTTATGGTAGAGTGACTTTAATTTACTTTTTGCATTTTAAACTAATTTTAAAAAAAACTGTGATGATATATAAAGGATATTTCACAACTACAGTAATCTTCTTTAGTTCAACACAGATCATCAACATACAATATCTGTGTGCAAGGGGGGGGGGGGGGGGGGGGGGGGGGGGGGGGTGCTGGGTATCCTTGTGTTACAGACTATCTCTAGTTGGAATACTGTTCAAGAAAATATGACACGTTTATCTACCGCCAGTATTCCTATATATAGTAAAAGTTGTTTTTAATTTCCGTTCTGTTAATTTGCAAAGAAAAATCATTGATTTAAGGTAAATTAATGTTTACTGTGATTACTAAACTCTTCATTTTATGTTGACGTGAGTTGATATTTTCATCAATATTCTGTTACTGCAAAATAGATGTTTTTAAAGCGTAAAATTAGAGTCAAGATTTGTTTACATTCCCTATCATCGATTTTGTAATTCTTAGTACCATCCATCTATAATTTGATTAATTAGTCTTATTTTCTCTTCAAAGAAATTATAGATAACGATCCGTTACAAGGCAACCTTATACAAATTATCTAAAACAATTTTTCGTTGATTATCAGCAGAATATAGGCTTTAATAGTTTTTAAAAACAGGGTCCAGTTGTTCAAACATTAACCACTTTTTTTCAATTTCCATAATTTCCTTCGTTAAACAATACATGTATTTATATACAGATTACTCAATTATAAATTTAATCTTTTAGAAAATTCTCAGTATATTCAGGAGTAAGAAAATAAAATAATATTTGGAAATTAGAAATGTGTTTGACTTGCGGATAATTTACCCCTGATGTATTTCCTGAACAAATCGGGGAAGTGTTGTAGTCTACCAGTGGCGGATCTAGCTAGGGGCGTAAGGGGCGTAAGCCCCCTGTTAAAAAAAAGGAAGAAAGAAGTTATAGCTAGCGCAGTGACCTCTATAGGAGCATATGAATTTTCTACATATGGGTCATTTAGAAAAGTCTTTGTTTACTGGGGGCAGTCATATTGTGCTACATACTAAGGCTAGAAAAAGTTTCATTCGCCGGAAGTAGGTAAAGTAAGGGAAATAACTTGCTTCAATTTAAAATTTTAGAGTCAGAATCGTGATACCAGAAATAATTTTCTGGAAATGGCTTATATTGTTTGACCACACCAACAGCATATTATTGCCTGTATTTGAAGCACTAAACGTATTAGAAAATCTACCTAGAAACAATGCCATTCAGGTAATATAATGTATTAAAAAGTATTCATCAGTTTGGGAAGAACTCTGACATTCTCCCTGAAATTATTTGAATGTTGACCCCAAAACTCCTAACCCATTATTTCACCTTGATACGCTCGGCAAAACGTTTACGCCTTTCTGAAAAACCTGGATCCGCCGCTGGTAGATTTTACCACCATGTGTAACATATATTAAAGGATTTACAGTTTATTATTATTTCATGTATGTTTTAGAAAGGTTTGGGGTCAAAATAAAGGATGGTGTAGTATCTGAAAGATAATTAGGTAAAGCAACAGCCACACCCAAACCAGACATATATCATGTATATAGCATTTAAAACATTGACCTCTTTATTTTCTAATTTTAAATGTAACCTAATCAGGCATTTGTACGTGATTAAAAGCATCACGTACTATAGACAGAAATTGCTCCCAGAAATTCATAATTAAACATTTCAATGCAAGACAATCTACGTTTTCATGTAAACACACAACACTCTCGATAATTTCACTGTTACCTTCGCTACGTAATATGTTCATCTTAAATGAAGGCTGCATGCATTTGGATTTTTAATTAACACAAACAATTGTTAATTAGGATCATTTAGATATTGAGCTGAGGGATTATCGTTTTCATGGTGCCGATAATTAAAGTAGTGTAATTATGTACATAGAAAAGATGACATTTCCGTAACATATATTATTTTTGAAATCCTCTGTTTTGAGACTGGCATTATTCCAATATGATTATAGAAAAACCACAAGGTGCATAACAAAAAAAATGCCGGCTCATTTCTATAGCATAAAGAACTGTAAATATTACACCGGTTTAATGAACATTTGTATAAAAACATTGTACAACTGGTAAAGCAACGTAATAATTCCGACAAGAACGAGTTTTGAGAAATAAAACAGGTTTTATACGGGACATTAAAGTGACATTAATTCTCTTTTGTTGAAATGGCGAGAATCTAATTGATATTATACGCATTACTGTGATTAAAGAGATGGACTGCATCGGGACAAAGGTAAAGTGGTACTTTTAGATCATTTTTTGCAACTTCGTATTTAATGCACTGTAAAGTGTTATCTTCATGTAGCATGTTTAATTTTATTGAATATTAATTGTCTTCTCATATTTTGTAAGACGTAAGATAAAACAGGTTGGTTTTGTCTGAGGTTCACATAGGATTTTGAAAATAAATAATATCGAATACCTCACAACATATACAAGGTAAATTCCAGAACACAAAATGTTTCATTATGAAATTTCATAACCAGATCCGTGAAACAAAAATCACTTTACAACTTATTTCAAGAAAATCTCCAAAAACGAAATTTCGTTCAAACATTCTTTTTTATCAGTAACTCATTCATTACTGTTGACATTTTAAGAAATTTCTTTCAGCTTTGATTAAAAGTCGGAAAATAGAGTAAAAATTGCTTGATTTTGTCATGCAAACAGCAAACTGAGATAAAGTATCGAAAGCTTTAGCGTGAATTGAGAGTGATATTGTTAATACCAGATGATTTTATAATATTAATAGTTTATTCAGAAAGAAACGACTTGCCACAATACAAATATAATAGCTGCCTTTCCGTCACTACTGGTAACTTAATTATCTTGTACTACTATCCTCCTACACTTGTCATGCAATGATTTTATTCTTTATCCAAATATTAAGTCGTATACAATATTACAATATAAGAACAAGAAATTGGTCTGCATCTTTTTTTTTTTTTCTTTTTTTTTTTTTTTTTTTTTTTGGTGGGGGGTGGGGGGTACATGTGAAACGACAAAGTATGTTTAATCAAGGTAAATGACCCGGACATTTGCATGCGATTATCGCCTTTAAAGACACTTTAAACCAAACCTGTTATTATTGACCTTGAGTGTACACTATAAGAAGTGCGTCAACTTGGGAATGATATAAACAAGACATTTCTTCTTTTATAAATATAATTTACGGTCATGATGGTTGCTCCATTATGCTATGGATACATTAACTTTACACTCAGAACTGTCGCATTCATATACTGAAATTCTACTAGATTAATATGTTCTTGCATGAGTTAAAGTAAAGACTGGAAAATCTTCAACGAATTTCTACAATTCACACCTTTCCCGACTGGAGCGCAGCGGAACGAGGGAAAAGACGCTGAATTTTAAAAACGATTTTAAGATTTTCCAGTTCCTGTACCTATTTTTTCCGTAAATACTCGGTTTTTAAGTTTCCTATACCTAGTTAAATTCAATTAGCACAGTCGACGAAGTTGAATAACGTTACGCCTGATTGGTCGAAAGGTAAGTGCATTTGTGAACGACGCGATTTTATTGGTCTAAAAGCAGTGGAAGATGAGTACTGGTGCAGTGGGACAAGAGGTCGCGTGAACCGACCTTCAACGGGTCAACTCGCACTGAAAAATGACCATCTTTGTAGTTTGAAAACACAGCAGCCTAATTTGCAATTTTCTGCAGTGGTTCTAAGCTGATACATGTAACCCTATAGAAGTCTACATGCACATATAATTCCATTTTAATTTGCATATGATAACAGACAAGAATTTCTTTGGTCGGAAGGGCAAAATCATAAAAGTTTATACATCGATAAACCCGTATTTGGCAAGTATATTCATGCGCTTTCTTGATTATTTAAAGTTTCAAATAAGACATCAATTGTGAAGAATACTGTAAAAGAATAAATTTTAAGGATGATACAGACAATAATAGTTAAAATTTAATGAGAAATGGTTTAAAAATTGATGAAAATTGCGTTTTCAAAAATTCCGCAAAAATTTGCTGCACGGACGTCAGTCAAGATTGCAACGTCATATTTGTAAACAACGCAAGTTGGATTCATCAAACGGAAAAAATCGGACATTGAATGAATTCTGATTATATTAAAATCTATCAAAATGTAAGTTTCCTTGTTTTTTTTTTTTTTTCGATTTGTAAATGACTTTGTTGACTTTTTTATTCTATTGCTCAGCTGCCAAAAATAAAACCAGATTCAAAATGAATGTCGCCTGAAAAGGGCAAAGTTATTTTTTTTTTTATTTCGGTTAGGAACAACTTTTCGATGTTTGAAATGGAATTATAAGGATTAAATACGATTTTGTATGAGTTTATCGATGTGTAAACTCGGCCTTTTCACTCACAAACTCAACATAAAGTCCGTCGGACTTTATTTAGTTTGTGAGTGAGTCGGCCGAGTTTACATATCATTTTTTTCATGATGGAATTTGTTGTAATTTTATTTTAAATTAAAAAAACACCCTGATTATCAGAAAACGCACCGTCTTATCTATTCGTATTACTGCTTACACTGTTATAAGCAGCAGTCAAAAATAACGAAAAATTACTGTACATATTTATAGTAAATTATATGTCTTAGTTATTTCTTAGAGGAGTACCCTGTTATCAAGAAGTTAAGATCTTGTAGAATACAAACTTGCAGAATACAAACTTGTAGAATACAAACTCATTGTCCGACGAACTTATTCTGGGTTGTAAACTGAACATCCCCACAATGATCATTGTACGCTTACATTTATACGTTCTTGAAAACCAAATTTCTGCGTCTTAGGTCACTAAAGGCTATACATGGGTATTAACTTCGGCGACTATTGCGTTTGGATCAACTGAAGAAGTGGGCCCATTTTCCCCTTCATTTATTTCACTTCTAGGGCCATTTTCAAAAGCTCGCCTTAGACCTTTCAAAATGTCTTGAGGCATCGCTTGCTATGTTGTCTCTAGCAAAATGACTAACAAGTAACTTACTAAAACATTTTTTACATACCTCAATATCGCTTTGGGAGACAGTTTTAATTTGCCAAATTAAAGTCTTTAAGGCAGTATTTCAACGTGGACACTCAGAACTAAAACGAAATTTTGGCTTAAAGTGAGTTCATACGACAATAGAATGCTTTTGGTTCTGAACTTCATTCTTGGCAATATTCCAAAAAATGACGCAAATTGACAAAATCGCCTATATACACGACCTTTGTCGGTAGGACACTTGAACTTATTAATAATAAAGCATACAATTGTTGTTTACTGACATAAAAATCCATTGCATACAATCGTTTACGATAAAATGTAAGTTGATATTCAATATTAAAAAATCAATGGTTATG
Source organism: Mytilisepta virgata (assembly GCA_028015205.1). NCBI lineage: Eukaryota > Metazoa > Mollusca > Bivalvia > Mytilida > Mytilidae > Mytilisepta > Mytilisepta virgata. The sequence continues at coordinate 4,646,814 of CM051512.1, read as the reverse complement.
AGTAAAACAAATAAGCGGAATAATGGCCCTACTCCTTTAATGTAGTGGATACTTATAAGCTCAGCATGTTAGCCTGTCATTGTCACCAATGACTTGACATTTTCACAGTAGCCGGGTTAAAGTTTTTAGATTAGGTGTGTTTCTCAGCAACTTTAACTGATAGGTTTCTCAGTAACTATATACTTGCAAGATCAATTATGTTTGATATGAAAACTTCTTTAGAGGAGGGTATGTCTGTCATACAGGTGTAGCATTTCTTGGACCTCATTTTCATGCTTCAGTGATTCACATTCTTATGATGGGATTTATCCACAGAAAACAATTAGAACTTTAAAACCAAAACTTTGAAAATTGTCCGAAAATATATCAGATCTGGGGGAGGAGTTATTATCTTAGATTATCCAATAAAATTCTGGTTTTTTTGACATCTCGAATATCTACATTGCAGGTCTAGACCCCTTTTCATTAACCTATAATGTAGCTTTCTCAAGATTGCTTTAGATTGTTTCTTAAATTACTCTGCTATAAAAATAAATATTAATAAAACAAATAAATAACTTTTTTTACAATGCTGTCGTCAGATGTTTACGATAAGAAATTCCGTCTTGAAAGTTAAGGTCACAATATAAATTATAGGTGTACGATGTATGTTCACAAAATGTGATCCTTCATACCGCACAATAATCGCGGTTTGCCTTAAGCATTCAAGTTAAAAAAAGAGAGAAACCATTCTTTAACGTGCATGAGTGTTTCTATCTTTATCTTAATTTCACTAAAGATGATATTTAAAGGAGCAATCATTTGTTTTTATTGAGTGCGTTGGGGGCTAGGATCACATTTGAAATAAAAAGGCAAAACCAGGATTTTGGCAAAATAAAAAGACAGGAATACTTTAGGTGCGAAAAAAATGCAGGACCTGTGTCAATCAGGAAATGTTTTGGTTTAAATGAAAATAAAAATATAGGCCGCAATACCGGCCCAAAATAAAAATCCAGGACCAAAATGTCTACGAAAAAAGTAGGCAGGATACAAAATTTGATCCTAACTCCATACATAAAAATCAAATGGTTGCTTCCTTATGTCAGTGTTGTCTGTCACTAGAAGATGTGTCGTGAAAAGGTTAAAAGCTCTGCCTTAAAGGCCAACGTCACAAATCACAGTTAACTTTACAGAACTTTGTTCCATGTTCACAAATCATGCCCAGACATTTTATTTTTAGCTCACCTCACGAAAGTGAGGGGGGCTTATGTGATACCCCCGGCGTGGGTGTCGGCGTCCGCACCCACTTACAGAAGAATGGTTAAGATCCATACACGCTTCTTGACAAATGCCACATCAATCATATTGGTATGGTAGGTGCACCTAATGATGCTAAGCACAATGCATACTTCGGATGCTGGCTCTGACCTATATTTTCCGCATGAATGAACACTTACAGAAGAATGGTTAAGATCCATACACACTTACTGACAAGTGCTACATCAATCATATTGGTGTGGTAGGTGCACCTAGTGATGCTAAGCACAATGCATGCTTCGGATGCTGGCTCTGACCTATATTTTCCGCATGAATGACCACTTACAGAAGAATGGTTAAAGTCCATTCCTGGTTACTGACACATGCCACATCAATCATATTGCCATGGTTGGTGCACCTACGGATGCTAAGCACAATGCATGCTTCGGATGCTGGCTGTGACCTACTTTTTCCGGATGGATGACCACTTACAGAAGAATGGTTAAAGTCCATTCCTGGTTACTGACACATGCCACATCAATCATATTGCCGTGGTTGGTGCACCTAAAGATGCTAAGCACGATGCATGCTTCGGATGCTGGCTGTGACCTACTTTTTCCCAATGGATGACCACTTACAGAAGAATGGTTAAAGTCCATTCCTGGTTACTGACACATGCCACATCAATCATATTGCCATGGTTGGTGCACCTACAGATGCTATGCACGATGCATGCTTGGATGCTGGCTGTGACCTACTTTTTCCGGTGGATGACCACTTACAAACCTAAGAATGGTTAAAGTTCATTCCTGCTTACTGACAAGTGCCACATCAACCATATTGGTATGGTAAGTGCACCTAGTGATGCTTAGCACAATGCATGCTTTGGATGCTGACTGTGTCCTATATTTTTTGCATGGATGACCACTTACAGAAGAATGGCTAAAGTGCATTCCTGCTAACAGGCAAGTACCACATCAACCAAAGCATCCAGAGATGCTTTGTAAGATGCATGGTTCAGATGCTGGCTGTGACCTTCTTTTTCTGCATGGATGAGCACTTAAAATTTTGAAAAGTGCAAGTCAATTACGGCTTAGTGATAATAATGCGTTACGAGGTGAGCTTTGTAATCGATAGATTACCTATGTTTCTACAGGGAGTTAAATTGTAGTACTGTATATATAAATAAACTTTCTCAACGAGAGTATGTTGAGATAACTTAATTTGCAGATCTGAAATCCATGTTCAGAAGCATGTCTAAGTTAAATGATGATAATTTGCATGATTGCTCTAAACCCCCATGGCTATAGGGTTCAAACCCCCATAGCTATAGGGTTCACACCCCCGTGGCTATAGGGTTCAAACCCCCGTGGCTATAGGGTTCAAACCCATGTGGCTATAGGGTTCACACCCCCGTGGCTATAGGGTTCACACCTCCGTGGCTATATGGTTCACACCCCCATGGCTATAGGGTATAAACACCCGTGGCTATAGGGTTCACACCCCCGTGGCTATAGGGTTCACACCCCCGTGGCTATAGGGTTTACACCCTCGTGGCTATAGGGTTCACACCCTCGTGGCTATAGGGTTCACACCCCGTGGCTATATGGTTCACACCCCCGTGTCTATAGGGATCAAACCCCCCTGTCTATAGGGTTCACATTTCCGTGGCTTTATGGTTCAAACACCCATGGCTATAGGGTGTAAATATCTTATATGTTAAAGCGATTGATTTATATAACAAAAACAAGGAGTATTACAAGTAATATGTGTCTGTGTCTAAGTCTTGTAGCTAAACTGATTTTGTGACGAAAATACTTTTTTCAGCAGTAAATATATGAACATTTTTTTATGTCAGTCTATTTAAGTATGTACGATGTAAATCAGCAGACAGTAATAGAAATTTTCTAATTTTATCAAGCCGTATGTCAACAAAAAACTCCTAGTGTCATATAACCAATAAGTAAACATAGATGGTGGTCAATGGTAAAGTGTTGATGTTAGTTCTCTATAACGGCAGATCTTCACATCTAATGTGTTTTCCAATCAGGCAGAGAATTCCCAATAGTTGATAAACAGCAAACATTAGCGGAATTATAAACAATAACTTATAACCTTTTAAGTCAAGAAAGTAGTAAAATACTGATAATAGAAACCTATATAAAAATTCTGCCGTAAAATGATGGTTTATTTCCGCTTTGGTTGTTGTGTATAGCAACGTTTTATGAGGCTTTATCAGTCCCTAGAAAGGCAGTAATTAACCTTTAACAAATATACACTTTAGTGATCTCCCACGTAAGTTAATGTGTAGACACTTTCAATGAATTATTAAATTGTTGTAGAACTGCTTTTATAAACAGTGCTTTTGATATGGCAAATGGATCATAAACAAGATCCACTGTATTTTCAACAAAGACTTTGAACAGAATTCTAATACAAAATCACATGTAACATCGATTTCTCAGTGCAATTCTGCCATTTTTGCCTTTAGTCAGTTGGACGACAATTAGTTTAAAAAAACACTCTCGCTAGTCAACTCTGCCTGCAGTCTTCAAATCCATTCTTCAGAAATTTAGGTCCTGTTTTCAGTTTTCAAAATGTTTGGCCTTAAGCACCACTGATGAATCGTAAATTCCGACAAAATATGTATATCATATGCATTACAATTTTGTATCATTTTCATTAGATCATTGAACCGCCTCGGTGGTCTCGTGGTAGCGTGCTCGCCCCGAGTGTGGAAGGTCGCAGGTTAAATCCGGCCGGGTCAAACCAAAGACATTAAAATTGGTATTTGCTGCTTCTCCACCAAGCACGCGGCATCTAGGAGTCAGACCAAAGACTGGTCGGCTCGGAGTCCGTATAATGTGTCCAAGTGAGGTGATAGGTCTTCCTGCGGACAATTACTTCGTGAACTAGCACATTAAAAATCCGACTTAGCGTGTCGGTCTAGTACAAAGCAGGGATCATATTCATTACAATATCAACATGTTCTCGTCCTGATATGCACCTGGTTGCCACTGGACGTTAAACAATAATTCATCCATCCATTAGATCGTTGATTATTAATGAATGAATGGCTTTGCTGGTGGATCCTAAAAACTCCATGAGAATTTCAATGACTCAGTTGCTAATATTCCGATACTGGAAACTCATGAGTATCTCCATGGTGTACAACCCTTTCCGGGGATAGTTTTAACGATCATTTTGGAATTTGAATTTTGGGTCATTAACAACTATTTTTTGTGTGTTGTTGGTATGAAATTAAATTTAAATTAAATGAGAAGATTCTTTTTTATATACTACTGGAATTTTTCGTTTTGCAAATTTCCTATTTCCGTTTTTTTTAACTTGACCTCAAGCAAATACTAATAGACTTACATCCGTTATACAGCATGTTCAGATAGAGTGCTAAGCACCTGTGATGGATCACGGAAGCTGAACCAACAGAGCTGCCTAGCGAGTCCTCTGTTGGCGGATAGGGGAGACCCTCTCGTTGGGGTTGTCGGGTCATAAAAACGATGATATTACGGAAAGCCTGACTGCGGACCATAGTGAGTAACGTGTTTGAAGAATGATACACTCCCTGCAAGCTAAAATCCCAATTTTGAAGAAGACCCTATCTATCCTAACACCGTTTTACAGTGGCAGTCAAAATCGGTTAGCCTCTGTCCCAACCCTATTTGAATGATGTTTGATAAATTGTTGAACTGGTTCTCGTCTTGAAGAAGCATGAAATATTTGCCACTGGACGTTAAGCGTCAATCAGTCAATCAATCAATCAGAAAAGTGATTTTGGCTTTGTTAGCTTTCGTATCCATGACAGCGATTGTCAGTTCAGCTAACGTTCATGTAAATCGCCGATTTTACAATCACAAATTTTTTTTTTTATTTGCTGCAGCGTTGAATTAATCAGAAAAAACGAAAGATCGGATATAAACGAAGATATTTGATATTAAATTATTTTTATAGAGCCCTTTGTAGAATTTAAAAAGGCCATGGTGTGTTGCGGAGGGGCGAGATGTTATTTTCTTGTAAAAAGTTCAGAATTCTGTAGCGATACCCCAACGAATTCTCTCTAATCACTCATTGCTCTGTCTCAGATTGATTATGTGTTCTATTAATATAGCCTAGGCTGCGAAAAAAACCATTAAGCGAAGGGTTAACTCTCAAATGAGGTACCGCCTCTTTTATTAGGGTACGTTTCAGTCGCTATTAAGATTTTTAGATATTTAAGAAATAATTCACGGTGGCTTCAAAATATCCTGATTTTACCACGGGTAGGCCCTTATGCCAAACATTTTGCTAGGAACGACAGGGGGCTTCGGTGGCCGAGTGGTCTAGGTAGTTCGTCATGACTTCTAATGATCACTAGCCTGTCAACGCTGGGGTTGTGAGTTCGAATCTCACCTACGGCAAGGTGTGTTCGACTCCGATCTTTATTGACAAGGATTGCCAATTTTCCTTCCGTAGGTCGGTGGTTCTCTCCGGGTACTCCAGCTTCCTTAAAAAAAAACTGGCCGCCGCGAAATTGCCAAATTTGCTGAAAACGGCGTTAAACCCCAACTAAACAAACAAATAGGAGCGACAGGGAGAACCATTTTTATTTGTGAAGGACAATGAAGTAATGTCGGATTCTTCATATATTTGTCGATGAGTCTGCATGAATTTTTTCCTCACTTTTTTTACGTTTATTGAATTCCAGTAAATATTATGCCATACCAAATTGATCTTTATTTCTTTGGAATTAGGCTCGCTGATTTTTGGACTGTGTAAATTTTAAAAAAAAATTGTGCTTCATTTTGCAAAAATGCTGAAAATTCGCCCCAAATTTTTCTTTTTTCAATAAATTAAAAATAAAAATTGTTCGCCCGCTCCTAAAATTTTGTAAAAATTGGGATTTTCGCCCGCTCGCACCTATTTTTGCCATCCAAAAATCCATAAAACAAAAAATTAATTTGTCGTGGATTTAAGTCTTTGCATTTAGTATTTTTTTCCATGTTTTAGCATAAATCTTTTTTTAACCCAATACTTAATCCTGGATTTTCCCCAAAAGTGTCCTTCTTTCCCAAAATATTTGCTCCCTATTCACAAAGCTGAATATTTCACAATAACCATATTGCATACCGGAGGGGAAGTGAGGTACTTCTTTGTTACGACGTGTTGTCTGTCGGCTTGCGTTTTATTTGTTAATGTCAATCTCATCTGCTAGGTCAAAATTAAACTGATTAAATATCGGTGGAGCCTTAGCAGTTTAAGAGAAGAGTTATTTTAAGAGCACTAAAAATAACCTGCATTTCGACACAGATATGCTTGCTTTCTTATTGTCATCAACTCAAGATATCTGCACTTAGCTGTGCATAAACTGCAATTTTTTGTAATTTTGATGAGTACTACGGGAAGGTTTTATCTTGTAACCGTTATCTCATTGATAAACAACATTAAAGTTTATTTGTACAGACTTAAGAGGCCATCTTCTCAAAACGGAAATTTCAAATACACGCGTTGAGGCAATAACATGTAGTTTCCAAGACTATTGTTCGAAGTCGTGCTAAGTGAACTTGTCTATCCACGTGATTCGCGGAGTTTTTGTTTTTCGTAGCAATGCTTATCAAGCGATCTGATTACAAAATACAGACGAAATAATATCCGTTCTGTGATTTTTAGCACTCATACACAACTATTGACCAGCGGGTACCTAATCGATCAGCTACATGTATATTTATATGTATATTCTAATAATAACCATAGCAATGAAAATAAACTATCCTTATAAATCAGCAGCTAAATCTAAATGTAAGGTTTATTTGTGTGTGTGGGGGGGGGGGGGGGGGGGAGGGGAGGGGGGGTTAATACCAAGTTTGTTGTCATACATAACACTATCTAAATGCCCTCACTATCAAACATATCCCAAAAAACAAAAACGAGCTATTACTAAAATTAGATACGACACTCAAATGTCCATAGATAGATGCATATATTGAATACAATAGTCCGACAGGGATATATCTTATTTATATCACGATACTCTGAGATACATTTATGTGTTGATATATTATCCCTATATGGATATATCCTATTTATATCAATATACTCTGAGATACATCTATGTTTTAAATACATTATCCCTATATGGATATATCCTATTTATATCAAGATACTCTGAGATACATTTATGTGTTGATATATTATCCCTATATGAATATATCCCATTTTATCAATATACTCTGAGATACATGTATGTGTTGATATATTATCCCTACAGGGGTATATCCTATTTATATCAAGATACTCTGAGATACATCTATGTTTTAAATACATTAGCCCTACTGGGATATATCCTATTTTGTCATGATACTCTTAGATACATGTATGTGTTGATATATTATCCCTATATGGATATTTCCTATTTCTGTCATGATACTCTGAGATACATGTATATTATCCCTACAGGGATATATCCTATTTATATCAAGATACTCTGAGATACATCTATGTATTTGATATATCAGCCCTACAGGCCAGGATATACCTTATATCAAGATACTCTGAAATAGATGTATGTGTTGATACTAATATATTATTCCTACAAGGATATATCCTATTTATATCAAGATACTCTTAGAAACATCTATGTATTTGATATATCAGCCCTACAGGCCAGGATATATCCTATTTATATCACGATACTCTGAGATACATGTATGTGTTGATATATTATCCCTATATGGATATATTCTATTTATATCAATATACTCTGAGATACATCTATGTTTTGGATACATTAGCCCTACCGGGATATATCCTATTTCTTTCATGATAGTGTGAGATAGATGTATTGTGGATACATTAGCCCTACAGGGATATATCCTATTTCTTTCATGATAGTGTGAGATAGATGTATTGTGGATACATTAGCCCTACATGGATATATCCTATTTCTTTCATGATAATCTGAGATAGATGTATGTGTGGATACATTAGCCCTAGAGGGATATATCCTATTTCTTTCATGATAGTGTGAGATACATGTATTTGTGAATACATTAGCCCTAGAGGGATATATCCTATTTCTTTCATGATAGTGTGAGATACATGTATTGTGGATACATTAGCCCTACAGGGATATATCCTATTTATTTCATGATACAGCAACGGAGTTCTCAGACATTTTAAAACCGAACATTGATTTTCTCACACACTCCTTAAATTGATTCATTGATTGAATGATTGTTGCTTGACGTCCAGTGGCAAATGTTTCATCCTTCTTTAATAGGAGAACCAGTTCAATTCATCAAACAATTCAAATAGGGGTGGGACAGGACACAAAGGGGAACCAATTTTGACTGCCACTGGAAAAAGAGGATGGTTGGGTGGGGTTGGATAATTTAGCCTTCTGTGGCGACATTGGCCTACTCTTTTTCGAAAAATACACAATATTTAGCGTGTATGGTGTGGCTTTCTCCAAACACGTTACCCAATATGGTCCGCGGTCAGGCTTTCCGTAATATAACCTGACAACCCCCCAACGAGAGGGTCTCCCCTATCCGCCACCTGGGGACGCGCTATGCAGCTCTCGTGCTCCGTCACAGGTGCCTAGCACTCCTTATAGGACACCAACACATTACTGCCAAATATATGAATATACCTTCTAATACAGTGATATTTATTCCCGTCTCGCATGCGAGACGGGATAAGTAATCAAAAACTAAACAGAAGAAACCACTCGTTAAAAAGGACCAGAAAAAGTCTCCTGATTGGACGTCCCAACATCATGAGATGGACGCATGCATGATCAACGACCTCTGATTGGTCATTCAAGTAGAATAGCTGATCTGCGGACGCAACTCCGTACATGATTACGGGATAGCATAACCTAAACTAGAGAAAATCTGTACAACATACAATTTTTGTTCAGTTTACCGTCGTAAAGATTTAAACTTATCGTTGGGTGTTTAATAAAACACAAAACTTCATTAGGCGCTTTAGTTTGTCGCTTTAAAAAGCGTGTTTCACACAGTCGTACCTGTACATCTGCATTCTATTAATAGACACATAACGGTCTATTTATAGACACAGTGATTGAATTTACTTTGAATAAGAATAACTATAGATCTGATTGGCTAACCCAACGAGGGGAAGATCACTGATTTGTCTTTCATATCGTCAAATATCATCCCTTACGTTTCGGAAGTGCACTTTAATGATACAGGCTAATATTACATATATCAATATGGCAATTTAAAAAAAAAATCAAGTATAAAAAATTTAAGTCTTTGAATATCCTTTAGTAAAGAAGCAGCCCAAAAAGCCACCAAAACACAGACTTTAAAAAAAACTATGTAGTAATATATCTATTGAAAGGTAGTAATAATACATATAATAAGGGAAAGTTTAATGTGATGACATCACGAACATTTAATAATACATAAAAAATTATACTCTTTATAAGTATAAGAAAAAGCTATTACTTGTATTCCAATTCAACTCGAAAAGCATAAAATAGATGATATTTGCCCACGTGGAGAAATCATTTACAGCCAAGCTTAGAAGCAAGTACACAAAACTAATTATATGCAGAATATCTGTAATTTAGTGACTGCAAAATAAACCTACCGTGACATAAAAACGTTTGATGTGAAAAAAACTGTCTGTCTAGGTAAATCAATTAACGGCAAAAAGCCAATACACAAAAAGGTCAATCTCATTTAAGGTGTTACGTGGTACATTGTTAAGGTGTTTTCTGCCTGGTCAGATATACATGTAAGTACCGCAGTCTGAATATCTAAGTGATCAATCCCAAATTAAAATCATTATCGATTTGCAGCCAGATAAAATTTTGTGAAATCTTCAGGTCCAAGACATTTTTTATGAAAAAACGATGTGGGTAGAAAGGAAATAAAAGAAATAAAAATAAAAACAAACCAAAACAACAAAATGGATAACAGGAAAGGTCAACAATGTCATCACAATCAAAGCAAACCAACTGACAGAACTCCGGACAAAAAAGAACATAAAAGAGTAAAAAACACAGACATGAACACAGCAGAGGACCAGGATAGACTGACTTGGTACAGCTAGCACACTCATGACATTTATTTAAGACATAATCAATGCAACTATATATTTTGTCAAAATTCAATGAATAGAATAGAATAGGATAACTTTTTTTAACCAGTTATGGGCCATCTCTGACATGAATACCTATACGAACAATATACATGTAAATGATTACGTAATTGAATGAAAACAATAGTGATTTAAGGATGATCGCAGGTCTAATAGGGAATAAATAGGATTTGAAATAGGTGTTTTAGTTTGAGAGAACATATGAATAGTAAACAAATAAACAAGAAAAAAATATAGGTTCATGTGCTCATTTTATTGTTTGATCGAACAGTGTCTACTTAGTGTGGGTAAAACATGCTTCCTATTGGTGTCATTTGAAAATTGTACATGTTTGCCTTTAACTGGACTCTCACGAATACTGTCGATTTCTATTGAACTCTGACTTGATCAGTGGACTAGATAGCATTAAACTCTTTATGGGAGTGTTATTATAAGCCATATGCCATGTATGCGTTGTAAGCTCAATTTCTGAGAATTTGCATTTTTTTCATTTAGGAAGCATTAGAGTCCACAATACATAGCCTTCATTCAGATATGTATTAAAATAGGCTATAGTTTGATAATTAAATCTCCAATAAATTTAGAGTTTTTTGTAACAAGTAAGATGGTGATTAAGTCTGTTTAATGCTCAATTATACTGGGGTCATAACATGCAGTGCATATAAATACCGTGTGTTCAGCTTCTGATAATTGATCATAAAAACGTACCTGTTTTATCGTAATAAGCTGTATCGTCTTATTAACCAGGTAATTAATTAAAGCACAATTTCTGAATCGAACGTCGATATGATCTCGTCTTATCAAATAAAAACAGTTTAAGGTGGTACCCAACACTACAGGGAGATAACTCTTAAAAATCACCAGAGCGTTTTAATGAAATTTAATAAGTAAAGAGAAATTAAGCTTCTCTATGATCAAAATTGATGTTTGCAAAACTGCTATATATTCAATGAAATTATTCCTGCGAAGTTTGAAATTCTATTTACTAAAACAAATCAACATTTATGTCAACAGGTCAAAGTAAATATTTCCTAAAAATTTTATGAAAATTAAACGAGCCAAATTTATTTTAGTCAAGGTATTGGGTACCACCTTAACGACATACTTCAATGTTGAACTCACATTTTGATATGATGTGTCGTCATCCAAAAATCATTTCAGTAATCTCATTTATTTAGCGCATATTCTGTTTACAAATATTATTTTTTTATACATGCGGCTGAAAATATTTAGAATTGTAATGAAATTGGAAAAATTTTTATTAGTGTGGTTTCCGAATGGCCATTTAATGCCAGTTTGAGACGCTTTTACACCAAAATCGGATAATTGGGAACCAGAATTAGTGGAGTACGTCGGTACTTATTAAAATTCTGCATGATTTATAATATCATTTCCCAGTTTAAATGAGCCCTTTAGTGGACACTGTGAAATGTTGGAAAAATCCCTGTAATAAGTAAGACCAGTCGTTGAATATTTTACAACTCATGCAGTATGCATTAATGGCATTTTTTTGTGCTTGCCTTGTGGTTGGGTTGGTTGCTACCTGTGATGATTCGTAGACCACTGACATGCTATATTATAGATTGTCTTCAATAGTCACCGTTGTTCTTTCCAGCTAGTCTTGGTGGGTAAATTCCATAGATTGTCTTCAATAGTCACCGTGTTCTTTCCAGCTGGTCTTGGTGGGTAAATTCCGTAGATTGTCTTCAATAGTCACCGTTGTTCTTTCCAGCTATTCTTGATGGGTAAATTCAATATATTGTCTTCAATAGTCACCGATGTTCTTTCCAGCTAGTCTTTTTGGGTAAATTCCACAGATTGTCGTCAATAGTCACCATTGTTCTTTCCAATTAGTCTTGATGGGTAAATTCCATAGATTGTCTTCAATAGTCACCGTTGTTCTTTCCAGCTAGTCTTGATGGGTAAATTCCATAGATTGTCTTCAATAGTCACAGTTGTTCTTTCCAGCTAGTCTTGATGGGTAAATTATGAGCAGATATATCATGTTAAGGAGGGGTATTTGCGAAAAATACCAGTCGAGAGAATGCTAAATTTCGCAAGCCGTAAGGCGAGGGAAATTCATTCTCAAGACTGGTATTTTTCGCAAATACCCCTCAAGAACATGCTATATCTGTTTAATTACACCGAATGTTAACGTACAAAACGCATTGATGATCGTGACATTACAAGCGTCCAGTCGGATAGATGATGGATGGGTGGATGAATTATTGTTTAAAGTCCAGTGGCAACCAGGTGCATATCTCACGAGGTAATTGTCCGCAGGAAGACATATCACCTCACTCGGACACATTATACTGACTCCGAGCCGACCAGTCTTTGCTCTTACTCTTAGATGCCGCGTGCTTGACGGAGAAGCAGCAAATACCAATTTTAATATCTTTGGTTTGACCCGACCGGGGATCGAACCCGCGACCTTCCGCACTCGGGGCGAGCACGCTACCACAAGACCACCGAGGTGGTTCAGTCGGATAGAGTATTTTTTGGCAAATACCACGGCAGAGAGGGTAAAAAAGGCATATCCTTTTTGCATATACCCCGGCGCTGTTTAAAAATGAACGATATTCATTTGATGAAATTAAATTGGTGAAAAATACACTGGCTACCAACCAATCAAAACCCAGGATTCTTACATAAGGTGTAATTACAAAAGATATTACATGTACTTTTAAAAAAACACTCTTCAGTCAAAAGATTAAAACACACGCCCTCTTCTCTTTTGAATACATAGATGCAAAAAAAATATTTCATTTTGCCATTTGTCTTTCTCTATAAGCAGAAATATCTCTTAAATAAAATAAGTCAGACATGTTTATTAGTTTTTTAATTTTTTTTTTAATTTTATTTTTTCCTCATACATTAGTGCATGTTCTATTCAAGTCCGTAAAAATCGAATAAAGAAGTTCTAAAATATTAGAAACGAGCATTTTTTTTTCGATTCATAACTTCACTGTACCAAACATATGTATAATATCAAACACAAAAAGAATATGTACAAATTTAACGGTTATTAAAATCGACCTAGAATATTTGTATTTAATGATAAATTTATGAATGAAATATTTAGCTTGAGGATCCATTTAAATGAAATTAACCTTTAAGAATTTCTTACCGTTAAATAAAATATGTATACATCTCTGTTCGGTGGAAAATGGCTTCCCTGGTAAGTACATATGTAATTGTACGAATTTTCCAAAATTATTATGTTTTGTATAAAATTAATTTGATGGTTGTTGGTAGAAATGTATGAGATGTCGATTTTTACGAAAAGTGAAGGGGATTTAATTATGGACAAATTTTAAAAAGGAGGTCGAGCACATGTCGTCACTTTATAAAATCCACGATTTTTTGTTATTCATGATTTTGAGATTAACAATTTAAGACCACTTGCCAACCTGAAATTCACAACTCTTACATGTAGGCAGTTGGCGTGTATTAGCAAGATTGAAAGCATGTTAATAATAAAAAGAGCTTGTGTGAGGGTTTACAATTAACTTTTAAAATATGTTATCTTGTTAATCATAATATATATGTATTTCTGTTCGTAGCAAAGTATGGTATTCTATACATGTACTTTTAAAGTTAACAACTTCCGGTCAATACATTGTCATACGAAAAATATTCTGATTACAAATAGTTTGAAATATCCGTCACTCGACGATGTGAAGGTTTTATTTAAGTTCGGTAAGGTTATGTTATAAAGCGATACTATAGGGTTATAGAATGGGTTTTACCGAGGCCCAATACGACTTGTCCGAGGACATAATACAGGATCAATTAAATCAAAACCATTCTATGACACATATTTTTCACAACTGGTTAATAATTATTTGTACAGAATCACAGGAACCTGCGACGGCCTTGATGTTGAACTACAGCGTCCGAGGTTGAGTCCGGGTCTGTGAATGGGTTGGATTGTAGCAATCCTCATCCTCCTCGTGTCTATTGTAAACCACATTTTAGAAAATCATTCCGAATTTTCACGAACCATAATCTAAAACTAATTGTTTCCCTTTATGGATTTACGTTTACCGAATCTTACAAGTAAACTGTAACCAATTGTTAATCTGTGGTGATTTGTAAATACAACGTGTTTGTACAGTTTGCTAATTTAAATTTCATAAATATTCAAGTAAGTTTTGCTTTCACACTTATTATAAAACTTGAATGTGAAGTTTAAAAAGAGAATGTTTAATAAAAGACGTTTCTATCTAGTTCTTTAATACAACAAACCAGTAGGCGTATCCGGAAAGGTAGACAACTCCCTTGAAGTATAAGTCATAAAATGCTATATAAAGAAGAGTATAGGTGAGTGTGACATTATTTACCCTTTCTCTTCTCTTCATCAGACATTATTTTAAGGGCGAAGGAAGGCGGGGCGGGGGCGATCATTGTATATCTATTGCAACGGCAAAGTAGCTGGAGAGTGTCATGTCTGGGTTTCTGATATTTACACAACCCGATTCGCCTTTAATTCCCTTATTGAATTTATAAATGAAGAATAGTTTCAGTGTTGCATTAGACAGAACTAAAAAAAAACGTGATAGTTAATATTTAAAATAAACAATAAAAATATACTTGAACAGATCATCCGAAATGTCATGCGACAAATTAGCTTGTGGTTTGTTTTTTTCTTTAAGTCCGCTGTTATGAAGAGTGCTGAGAGAAGAAAGCCAGACTATATTTTATTGATTATAATAAAGTAATAAAAACGTTTTATATGGTGCAATCAAATATATCTTTTTACATTCTTTATAAACCATACTTGTTGTTCAGTAATTTACTACGATTAATCGTTTGACGCAACATTTCGGTAGATAATCGGATCTTTCAATCCGTCGCAATTTTTTGTGCCAAGATTTCACTAATGACCAGTCAGAAAGCAGATCGTTCACACGTAAATGCGACAATTATCGTTATAGATCTTTGCTTAACTGATCATATAATTGGAGTTTATTATCTTGTTATTAAGGTAGTTATCATGTTATATCGTAATTATTTCAGCACCATTTGATAAGATAAAACACGCAGATATCATTTCATCTTGTTCAGACTTTCTTCGTGTATTGATGCAATACTCCGTTATATGCTTACGTTATTTTTAATGTGATATAGTCGGTTTTAATTACTCTCAGTTGAACTTTTAGTGAAAATCTAACATCGTGAAATAGACTTGAACTGTTTTACAAATTTATAAAGGCCCTATAGGGTATTCTCATTAATTTTTTTTCGGATTTGATCCGTACAGTGAGTATTTTAGGAATACTAAACTGGAGTCTCGACTTTAAACGATAACACTGTAAGTTAAATATAGAAATATTTACTGAACACAACCCTTTAACTCCCGTGAACGTTATCTTGCTTGACAAGTTGGATCCTTCCAAATCCATACGGGTTTTTCTTCAAATGGAGGAGGGTACGAGGGAAACAAACAAAAAGCAAAATAAAACAAATATGAAAACTGGCAGTAAAACCGAACTTTCCTTGACCTAAACCATGTAGATTTTAGAGGCATCAAAGTAAAGTTGTAGAAATTGACTAACCATTCATTTCCAGCCATCATATGCAGATTCTTTTTAATGAAATTTCGATATTAGACATAAAAAAGACATGTTATTAAACTTATATAACACCTACATGTACTGTACATTCAGCAGACGGAACAACGACGAATTTCCGGATTTTGTCGGCAAATACGCAAACTTTACCTTGTTTATTTTGTAAAGAAATGAAGAAAACCCATTGCGGGCGCTGACGCCAACATAGAATGAACTTGTTTTGGTCTAACCCTCAATATGCTTAATAACTTGACCATTCCATTATCATAACATGCCTTTAAACCTTATCCTACTTTACATAGTAAACCCTTTTGAGTCAATGGGCCAAGTCCTGCTTTAAATCGTTGGCCATTCTAAATCATTGGACCTTAACCAGATTCACATGCATGGCGAACCCTTCGAAATCATTGGACCTTATCCTGCTTGACATGGTAAACCCTTCAAAATGATCGGACCATTACCAAATCATTGGACCTTATAAAATATTTTATATTTTACATGGCGAACCCTTCAGAATACTTGGACCTTGTCGTGCCTGACATGAGAATCCTAAATTATTGACCTTATCCTGCTTTAAAAAATTCTCTTTCTTTAGATCCATACAAAATATATCTATCCTAGTAAGTGTTTAGAGTGTTACTGGAAACAAAGAAAAAATCTTTAATTTTCGCCTAAATCATGTAAATGTCCAATAATTTGTTTATGCGATGAAATCCCACTTGAAACGCAAATATGACGGAAAGTCGTTTGACGTCAGAGAAATCCAGACGTCTAAATCTGTTTTTGTTGTTTGACTTCCTCCATTATTGTCTCGCCTGTGACAAAAGTCGCGGAAGGCGAGACATAGGTCTTGCTTTTCCGAGTCGACGACGACGACGACGTCAACAATTGTTTAGTTTTCTGCTTAAGACAGTTTGATAGGAAACACTTGTGATAGATCACTGATATTTTCTCTAAAGTTGGATTACTATCAGTACATCTTAGTTTGATGACCAATTCGAGGCCCTGCCCCTTAGGTCATGGTCCAGTGACTTTCAAATAATTAGCAATTTTCAATGTCATGATTAAGTTTGTTTGATAGGAACTAATTGTTATAGATCAATGATATTTTCTATAAAGTAACGTTACTATCAGTACATCTCGGTTTTACGACCATTTCGACGCCCTGCCCTCTATGTGATGGTCAAGCAACTTTGAATCAATTAGCAATGCTGCTTTCCATCAGCTTGTCTTTTTTCGAATTTTATGCCGACAGCCGAGGCATATCTCTGTGTTAACAGTTTATATTTCCGTGCATCTGTTTGGTTTGTTTCCTTACGGTCTTTAATATTGCTTAGTGACAAAGTGAACAAATGTACATGGCGTAATTATTTCCGGTGAGCAAAGCGGAGTAAAACTAAAAATTGTCACATCTAATGGAATAGATTAATTGAGAAAGCTACCTTTAACATTCAGCAAGCGATTGATAATTTTACGAATGCTTGGTGTTACTGGAAATTGCGTCAATAAATGTCCGTCTTTTACACTTTCCGTCAACGATTTTCATTTATAATCCTTGGAGTAATTCGATTTTACCGACAGCTGACATTTCTTTAGATTAATCCTATTTACCTTAAGTCTCATTTTTATTTTTGGATAAAAAGTTTCAATTACAGTATGTCAGTGATAAGTTGATTATTGGATGATTAAAAATCGTTGCTTTGAATAAGGAATGAAAAACCTATCAGTTGCTACGTATTTGTACAGTAGTTTTCTGTATTCAATTTTCTCAGTATGTACGGTAAATTTCGGAAATTATTGCGATGTTTTTATTATTGCGAAAAATGCGACAGGGTTGTAATGGCAATAATTTAAACTCGCATTTTGGAATTGTTTATATGAATGAAGGGGTATTTTTATCAATATCGCAAAAATTAAAATCGAATGTTGGCCTAAAATGACAAAATCGCAATAATAAATGCACGCAATAATTTTTGAATTTACGACATTCTTATTAAATTCTTACATTTTCCATTCCAAATAAAAACATATGTATATTCACATACTTTGATTTGTATATATTCGATATTTTTACTTGAACTTGCATATAATGTTTTGAAAGTATCAGAATAGAACTGAAAATCAATATTTTGATCATGGAAACCAGTTACTGGTGGCCTCTTGAACAAAACTGTGCAGTATATTTTTTCCCGTTTGCCTAGCTTTTCGCGAGGCTAAATACTAGATTGGACAAGAACTGAAAATAAGGATCCGTTCGATTACGTGTTCACGGTGCTTTGATACTTCGGCTTTTGACATGATGACTAGTTTACCTGATGAAGTATTTTTTTCAGGAAAAGCATTGTGTATACAGTCTATTCCGTATATGCAATTCTATTAAAATATATTCATTTTTTTTATAACTTTTTTGCTACATTTGTACATGTTATAATCTCAAAAAATTAAAGTTTGTGTAATTATGGAATTGACATTGTCAGATATATTTTGAAAGTTGCAAGCTTTTATTTTATTTTTTTAAATTTTATTTTCTTATTTTTTTTCTACTTTTGATATTCTATATTGAATATTAATATTTATATTCATTTATTTATTTATATAAATAAATCATAAAATAGAAAGACAGAAGTGCGTTATTAAATATTATAAAAGATCAGAAATAACCTTTACTGTCTAACGGTATACTTATTATGTAGACCATCACTGATTTAATTAGCTCATTATAACAAACCCATGTAAACAGGGTTGTCGGGCAGATTATGACCGTCTATTTGTTGTAATATGTTATTTATTGTGTGTTATATGCTGACTGACCTTGTAGCTGTTATCTTTCAGCAGATAGAAAGCAAAGAATTTCCTTGGACTTTTTTCTCGCGGATGTAGAGATTTTAGGTCAAGAATTATCCATAACATTCCTATATTAATAAGATATAGATTATTACACCCGTATTTCCATCAGTTGCAATATCATTCCTAGACTCCCATATCAGCTTGATCAAGGGCTGGTATGGGTTAAGGGTTTGATATCGGGACTGATACGGAAAATGAGGTGTCAGAAGCTGCTCTTTATCATATATATTTCCGGTGTGACTGACATACGAATTTTACCCTTGCGCATGTCACCCACAAATTTTACCACTTTCTCTCCAGAATCATTTAATAATTTGTCCTGAGCAGTATTGGAACTGTTACGGGAAAGAAACAATGTCCGATTTTAAATCATCAGCATTGAAAACATTACCAATCTTTTATTTGGAACATAGCATTCCATATTTGTGACGTAATAGAATCACATTAAAAGTAAAGGATAAAAGAAACAAAAAAGCTGCGGGTTTTTATGCTGCAACAATTCACGATAGGCTTGATCTGGATTTTTGGATATGACAAGTTAACTTCCGGATGCATCATATGGGCGTAGAAACGCTAAATATATTAAACATATGATAAAATGTACGTTTTGGAATGTTTAGTCCATGTGATGATATCCATACAATCAGGACTCGTATCACAACCCCTGGACACTTTAACAGTCCTGATAAATCACGTAATAATAATACTAACTCCAAGTGTCAGCACAAAAAATGGCAGTCAAATGTTTGCAACTTCTACGGTATCAGAAATTAGCTTTGAAGTAGACACTTGTGGTTAGTTATGGGTAATTTTTGTGGAAAAATTATTCAATCATGGAGTTTGAAGGAAACTCCGGCTAAAGTCAGGTACAATGTATCCAATAAAATTTATGAATCCCAAATGAGCATCACTGGCAATTAAAAATAATTTGCTTTCCTTTGATTTATGAAATGTAGGTATCAGGGTTTTTCACATCACATCCCATATCTATTGATGACTATAGTCATTGTGAAAACTTTAATAATTCTTTACTTGTAATTTTTATTTCAAATAGATGGGTTTAATTAATCTATTAGTAAACGATTGTGCTTATAATTGCGCACAAGAATATGCATATGCAGTATTTATTTGTCTATGTAAATCTATTAAAATACCCCCCCCCCCCCCCCTTTCCTCCCACGTGTAGAATTCGCATATATAGAAAAGACTCAGATGAAGTGTAGAAAGTTACCGTTTTTTATGTCCTACGTTTTTGAAAATAAATCAATTTAGACAAACTATGAAATAGACTTGGTTCCACTTGGAATTGCAGCAATTAAATATGGACCTCTCTTGCATATACTTGTTTGATGATAACTGATGTTAAACCAATAGAAAAATGATAATATAAATTTTTAATTTTTAATTGCTCTCTTTAACGCATCCGTCGCATATAGATCGAATAACAATATTCACATGTTAATTTAGCGTTCCAATTTTGGAATAACTATTCCATCACGTACACTGTTATTAGGGTTGAATATTGATTAGGATTTCTGATACAGACTATAGTTGGTTAACCAGTACGATAGCTCTGTTATTATGTAAGGTAAGTCGTAACGTTTATATATTTTAATTATATAAATTAATTATATATATAAATTATTATATATATAAATATATTAAATTTCTCAATAGATTTTAAGAAAAAAAATTAAATCTCCTTCAAGAAAACGACTTCAGGCGCAGGAGATGAGACGCCTCCGAACTCAAGCATTACAGTTACACCAATGATTAATTTACGTCATTGAGACCCATAGCAACAAGAGTTTCTAATTTTGCAACTTGGCCGTGCCATACGCTATAATAGGCTGATAATTAAACCAGATTTAATGAGAAAATTGAAGTGTTTAATTATGAGAAAGTGGGGTTGGTTTTTATTTACTCTAAAGAAGCATGCCTGTTTCTAATATATTAATTTTATTTATTTTATATTTATCTCGGGAGAGATTAACATGATTTTTATTTTATTTTGTGGCCATGCTTAAAACAAACTTTTTAAGATAAATTGTCTTTCTTTAGATTAGTAAAAAAATATATTAACATTATTATATCTCTCCAGAAAAGGGGGGTGTACATATAATACGAGTATTCTTCACATTTTTTTATTTAATAAAGAAATTTATTAGCTATATTTATTTATGCTGATAATACCTAACTATATTAAATTAATTTTGTTATAAATAGCAGGTAAATACAATATATGATCTGTGCCGATTTTTATCATGTTTATTAAGGGAAATTTAATATGATAGATGATTGACTGATTATATATATAGGACACATTCTGTAGTCTGATACCAATTAATGATACAAAATAAATATACAGGTGGACTTTATAGGCAGGGTAAGGTTGAATTTATATATTTCGCTATTTTAACTCTTTTTCTTTTAACTTTATAAATTTTAATGTTAAATCTAAATTGTATTTTAGACATTATGTAGAGAGAGATGTAAAAAAGTGGTTGTGACATACGAGTGTTGACTAATAATTCAGTTGACAAGTAAATAAACGGTGCACACGTCCAGTCAAGTAAATAAATGGTGCACACGTCCTGTCAAAACAAATTCTCTTTATAATGTGTTCAGTTTTACATTATGCAATATAGATTTACTTATTTGATACATCCCTTGATCCCAAAATATTATAACTTGTAAATAAAACAGGTAATGAGATGTCAACAAGCTGGGGCTTTCTTTTTATCGCTTTTTTTTAGCTGCTCGCCCGTCCGCTTTAACTCACTGAATTAATAACATAATTTTTCCGCTTGTCAATCCGGTTAATAAAATTATGATTTAATTATTAAAACGAATAATACCATTTCGTCTTTATGAAAAATCTAGACCTTTTTTAACAAGAGTAAAAAAAACTTAATACCCTTTAGATTTGACCAAACTTCATCCTTCGAACGGTATTCAATGAAATTTAAACTATCTTACATGTAGTCAAAAGTACGTGTAGATCTAGTCATAGGTACATATATGCCTGTAATCTGAGGAAAAGTCAGGGGATCTGTCCAATATGTAGATATTTTTATACATGCAATAAACTTAACCTAATTAGTCATTTCTATTGCAGAAATATACACTTATTACATATACACGTGTACTGAGGAGGAAAGGTCTTATTGGCTATTTATATTGATTATTTTTATTGTTTAATGAATAGATAAATACATATAACAATTGATACATAAATAAACATTCATAAGTAAACGAACAAACAAGCAGTCAAATAAATAAATAAATAAATTACAATCCAGAATAGCAACTATAGTCAACATTTTTCATCGAAAAAATAAAATTTATTGAATGAATTTTTTTTCTTCAGAAAAATAGAATAAATCACGTCGTATATTTATATAAACAGCCAAACTTGTAAATAAATAAATTAATTAATAATTCGAGCTACATGTATATTTGGGATGTGGAATTATTCAGTTCACTGCACAGAAATTTATGTTTCGTTTTCAGTGCTTGTGATTATACAAATCTGTTCACTTCATGCTTAGTTCACGCTTCAAGAAATTTGATATTTTATATAGATTTTGTTAGAGGCCTAAATGAAGATTTCCTATGAATAATTTAAATGTTATTTTAAACGTAACAAAATAGCCATTGAAGTATGAATTACAAATGTTTTAATACATAGCAGTGTAAAGCACATGTATCTTCCACATATATAATTACTAGATATATATTGTGTTACTGGCTATACCAAAAGTTGAACACATACATGTATATAAAAAGGGGCGCAATATTTCTAACTTTACTTTCAAATTAAACGATGCATAGTTTGGTCTTTTTTTCAAAATAACTGTTATTTCAAATTAGATTTTATCCCAAAAATAATACAATTGACTCTCCTTATCTTAAAATCTTTTATCTCAAAACTCCTTATATCTTAGAGTAATGTGTTGGTCCCTAGATTAACTTTGCACTATGTTTCCTCCTGATATCTCAAACTCCTGTTATCTCAAACTATTTTTGTTGGTCTCTTCCACTTTGAGATAACGAGAGTCAACTGTAGTTTGCCCTTATTACCCAAATTTCCTGTTATTTCTAAATATTTTTAAAGCCACATCAACCAAGAGGAAGCGAGAGTAAACCTTTTTCGTTATTTTGTCATCTATAACGGTAGGTTGAAATGATTAGATTTGGGGTATTTGGTTTTGACTGGTTTAGGATGTTAATTTGTTCAGTGCTTTTTTTTCCTAGTGTCGCATCTGTTACACACACGTCTTTTATATGGTGCCATCAAGAACCTTTCTTGCAAGATTGTTTTACACCCCTCTTTGGAACACAGACTACCTTGGTACACCCAGCGTTGATTCACATGCAGTGTTCATAGACCCAACCTTGGTACACTCCGCGTTGATTCTTCACGCGATGGTTCACATCCAGTGTTGATACACCCAGCATTGGTACAATCGGCGTTGATTCACACCCAGTGTTGATACACCCAGCATTGGTTCATCCCACGGTGATTCACACCCAGTGTTGATACCCTTCGTGGTGATTCACACCCAGTGTTGATACACCCAGCATCAGAACCTCCATGGTGATTCACACCCAGTGTTGATACATTCAGCATTGGTACACTCCATGATGATTCATGATGATTCACACCCAGCATTGGTTCACTCCGTGGCGATTCACACCTAGTGTTGATAAATCCAGCATTGATACACTCCGTGATAATTTACCCTCAGTGTTGACACACCCAGCATTAGTACCCTCCGCGTTGGTTCACATCCAACATTGGTACACTCCGAGGTGATTCACACCCAATGTTCATACACACCAAATGTTAATACACCAAGCATTGGTACACTCCGTGGTGATTCACACCAAGTGGATACACCCAGCGACCTAGTGTAATTTTGGTGGGGGCAAGAAATTATCTTAGATCTGGAATTCCCATAATAAGCATACGTCATCATTTTATTCCAGGTGATATCCAGTCTTACCCTTTTTAACATTTTTAAGGTGTCTTAAATGAAAATAAAAATTTAGGCGGCAATAACGTCCAAAAAAAAATCCAGGACCAAAATTTTGACGAAATAAAATAGGCAGGATCAAACATTTGATCATAACCCCCCCCCCCCCCCCCAACCCTCTAAAAATCAAAATGGTTTCTACCGTATTGGATTGAATGGAAACAGGTTGTATTGTTTAACCAGTACTAACATGCGAAGGAACCCGACGGGTGAATCCTTATTGTCAAGTTCACTTGTGTCTTAATCAGGAGGGTAAACCGGATATTCAATTTTCAAATTCAATGTGATGGTTATAGATATATAAATGACATAGGTATACAGAAGTAGGACGTGCAGCAAAATTACGTTGAAATTTTGACGTCACTTATTCGTCACTTGTTCCTTGGACTGAGTAGTGATATTAGATCTAATTTTGTATGATATAATATTAACAGATATACGGCACTACTTATCAATTGTTTAAACAATTGTTAAAGATATAAACATTTATGTTTGGTGCTACATGTATATACTTACCTGTATCGTTTTATTATATACAATACACGCGCTTTATTGGCCATAAAACTTTCAACAGTTTATATTCAGAATAGTGCTAAAATAATTACATCGATCATATCCCGATTACATACCCCAGGTGCAAAGGATAAGTCCAGAAGCAACCAACTTATAACAATAGCATCAATATGTAATTGGCATAAACAAAAAACCATGAAATAGATAAATTTATCATGTATTGTTTAACGATCTCTCGGAAAAATTTGTCACCGTCCTCACACACACACTCTGTCTCCTGCTCTCTCGTCATGTATTTAGAAAAGGACGAGGAGGTAACAAAGGAATCAACTGTAGAACTGTAGGACTGTATTATTTCACTGTATAAATTTAAATCTAGTAATGAGATCATTTGATTCGTCTAGAGTATCCATGTCAACCTGACGAAAAATACATCTACGCGTGCAAGCATGCAAAAATATAAAAAAGGGGGATCGAATATTAATTATTCCCTTTTCCATCCATAGATAATCAAACACTTGTTCTTATTAAATACAAATCTACTGTACGTAATACTGGTTACAAAACTATGTCAGAGTATTATTATCCCCAACGGAATAAAACACATAAAAGTGATTACTGCATGAATCAATGTAATGGCAAATTAACAGATATTGAAGTTTTACTGCCATCATGAATAAGATGATTTTAAATGTCAAGTTAATTAAGAAACATTTTTCAATTCCCCGTGATTGTAAATGGTCACCAGGTCGACAATAAAACTATCTCCCCGGAGTGAGATTTATATGATCATTTTGCTCGGTTGTATTTCCCGTAAGTGAATATAATGGTGGGGTGTATACAGACATTAAGTCTTACATTTTATTTTTGTATCTTTGCAGTCTTGAACAATACTCATTGACTCAAAAGATATGAGAATTTTTACCTTGGCATTTACTAAAGGGGGGCTCGATGGCCGGGTGGTCTAGGTAGTTCGATATTATTACAAATGATCTAGTTACTAGATCTCCTTAGCTGAAATTTGGCTTCCTATTTCGGTATTTTTGGTTGAGTACTTCTTGTTTAATATAAGTTTGGTTTTTGCTCTTCCAAATGTTTCGGTTTTAATGCTGCTGATGAGAAGTAACTCCTTGAAATGCGTCGTAAACAGCATAGTATAAATTGACTATATCTAATATTAGTATCTTTGGATTGTTATTTTTACTAGCCTGTCAACACTGAGGTTGTCAGTTCGAATCTAACATGTAGCGGGGTGTGTTCGACTCCGATCTTAATGTTTGCCAGTTTTTCTACCGAAGGTCAATGGTTCTCTCCGGGTACTCCGGCTTCCTCAACCAATATAAACTGACTGCCGCGAAAAAGCCAAATGTGCTGAAAACGCCGTAAAACCCGAACTAAACAATTTACAAAGGTTAAAGGTCATTTGCTGCAGTGAAACCAAAATCTTTACTGATGGAAACGTCAACTGCGACTGCGTTGTCATTGGTTCTGGTATTAAAATTATTTCCATTTTCACGTAAAATTAGATCGTTCATTTAGAACCCAATATTTCTTATCATCATGAAATAATTTGTGTATTAGAATTTCTGTATATGAATATGTTAGATGTATATGTCTGCCAGAGTTGTCTTCGATAAATATATATTATTTTCACTGAAGATAGCAATGTCAGTAAACACTAGGGGCGCCACTGGGCGGAAACCACAGTTTGCTTACAGTATACTGGTCCCAAAATAGACTGGAAAAAGTTGTAAAGAAGCGAAATCCAGTTTTCAAATAACTTCCCCCAAAACAGCTCCACCTGACGTTTACTGACATTGCTACTGAAGAGAATACTTGTTTAGCTCACTTTAAATGTCCATGTGAGCTATTGCTATCATTTGGCGTTCGTCGTCCTTTAACTTTTACATTTTAATTGTCTCCTCTGAAACCACTTGGTCGGTTGGGAACAAACATTAGACCATTCTTTCATGATCCCCTTGCAAAATCTTGTCCGACGGTCTGGACCCTAAGCAAATAAAGCTGACGTTACTTAAAGTAAAACAAATCGGCAAAAAAGAAATATTTAAAGATCTTCTCTAAAACAACTAGGCCAGCTGAGACTAAACTTTGATGAAATAGTCTTAGGTGGTCCTCTTTGAAAAGTGTTACTGGGTGTCTTGACCTTTGACTGATATGATCGCAGTTATGATAAATAGAAAAATGACCAAAATGATACCAAACTTTGATGAAATTGTTCGTAGATGACCCCTTTTGAAAAGTGTGTCCAGTGCTCTGGACCTTAGATCAATATGGCAGCTGGAAATAGAAAAATCATCAAAAAAGTATTTAAAAAATTTCTCTTCTGAAACAACTCCACTAAATAATACCCAACTTTGAAGAAATGTTCTTAGGTGGTCCTCTTTCAAGATTGTGTACGGGAGTCCCGACGTCTCGCCAATATGGCGACCATAACTTGAATTAGAAAAAAAATCAGAAAAAAAGTTAAAAATCTTCCCCTCTGAAACTATTGGGTCAATTCAGACGAAAATTTGATGAGTGGTCATATGGTCACTGCTGTTGAAAAACAAACAAAAGCTCATGTATCGGGGTTTGTTTTAAATGATATATTTAATTCCCTTTTAAGATATTTGAAAGACGAACTAATTCAAGTTGAGCGACATAGGCTCCTTGGGGGGGGGGGGGAGGCTCTAGTTAATTTTAAATTTCTATTTTTACGTGACTAGCCTTTTTTCAAACCATTTGCATAAAAAGTCCTGATATACCGTATGCATGGAGAAAGAAAAAGATATTTTAAGGGTATAAATAAAATATTTATAAGTGTATACTTTTACCTTTGTTTCATCTTTTGTTTCTTTCAACTTCGATTTGTGTCAATTAAGGAAGCTTTCAAACACCATAAATATTTAATACGTACGCCTTTCAGAAATTCGAAACTATGTCGATATAATAACGTTAGTAGTGTATGATTGAAGATAGCTCTTTGTGTTTGACGTCATAAATATTTTAGCATTTTAAACAGTTGCATAAGTAACAGATAAATGGTCTTAATTTAATAAGCGAGGCCTTGGTGAGATTTCAGGTTTCACATACCGTTAGTTTGTATTTTTTTTTTAAAAATCCCTACCTACCAGGCGCGGATTCAGACGGGGGCACTCCCGGCGCACGCCCCTATAAAAAAATCAACTTTTCTGACAATTCATACGAATTCTTAGCATAAAATCGCCCAAAATATTTTTCGCTTCGCTCCGCTCGCCGCTATATCAATCATTACCAACACTTCATCACCCGCCCCCAACGTCAAATCATGGGTCCGCGCCTGCCTACTTACCCAATGGTTTATCTTGATGTTAAAGAAACTACACTTATTTCTTTACACGGGCTCAGAAGTACAGTTGTCTTAAATTATCAGTGTTCAGAGATACTGGAAGTATGATTGGTAGTTAGAAGAAATGATCGTTTATCTTGCATATACATGTATTCAACTTTCAACTGTTTGATATCCATTAGGGACGAGATCAAAAGTTCAATGTAGGATAAAAAACTTAATTCACCCCCTCTTAATTTAATTTGGGAAAACTGATTGACCAAAACTTTTTGTATCATGGGTCCTGTTTTTCATCAACAATGTATGTATGATGGCTTTTATTTGCTTTAAAAGTCCAAACATATGTTAAGGCCGAACTTGAATCCGTATTTTTCAATCCGAAAATCGATGTCGGATAACAAAACTTGCAGGGAATTTTAACCATAACCCCCAAAATATTTGAATTAAGTTTTTTATCCTACATTGAACTTTTGATCTCGTCCCTTAGGGAACTCTTTTCTCTTATCCATATTAAACCTGCTTTTGTTTGATGACCATTAGGCAACCTTTTTCTCTAAAGTGTATCCATGTAAAAAGAAGCCGAACTTATTAATTAAAATTTGGGTTATCTTTCTAGCGTCTTCGGTTGCACGTACTGGTTAAATGAAAATGCTATGTCTTCGACCAAACAAACCACCGGCATAAGAAAAGATGTTTTTTTAATGTGTAAATTCAAATACTAACAAGGTGAAAACTTCATTTTTTTCTGAAAAAGAAAACAATCGGCGACGGTTCATAAATGGTAGACTATCCCCTTCTATATATTACATTGTCAAAAAAGATCAATAATTTGTCTTTTCAAAGAGTCATCAGTGAAGAATGAAAATATCTCGGCTTACATATATTTCATCTGTCTGGGGGTTTAACTGGTATAAAGATATTAAATAATTAATTCTGGCTAGTTTATTATATAAAATCCACAGTTTTTCCAAAATGTATTTGAAATCGACAGAAATGTTTTGTTATGTGACCTTGAGAATCAGCTTGATCTAATCCTAAATGCACTAATTAATCGCACCTTTGCTCATACCTGTGTTTACTGTATATCCATGCGGACATCCGGGTTATTTGAATTTTGATCGATATGCTGACGTCATATGCAGATAACGTAAATCACCTGCTAGTACGTGTTATTTAATTGCACTCGTATTTGTGGCCAATATTCAGCAGTTATCGCGTGCATTGTATGCTCACATGTACATTTCTTTTCTTTTCTTTTCCTCTATTCTCCTTTTTGGTATTTATACGTGTATGAATCTGAAAAATAGACCTGGAACGGGATATCGAAAATTCTGTTATCTTTTATATCATAAAATTTTAAGCCTTGATCATCATTAGTTACCGTACATATGAATAGAATAGAATAGAATATTTATTTCCCAAATTACAGGGCCCATAAAGGGCATAAAATCAGATACAATTGATTGACATAAATGGTAATTACAACAATAAAAGTCACAGAGTACATCCTCGATCTGGTGAAAGCAACGATTTGGTATTTGCTGCTTTTTCTCTAAGCACGCGGCGAGCAAAGACTGTTCGTGTCAGAGACACAATAATGTTTCGGGGTGGGGTGAAATGTCTACCTGCGGACACTGTTATCTCGTACGGTAAGTCTGTCTAGGGTTCATTCCGTCATCTTATATGAAGTACAACACAAGTCAGCAATAACATTTTATGCTTGAGGGACTCTGGTTAAAGTTTTGCATTTAGATTTATTTTCAAAAAACTGTTGGTCCTTCAGCAATGAAATTTCCAAACTACAATTATTTTATATAAATTGATACGAGATACAACTCTTCAACACTTGATTTGCCACGACCTATATATTTTATGATAAGAGGACTTTGTTAAATTTTTGCAATTAGGTTTATTTCTCAAAATCCAATGATGATATGTCAATACTATTTCACAGCTACAACGCACATCTTATATCGTTCAGGAGAGAACCTTAAATGACAAAAGGAGCATTTAGGTCAAATCACAGATTCTGGATTTCTGCTGTGGATTTAATATAAGGAATGTCACTTATTTCGTGGATAGTAAGAAAGCACAAATCAAATATTACGTGAAATTAAATTAAATTATTTCATTATATGAACAAATACTGAAACCATGTAGGGTGTTCAACTAACGCAAGGCGGAGCTGTATTTCCGGAAGTTATTTAAAAACTGGGTTAAAAACTATTTATCACCTATCTATAGACGATTTGGGTACCAGATTTAATGTTTACAATCGATGTTTCCACCCAGTGCTGCACCTAGCGTTAACTGAAGATCCTAAATCATGGATTTATGTATCTTCAAATAGCCACTTAAATTCAAATCCATAAAAAATGGTATCTACGAAAATAAATGAATATACAGTACACCAAGGATATTATAGATGTACATTTTGTACCACTAAAATGCTCTTCTATATAAGTAGATTATTCTTCTAATCATATAACTCATAAGCATTGATAATAATATCTCACTTTCATACATGTATATTTAGAATATTTAAAAAAAAATCTGAAAAGGATTTCCGGTCTTAAATGATTGGTGGAAAGTAACGCTTTGTTTATATTCATTTGTCTATTTATTTTGTCTTGTTGATAACACATTGGAATATTACCAGATAAATAAGTTTGGTTTTTGGTCTTCCGGTTTTAATGCTGCAGATGAGAGGTTACTCCTTGAAATGCGTCGTATACAGCATAGTATAAATTTACTATATATAATATAAGTATCTTCGGATTGTTATTATAGAACAATTAAAAAGAATTTTTTGTATATTTAAAGAAAACGATTTTTTGTCGCTTCAATTTGCAAACATGTTGAACATTCGGCTAAAATTCTTCATTTTACCCCAAACAAATAAAAAATAAAAAATGTTCGTCCGCCCCTAAAATTAGGTAAAATAAGGATGTTTTTTCCATCTTTACGATATTTTAGTTTAAAATATTTGTGCCGCACGTAAATTTGATCTTCGCCTGAAAAAAAATATTAAAATTTTGCTCGCTCGCGCCTATTTTTGCCATTAAAATCCAAAGAACTTAAAATCAATTTGGCGTAGCCTTACCCTTTTCTTTTTAGTATAAACATATTTTATTACTAAAAGATTTCAATGACAGAGTATAGACATGAATAGGATTGGAAAACAAGCGACATAGCTCTTATTTTAATATTCCTCTCCCGATATTGAGATAAATAATAATGAATCAAAAATAACATACAGTGGATAGTAAGACAAGGAGATATATAGGTTCTCATTCAGGTACGAGTGAGTTATGGAATTTATGGAGATAGTTAAATTTTCGATTTTCAACACGCGAGTCTTTAGCGAGCGTATTAAAATCTAAAATTTAACTATTGAGGGTGGAGAAATTTCATAACTCACGAGTAAATTGAAGGAGAATCTGTTTCTCCTATGAGTTTCGACAAAAACCTCAAGAAAATGTCGTTGCTATGTAGTTTGTTTACATAGACGTCATTTCGGGACTTCTCTAGTTTATCGTTCCAATAACTGTAGAAAAAAGGGCGGTAATTCCCACGTAGAAATTTAATTACCGGGAAGTGGTTAAACATATTACGTATTTTTATCCGACCGATTAAACACGTCAAGAATAGGAGAAATATCTTTAAAATTAAACCATAACTTTAAGGTGGTACCCAGCACTTTCACTAAAATTAATTTGGCTCGTTTAATTTTCATAAAATTTTGACAAAGTATTTACTTTGACCCATTGACAAAAATTTTAAAATTTCAAAACATTTGAACCAACCAATTCATCAGAAAAATTACACTGATTGTATAGCAGTTTGACAAACACTAATATTGATCATTGAAAAGCTTAATATTCCCTTAACAACACAACGTTATTAAAACGTTTAGCTGATTTTACAGAGTTATCTCCCTGTAGTGTTAGGTACCACCTTAAAAAAAATTGACGGGGTGAGATAGTTACCATACAAGTACTGAATGAATATGATATCTAGAGGCTATAATATTAACAGTCATATAAAACGTTTAATTCTTACAATATATTACTGAATATTCAAAAAAATATTAATATTATCATCATCTGATATAATATTATTTCCAAATAAAAGAATTTCTGCAGTTACGATACCAATAAGTTTAATAAAATCGAGCCTGTATATATACATACACATGTATTTAAATTCGTTCCCCTCTTAAACATCAAATAGTTGCCCTTTAGTGTATCCTTGAAATTTATATGATTCTAATTTTTGAAACTTCTGACAAGTGGAATTCAATGAACTCATAAAAAAATTAATATATTTATAGAAACTTATTCGTGTGCTGGAATTTAAAAAAAATGGCGCCAAATGTCCAAACTGCACCATATTGGAGAAGGTGGATATTGGTGTTCGTACTGAAATGAAGTAAAATAAATCAAGGAATCTGACTCCTGTTGTACTGTATATAATTTTTACTACACCTAATGTCTGTAATAATCGTTTGTATATTAATATAGATAGAAAGCTGGCATCAAAATCATCACAAATCATCAATAATAAATGACTCATCAACGGAATACACAATTTAAAGGCAATACACATCCAGAAGCAACGCACAAGAGTTCAGTCACTAATTATCTGATTATATAAAGCAATCGATGTATTATTTATTGTAAAGTTAGGATACTGTTGGATTTCTGCTGTCTATTAAACTTTTTTTTCTGTCGGAGTTTTCGAAGACATCTTTGACTGAAAATGGCGAATGAAACAGTAAGTTTTTTTCCAGTTTACAAATGCACGTTTATTGAATTAGAAGTAAGGTAATCTAAAAAATATTTAAAAAGAAAATGTTTTATGTATTTAACATATTTTTAGTAATAAACAACCGTTATGAATATTTGCTTTATGAATATTAAGTATTATGATTATTTCTTCATTTATGAACAAATTAAAAATTTGAGATATTTTATATATTTTTTTTTCTTCAAAAATTAAACAAAATGTATATTTTTAGGATGCGAGACTTTTAAGATAAAGGCACGTTGCTTTTCTTGAAGTTTTGTCACTTTCATAGTCACGTGTAATGTATCCACCATATCTCGCTAATTTTTACGGTACGTTCCTTCGTGTAGATATAAAGCTACGTATAAATAAATGTAGACCTTTTAGAAAGGGTATTTTAAATTATTTATAAAGGGAGGTAACTCACATGTCTCTATTTGGTTTAGTAACAAACTAGATCTTATTTATACTGTTTTATTGTTACATATGCAGCTGACCAATAAAAGGTATTGTTCACTCGGAACATGTCTCAATTCTCAATTGAGGATTACAAAAGATTGAAACTTTAATTATTTTGAAATGTTTATATATCATATTTTGTAAAGTAGAAATTGCAAAATGTACCTTTGATTTTTTTTTTAATTTACAAAATACGCTACACACTAACGTCGGGTTACGCAGTGCAGGTTATTTTACATGCAGCGTTCAGGTACAACTTGTATATGACTGTATTTCTCCGTGTGCAATGTTGAAATATATATGCATAATATTTAATACAAATTTATGTACTAAAACATCGACCTTGTAACTCTCCTTGAACTTATTTGTTATCTTCTACGTAATCAACGATACATTGATATTCATTTAAAAAAAAGATAAAGAAAAGTTACTTCCTTAAAATAGACAAGCATCAATTTGTTTTGGATGAAATGGTGATACTGTCAGAATTTGACGAACCTTAAGGCCTGGAATGGGTTGACGGTCATCTCCAACTTATATCATGCAGGTGTGTCTGTGTGTGCACTGCCTCGGTTTAAAAACGCTGATCTTCAAAAATAATAAAGCAGTCCAACTTATCTTGATCAACTGATTGTTTCACTCATTGCTTTTCTAATCTTAAATATTTACCGACTATTGTAAGCCATGCATTTTTACGTTAACAAACAAAATAGTTATGCTTAATCATTAAATTTTTCAAGTTTTCTACCCGAAAAGGTTGTGTATAAAGGCTATTTGGTTCAATTTGTAAAACTTGTCGGAATATTGCCAAGAAGGGCATTCAGAACCAAACTCATTCTACTTTTATATGAAAGGGGGTGCCATAAGTCACATTAGAAAATTCGTTTTGGTTCTGAGTGTCCTTCGCGTTGAAAAACTGTCTTAAAGACGTTAATTTTGGCAAACTTGTGTTAAAACTTTCTCCCAAAGCGATTCCAGGTACGTAGAAAAGTTTAAACTAACTAATTTGTTAGTTATTATTAGCAAATCTTCTGAGATCATATACCAGGCTATGTCTCCAGAGACTTTGAAAGGATTTAGGCGACATTTTGAAAATGGCCCTACAAGTGAGATAAATATACAGGAAAATGTCTCAGCTACTCAAAGAACGTTATATTATAATTTGCACTTGCTTCTCCACAGCAAAGAATGTGTAGGAGAAATGGTTTGTTTGCATTTAATCAATAAATAAAAGATTTAGTTTATGTTAGCTCCGACTTTAAAAAATCATAATTTTAAGTCTCTAACTATTTTTAAGGAACAAATGGAATTACAAACGCTACGGAGGACTAAATTATAGTACTTTACTATATGTATATATAACCCTTCCAGATTTTTTCATATGATTCCTGTCTTGTGAGGACCGGGCTATTCTGACATAAGAGTACCACGATACTTGCCAGTACGAGGTCGTTGCTTGGCAGAGCCTCCGGACTCTATAAAAAAAATAGTTGAGAACTGGTGAGGCTGGGTTTATTTACCTCCAAGTACTTTTAAACAGTTAATTACCTAAACATTTCTCATGCTTATTTTCCGGGGCTCTATACAGATAAATAATTTACTAAGATCAGTATCAATTTGTTTTCGTTAAATGGTTGAGATAATACACTTGTGCTATACTTTGAACCTCAGATGTACTTTTGGCTAGATCCAGTTTAGTTATAAACAAAAAACGTAATGCTGATAGAGTTAACAACACATTTACTGTTGAAAGCCTGTAGATATTAAAATAAAAATAAACAACGATGTTGAAATCGTCTATCTAACTAACAAAATATTTACTGTTTAAAAACTATTTATATAGTATGTATTAAAGTAAAAAATATATAATTGCATTTACACCTGTAAATGCTAGGTAATACAGAACAGACAAAACACAGACACATGTACCTGCAAGCAAGACACTCTCTCAAATTTAACACTCTGTATAACACCATGTACTTGTTATATTTACTTTGACCTGTTGAATATAAAAATTTCAAGAAATTTGTACCACACAATTTACGGGAATTATTTCATTGGATATATAGCAGTTTGACAAACACTAATTTTGATTTTTGAGAAGCTTGATTTCTCTTTACTAATAGTATGTGATTAAAACGTTCAGCTGATTTTTAAGGAGTTAACTCCCTTAGGTATTCAATTACCCTCTTAAAATTATCTACCAGTACCAAAATCTGCATCAATGTAAAATTTTTAAAAATTAAAGATTTCCCGGACATAAGTTACTGTACAAATGTAACTGTTGCAATATAACTCATTTCCTGAAATGCAGAGGTTAAGTGGTTATAATGAGAATTTGCTTATGATGGTCCCTTGCAAAACTTTTAAATTATAAATAACAAATATAATTGTTATTGAAATTCAGTGTTTTGAATTTTGTATGTCACAAACATTTCATTGTTTAATAATAAATAAAAGTTATATATCAATGGTAACAATGCAGACGATCAATTTAAAATTCGTCACAATTTTTCCAGTTATAGTATAAATGTTGTATCATTTCGGTGACAGGAAATCTATGTCATTTTATAAGGTTATATTTAATAATTTGTATATAAGTAGTAGTGGTGAAAATACAGAGTTTTATACCACCAAGAATTTAATAGGTACTTCGGTTTACAATTTTGAATGCAAGCGCAAATAATTAAAGCTACAAGTAATGGATACTGTGAACAAAAATGTAAGATTCAAAGAGCACTTCCCTTTACCCATAAAAAATTTGTTTGCTAAGGCCACATATAATTGATTTTAAGGTTTTTGGATTTGGCCGCTCCGATTTTTGGACTTTTAAGAAATAATGTTTGCCGCTTCATTTTGCAAAAAATCCTTGTTTTCCCCCAAATTCTTCATTTTTCAAAAAAAAAAAAAAAAAATACATGATGAGGGCGAGGAATCTTCATGTATTGCCCTAAAATTGACCAACAGAATAATGCTAGTTGACATTTTATCCGTGCAGAACATAATGACATGCTGAAGTTCGTTGACCAGTATATATAGAGTAAAAAGTTGACAACTCCGCAGTAAATGACCATTTTGAACAGCGGAAACAATTCCCAACAATATTCCTTAATGCTATCAACGACGTATAATGGTTTTTCAAATTGTATTAACACTCGGCAAATAGAGTTTGACTAGCCTTAAGGGATATATCAAGATCAAAACGCACACAAAGCTGTGTAAATCGATAAGCCGACCAGTACAGAGAAATGTCTTTATTAAATCAATTGAGAAACTGTAGAGTTAATTTAGAACACGAGTTGATATTTTATTTAAAAACTTGTAAACGGTATATTTACGAAATTGGCTACAAGTTTAACCCTTCATTTCTATAGAAACATCATTAATAGACATAATTGGGTTTATTTCAGGAATGTGCATGTCGATGTTGCGTGATGACAATACTTGAACAGTTTTGCTCACTGATTTGTAAAACATCACCGCCTCTAGGTTTGGTGACATTGAAAGTGTATCTTGATAGGCACATACACGCACATGGGAACCTGTAGGTGTCGCTGTATAATTAGCTGTAGAATAGAGGGCCGCAACAATTTAGTAATCTTTTCTACTTATTTTTGATTCAGTATGAAAAATAGGACTTTCTTGCTGCAGTTTATATCCTGATTTGTTCAAATGTGAGATTACTAGTTTGACATAGTCATATACAACATACTAATTTGTTAGAAATCAGGCGGGGGTAATTGTTTAATGAAAAATTATATTTTTTTTAACATAAAACATATTTTTGCTTTTGTTTTGCACCAAAAGCACAACTTTTGTTGTAAACTATGTGATGCAAGTCAACTTTATGCATAGTGCTTTAAATGGTTTATTCGAGAATCATCGTACCCGATCGATACATATTATAGTTGAATTTCGATTTCGGAACTTTTAAATTCTACACTCAGCATTTAGTATGTGTGCCCACATGGAACACACCCAGCATACAGTTCTGCAAACCGCGGATAAATCTGGCTCCGCGGTAAGAAATGTCAATTGTATCCTTAACAAACTGATATGAAATCCGCGGATACATACTGTAAATTCAGAAATTATTGCGTGAATTCATTATTGCGATTTTGTCATTTGAAACCAAAATGCAATTTTAATTTTTACGATATTGAGAAAAATCCCGCGTCATTCATATAAAAAATTCCAAAATTATTGCGATTACAACCGTATCGCATTTTTCGCAATAATTAACAATAATTAAAACATAGCAATAATTTCCGAATTTACAGTATTGGATCCGCGGATTTCATATGTTCTAACGGTAAACATGGATATTGCTTACCGCGGATTCATCTGCAGAACTGTATGCAGGGTGTGTGGAATGTGACAGAGAGTTTCATTGTTCTACAAGTGATGTTCTGTTGATCGATAACTAGTAATCGATCGGTTGAGATATTCAATAAAATAATGGATAGTAAATGTTCATAATCGATTTTAATCGGATGCAAATTCATCGATTATTACAAGTAATCGGTCAGTTGATTAAATATTCGATATAACCATTTTATAATCGATTATAATGGGTATTTTAAGTTCAAAAATTTTAGGGGTCGTCCATAATTCTTAAAAGTTTCCACGAGTTTACAAAACTCACGCTATGGAGGGGCTTTCAAATTCAACATTTTTAGCGTACGCTTTAAAATATCATTATGTCACTTACTCCGAAATTCCAGAAAAAAGGGAAAACATGCTGGTGATATTGACATAATTCATGATACTGACAAAGTTCTAAACAGTATATAGGGTAACAAAGAGGCAAATAACGTGAGCATGTAAACATAGCGACTCACGCTTTTGTATTTTCAAGAACGGTAACGATGTCTATAGATCCTTTTTCCGATTGAGAAGCGCTTCATGTTCATAGCAACCATGTGAAAAAAAATGTTGATGTACACTTTTTGAGTGTGGGTGTTTCCAAAAAGAGTGCACTTTGTAAATTTTTGAAAATTATGGACGACCCCTTACCATATAAAGCTTTAAGTTCACTTTGAAGGGTTGCATTTATCTTCTTAAGCTATCCAGACCATACAAGATCACGTGATTCTTTTAGATGTCCCGGATGTTCCATACATCGTAATGGAAAAGACCTTAAATTGTGACAATTTTGCATTTAAATCGACAAGTAGTATTATACACATAATGCCTTCAGTTGAGGATGGTATGCGAGATTACCACACAAAGGCAAAATATCACCCGAGACGTAGTTGAGGGTGGTATTTTGTTTTGAGCGTGGTAATCCGGCAAACCATACTGAAGGCAGTATGTATTATATTAAACTGAATGCCAATTATCTCTACATACGAAGAGCTTAAACTCATTTACGGAGGACGGTATCATGACAAGAGGGTGGTATTCTCTCATGTGATATTCCTGGCTCTAAAGGTGGCTGAAGAGGGGCGTTGCCAAGTTTAAGGTGGATTGAAATACCACATCCCTGTCAACCAATGAGACATCAAGATTTTTGCATAAAGTATAATGTTTATGGATGCTCTGGAAATATGACATATAGTGTTGCACGTTAACTGTGCAACTTGGTCTCGTTTACAAGCCGACCTGTATAGTCAACCAGCATTCAAATTAACATTTTGAGCCCATGCAGCTGGTGGAAATGTAAATGTTTTTATATTCTAGAGTTTTAGCGCTTTTTATAAGGCAAATCATTTGGTTCTTTATGAATAAACTGTAGTCGGAATTTGCGGTTTTCTGTTGGGTCACCACGCTTGAACACTGAGTCTTGTCTTATTCGTTGGGTATGTTCTGTTTCCATTTTCAGAGACTCTCACTCTTTATTGTTTAAGCTGTTGTGTAATAGAATCATTAAGATTTAAAATGCTGTTAACATTCCGGGTATAAGAATAACATTCTCTCACTCTTTATTGTTTAAGCTGTTGTGTAATAGAATCATTAAGATTTAAAATACTGTTAACATTCCGGGTATAAGAATAACATTCTCTCACTCTTTATTGTTTAAGCTGTTGTGTAATAGAATCATTAAGATTTAAAATACTGTTAACATTCCGGGTATAAGAATAACACTCTTTTTTATTCAGAATTACAATTGTTGCAATTTCCCTATTTTCACTTATAGACAGAACAACAGAATTGTGCAAACAACCTTGTCATCTTTCAATTGGCTATAAACAAAATCCGTTCCCACTCACCTCATTCAATTATATTTGGTTGCATTTTGTATTTAACCATACAGGGAATAGACAATTACTGTTATGAAATTATAAAATGAAAATTTTATCAAACCCTGCATATATCCTTAATAGAACAGATAACTGGATGTAGTGATTTTATTAAAAATAGCTTGTGCTTCAAACAGAATCAAAGATCGATCCGGAAAAAATAATCGGAACTTCATGACGTCATACATGTTGTTAATACTGTATAAACTCCCACTTGAAACCTATAAATAAGCTCATTCATTTTAATCAAGTTCTGTTCCGTTTTTTTGCATATATAATATGTTAACAATTCATGGTCATATTGTTTATAATATTTCATACTGGTAACAGGTTTTTTTTAAACAAAAAGTGTTAGTTTTGAGAAATTAGGATGAAAACAGAAATTAAAAAGGTAGGAATTATTCTGTAGAGGTGCAGTTTTCATTAACAATATATATATATATATAAAGAAGGATTATTATTTGATGCATTCATATGTTGTAAACAATTACATAATTCTAATGTAAATACATGGTATTCTAGTATAGATTATATTCGGACAGAGATTAAATTACCAAATTTTGACCAATCAATTGGTTCTTTATGTAAGTATGTTAAAATTAAACTAAGTGAAAGTTATTTAACATTTTGGAATAGACTGAAGTATTAAACATTTAACTCTGAAATAGGGAAGCTTGGTACTTATTTTTCTATAAAAAATTATTTTAAAAAAGAAAAATATTTAGAACTACAGGATTTTAAAAAAAGACCGTCAATTTGTAAATTAAGAATAAGCGCTCACTCTTTAAAAATTGAGACAGACAGATATTTAAAAAAACATATAGAAAGATCTGTGCGTCTTTGTTCAAATTGCTCACTTGGTAAAGTTGAAGATGAGCTTCATTTTTTGTTAGAATGCCGACTTTATGATATTCAAAGGGAAGATTTTTTCTATACATTTCTAACAATTGTTATAATTTTAAAACCTTAAATAAATCTTCTAAATTTTTATGGCTCTTGACCCAAGAAAATGTAACTCTTATGGAAAAACTCGGCTGTTATATTGGTGAGATAACAAGAAAAATAAATGGAAATGGTGAGCTGTCAAAAGGGGCGTAAAACGACTAAAATGTCTTGACTTTTTAGTTTGTTGTTGTTTTTTTACGATTTTATATTTGGTTTTTGTTCGACTTGTGTATTTCATACATTTTAGTCGTTTTATGCCCCTTTTGACAGCTCACCATTTCCATTTATTTTTCTTGTTATCTGTTGTCGCATGAGCTGTTTCGCAACGTACTTAGTTTTTTGTTATATTGGTGACTGTTTTGAATTAAGGAGAGCAGGTATGAATATTGACACTAAGTCAAGTAAATGATTTGAGAATGAATGCATATAATGTAATTTTATTTTTTTTTTATTCACAATATATATATATATGGTTTTTGGCTCTGATTCTGACCAATGCTAATATACTAAATATATATTTACATGTACTCGGTAACTTTTATTGTTGTAATTACCAATTATATCAATCAGTTCTATCTGATGTTATTCCCT
Source organism: Mytilisepta virgata (assembly GCA_028015205.1). Lineage (NCBI taxonomy): Eukaryota > Metazoa > Mollusca > Bivalvia > Mytilida > Mytilidae > Mytilisepta > Mytilisepta virgata. Next base: position 4,606,124 of record CM051512.1, on the reverse strand, counting down.
TTATGGGCCCTGTAATTTGGGAAATAAATATTCTATTCTATTCTATTCTATTCTGTAATGTGTACGGTTAAGAAGTGAGAACGATGGTAATTTCTTGAGGTATAAAATATTCAAGATTTAACGATAGTTATGTCACTTACACACTTGACACATTTGCTCAAGCTAAATATACTTTGTTCGCTTTTTTCCGAAGGTGTTGTATATAAAACTAATTGGAATAATAAGCCGGATAGATTAGTGTTAATTTTTCTGTTCTTACACCTTATAATCTGATATTACGTCAATTTCCCTTTGACTTTGTGTACTTTGTCAATAATATAATCCATTAATCACGATAATACGATCACAATGTGTGTAATCGTTGAATTATCAATTATGAATCCGCCTCGATTGGGAAGCGTCCACTTAACTGGAGTCAGAGGGGATATATATAATATTTTTTTATGGAAAATATCTGTTTGCAAGAAACAAAATAATATAATGTGTACATTTTCTTACTCACAGATTTCCATCAACACGTATAAACTAAAATATGTTTTCATAAATAAACAAAAATATTTTTTTGTTTTGTCGGAAAATTGGTGTGTGAGTAAGAACAATAACCCTCCCGGTCAATCTGATTGGTTGATCTTTGATCAGGTATATTTATATGAAAATTGGCCAATTTTATCAAACGTTATAAATCTAACAAGTGAACCGAGAACTATCATTGTTGAAGTTTATTCGACTGTCAGACTTTTCAAAAATGAGGAAGGAGAAAGCTAAGGTATGTGATACAGACGGAATTAAAGAATTTCACTGAGTGTCTAAATGAAAATAATTACAAGTTATATTAATTTAATATTCAATTTTATGTTTTCTTCGTGTTCCTCTGTGGTATTCGGGTTCTGTTTCAGGGTTCATTTGTCTCCCAAAAGATATCCCCATAGTTTCAATCAATCAAGTCCCTGTTGGTTCGTGAATTGATACCAGAACTGGAAATTGTAGGCCGTTTTGGAAAAATTGACATAAGATCTGGAGGTTGCAATTGTAAGATTGGACATTAATGAGAAATACTTAAAGGTTGTTCAATTGTATCGTATATAGAACCGTGCAACATTTATCAGTGCTTTAAGTTAAATACGTTTTCACTAATTTCAACGATTTATTCTGCTTCCATCAGGGTCCAGTTTCATATTGTTTTTTTATTCGTGATCTGTTGTTTACTTTTTTCTCAGATTTGAAATTTCCAGCAATCTAATTGATCGGTATGTGAATCATGTGAGGAAAGCTTTAAATTCATAACAATTCCTGACTCATTCTTCAATCTGAAGTCAGAATTCTATATTGTTGATTCCATTTCTTATACAATTCCTGTACAGTGCTAGAGGTCATCAAATCTAATGAAAAAGTTATATTTAAAGATTAAATTTGGATATTTATTTTCCCTCTGTTTTTCATGACACTTTTAAACCAAATACAGATACTACTTTAATTTTGAGCACAAAAAACCAACATTGCTTTTTCGACATGTGGTAGAATGGAGGTCTAAACGTAGCCTAACTCGGTTGAGTGAGGAGGGATCTTTTTTAGTCTATAGAGATTGCCTTCCCCACAGACAAGGTCATAAAAATCCGTAGATGTCTAAACTATACTACAGAAATACATATTAGGGTATACATGTTAAAAAACCCTAATATATATATGCTAGTGTTAAGGATGCTCGCTGGTCATGTTTTGGTCTTTTTGTCAGATTTTCGGAATCGTCGGGTTTTATCCATTTCTGGAACATTAAATTTTTTACCCATGAGCCCCCATTTTTTCTTTTATAATTCAATCATATATACCTTAAAATGGTATTTGACAAAATTTTATGAAATCCTTTTTATTTTTTCATACATTTTTGAGAGAATGGATTTGGCAATGCAAAGACAATGAAAAATCCAGAGAAAACCTATTTCCTGCAAATTTTGAAGGCTTTATAGCTCTAAAATGAGCACATGAACTTGTATTTTTTTCTTGCTGATTTGTTTAATGTTGATATGTTCTCTCAAACTAAAACACCTATTTCAAATCCTATTTATTTCCTATTAGACCAGCGATGATCCTTAAATATTTTTACATATCGTATAATTCATGGTGAAAAATTCTACAATTACAAGTGTTACATGATGTTGGACATCTCTCTCTTTCCAGATTACAGTAGCACGTACTTGTATAATTTAATATTAGATGTAACGCGTCATTTGATTGGTCAAATTTGTTTCGTCTATCATATCATAGACTAAATTTTCTTTTCTGCTATGACGTCATTAAAGGGAATCCCGACGTTTTACACGTCAAAACAACAGTTGGAATTAAATTATAAGGATTGAAAATAATTTTATTTTCAGTCTATTCGAAATAAGCTCAATGCACATGGTACACACTTTCAAATGATTGAGGCTATTTCTTCATAGACTGAAAAAAATACAGTTAATCCTTAAATAACATGAAATGGACTTAAAAAGAATTTTGTACATTGTTATTCACAATTGGAATTGGAATAAGAGGGTTTTGCTTGTCATAGAATTAAAGAAGTAAGTGAAAATGCGATTAAGCAGGGTTCACGCTATGTGAAAGATTCTTCAGGGTCCGCCATTTCCAGTTTATAAAGACAGGCTTTAGCCTAGTTAATTATAAAAGTGTGTAGATAGAATTATATACCTTCTGAAAACTTATTTATATTAATGAAAGAATCAATTCCACTAGAATGTCAACGACGAGCTTTCTTTTTATCTTTAATAATCATTATCAAGTAAACTGGAAGCGATATTGATTTCTATGTAAAAATTGAAGTAATGAAGCTAAAAACAAAAATTATACGTTCTTTTTATATCTTTATTAAGAAATATTTGTATAATATCCGCAGGATCATGTTCAGTTGACCTAGTTATGATTGATCGCAAAGTAACAAGACATTTTTTTTTGTCACAGTAGGCTTATACATGGATGAAATGAGGACAGTGATCACCATTTAAAGGCGAAATTTTAGTTCTGTTGGGGTTTGCTGGGGAGAGCGATCCTATGCGCTTGTCGATTTTTCCTAACACCGTACGCTGGATTTTAATTTGCATTAGGATGGGGACCCCTTCAACCTTATACATTTGTACTATATGATTTGAAAGTGATAAGGGGCAATGACATGATTTTTGGGTCTAGGAATTTTTTTCAGCTAGAATACATATACATGAAGCGATTCATTTATTTATTTACAAATACTTATATTAAATCCAAGTACTTAGTATACAATTTTTCATTCAATGAATATTTTCGTTGGAGCTTTTTCGCCACCCCCCCCCCCCCCCCCCCCCCCCCCCCCCCCCCCCACACACACACACACCTTTTCCAGTAAAGGTCAGCTTGTTATTCCCAGACGATTGATTTATGTAAAATGTTTAATTTTCCTTGCATAATCCTCTCTAATAGTCGGGTCATTCATATCTTTCTCAAATTTAAAACTAATTCAGAAATAGTGTGACCTGTAGGACAATTTAAAAGAATCTCATTGTATAAGATGTTTTCGTCCGTTAACATGATTTTATAATTGATAAATACATATTATGCCATCATTTTAGATTTTCCTTTTAATGTATAGACTGGTCGTTAGTTAATCTTATATAATTTCTTAAATAAAACTTTAGTTACATTTGATTACTTAAATGACCTAGATATATGTGACATGTTGACCTAGACATATGTGACATGTTTTAACATGTCATCACTTAGATAATTTTACGATCGTCATCACGAATTGATTGACCCTTACAGTGTACAAAGATGATGTTGGAAGGTTCCCACTGTCGTAACATTTCTTGTGCCTAAATCCTATTTGTGACTTCTACCGGATTCACTTTGTTGAACTTCACGACGGGTGCCGTATACGGAACAGGAACAGTTTACCCTTCCGGAGCACCTGGGTTCACTCCTGGTTTTTATAGGAGTTCGTGTTGTTCATTGTTTTTTAATTTTCTGTGTTTATTGGTTGTGCTTGTGGTTGTTCATTTGTTTTCCCGGGTTTGTCTGTCCAATGGATTACGTTTTTTAGTTTGTCTCAACGAAGTTGAGGGGGACTATTGGAGTCACCCCGGCGCTCGTGGCAAAATATTTGGCATAAAGGGCCTTCCCGTGGTTATATCAGGATACTTTGAAGCCACCGTGAATTATTTCTCAAATTTATTACTTGAATGTGATGAAAATTCGTACCTGTGTATATTGATAAATACAATACACGTATATTTTAATTTCCTTTCACTAGCGTACATGTATGATATTTGATATTAGTCAAAAGAAAATTGATAACGAACAGTCCATTGCGTTCGTTCAGTATGTGCAATGAGATTTATGATTTTTATTAGCCTGCGCGGTGACTTTTATCTTTTGAAATCGATTCTAGACCGGGAATCTCTTTTATTTTAATTCTGAATAAAATATTTAACAGTGACCGATGATGAGTTGACTTCTGCTCCGCGTTGGTCTTTTATCTTACGTCACAGATGTTTATTAAATGATGACACTAGCTTTACCTGGTCCTGGTTAACCAGGGCCGGATTACCAGACAACATGTGACCTTTAAATTTCTATTTTTACCACTTAAATTTAAATTGTAAACATAGATTGTAAAATTTCTCATCTATAATCTCCTTAAGGAATTGTGACTTTTGAAAAGAGCAGATGTATGCGTGCTTCTACATAAATTTACATCTGGAAAATTAAAAATGTATTCAACCGACACAAAGAACAAGAGTTTGGACGGCTTTTCAAAAGTGGTAAGCAGTGCAGTTATACTATAAATGCATTTTCAAATAAGGGAGCAACCATTTGATTCTTAAAGGAGGGGGGGGGGGGGGTGCAGGATTTTTTTTCCAAAATGAACAGAAAGGACCTGTGTCAATCAGGAAATTTTTTGGTTGAAATAAAAGTAAAAATTTAGGCTCCAAAAGCGGCCAAAAAAGAAAAATCCAGGACCAAAATTTCGACGAAGTAAATAGTTAGGATCAAACATTTGATCCTCCCCCCCCCCCCCCCATAAAAAATCAAATGGTCGCTGCTCCCTAAGTATATGGAAGTTGTCTCAAATGCGAATGATAAAGATGCAGTTTATTTATATATTTGTTTTCGTCTGTATTGTTATACTTGTGTTGTGTTTATGATCCAAAATATGAATTACAATGTAACAGGTGATATTTGGAACCAGTATTGGAATAAAATATACATAAACTTGATCAGCGTACATTTTTTTCAAAACAGGTCTCAGATCACTTTATCAGTTTTTGTAATGTAGTCAAGAACTTGTTCATTAGGATAGGCTATATATAGAAATATTATCGATTTATCAAACTATTTTAAGTTGCTTCAGGAAAACGACACTAATGTAAGAAATTTACAATAATTTCATTTAGTTAGACAAGGATATTCATGTTACAATAATACAGGAAAAATACGCCTATATCATTGACAAAGATTGTGGATGAGAAATATAGATAAAAAAGGGGGGTGGTTGGGATAAAATATAAGTTGGGATGTATATCTGTTGGAAATAAACAGAAAATCCGCAGGTTAAATTGTGTTTTGCATTTAAATACTTTTTATTGTGTGTAACATGATACGAAAAGTAGCTATCAGGTCCCGATTTAATACGTATAACAAAATAACATAGGATAGGCTGTATCGTATTCAGTAGAAATCTACATCCGTTATATCTAAATCATAAACTATTTACTCGAACTCTACAGGAATATTTCTAATTTCAAATATAGAATCAGGTCCCCATACAGAAACATGGGGATTTACAATATACAGTGTATACAGCTGTATAGGAGTCGCTACGACGTCCTGCATACCTAGTCTGCATTTTATTATACATGTAGGTCAAAACATGAAACAGAAGAACGCTGAACCATGGTTTTGGAATTGCATCTGCAAATCTTATTCCGTGCGATTTTATTTATTTATTTTTTTTTTTTTTATCTTTTTTATTTTCTTTTTTTCAGTCAACGAAGTGCAAGAAGCTCATTCGGCTGAGCCCGAAGTCTAAGAAGAAACAAACACGATCAAAAGAATCGAACGGCATGGACGCTAGTGGTATAGACCAGAAAGCAAGCAACAATAGACTTCCGAATGGCTTCACAGACAAAGAAAATTATGGTATGAACAAACTTTTAACATAAACTGTGTTACTCAATAAAAAAAACATAAAGGATTAGAAGTTAATATAACTTTTGCAAAAGATTAAATAAACTTAAAATGGAAAGTTCGCGCTCCTTAAAAACAAAATTGCATTCTACCCGACAGTACATGTATATTTATATTTGGTGATTATAGTTCAAGCCAGGACTTCTATATCGTTATCCCCATCAATCCAGGACTACTCCTTATCGTTATCCCCATCAATCCAGGACTATTCCATATCGTTATCCCCCTCAATCCAGGACTATTCCATACCGTTATCCCCCTCAATCCAGGACTATTCCATATCGTTATCCCCCTCAATCCAGGGCTATTCCATATCGTTATCACCCTCAATCCAGGACTATTCCATATCGTTGCCCCCCTCAATCCAGGACTATTCCAAATCTGTATCCCCCTCAATCCAGGACTATTCCATATCGTTATCCCCTCAATCCAGGACTATTCCATATCGTTATCCCCCTCAATCCAGGACTATTCCATATCGTTATCCCCCTCAATCCAGGACTATTCCATACCGTTATCCACCTCAACCCAGGACTATTCCATATCGTTATCCTCTCAATCCAGGACTATTCCACATCGTTATCCACCTCAATCCAGGACTATTCCATGTGGTTATCCACCTCAATCCAGGACTATTCCATATGGTTATCCCCTCAATCCAGGACTATTCCATATCGTTATCCCCCTCAATCCAGGACTATTCCATATCGTTATCCACCTCAACCCAGGACTATTCCATATCGTTATCCCCCTCAATCCAGGACTATTCCACATCGTTATTCACCTCAATCCAGGACTATTCCATATGGTTATCCACCTCAATCCAGGACTATTCCATATGGTTATCCCCTCATTCCAGGACTATTCCATATTGTTATCCCCCTCAATCCAGGACTATTCCATATTGTTATCCCCCTCAATCCAGGACTATTCCATATCGTTATCCCCCTCAAGCCAGGACCATTCAGTTTTGATTAAAATTGTATTGATACCTTTTTTCATTTGAAAAAAATGCAACAAATTATTTTAAATACACAGAAAGTTTTGCATTTGATTAGAAATAACAGTTGTTGTCATGATAGATTATTCTGTACAGAGCCATCATATCCCCTAATTTTCACTTTTTTTTGAACTGTTGAACTTTTTTCTTACTTGGGTTACATTTCTTTAATTTTAAAGAAATTATTATTCCAGTGGTTAAGTGTTTTATCAACATATGTTTTATTCCTTCATTTTTAATGTTTTAAAACTGTTTTCTCTAACATTATATAAGATTTTTATTACTGGAGAGAAATCTGTGCAGGTTATTCATTTCTATAAATACACGTTGGATAATATTCAATTTAGCTATAGTTATTACTACATGTATAAGTATTTTATCATCAAAATTAACATCAGTTAATTTTTGGCTCGGGGTATGTGCGTTTCATTCGACAATGATTGTCACCGCTTATCACCGAAATCCAAACGTTTTTGTGACTTAGTCAGTACCTGCTTATAGGAACTCTCTAATTACTCATGCAATTTATACCTGTATGTCTGCCTGACTAATATATCGCCATAAATACTGCTCTTACTGTCTGCTGACAATAAACAGAATCTTTCTTCGTTATCTTATTTACCATCTATTAATTCCATGTGACAACTATAACAGTACTAAATACTGTAACGTACCACTTGTGTATTATTTGTCAGTTCCACGCACGAACCTGTCATTATAAATTTGTTAAGACGGCATGTAAATAGCAACAGAACTGGTACTGTAAATCAGCTGCGTGTACGGAAGTGTTGATTTCATTCTAACAAAAACATGTTCTGACTTTTTCTTGTGATTTATCAATGTTTTTTTTTCGGCTTATTGTGTCTGATTAACACAAACAGCAGTTATGACATATGCTTGTACTTGGAAAAACGTGTAGGTTATTGGCGAATGGTGAAACATACATGTACGACAAATTAAAACCTTCATTAAATCTTGCCAATATTTTGGAAAAATAGACATATAGAAAAAATGAGAACCATTAGTCAAAAACGGTATGGCCATTAAGCACGTTAACTATTTGTAGAGGATTTAGTTCTCATTTTGTCACTTCAAATACCCCAGGGGCTAATTAAAGTTATTTCTTATCTCCCCTTTTTTAAATGATGTAAATAAAAAACATGTATGTCAATAAATATAAGTGACTTTTTTTGGAAGGGGGGTATTGTAACGATTATCAGAAAAATAAACACGATTCACAGAAAAAAGATGATGTTACTGTCGCTAATTGATATATAATATTTTCATTCGGAATATGACGCTTGTTCCTCTGGTTGATACGGTTGAGCTTCTTTTCGGTTTTGTTAGTCTTTGTAGACTTTCCGCTTTTGAATGCACCTGGGAGTACGGTAACATTGTTATGACCCTTATTAAATGGGCAGTACATGCGAAACCTTCCGGAGTACCTGATGTCACTTCCGGGTTGTTTTGTAGGTGTTTTGTAGGTCCTCGGCTCAAGCGCATAGTAACAGTTTTTCATCAAACATTTGGAGAAATATTACAAACTTGATAATGCTATCATTTTTCAACGGCTAAATTGGTATATTGATCTTTGTGTGGCTTATTTCATCGAAAGAATCTCTGCATTCTCTAAATTTAATTGGTGTAAGTAACTGTCATTTTTCTTCCAATAGGCAGTAAGGTTATTTATTTTCAGTCCAAAATATCATACAAATAGGTGCAAATATCTCCTCCTTGGTATCATATACATAGATCAAGGAAAAATGCGCGGAATGAATAGTTATATGTACTATGTGCAAGCTCACTAGGGTACACCTCTCACCCCAAAATATTATGTCTCCCTTCGATTTGTAGGAAATTATTCGTTTCTTATACACCTCCATATTGTGTACTATCTTTGGAAGTTTGACTGAATTCAATTTGAGCTTAGAAGATCGTGGACGGACGGACAATGGGATTATTGTACCCAACCCCCCAAAAAACAAGGAGGGAGCTGTTTTGGGAGGTGTAAAATAAACATTCTCTACACAGTGAGCAATCCAAAATACGACTGTCTGTAAACTTTTACATTTTGATCTCCTCTGAAACCCCTAAGCCAAATTAACTGAGACTTTGAATGGATCATCTATAGAAGGATTTTATAAAGTTTGCATATTTCGTCCCGGTTGGACAGCTAATATATGGCCGTCATAATGAATATTAATTTCTGATTGGTCAAAATTTTCAAAATTTTCTTCTCTGAAACTACAAAGCCAAATGAACTGTTGGTATGAAGCATTTGTGGAAGGACCTTTATAAAGTTTGCAAATTTTATTCAGGTCGCCTACTAATACGGCCGCCATGATGATTCATATTTCTGATGGGTGATAATTTCAAAAATGTTCTTTTCTGAAACCGATTGTGGGACTGTCAGGTGAGCTATACATTATCTTGAGTCTCTTGTTTTATCATTTATTTTATTTATTCAATATTTTCCATTTTATATATTTGGAAATTGTTTCCCATGATTCACACGTACGATCATCGTCTATAAAAACTGTGAATCTGTATGTTAAACACAACGAACTATCACTTTTACCTGTTATCTTAATCATAAATATCATCAATGTCTATAAATATATCGTATCAAAAGATTCACATGCATTACACGTGCATTGGGTGTTCATGAGTCATCTGTTTACGATTTATTTTGAGTATAATTTGATGATATCTGTTCGTTAAAAATAGATCACTTTCAGGAATCCTACAGATGCGCACAATATCAAACTTGACAACACGTGCAAACGTATGAAAACCGTATGTTTTGTGTGATGCATTTCTATGCGGTTATGAATATTGATAACCCAGTATAGGATAACTGGATTTACTATATATATAAATGGAGTCGTAACTTAAGTTTTAAAATTGTGTGGTCTAAAAAGATTTATTTGCAAATCAACAATAATTAAAGAAAAACAGGTAGACCTACCTTGTTAAAAAGTTGACAGGTGGGTTCTTCCAGCACATTTGAACCACGACCCCTTTCCAGACAAAATTTGACCATGTTACAAACCCCATTACAGACAATCTGTGTCTAAAATAATACCCCTTTTTAACTAGCAACCCAAATGTAGCACATTGACATCCATACTTGGGTTCAACTACTTGTCTTATGTTAGTTTTCCCCATGTAAGTTTCTTTTTTAAAGGTGATTGTGACTGAAATTGTTTCCTTCAAATTATGACCCCTTTCCAGATGTGCTTGACATATAACCCCATTCCAGATAGTCAGATATTATCCCTTTCTAGAAAAGAGAAAAAAGCAATACCACTTTACATTCGTTTTGCGAAAACAAAACACCCCCTTTTGTCAGCTCATATATAATCAGTGCCTCCACCGGGGTTTTGTATTAGAATGAGCTTCAAATAAATGTAATATGTTACTTAACTAGTATACTTAGGGAGATGATTTTTTTCTTGCCATCGATTTGTACGGAAAATTCTCTAAGGGACCTATATCGATCAAGTCCATTACAGAAGTCATTAGGGCTAATTAATTTTGTTCTTTTTTACAGACATGAAACAGGCATTTGATTTATTTGATAAAAACAACGATGGAAAAATATCTAGTGATGAGTTAGGACGAGTTTTACGGACATTAGGTTATAAATATTCCAATGATGAAGTTCAGGAAATGATTAGCAACGTAGATACAAATGGTACGTAATTTATATGATACGTAACGTAGCATTCCGAAATACAAATGGTACGTAGTGTAAAGTATTCCGAAATACAAATGGTCCGTAGTGTATAGTATTCCGAAATACAAATGGTACGTAGTGTATAGTATTCCGAAATACAAATGGTACGTAGTGTATAGTATTCCGAAATACAAATGGTCCGTAGTGTATAGTATTCCGAAATACAAATGGTACGTATAAAATAGTATTCTGAAATACCCTTCATAACTTATAATTTCGAAAAGAACTAGAACGCATTCCAAATCCGGACTAGTAACGTAATATAGACCTGTAACATAGGAAGTCGGAGCCAGTGTAAGGTTTGAGCTGGCTTCATGTTATGCTGAAGATTAAAATAAAAAAAATTAGGTTTGAGAACCCTCCATAATCAACCCCTTTCATAAAATACCACATTGTTTATATGAGTTATGTTCTTACTTGAATGGTCAGTCAGATGCAACATTAGTTCAGGTATGAGAATGTAAGGATATGAGATATGCGTCAATAGCCATCAAGCCATGGGAGAGTACATGGGAAAATATTTATAACTAGCATCTACTGGACGCGTGTGGTCTTCCAAAGGAGTACTAAAATGAGTTTCTCGAAAGGACTTATATTGCTGTGCTCGCATCAATGGCCACACCAGCAGCATATTATCTTTATACATTGACATTTCTAGCTAATAGTATCGTATATAGTAAATTCACCTTTTTATGGACGTTTAAATGTCAGTAAGTACTGGTTATTACGTTTACAAAATTCACGGATAAAAACATTTTGATGACATTTAAGATAGGCGTTGAAGCAGAGAGCCACAAAATTTTAATTTTATTATATTTTGTAGTATGTAGTATAGAAGGTTAAGGAGCTTGACGGAATTTACAATGGTAGAAATCTATAAGATGTTTATTTTATAGATTATTACAATTATGTGTTTATACTCTTTAATGACCTTGACATGTTTCGGAAAAAGTAGATTTGTTCACATATATTATTCCTTTTACCCGTCAGCAATTTTAATTTGAAGTGACTTTTTTTAAGGAAGGGGGGTATTGTAACAAATATCAGAAAAATAAACACGATTCACAGAAAAAAGTTAATGTTACGGTCGCTAGCTGATATATGATATTTTCATTCGGAATATGACAGTTGTTTTCCACTTGTTCCTCTGGTTGATACGGTTGAGCTTCTTTTCGGTTTTGTCAGTGTTTGTAGACCTTCCGCTATTGAATGCACCTGGGAGTACGGTACCTTTGTTATGACCTTTATTAAATGAGCAGTACATATGAAACCTTCCGGAGTACCTGATGTCACTTCCGGGTTTTTTGTAAGTGTTGCCAGTATTTCAGTTATAAATCTGTTCTGTTTGTAATGTGTTTTTATCCTTTTGGCTTAACCATTGTGATATTTGTTTCCTATGTTACATTCTCGCAACTTTGTCTTTCCTCTGCATTTAGGTTTTATTGACTTTTTTCCGCTTCGGTATTCTTTTTTCGATATTTCACGGATTTAAAAAAAGGAAAAATCCCATTTCTCTTAAATAAAGAATACCACAATCACGGCGATCTGAAATAACCTCCCCCTCCTTATAAAAGTGTATTATACGTAGGTCGCTGGGGGGAAAAACGTGATTATATAAATTTTGATGAAATTTTTGGTTTTTGGTCCTCCAAATGTTTCGGTTGTAATGCTGCTGATGAGAGGTAACTCCTTGAAATGCGTCGTATACAGCATAGTATAAATTTACTATATCTAATATTGGTATCTTTGGATTGTTATTTTGAAACTCCTGGGACGATGCCTCTGCATGGTGGACCCTAGGTCCCCGAGGGATTCGCCAACTGAGTCATCAGACTTGTCTGACATGATTATTCATTGATTTGTTACAGAAATTACCAGTATTTAGCAAAATTCAAAAATAATATAAATACTAAGGGTTCATTCCTTGTATTGCACATGGTAGATCTCCTTAGCTGAAATTTGGCTTCCTATTTCGGTATTTTTGGTTATGAGTACTTCTTGTTTCAAATAGGTTTGGTTTTTGGTCTTCCAAATGTTGGTTTTAATGCTGCTGATGAGAGGTAACTCCTTGAAATGCGTCGTATACAGCATAGTATAAATTTACTGTATCTAATATTGGTATCTTTGGATTGTTATTTTTAACATATTTTTATTGTAGAAAACGGGTTTGTTGAATATGACGAGTTTTTGACGATGATGAAAAGATGGCAACACAATTTGTCATGTGATCACCCAAGTTCGTCAACACAAAGCAAATCTAAGGATGACAAACATTATGAAGCTTTCAAAGCTTTTGATATGGACGGAAACGGTTATATAGACAAACATGAACTTAGATACACAATGCGAAGACTCGGGGAAAATTTATCAGATGAAGATATAAAGGCCATGTTCAAGGAAGCCGACCTAAATGGTGACGGACTTATAGATTTTAATGGTACGTATTTGGGAATATTGGACCGTCTTATAATTAGATTCTTATATTTTCTCTTGTGGCACATTTGTAAATTTCTAACGGAACCTAGAAATTCCCTCTTCAATAAGTTAATAGAGGTTGTTCCTTCCTTTTCAGATATGAATGATTATGACAAATTTAAATTCATTATAAGTGATAATGATCTCGATATATATGAAATATGTATATCTGGGGTGTATGATATGTATAAATTAAATAATAGCTTAAAAGAATCATTATAATCTCCACATGAGATTGACATGTACAAGTACATAGAAGTTATCTTCTGTTTGGACACCTCCTTAGAAGGGTAGACCTTTTACATACATGTATTTATGTCGAGCCTGCGACTTTAGTCGCAGAAAGCTCGACATAGGGATAGTGTTTCGGCGGCGGCTGCGGCGGCGGCGGCGTTAACTAACTTCTTAAAAGCTTTATATTTTAGAAGGTGGAAGACCTGGATGCTTTATACTTTGTATATAGATGCCTTATGTTACGAAGTTTCCGTCTGTCATATGTACATTGTCCTTGACCTCATTTTCATGGTTCAGTGACTACTTGAAAAAAAGTTAAGATTTTTTGTAATGTTAATTTCTCTCCTATTATGAGTAATAGGATAACTATATTTGGTATGTGCATACCTTACAAGGTCCTCATCCCCGTCAGACAGTTTTCAATTGACCTCGACCCCATTTGAAGGATCAGTGAACAAGGTTAAGTTTTGGTGGTCAAGTCCATATCTCAGATACTATAAGCAATAGGTCTAGTATATTTGGTGTGTGGAAGGATTGTAAGGTGTACATGTCCAACTGACAGGTGTCTTCTAACCTTGACCTCATTTTCATGGTTCAATGGTTATAGTTAAGTTTTTGTGTTTTGGCCTGTTTTTCGAATACTGTAACCAATAGGTCTACTATATTTGGTGTATCGAAAGATTGTAAGGAGTACATGTCCAACTGGTAGGTGTCATCTAACCTTGACCTCATTTTCATGGTTCAGTGGTTATAGTTAAGTTTTTGTGTTTTGGCCTGTTTTTCGAATACTGTATGCAATAGGTCTACTATATTTGGTATATGGAAGGATTGTAAGGTGTGCATGTCCAACTGACGTGTGTCATCTGACCTTGACCTCATTTTCATGGTTCAGTGGTTATAGTTAAGTTTTTGTGTTTTGCTCTGTTCTTCGAATACTGTATGCAATAGATCTGCTTTACAGCTTAAAATTTATAATGTATGTCTGATAGCATTTACTTTCATTAGAAATACACAACAGGCGAGACATTTTTGTGTGTCCACTCTTTTTATATCTTCAATATATATGATGCATTTTGATCTTGTCGATATTTGTTTATGTTTTTGTTTGTGTTTTCTTTGGTGATAATTCATTTTTTTTTTTATTTCAAACCAATAAAGAATTTCAATTTCAATTTCAATTTGTAAAGGAAATCTTTCTGTGATACCAGTTTCCGTACTTTCTATATTCATACATAATGTAATTTCAATTGTATCAGACAATTTGGTTGCTTGTTAATGGTTTGGCAAGTTGCATTATATTGTATAATCAACTTTTGGTACTGTGACGTCACCAACGTATAAATTTATCCGCAGCCCGCGATTTAAATATTACCGGGTTAAATAAGTTATTAAAATGATTCTACCTGCAATTTTGGATCAACATTTTTTTTTGGAAAATTGAATTATAAGGATTGTTATAAATTTTGGAGTAGGTTATACTTGTATAACCTACTTTTGGCAGTTTACGCTGAAACGTAAACCGATTCGCGGTTTATGAAACATAAACTGCCTCAAAGTATGTTATATCATATAACCAGTTTACAAATTGAAACAATCCTTAAGTATCCTTTGCTGAGAGCATACCGTGAGGAAAGCGGAAAAATAACGCAAAATTTTGTTTAGGATATTTAATTACCAAACCCAAGGAAGCAAAGCAAACAACATATATAGCTCGGTGCACAAAGGACATACTCTGGAAGTTTCAAAGGAAAATTAGCATAGAAGTTTTTTCATTAATTGATTCAGTAGGAAATGTAACGTTGTTTTTGCTGTTGATTCGATTATCTCTATTAATGCAAATAAACCCGACATATACAAACAAATATCTGCCCGAGAGATGATATTGATCGAGGGGTGATACGGCACGTGATACGGATTTTGACATGTTTTATACGCTTTATGATGAAGAATCACGTGGCCAATATCATTTTAAGGGGTATGATAAAGGGATGATGATATCGATATCATCACGGTAGAAAATACAGCTGACAATGTTCTTTCAGTATCGCATATGCAATTTTCCTTTATTTAGTACTAAGTATATCATAAAAACAAATATACATTATTGTTTACGGGCCAGCTGAAGCCCACCTCCGGGTGCGGGGTTTTCTCGCTGCGTTGAAGACCCATTAGTAGCCTTGAGCTGTTTTCTGCTCTTTGGTCGGGTTGTTGTCTCTTTGACACATTCTCCGTTTCCAGTATCTATTCTATAACCCATTGCAATGGCATATACACACATAACAGCAAAACAGTATCAAAAGAAATAATTTAACGCTTAATGTTTTGGCATGTAGGTCTTTACTCCTCGGCTCAAATGACCGTTTTATGAGGACACAAACTGTCTTGGAATCAATCGGTGTTATAGGGTTAAGACGTTTCTTAATAATCAACTTATCAGAAGATATGCTTCTAACATTCATTAATTCATCAAGAAAAAGTTTTCTCAGATTTTTATTTATGGTACATGCGAGAGAAAAAACCAGTTTCATCGTCCAGTGTTTTACAAACTGGACACTTCATTTCATCACTGGGTATCTTTGTATGATTTTCATTGGATAACGTTGAAAATTTCAAGCCATCGATTTTGCAATTGATTTCTTCAGAGATGACGGCACGTGCAAAGTGTTTCTCACGGATTTCAAAAATGTTTTTTTTTTAATTTCATAGTTTTACGGTTGAATTTGAATAGAGACAACAGTGTTGTATTTTAATATTTGCCGGCCTCAATTTGGATTTGATGGTTGCAAATCTCCGTTTACTGGTTACCCTAACGCGTCACCAGTAAACTCAATTAGCAAAGATCATATTTACAATTAAGGATGTTCGCTGGTCCTGTTTTTGAATTTTTGTCAGATGTTCAGAATCATCTGGTTTTATCCATTTGAATGCCATAAAATTATTTTACCCGCTTTTCATAAATCTTTTGAATGCAGAGTAATAAGCCATTTGTAAAAATCTTATAAAATCCTTGTTATTATTTAATGGTTTTTTGAGAAATAAAACTTGTCAATGATAAAGATCATATGAGAGAGCATATTTTTCCCGCCAAATTTTCAATGGCTTATATCTCGAAAACAAGCACACAGACCTATATTTTTTTTTCGTTCTTTTAGTTCTTTTATTAATCCACTATCAATATTTACCAGTGTTATGACAAGTTTGTTATTTTGAAACTGAACAGCGAACATCCTTAATAGCGGCAAACATGTTATCTCCTAAATTGAGATGTTGATCTAAGGACCTTAAGTCCACCAGGAATACCACGAATATACACATTGTCACCAATATTATAATCTTTGATAATAATTTCTGTTACAAAATGTAAGTATTTGGTGTACTGGTACTACATGGGATGGATAAAAATGTATCTAGCATGGTTACTTAATACTTGGCAATCAAGAATAAGTGTTGTATTTATTTCCGTCCAAAATTAGGAGATCTTCAAATAGGAATATACCTTGAGCTGTTTTCTGCTCTCTGGTCGGTTTCTTGTCTCTTTGAGAGATTCCCCGTTTCCATGCTCTATTCTATAGAATGTAGATACTTTGACACATTCCCCATTTCCATTCTCTATTCTATAGAATGTAGATACTTTGACACATTCCCCGGTTCCATTCTCTATTCTAGTATACTGTACTATTATATAGTGAATGATTGGAGACACAAGATGTGTTATCCTGTCGACAAAAACCAATATTCACTAATGAGGAATGCCATATGTAAGATAACAGCAACTTTATATTTAGGTCAGGGAGGAACTTTAAAAATTCGAAGGGAAAACGAGTGAAGGCAAAACTGTAGTGAATGCGTAGAATGTTTCCTCTACTGGGACTTTTTTTTTTTTTTTCTTCAAATGCAGACTCTTTGAAATAAACCTTGTACATATATTTGGCAACATCAAATTCATTTTTGCAGGCAATGTGATGAAAGCGGCACTCATAAAAAAAATTTGCAAAGGAATATAAATTCCTTTAGGAGACAGAAAATGTGAAGTTTGGTTATATTTCAAGGAAATGTTTGAGATAATCCCAAAAAGACTTGCTGTGAGACAGACAGTAATATTTTGGACGTTTATAAAACATCAGTATTTATATAAAACCCTATATTTATTGTTGTGATTTTCTTTTCAGAATTTAAGCGGCTTCTACACCACTTCTGTCCAGAGTGAAATATAAGCATTCATCCAACATTGGAAACCATCAGGTTAAAGCCAGTCATCACATGACACCAGTGTTCCAATCACGATGCAATACATATTTATTCGAGGAGATAATAATGAACGGAACAAATTCGTAATTTTGTTTCCGGGTATTGTTCATTTCCTGTTAAAAAATGACTGAAAATTGGATAAAAGCGCTGGGTTTTTGTTTTTTGTTGTTTTTTTTTTTTTTTTTTTTTTTTTTTTTTTGTGAAATTCAGGAGGATTTCGGTTCAGTTAAGACACAACTAGTTTTCCTTTGTGATAAAATGTCATATGCAGTATAATTTGGTGCCGATACAACAAATGTTAGTTTTCAGTTGAAGCTTATGTAAGGAGTTTGAAAACTGTTTGGAGTAATGTGTAGCTTCATACTCTCAAATGATTCTTTTTAATTTAAAAAGCTGTCTGAAATCTCCTGAATTTAATATGTTTTATTGTAAGAGCTATATGAAATCTCCGGAATTTGATATTTGTTATTGTGATACCTCTTAGAATACTCATTACCAGACAAAGCCAGAGAAGTGTGATGTGGTATTTAGTCAGACCAGTGTTAATATAACAAGGTTACCTGCTGGATTCTGACATTTATAATTCCACATACCTTTCTCTGTCGTTTCATAAACGTGCATAAAAAGTGTATACGAACACTACATATATTCAAGATAAGAGTTGAAAACTGATTTTATCCTTTCCAAAAAGAAAAATTTTATTTCGTCAAACACCTCCATTTTTGTCTTGATTTCTCCGTCAGGGTTTAGATATCTAGATTTAACATTAAAAATGATTTAAAAAGTGTAAGCATAATAAATAGGTGGTGATTTTAAAATCACAACGTTTATAAATAAAAAAAAGATGATATCACTTTGTTAATCCCCTAAAATTTTAATGGTCGTTCTAAAGGATGATAAAATACAAAAAATGGCGGCTAATACTCATAGACTTATGTTTACAAGACTATAGTTACGTTTGTATCATTATGTACTAAATATTTCCATATTTTTTTATTCTTGGAGGAAAATGCCAAAAATGTTAAGGTCAAATTTTCAAGGACTTTTAATGAGGAACCTGAGTGAGTTATCTTTTCCTAACCAATGTAGGTAAGGGAGATAATAAATTTGTCTCCCTTTTAGCCTCAGGACAAAAGGGAGAGCATTTAATTATCTGCCTTACCTACATTGGTTAGGAAAAGATAACTCACTCAGGTTCCTCATTGAAATGCTTTGTTACTAACATGACTAAATTGGTTTTTATTTGTCAGGATCAGGAACAAACCATATGCCATATTTCCTAAGTTACGAATTACACATTCCATACAAGGTAGATTTTTATACGTTTCATATTTGTCTGTAGTTTACCTAGGTAATATTTTGTAACCATGACAACCAGAATGGCTACCCTAGCAACATAGCCTTTCAGTATTTTAGAGACAAACATCCATGTTGTCTCATGCATTAACAGTTTTTTTTTTGAAAACTAACAAAACATATATATAAATAGTTAGTTTAGAAGTACATGTATTAATGGAAATCAACCCTTAGCACGCCCCTCCCCATTCTCTGCCTTCAAAGCACCACACTTTCAGCTAGTCCAGCACTTAGTTTGGACATTGTTTTTAACAAGAATGTTTTTTTTCTGTAGTTACGAAATGTTTTTTTTCCTTAATTAAGTAAACGTATCGAACAACCTACCGGTCATTTTGTATTACAGCTTGTTCAAGAAAAATTAATGTTTGTTTGGTAGTCTTTACTGTATTCAGATTTTGGCAGGATTTGTCCAGTTTGATCGAACAATTTCGAAATAACATATATTTGGACATTTTGTTTAGCATATTTGTCATTTGAATCAAGAAGTTAAACCAACGAGGCACAAAATCGGGGCTTTTCTCTAATGTGTGCAAATTTTGACTATGTTCAAAATGCATGTCTCGTTACAAGCGCTCAGTACAAAACGTTGTAGAACACACTGCATGACAAATTGACCGGTAGTGCAGTACATAAACCAAAGCTTATTTCAGTGAAAACTTATAGTGAAGAAAAAATATAAGCCGTGGTTACGAGTTAGTAAAGCGTGGCAACGATGGAGTTAATAAAGCGTGGTCATGATTTAGGAAAGCGCGGTCACGGGTTAATAAATCGTGGCTGTGAGTTGATAAAACGTAACCCAGGTAAATCGTGGCCAAGGGTTTTGATTTTTTTATTCACCATAAATTTTGACCCAAATAAGCTTTCGTAGATATCTGTTTTAGTTTATATGTTAACCCCAAAACAAGATATTGGCTGGTTAGCTCTTATATATGTCTTTCTGTTCACTTTGATGGTATGGATTCAAATTTATAGATCAGCGATTTTGGAACTTGTATAGTGGATTTTCGAATATATATGAACATTTAATTTAATGCAATTTATTATAATATAGTTAATATCAAATATGCAAGTGTATATAGTTGATATTGGTACATATTAACAATAAATGTTTACTTACTGCCACAAAAACTTCCTGAAGCAACCTTTTTTTAAATTTACTTGAATGAAAATTTATCTGACAGTGCATTTTCAAAATATCTTTACCCTTGGACTTTAATTACAATTAAAGAAACACAATTACAGATTAACCTGTATTTTTATATGTTTCGATTTCAATGTTTTATTTTGTACCATAAAACATATTCAAAGATTGAAAAACAAAATCATTGCAAAACAAATCAAAAATTGTATTATATTTATGTTGAGTGAACCTCAACTCATTTTGTACCATGTTTATTGAAACATATGTCGAGGTAACCTCAACTCATATTGTACCATGTTTATTGAAACAATCAGTCCGGGGGAAGATTTACTGTGTATAACATTTTTCAATCAATCTTGAATAATTTATTGCCATCAAAGGACAAAATTATATGTGTGCACAAAAGTAGTCGGACCCATTTTGAAAATGGATGAAGTTGTCCTTGGTTTATTAGATATTGAAGTGTACTGTCAGTAGTTACATCTCATTATGCAGTTTTAATAAACACGCCATTAAAAAGTAGTAATGTTTATCAGCATAGCTTGCAAACTTCCTATAGAAACATGTCACGAACTTCTAATGCTAATTTTTCGTATAAGAAGTAAAAGCTTTATGTTGAGGCCAGTAATAAAACTAGTACTTATGTGGCAAATTATTAATGTAAATAAGTTTTTTTTTTAATAAGGATTGTTAACAGTTTGGACATCGTTACATTTGTATAGATAGTCATGTTAAGTCGTTTCATGTCATCTTTTCGTTTCTTAGTTTTGATCGGAAATTAGCGGGGATTGTATTTAATCAAGAAGAAACATAGTTCTCATTTTTCCAGTTAAACATAAGATTTTGAAAAAATGCCATTCTCTGGATAAGAATAAAAAATTCGCTCATTTTTTTATAATTTTATTGTTACAAGGGATTTAAATGTGATAGATAATCAAGATTTTCATTCTTGTTGTGTTTTAAGTCTAAAAAATAATATCATTTTATGAAAAATGACAAGTATTATTACAAGTAAATTATTGGGATAAGGGAGGTTACTGTTATATATAATCAAGAAAGACGGATCGAAGAATTGTGCTGTTCAAAGGTCAAAACGTATAATTTTAAGCAAAAATATGTAACTTTGTTTTTTTTTTTTTTTGTTTTGTTTTGTTTTTTTTTTGTTTTTTTTTTTTTTTTTTAATTTTCATATCAAATGGCATTTTTATTTGTTGTTATATTAATTAAGTATTTTTAAACTCTGTAACATGTGAGTTAGTTATAGGGCATTGTAAACACTGTAACACGTGAGTTAGTTATAGGGCATCTCTCATCATAAATTTCTGACTGTTTATAGTATATTTATAAATACATTTTTCTCCACATTTAAATGCAGCTGTATCATTTGTTTTAGTGTATATCCGATGACCTTGGTATGACCTTGGCATCTTTGCTTAAATAATTTGATGTAACAGAATCTAATTATTAACAATCAAATTGACTTTTAGCAACTACGTATGTACATGTAAGATATATATTTATCAAAATTTTTGATACAGGAACATTGATTATTAACATTATTAGAGAATATTATACGTGATTTTACTTTAATAATACAAATTAATGTCTATGTGACTATATATGTTCCAAAGAACAAATTTGACGTGTTCTCGCTTTTTCATCAAAAACATAACTTCTAATATAGAATTAAACGACACTTACAGACGAATAATGATGACTTATGTTTTCAGGAGTAAATTTGAAATGTCCATAATTTTTCTTCTAAGAATGAAGATCAGGGTGGTCACGTTAACAGTGAAGATCAGGATTATCATGTTAACAGTGACGATCAGGATGATTGGCATGTTAACAGTGAAGATCAGGATTATCATGTTAACAGTGAAGGTCAGGATTATCATGTTAACGGTGTATACAATGTTTAATTGTAGGATTTTGTCTGTGATTCTTTAGAGCCATACAAATCAGTCCTGATTCACAAACATTCGACGGACTATGATTAGTCGTGTGTGTGTGATGTAATTTCCGGTCTTCAGTGTTTTTTATTCTATTGATGTCCTGGAACCAGTCTCGATCATAGTCGTACGAATGTTTGAGAAACAGGGGACCAGAGTTGAGATTTTTAAACACATCTGTGATAGTTGTTACCTTGTGTTATTAGATGTAGATATTTGCAAATATGATAGATTTACAGACATAGGATACCCTTCTGTAATGTTATACATTTATTTTTACATATCTAGGGGAAATTCTTATATAGTAAAATTTGGAATAAAATTGTGACAATGAGTAACTTAAGCAAATTGCATAGAGGAGATAATTTTTATCTTTAGGGTAAAATTATATTATTTATTATCTCCCCTTGGGTAGCTTTGTAATTCCAAGTTAATGTCTGAATACCTTGGTTCATGAAATGGAATTTTCATATTTAAGAATCTTAATCATTTTCAATTCCGTACATGTAACACTTGGCTGCCAGGTTCAATTAAACTAAAGTTTAGTTATTTATTTCAGATTTTTATTATTTTCAAATTAAAATTGTGTAATGATTTTCTATTGGAAATACCCCATTCAGAATCAAATTGGAAGTATTTAAAAGATATAACCTTGATACACAATGGTAGAAGTTTTCTTGGACGATTCAAACCTGGGACTCAGTATGGCTAATAAACAAATAAAAATTGTCTCATTGCTCCAGCATTAAGATTTTCAAATGCCAACAATCCATTTCACCAACAGATATTTACAGACATTAATTAGTCATCCTGGGCTTGTTTACTCATTACACGAATCTGTAGAAAGTGGTTAGATCGGTATTTTCCGAATCATATCAATGTAAGGGACATAACTCTCTCAGAATTACGTTATTTACATGTATTTAATTGGCTTAGTCAATTACTATTGATTAATCAAGTGTATATTGTGTTTATTATTTTTTGTCACCCGCGTGATCTCTTTATTTAATGCACCATAAATATTTTATATTTTCATATGTGCAAGAAATGTAAATATATTTAAACCTTGAATAAATTCCAGTTGAAGTAATATGATAAATGTGTTCTTGTTTTAATTACACGATGGTTTTGTTTATTTGGAAGTCATACATCGAGGAAACCACGTTACTACCATAATATGGCTGCCAATAAAAAGTTAATGCCATTGTTGGGCACTGAGTAGAGTTCTTAGTTCATCAAAGTTAGTACATGATCACTAGACTGTCAACATCGAAGTTATGAGTTTAAATCCATTTCATTGCGAGGTGTGTTCGACTCCGATATAAATTGACAGGTCGGTGGTTTTCTTTCTTTCCATCAAGAAACCTTAGGAAACTCTCCAGGAGGTAGCAGTTATTTCCATCATGAGCAACGCGTAATGTAAAAAACAAGTGTTGTATTTCCTTTATGTATACCTTTCTTTCTCCTTGCTTTTTTCAGTTGGCAATTAGACAAATATCGGTAACGTTATAGGACGTGGCTACTCTTCCGGATCGAGTTTATATTTGTTCTGTTTTTCTTTGTTGATGTGTTTGTCTGCTTTTTCATTCTTTTGGTCATACTTTTGTTTTTGTTTAATTGCAGTTTTCATCAATTTGTCTTTGGATTTTGTTAAATAACATATTACGATTGGAATCAAAGGTAAGCAGCTTTTAGACAACAGTTCACAGTTATTGATTGTACATACATCATAAAACTATAATCAGGACAGGGGCCTCGGTGGCCGAGTGGTCTAGGTAGTTCGTCATGACTACTAATGATCACTAGCCTGTCAACACTGAGGTTGTGAGTTCGAATCTCACAGTGGCGGGGTGTGTTAGACTCCCACCTTAATTGACAAGGATTTCCAATTTTCCTACCGAAGGTAGGTGGTTCTCTCCGGGTACTCCGGCGTCCTCCACCTATAAAAACTGGCCATCGCGAAATAGCCAAATGAGCTGAAAACGGCGTTAAACCCCAACTAAACAAACAAACAATATAATCAGGGCAACACAGAAAAACAGATTACAAACATGCAAATGTGGGAGTTTATATAACAAATTAATGTATTGCTATACATTTACATGTCAATTACTTGTAGTTAACGAGATATTCCGCTTTGATCTTTCTGTATAAATATCACCCACTCGTTTCGGGGAGATACTTTGCCATTTACTTGTGATGGTAATATTTAAGAAGAAGATAAGAATAGAAATAATGTATCCTTTAATAAAATATAGATGAAGTATTGTCCTATGTTATTTTATGTTTATTTCTATCTGAATAATTAAACTAATTAGTTGACTAATTGCATGTAATTACTTATATTTATCATAATATCTATTTTAGAAACATTTCATATGATCAGAATGAATAAAATATCAGCTGCAATTTTCTCAGTAATTTTTCCATATCATGAACGGCTTTAAATTCTATTAGACTTTGAAGTAAATACTAAATTAATAAATCAACGGCTTAATATGCTGCATGAAGGTTTGACTACAGACACTTCAAACAACACTAGCCCTAAAGCTATTTAATTCCTATCCCTTCATCACTTCAAAATCAATACAATCGATTATTGGCACACACTGTAAATCATGTTGTGCTTAATCTGCTCCAGGTGACTTACTTGGGAAGACATGTACCTTCTCGGCCAGAAATATTACTATCAAGAAGACAACTGAAAATACAAGACGCCAAATTGTTGTTGTTTGTTGTTTATATATATATATATATATATATACAAGTCTAAAGATTTGCACAACGGTACTAATATAAGATGGTAATATACGAAGATGATGTTATAAAATCGTGTTGACAAATATTTCGGCTTAACAAATAGCCTTCGTCAGTGTCGATAGTTTTTACAATATATATATATATATATTATTCTTTTACAAACAACACATGTACATGTGTACAAAGTAAATCTTGGAATGTCTCAGGATCAAGGGTTTTATTACTGCTTACGTCAGGATAAAGGGGAAATATTTCCGTTTAAATAAACTCATTACTAATTCCACTCGTGTGATACGTATTTCTGAATACACCATCCGGCAGTTCTTGACCAACACTTTCAAAAGTTTTAGGTTTCTATTATTAACCCGAGATTTCTGACTTTCAATACTTACCCCACTCCAGAAGAAGCCTACAATTTTCTGAAATTTTTATATTTCCAAGCATTTTGTAAAATTTTGATAAAGGTGCATGAAGTAATTATATTTGTTTTCAAATAAAATGTATCTTATATTTTTTTTATAAATTATTGGACCAAAGCAATCGTTCTACGACAAAAGCGAGACAACTCTTACAGATATCTGAACTAATCAATCCCAAACATATTGGTTTAGATTAGTGTCTGACTAGCTATCGACCGAATGGACAGTAGGTGCAATGACACAGAGACTTGTCACAAGTCTAGGGAGACCTAATTGAAATGACCCGATACAGTAGCTTTGCTGTACGGAATCGCCTTCTTACTTGCTTTCGGTGGGTACTGTTATAATGAAAATGTCAATAAAGTATTTTAAAAAATGTTCATTCATTATAAATTAAATACAAAATTATTGGACATGGATATAATTGTTAAATAACTTTCTATGAAAAGTTTTAACATGTCAGTCCAATTTATAGGCAAAGATAGTTACCAGTAGTTGTCCCCCCCCCTCCCCCCTGCTGTACCTGAACATATAATCGATATTAATACATAACTACATATGCACACGTTAGACCATGTGTATCTTAGGTGTATATTTCATAGCCATTCTACTTTAAAAAATGAAACGTTATTAAAAAGTACACAAAAACATTTTTCTTATTGTTTCCAGTGTAAATATTCATAATTATATAAAACAGAACTTAAATAATCGTTACTAAAGTGGTGAAAAATGGTTACAAAATATTGACAAGTTTATGTATCGGTGATCAAGGTTTAAAGTGGCTAAAAAGCTAGACTGGTACCAGACTCACTAGACTGGCATTTCCTTAGGCTCCTCTACTGTTACCTTATGAAAGTCAGATGTTGTTCTGGATTTAAGTCGCCTTGACCATAAAAAAAAAATCAAATGTGCACGAAAAATTACAAAATTAGCAATTTTCGGGTAAATTTAAAAGCGTGTCGACTTCGATGGGCTCAATATATCTTGATAAAATTTGAAACATACTTGTTAAGATAAGTATCTTTCAATGGTCAACTGCTAATCAATGCTAAACATATAGCTTCAACTCTTATTTTATGGTATGTGGATATGTCAACTCAAGACGATGTGTCATGTTTCAAAAATGTTGACCTATAACATTGACCCTTGACCTTAGGGTGAATAAATAGGTCATTTTAGATCATCTTTGTGTCCGGCCTATATTTTTTTGTCTAAAGACCTAGGCCTTGGATTTTTGGTGTGTAGGTAGGTTATCTCAAGACGATAAGTCGCGTACCAAGAATATTGACCTTGACCGTTGACCTCAAGGTGAATAAATAGGTCATTTTTGTAACTTTTTTGTCGAAAGACCTAAGCCTTGGATCTTTGGTGTGTAAGTAGGTTACCTCGAGACAATGTTTCATATTCCAATGATATTGACCTTGACCCTTGACCTCAAGGTCAATAAATTGGTCACTTTTGTAACTTTTTTTGCCTGAAGAACTTGGCCTTTGATATATGTTGTGTACGTAGGTTTCCTCAAGATGATGTGTCGCATATTAAGGATTTTGACCTTGAACTTTGATCCCAAGGTCAAAAAATTACTAATCATGTCCAGTCTGTAACTTTTTTGTCTTAAAACCTCAAGATCATGTGTCGTGTACTAGAGATGTTGACATCTGACCTTGGCCATTGACTTCAGGATCAATAAATAGGTCTTTTTTTGTCAAAAGACCTAGGCCTCGGGTATTTGATGTGTAAGTATGTTACCTCAAAATGTGTCAGGTATAAAGGATGTTGTTATTGACCTTTGACCTCAATTTTACTTTCAAAATAAAGATATTCTAATATTTAGGCTCAATGTTCTTATAGGTATTGCCATAAGCAGTTTGTTGGACAAAAGTTACTCAGTAAAAATGAAATAGAAGGAAAACCCGGTTTGCTGTCACTCAGACAGCTCTCTTGTTTCAGTTTTAATTGCGTGCAGTCCCGTCCCCACTCACCGAAATTTATCAATGAAAAAAACGCTATAACATAGCATGTACAAAAACTTGAAAATCAGGTGGCCTGCTATCCTGACTCTTTATTAAAACAATAAGATACGAAAATACTAGTAGATTTTATTAACAAAAAATAAGATGTAAAATAAACTCGTTATTTTTAAAACTAAAGTACGGAGGAAACGAAATGTTATATATGTACCATATGTCAATATTAAAAAAAAAATAAAATGATGAACTCATTTTTTATAGTTTCTGAAGTACATCTCAAACTTAATGACACATAGCAATGCACGAGGGAGATACTCCTTAGTTTTGGATAAAGTTGATAAAAACATATATATACACATTCTACACAAAAACATTAGCATCTGGGCTTTAATAAGCACTGAAGTAAATAAAACAATCTATTCTACATGTATGCTTGACATTGGAATTAATTTTTAGCTCTTTTCAAAGCAGCATTAGTTAAAAAAAGTTTCAAATTATTATGCAGCACAATGTTAACAAAACAGGCTTGAATATATAACCTCTGATATTCTTTTTAATTGTTGTACCTGCACTTAGCGATTTCAAAAAAATTATGTTTCGGTGTAATAAATGAAGACAACAAGGAAGCAAGAATCTTTGAGATTAACATTTTATGATCGGCTATAGTAGTAAATTGGTTGGTCTTTTCCTTCACTTAGTGTAAAATATCCTTGACCTTTCGGGTCCCAACACACAGCCTCGCCTTGGGGTTCGTCATGGTAGGGGACTTCTATGGGAGACGTCTGGAGTGTTGCTAAAACATTACCATTTGTCACATTCCAATAATACATTTTATGATGCGATATAAGAAGTAATTCCTTCCCATTGGGGGATAAAGCTCCTCCAGTTGGATCGGCGTTTGATGTATGGAAAGATAACGATACTATATCTGTGAGAGCAACAGTAGTGCCACTATCAAAACCGCTAGATGGCACATGTGCAGCTTTGGCTGCACTACCTTTGACCTTTGAAACGATGTAAACTTCTCCTAACGGGTCTACCATAAGAGTTTCACAGTCAGACTCAGACCACCTAAAACAGTAAGGTTTGATCAAAATGTTTATTTTTCATAATAATTTACATATATTCAATCTTATATATGAAATTTGATTTTCATTTTTGTCCAATAGTACTAGCCAATTGCAATGAAATGCTCGTCAAATGCAAATGAAAAGAAAGTCTAATACTACAGAATTATTTTGGTAATAATTGATATATATATATATATATGTGCCTTTGGAGTGTGATTTTCAAATCATAATTTTCAACAGGACCATGAAAAATATATATCATAAAAGGACAACAACAAAATCGACATGACGCATCCCCCTCCCCCCTCCAAGAAAAAAAGAAACATGTCAGCTAAGGCTAAAGCACGGCATTTTGGGTAATAAGTGAACTATATATAATGTATTAAATAATTAAGAAAAATAATTATACGTTTATTACTTTTTTTCTTTAATTTATAAAACCTAATTATGCAAGTTACGAAATTATGTAAGAAAACCACATAGAATAGGTTTAAGGTTCTTTTAGACCAAAAAAAAGGACTAAAATTTGTACTATTGACTCCAGTGAACCATGCATGTTTTACCTTTTTACATTCTACCGTCAGATCTATTATTTATACTCATATATCATTAACTGATTTTGTTACTGACTGTAGTATTTCATTCTAAAAATCTGCCACCTGTTGTTGGATTAGGTGACAAAGTACAGATCTATAACACACATACATGAAGCTGATAGACTTACGAGAAGTGTAACTTTTTGTATACATCCACATGTTGATCTTGTTGTACGTTAGCAGGTTCTCTAACCATATATATAATGTTCTTTGATCCAGAATCTCCTGTATCTCCTGTAAAACATGGAGAATAAATTGTCCATTAGGGGACGAAAAAAGATCTATGTAGGATACAAAAACTTAATTCACATAGTTTTTTTTTTTTTGTTTTTTTTTTTTTTTTTTTGGGGGGGGTCTAAGGGGTCACAAGTTATTGTTGTCCTAAGGAGACTTTCAAAAGGCATGCCAAACATCATTTTCAACTACTTAATTGTCACCAGTGTTTCTCATCTGAGACAGTTTGAGGATTCTAGTGTGGTGATGGTACGTTGTAGTTTTATAATATAAGGTTATACCACACATTCGTACATGTATAGCTAAAGTCTGTATCTCTCTTCCAGTTTGCTGTCTTGGACAGTGATGGTTTGTTTATATACCATGTATCCGGAATGATATCAGTGACAATCCCTAGTAATCCTGTGTCATCACTTCACGATGGGGATAATGTCTACATACATGTAAAAACTCCTTATCATAACATGACTTAAAAACAAACGCTGTGGAGCAGACAAAAATGTAAAAATTCTCATTCTTAGTGATTCTTCTTTAATATTTTTGTTTATTGTTATGCATTTTGATTTATAATCAAGCAAAAATACAAGTGAAGTAAGATCAAAATATCATATAATCTTTCACAAAATGTAGAAATTAACTGGAACGAAAACGGGCTTATTCTTTACTCTATTATTTTGTACCGATAGGCTACGTTTATTACACGAGTTTGGTCCGTAAATCCGGGAAGTAATTTATAAAAGCATTCAAGAAAATATTACCAATATAGATACAGTATCCCCCTGGACACGGTCCATAGGCTATATCTTCCCAGTCCGAATTATGAGCGCCATGTACGTTGATTGTGGATACTCTGTGTCCCGTTGCACTATCAATAACGTATATATTTGGTCCGTCCCCGTGATCGTTGTGTGTGTATAAAATTCCTGGATGTGTTCTGCTGGCTGCTAAACCAGATGCTTCTTCCACGTGATGTGACGTCACTGTGGATAGCGTTGTTCCCTTGTCGAAAACTGGTGCTAAAAAATAGTTAAAGTATCATAAGAATGTTTTGGTGCATTGATTAGGTCGCTAAGATACCACGATGGGTGCTTTGTTTGAGGTTTGCGCTACTTCAGTCTATTCACACGCCCACTTATCTCTCATAACAATTGGTATTAGTTAAATTTTTAGAAAATGCTAAGTAATTTCAAAATTTTGTGTGATTCGACGAAATAGTTTCCGTTTGATGCGTGTACAATAACCCGATTAGGACCTATTAAATTATTATTAAAAAATGTGTTCCGAACCAATTTGGCTATGAATGAGATCGACAATGCTTTTTTGAAGCTACATGTATACATGTACTCATATGTTATTAAATAGAATTAAATTTAAATAAAGCAGAATAATGAGAATATTTAAAATGATCAATTGTTATGCGAGAGAGAGATTAACAGGCACGATTCATGTCTGGCACTTTTATTGACGGAGAAAGCTCGAGTAAACTACAAAACCTTGTCATGTCACATGTCATCACCAGTAAGATTCTTCTCAGTATGACTGTTGTTCTGATGCTCTTACGCCCCGAGATCCCCACCAATTCTAAAAAGAGTCGTTTGCGGTCATAGACTTGAATTTGGGATGACGGGTTTGCATGAATAACATTCCGAGATACTTATATGCTGTCGGTGCAACTTCAGCTTGGGGTTGTGCAAATTTCCATATTTCTTTTTTTTTCTTTTTTTAGATTTTTAGCGGACTTCCGGGTTTAGCTCTCAAATGCTTCCTTCATATATACGGATTTTTCTTACGAATCATTACGTATAGCACAATTTCGTAAATCTACACGGATCCTTACGATTTGGCCACTTTTATGAGCGATCTAAGAGTGGTTACGAGTAGATTATATAATATTACGATTCATCTAAATTACGACCTGTTAACGTTTTGTTATTTATCAGTCATTATGTTTTTTTTTTAAAAGGTATGTAATTCTCAATGTATCATCATTAGTAGTATATATGTGGTTCTAAATAATCATTTGAGGAGGAGTGACGTCATCGGAACCGAAATGACGTCGCAGGAAGTGACGTCACCGGAATGGGAAGTCATGTGACCGGAACCGTGGGTGACGCTTGCACCAATGAACCACCGACGTGGGTTTATTATCGTTTAGTGTAAGAGAACGACGCAGAACTACGACAAGGGTTAAAGGCAGGACTAGGGTTAGGGTTCGGACTTGAGTTATTGTTAGAGTTATGACTCGAGTAAGGTTAAGGAGTCATCACCCGGGATGAAAAGCTTCGGGAAAAGGTGATATACTCCAACAGTACCTCTGTACTTCGTATACTCTAGGACTTCGATATAAAAGTGAGAGTATCAGTCCCTCAAGACTCCATGCGAGACCCTTACCATATACAGACTGATGAAACACCCAGAGACTACCGAGAAGCGCGTGAAAAAGGGGAGATAATCCAATCCAAAAACCGGTCAAGCATGGGCAGACGACACATCCGGGTCCAAGCACGTGACTGACGTCACTTCCGTTAACAAATAGTGGAAAATTTGCGAGAAATCCACCACTGCCGGTTTCGCATTCGTGCAAACCACTTCCGTGTACTTACGGTTCCAGTCACACATCCGGGTCCACGCACGTGACTAACGTCCCTTCCTTGAACAAATAATGGAAAATGACGGCAAAACACATAAATTCCACGAAAAACACTTCCGGTTCCGGTCACGTGACTTCCTATTTGGGTGACGTCACTTCCAGCTCCTCCTCGCTCCTCCTCAAATCATAATTTAGAACCACATATTTTATACTTGTCCTAAATCGTAATGTATGCGCATGTAAAATACTTGAACTATACTTAAAGTGTAATAACTCTTATTAATCCGTAGACATTGTAACACGACTTGAAGGAAATCGTAAACAGCACATAAGCACCCTTAATAATCCGTAAACAGATCGTAACAAATCGTAAAACAAATTGTTCACTAGACATTTACGGTTTCTTGCGAGTAGTTTACGGAGGGTTACGTGTTGTTGCAACCGGTTTACGATACTTACGGATTGTTACAAGTTATTTACGTATTATTTACGGAACCGTAACCGTGGACAATCGTAATTACATTTTTCTCATGCCAAAAAATTGCCTCTGCGAGTTGTGACGAGTTATTAACGGCTACAAAAGATTGACTACGATCCGTGTGTGTGAAGGGGGTAAAATGCATAGGAGTTATTTCCGTACTATAATGCGTTGGTAGCTATAGCTAACGAGTTCTTGCTTTACTTGCACCTGTACATGTATCAGTTAATGACTTTGAGTTATTGTCTTAATGAGGCTTTGTATGAGTTAATCTACAATTGATTTTGATGGACCATCTAAGTCACTTGATTTTAGAAATATGTTATGTCTCGATATGGTGATAAAATCTGAGTCTACAGAAAATATCTTCAAAGTTGGTAATCTGCCCATTACCTTGACCGAATTAAATAAAAATAATATTTAACGTGCCTTATCAGCAAATCTGGTGATCTTCGTGATGCAACGTTCAATTTTATCAAGTATAGAAAGGTGATAGATTTCTAAACAGAAAAAATGGAATAAGATAGGAGAACTTTAAAAAGATATTCGAAGAAATAACTGACCACGTGATTATTCTGAATACCCGGTGTAACGACCTCGGTAATATTCGGCAAACTTCGGAAACACTTTCTTTGTAATTTATTTTCAAAGAAGACGTAAACAAACTACGAAATGAGTTTCGTAATGGGAAAGATATTGGTACGCAAACCCTTCTTTAAACTGTTGGTTTAAATTATTGTCTAGCAAAGAGAAATAGATTTTACGGACATTATTCACTACGGTCAGGGTGCCTTAAGTGTTTATCGTTGTCATTGTCTGTATGTGATACAATCGGCAACCCTCGGCAGATTCAACTCACTTCATCTTTAATATAATCTTCCGAGGAGTGGCGAATGTAGGTGATATTATGCCTTGTGGTATCATGAGAGAAACCAAGACCTGACTTGTTGTAATATGCACGCTCAGTGTATCATAATAAGCATGGTAAACTTACAGCATCCGAAAATATTGGACGCAAAAATTGACAAGAATGAATATAACAGAGCGCAATAAAGGTTTATTACTTTACATGCATGCAAGGCCCTACAATGTAATTTTTTTGTCCTGAATTTCAAATTCATTCCCATCAGGATTCCGTCAATGTGAAAAATGTAATACATGTATTTCAAGAATTTTTTGTGAGTTACAGAAGGTACTCTATAGCATAAACCATGATAATTAAAATAATTGTTCATTTTTCTAGGACTTTCAAGAACTTAAAAACTATCAAGATCTGGGGCCAGGTTTTCGAATGTATCCTAAGATATGTCCTAAGATTTCTCTTAGCACATATTTAAGGACCATGTTAGGATAATCCTGGAACATGTCTTAGAATGTAGATCAAAGCTATCCTAAGATGGTCTTTCTTAGGATGATCTTAAGACTATCCTATCTGATATACATATATAATTATAAATATGTTATAATTGATTATAATATTTCATTTAAAAGTAATATAAGATAAAAATTTAAATATATACCAACTAAAAAATTTATGATCTCAAATGATTATTAACAGATTGATAAAACTTAGATGCACATTATAATGGTACACATTATTTTTTATAATAAATATCATTCTTATTGTTTTTATGATAATTTTATTATAAAGACTTTCAGTTATTATTGAACTGTTTTAAGAGCCTATCGTGTTAAATATATGTTTTGTATTATTTAGCAATGTCAGTAAACAATAGGGGCGCCACTGGGCGGAAACCACAGTTTGTTTACAGTATATTGGTCCCAAAATAGGCTGGAAAAGGTTGTAAAGAAGCGGAATCCAGTTTTCAAATAGCTTCCCCCAAAATTGCGCCACTTGGCGTTTACTGACATTGCTGCATATTTCACTAGTAATAATGTTTATTACCAAATTTAACTTTGACACATGGTTTATGTGTCACGTGAATATATCTATCTAAAACAATGATATAATTATAATAGAATTTTAATACATATTTATTATCTATTACTGCAGGAAATTTATTAAAATTGGAACAACCATTAAAGTTTAAGGGAAAAGGGCAGGAATTAATATCGCATCGCATCGAATAATTAAGGTATAATTCATCGCTGAATTTAAATACCAGAAATAAACAAAGCATGACCGAACCAAGCAGTAAATCACGAGTGCGCCCAACGCACAAATTATTTACAACTGTAGTTTGCTCATAAGTTGTTTATTTCTGGTATTTCAATTCAGCTATAAGTTATACTTTTTATGACTTTGTTATGATATTGTAATTATTATATTTATTTATCTTGGCCTGGTTTGTTTTGTGTGGCCTTGTGACGTGTATAATGTGTTTACATAATACTTATAGTTGTTTACCAAATAATGTTATAACTGCGCAGTTTAGAAATCACTGGAACAATAATGGATACTGGTGGAATGACTAGAACTTTCTATTTGACTTACGTAATAATTATGGTGTGATTCGAACTTCTACCGTATTCCAGAAGTTTCCGTTCTACAGTATATATATGGACACGAAAGTTAAACTTGCAGAGCATAGCATATTGGACCGTACATAGACATTCTTGTGTTCTCAGCTGTTGGATTTATTTACGTTTCATACATCGTACTTGACAGACTGTTATTTTCATTACATCATACTAGATTGTGACTGATTGGATATAATATTCCGTTTGGATTCAGGCAACAGTGACCAGAATTCCGGATCAAGAAAAAACAGGATTTTGAACAGTTAAGTTGACATTTTAGTTTTTTTTGTAATATTTTTGTAAACTTTGTATATATAATAAATCTTGTTCAATTTTATTATTGATTTGTGTCTTTTGTTGGCTACATTTTAAAGGTGATTTCGGCCGTAACAGAAATTGGGGGCTCGTCTCGGGAGAACGTTAATATCTTAATAAATTTTTTCAGTATTTTTATTAGAATTAGCCAACAAAATTCTACAAAATGGAATTTGATGCTGGTAAATTTTTGAAAACGCCAGACCTGGAAGGGTTTGATAAATTAAAGAAAGAAGAATTAGTGTTGCTTGCTAAACATCTAAAAATAGATTTTAGAACATCTATGAGAAAACAAATTATAAAAAATTTGGTAATAGACAATTTAGTTGATTTAGAAATTTTTGGTGAAGAGGCTCTTGACCTCAAGGTCGAAAATGTTGATGCTTTAAAATTAAAACAGCTTGAATTAGAACACGAACTTAAATTAAAACAATTAGAAAAAGAAGAAAAACAATTACAGGCAGAACTTGAAATGAGAGAAAGGTTAGAGATGGAGAAAATAAAAATAGAAATAGCTAAAGTAGAAAGCAACACTAAGTCAAAATCAGAACAATTTGAGGCAGCAAAAAATATACGTTTGGTTCCCAAATTTTGTGAAAAAACGGTGGATAAATTTTTTCCACAATTTGAGAAAATTGCTCAAAATTTGAAATGGCCAAAGCCTTATTGGACTACAATGTTGCAAAGTGTTTTTGTGGGCAAGGCCGCTGAAATTTACTCAGCACTATCTTCGGAAAAAAGTTCTGATTATGACACTGTTAAACAGGAAGTTTTGAAAGCTTATGAGCTAGTGCCAGAAGCATATCGACAGAAATTTAGGTTTTATAAAAAGTTTGAAACACAAACCTATGTTGAATTTGCTAGGGAAAAAGAAGATTTATTTGATAAATGGCTTACGTCAAAGAAAATAGATAAAAATTTTGATAAATTAAGACAATTAATGTTATTAGAAGAGTTCAAGCAGTGTGTTAATTTAGACTTAAAAACACATTTAGATGACAAAACTGTTGAGACATTGCAAGATGCAGCCGTTGTTTCCGATAATTATACCATTTCACATAAAAGGAGTTTCAAAGGTCACAATTTTAATACTTCAAGCGGAAATTACAAAAATCAAAGCACTGAGCGTACTGATATTAAGCCTGTTGCACAGAATAAGAGTCCGTCTAGTTATAACATGTCTGGTCCAAAATTTGATACTTTTGAGAAGAAGTCACTAACTTGTGCTTATTGTAAGAAAAATGGTCACCTGATGGCTGATTGTTTTAGACTCCAGAAGAAGAATGAAAGAGATCATAAGCCCAAGTCCAGTGCTTGTACGACACCCGTTGTTACCAATAAGTTGGAATGTCCTGCGAGTCAGGCTTTTAAGTCCAGTTTTTGTGATTACATGGAGGATTATAAGCCCTTTATGTCTGATGGGTTTGTTTCTATTGTTAATAATACTACTCCTCAGCCTATTAAGATTTTACGGGACACTGGAGCTTCTCAGTCTCTGTTGTTAGAAGGTGTGTTGCCTTTGTCCGAGGAGACGTCCGTTGGTGCCTCCGTTTTGTTACGAGGTGTGGAGTTAGGTTGTATAGATGTTCCCCTCCATCGTATTTATTTGAAGTCGGATTTAATTACTGGACCAGTTGTTGTGGGTGTTCGTCCTACTCTCCCTGTTGAGGGTGTTTCATTATTGCTAGGAAATGATCTAGCTAGGAACAAAGTGGTTGCTGAACCAATTGTTACAAATGAACCGGTGGTGGATGTTAAATCACCTGAAGATGATGCTGAACTGTATCCAGCCTGTGTTGTTACTAGGGCAATGGCAAGAAAACAACAAGATGAGGATTTACAAGAAGGCCAGTATGATTATTTGGACCTTTCTGACACTTTTCTTGCCGACATTGAAGGTCCCGGTACTTCAGAAAAAGCCATAATAAGACCACCTGGTACTAACGAACGTGTAATTATGCCATGGCCAGACGTGAACAGCCATTCATTAGACAAAAGAACATTTAGGGAAGAACAGAATAAAGACCCTGAGGTTCTTCAACTCTGCAAGAGGGCTCTACCACAAGAAGAAGCAGAAAAAGTGGCCGAATGTTACTACCATCAAGACGGCATTTTGATGAGGAAGTGGAGGCCCCCTGATGCTATCCCAGAGGAAGAATGGAGAGTGGTATACCAAGTGGTGGTGCCTAAAGTCTATAGGCAAGAAATTATTGGTCTTGCCCATGACACCCCCTTGGCTGGACATTTAGGTATAAGGAAGACTTGCCTTAAGATCTTGCAACATTTCTACTGGCCCAGACTTAGAAATGATGTCACAGAATACTGTAAATCATGCCATATATGCCAGGTTGTTGGCAAGCCTAACCAGAAAATACCACCAGCACCACTTCTGCCAATTCCAGCCTTTGAAGAACCTTTCAGCCGAGTGCTTATTGATTGCGTTGGACCTTTACCAAAGACCAAGACAGGAAATGCTTATTTATTAACGATCATGTGTACATCCACTCGCTTTCCTGAGGCTATTCCCTTAAGGAATATCAAGACACCAACTATTGTCAAAGCTCTTATCAAATTTTTCACATTAGTAGGACTTCCTAAGTCTATACAGTCCGACCAGGGTTCAAATTTTATGTCAGGTTTATTTCAGCAGGTCGTTTACCAGTTAGGGATTACTCAGTATAGATCAAGTGCTTATCATCCAGAATCTCAAGGTGCCTTAGAACGTTTTCATCAAACACTGAAGAACATGATTAGAACTTTTTGTCTTCAATTTGACAGGGACTGGGATGATGGTGTTCACTTTCTACTTTTTGCGGTCCGAGAGGCTGTTCAAGAATCCCTTGGTTTTAGCCCCTTTGAGTTAGTGTTTGGTCATACTGTAAGGGGACCTTTGAAATTGATTAAGGAA
This sequence comes from Mytilisepta virgata, assembly GCA_028015205.1. NCBI lineage: Eukaryota > Metazoa > Mollusca > Bivalvia > Mytilida > Mytilidae > Mytilisepta > Mytilisepta virgata. The sequence continues at coordinate 4,567,945 of CM051512.1, read as the reverse complement.
AAATGGCTTACTGAACACACTGACTTGAATCTTCTAGACTATGTATCTAGATTTAAAGAAAAAATGTATACTGCTTGTCAAATTGCTCAGAAAAACTTAAAAACTGTACAGAATAAGATGAAAATATGGTATGATAAAGATGCCAGGGACAGAGTTTTTGAGCCTGGTGATAAGGTACTTGTATTTTTGCCAGTCCCTGGGCATCCTTTACAGGCTAAATACTGTGGTCCTTATACAATTGACAGTAAAATCAATGATTTGAATTATATTGTAAAAACTCCAGGTAGGCGTAAACAAAATAGAGTGTGTCACATTAATATGTTAAAACCATATTTTGAGCGTACTAATGAAGGTGAGAGTAAACCAGTTGCCACTTTAGCCATGGTTAAATCGGAGAACGATCATGACAAACCAGATATAATTGAACCATCTTTTGATTCGAAGACTATGGAACAAACTGTTAGATTGAAAAATTCAGAAATTTTGTCAAATTTAGACTCAAAACTTGCACATCTGTCTTTCGATCGCAGACAAAAATTGAAAACTTTGGTATTTTCTTTTAAAAATCTTTTTCCAGATGTGCCAAACAAAACCACTGCTGTTTGTCATGATGTTGATGTAGGCGATGCTTCTCCAATTAAGCAACATCCTTACCGGCTCAATCCACTTAAACTTGATGTTATGAGACAAGAAATTAGATATATGCTTGACAATGATATTATTGAGCCGAGTAACAGTGAATGGAGCTCTCCTTGTCTTCTCGTGCCCAAACCAGATAAAACCTTTCGTTTCGTTACTGACTTCAGAAAAGTCAACTCAGTTTCAAAATCTGACTCCTATCCGATTCCAAGGATAGAGGATTGCATTGATAACATTGGACAATCAAAATTCGTAAGCAAATTTGATTTATTAAAAGGTTACTGGCAGGTCCCCCTGACACCGAGAGCTCGTGAAATATCAGCTTTTGTCACACCAGACGGCTTATTTCAATATACTGTCATGCCGTTTGGTATGAAAAATGCTCCAGCTACGTTTCAAAGAATGATCAATAATGTTATAAAAGATTTAGACTGTTGTTATGCTTATATTGATGATCTTATTGTATGTAGTGATAGCTGGGAAGAGCATTTAACACATTTATATGATACTTTTGATAGATTGTCACAATCAAATTTGACTGTTAATCTTGCTAAAAGTGAATTTTGTAAGGCCACTGTTGATTATTTAGGGCACACAGTTGGCCAAGGTCAAGTGAAACCTATTATGGCTAAAGTGGATGCAATTACCAATTTTCCTCCTCCTACAAATAAAAAACAACTTATGAGATATTTAGGCATGATTGGATTTTACAGAAAATTTTGTTCAAATTTTGCTACTGTTGTTCAACCATTGACTCATCTTTTACGAAAAGATTCTAAATTCATCTGGAGTGATAATTGTCAAAACTCTTTTGAAAAAAGCAAATCACTTTTAATTAACAGTCCCGTTCTTATCACTCCAGACTTTAAAAAGCAATTCAAACTTGCCGTTGATGCAAGTGATGTAGGAGTTGGAGCCGTTTTATATCAAGAAACAGATGATAATGTTGAGAAACCTATATCATATTTTTCCAAGAAATTAGATAAACATCAGAAAAATTATTCCACTATTGAAAAAGAATGTTTTGCACTGTTGTCTGCACTTCAAAATTTTGATGTATATTTAAATCCCACTATGCATCCTATTCTGGTTTATACTGATCATAATCCTCTCACCTTCATACATAAAATGAGAAACAAGAACCAGAGGTTGACTAGGTGGAGTTTATTGTTACAGGAATATGATATTATTGTAAAACATATTAAAGGTAAAGATAATGTAATAGCAGATGCTTTATCTAGATCTTATTAAAACACTGTATACATACTATATATATATATATATTTTTGTATATATTGTTCATGAAGTTCTCGTTACACTCAAACTTCTTTTAAGGGGGGAGGTGTTATGATATTGTAATTATTATATTTATTTATCTTGGCCTGGTTTGTTTTGTGTGGCCTTGTGACGTGTATAATGTGTTTACATAATACTTATAGTTGTTTACCAAATAATGTTATAACTGCGCAGTTTAGAAATCACTGGAACAATAATGGATACTGGTGGAATGACTAGAACTTTCTATTTGACTTACGTAATAATTATGGTGTGATTCGAACTTCTACCGTATTCCAGAAGTTTCCGTTCTACAGTATATATATGGACACGAAAGTTAAACTTGCAGAGCATGGCATATTGGACCGTACATAGACATTCTTGTGTTCTCAGCTGTTGGATTTATTTACGTTTCATACATCGTACTTGACAGACTGTTATTTTCATTACATCATACTAGATTGTGACTGATTGGATATAATATTCCGTTTGGATTCAGGCAACAGTGACCAGAATTCCGGATCAAGAAAAAACAGGATTTTGAACAGTTAAGTTGACATTTTAGTTTTTTTTGTAATATTTTTGTAAACTTTGTATATATAATAAATCTTGTTCAATTTTATTATTGATTTGTGTCTTTTGTTGGCTACATTTTAAAGGTGATTTCGGCCGTAACAACTTGTACAGGATGTTCCATTTTCGCAGAAATAAATTATAATAAAATGGACCATGTGTATTGATATCTCTCCGCAGCAATTGTGACGTCACTTCCTAGAGTGAAAAAACAGCTGTTTTTTTTCACGTGTGATTTACCAGATTTTCTTTCAATCGGATACTACGGTAAATCACTTTTTCTAGCCTTAGTATGTAGCACAATATGGCTGCCCCCCATTAAACAAAGACTTTTATGACTGCGCTCGCTATAATATTTCAGAAATTATTAATAATATTTACCTGAAATTACATTTGCTATAACTAACAGCGATATAAAAATCAACATTTTGAATTTAAGTAATCCAGTAATATATGTTGGTTTATATTGTCTGAAAATGATGCTTCCGTCTTTATGAGTTAATGTGTACTGGTATTTCGAATTTTGTCATATTGAACTTATAGGTTCTTGATAAGCTACGTGATTGAAGCATAAGTGACGGTTCTTATCTATACCCTTCGTAACATGTTATTGGTGACATTTTGTTAATTTTACAACTTTCCGCAGTACATACAATAGTGCAAAAACGAAGAAAGATCTCTTGTTATGTGTTTGTCGTGTCAATATTTAGAACATGGCAAAGTGTTTTCGACCAATGAAATACAAGAATTTTCACTCTCTTAATAGTGAAGACATGTTCATCTTATTGTTCTGTTATGACATACAAAGGACTATTTAATGTAGCCAAATACTGTCTAGAGACATTTGGCGAGGATAGTGTGTTTAAAGAAGATTTTTTTAATTTTTAAAGTTAATTGACTCTGAAGTAAATAGTAACTGTGATATATAGATCTTTAAAATCTTTAATACATAAATTATTTTGATTTAGAAAATCATTTTTCCTTAAAGAGTTCTTAAACGAATTTATTTTATATATTTTTGGGGTAAACAATGCATCTTTAAATTACTTTGTTTTTATATTTTATATATTTTAGGGGTAAGGGTTGGGGTAAAAATATGGTCTGGAGTAGAAAAAAACATTAAAGAAGGAGATTTTACCTTCTTGTATAAAGTGTGTCATCCAAAAATTTAAAATTTCATTCGAAAACAAGTTTATTACTTTATAATATTCCCAACATTGAAGAAAAAAATAATTTTATTCCGAAGGGCATATTAACAGGGTTTTTTTTTTTTTCGTTTTCAAAATGTAAGAAAACAAATTTCTGATTCTCATTTTGACTGAAAATAAAATATGTTCGAGGCTCTTCCCAACTTTTTTTTCTGATTTTTATTCCTTACACGGATATTATAATTATACTGGATATTTCAATGTCTCATGTACTGTGAGTAAAGTTTATATAGTAATAGTAAATTCTTTGTTTGTTTATACATTCCATTGACACAATCGCTACATCCTTATTTGGAAATCTCATATGTAGTCTGTCTATTTCATTGGTTTTCGCATACAGATCGGGCCAATGAAATTCAATGTTACAAATTTCGCGCGTTCACTGAAACTTTGTTTATCATTTGTTTGTAAATTTATAGCGTTCAAAGACACGCTCAGCTGAAACGCATTTCCTTGTAATCAAAAAAAGAATCTATATGTTCTATGTTTGTAAGAGAATGATAATCCTTTCTTCATGATAAGTACTCATTAGCGCTCGTACTTAATCATGAAGAAAGGAATTATATGGCAAGCCGTTTTACGATTTATTCTAACTTCATTCTATAATTTATAATTAAAGATATCTTATAAATTATATGAGATATCTTATAAACTATATAAGATATCTACTATATAAAATATCTTATAATATATATGAGATATCTTATAAAATATATGAGATATCTTATAAAGTATATAAGATATCTTATAAAAACTAGATTATATAAGATATCTTATATATTATATGAGATATCTTGAAGTTAGAATAAATAGTAAAACGGCTTGCCATAGAATTATCATTCTCTTATATACATATCTTTATTCTCATACAGCCAATTTATACACTGGTACAGGGAAGAACAACAATAACATAAATATAACAAAACAAGCAACAATACAATATACAATATATACAAATACGAGGGAATCAATAAGGTGACAACGGGACAGAGGGTTAGCCAGGAGTACAAACACACCCATTTATATATTTGATAAACTTACATAATTTCTTTAACAACGATTGCTTTTTACTAGACATCAGTTCAAAAAACTTGAAGGTATGTTGACGTTTCAAATAATACTTTGGTAAATAACGTATACGTTGATCATGTAACGTAGCACATTCGAAAATGCAGTGATAGTCATCATCTATTTTCTGACAATTACATAAATGACAGTATCGGTTTTCTCTTTCAATATTGCAGCATCTTCCCTTAGTTTCAACTGGTAGATAATGGTTTGTGGTTCTATATCTACAAAATCTAATTGCATCAATTATGTTCAGTTTATCAAAATATTCTTTTAATTCAAATTTACTTTACAAATTTTATAATTCAATGCTTTAGATGATTCAATCATGGACGATTGACAATTTTGTACAAAGTGATCAAGCAATCGTTGTTTTACTGTGCGTTTTAGCCATTCAGTGTTATAGAAATTTTCATTTTCCCAAATATATGAATATCCACATTGATCTAAAACTTTATGTACATAATTGATCCATCTTAAACGCGTATTTCTCTGTTCACCTTTGTTTTTATAAATGGTTTTAATTATCCCTGTTAACCAACTGGAGGGGAAAATGCCTTTGTCAAATATAATATTAAAGAGACCTTCGTAAATATTTATAAAACGATTCGATTTAATATACTCGTTGATAATTTTATCTTCTCCACTAGCTTTGCTATTTTTAAGATTTTGGATACACTTGAGAATTTCATTCTGCGTAATATATCCATTTATATGTTCATTTTCTATTGGTGTTGTCGGTTCTTCATCTGAGCCATCTGTGTTTAGATTTTTGTAAAAAGTCGTACAATACATTTATATCTATGTTTGGTTGCTGTTTTCGATTATGTTTACCTAATTTTTTCCAGAAATCTTTGGGATATCACTTGATGATTTTTTTAATATCATCTGAAAGTTTTTTGCAAAACATTTTATACTTATCGTCCATGACTTTTTTATATTTTTTTCAGCATCAACCATATTTAACCTATTTTGTATTGTATTGTTCAACTTGTAATGTCTCTTGGCTCTGCGATATTTTTGTCTTGAAAATTTACAATCTATATCGAACCAGGGCTTTTTATTACTACCACTATTACTGCTGTTAACATTATGTCCAACTCTTTTAGAGTTATAAGTTCCGAAAGTCTTCATAGCAGAATCGATAAAAATATTTCCCAGATCGTCTAATAATTCGTCGATAGAGGCATTTCCTACCATATCTGTTTCATTTTGAATATTTTGAAAGTTTTTGTTCAAATGTATGCAATTTTTCTTCATCTATATTATTTTGAAAGTCTGCTATTTTTTCATTGTCCCATGGTTTTACTTTGTTATGATTTACATTTATATCAGGGAAATTATCTTTATTACTTATCATCCTTCCCTGTGATTTTATTAGCTTGTTGAGCAGCTCACGAAAAATTCGTATCAAGAAGCACGTGCGCTGAGCAGGAGTTATCAACAGTCAGCAGGACTTATCAACAAATTCTCCCAACGTTTGGCAGCTTAGAACTTATTAAATGGCTTTCAAAATTGCAAAATATTACTAAATATATCAAGAGTTGGTGTTCCTTTTTTATATTATTGCGTTTTATTTAAATGAATGATGAAGAAATTTCTAAAAGTAACATCACCAAAATGTGTCTTTCCCCGATAGAATATGAAGATTTGGGACTAATTCGCTACGCTCACTCGCCCCAAGCTTCATATTCTGGCTCACGGGATGATATTTTACGATATTTAGCTGTCAAAATGCAGATAATATATACTTATCTACCCTGAGAGCAATATGTAATGGCGTAGGCACATCTGAAAGGAACTTACTGGTTTCAAGTATTTCAAATTCTGTAAATAGGGCCACTTATACAATATTCAACAATACTAACATTTCTACAAGTAAGTCTACCAATACTTGTATCATTACCTATTCTACCATTAGCTATAAAAATACTGTTTCCCTTACAAAAGTTTAACAATAAATTACCATATTTGTTTTCTGTTTTGTCCGTACTTCTTCTTTTCAATGGCATTTGTAATTTTTTTAATAAACCAGAAAAATTGTCCACATATTCAGTAATATAATTGTCAACATGTCTATTTTCGTCAATTTCAACAAAATCATTTTCATCTGATGTCCTGGCATTAAAATCGCCTATAAGACTAGTGTATTTCGATATATTTGAAAATTAAAGATGTTCCTGTTCAATCTCACTAAAAGCATCTTCAGACGAGTATTTTGTATGTTCTGGGGTGTATAGAAAACTCCAAAATATACAGGTCGGTCTGTTTTAAAAAGTTTTTTGCTACACTTAAACCACAGAACATATTTACTATCGGTGTTGACAATATCTATAGAATTACCTAAATCTTCTTTAAAACCTACTATATATCCACCCGAACGTCTATTTGTATTTTTTTTCTTCTATTTTTCATTTAAACTTATAGCCCGGGAAATTAATCTAAAATATACTAATTGTGGCCATTTTAAAAGCTCACTCAAAATTAAGATTCACATTTAATCAAATTACTTCTTCTGATTTTCTTTTTTAGGCTTATTCTTTTTAATGGTAAAAATTAAATCAATGAGAAGAACAAACTTGGCAAATTGAATTTACATGTGTACATCTATACATAAAATATTGCATTAACAAATCCCTAGTATTTTTCCCTATAATTTTCTATTCTTCCCCAAATCTAAATAAATAAAAAATAAATAAATAAATAAATAAATGAATAAATAAAATCTCTTGTTTACTGTGAAATTCGGGTAGAATTAGCAAGATAAAAAAAGAAATATAATAAACGAAAAAAATAAACAAACAAGAAAAAAATAATTTATAAATAAATAAATGATGATACTAACAGTAATAGAAAACAATGCAAGTAATAATGAATGATAATAATGAGAATAATAATAATGACGACGACGACGACGACGACGACGACGACGACGACGACGACGACGATGACGATGATGATGATGATGATGATGATGATGACGACGACGACGGCGACGATGATGATGAGAGTCTGGAAAGGCTGTAGAAATTTCCAAAAACAAAGTACTATATAATATGTATATTCATTGCTAAAATAATCTTTCGCGTTATTTGCTTCGGATATGTATTCAGCCATCATAAACAAAAGTGAAATTAAATTCTGAAAAAGACGTTCTCCCTAATTTTAAATGTAAGCAACCATCTTCGTTAAAGTTACCAAAATATTATTCCTGTTATAAACATGTAATCAAAAATACGGAAATTTAATACGGAAGTTGTCCTACATGTACATGTAATGTTACAATGCAGGTTATATATCCTTTAGTAATATGACGCGCAGACGACACGGAAGTTCCGGTGTAACATGGCGGGATGAATGGGTATAAATATGTCTTAGAAATCGGTAGATATCACTTCTCTCCAACTGATCAGGTAAGAAAAATTAATTTATAGAGTGTTTAAGTATTTTGAAATTCAATTTTCTTTAAGACATATTCTATGGGACCAATGTTGAATAACAACTTGTTATTTATGTAAAAAGCCGAAAATAAAAATTAAAAAAAAAATAAATACAATAAAATAAAATACACCAGCTTTTTATCATTAGGAATTGTTCTTTTTAACTAGAAATTCATGCAATTACGTTATAAAACTGTACACGTAGTTAATTTTACTGTTGTCTTTTCGTGATTTGGTGAAAATTGAGATTTCATCTACAGTATATATTATTTTTTAAATCAGCAACGAGAATTATATTATTAACATTACAATTCTCTATAACAAAAATAAACCAAAATAAGATAGAATAATTTAATTCCTTTACCAAAACCAATGTATTTATAAATACAGCGGATATATAAAATAATGATATGGTATAAATATATATATATTTATGGTTAATTTCCTTGAATTGTAAAAATGTTTTTATGTGTTTTCAGCTAGAGATTGTCATTCATTACTAATCAAGATGAACAAGTCAATTCTTTTGTTGATCATCCCATGTCTTGTTGCTTTGGTCATGGTCAACGCTCAGATTGGGACTGGGGGAACCGGATATCGGGCGTATTACTACAACCAACTGGCAGCTTACAAGGCACAACAAAGGTACTATAACTATGGCAACGCTGTCACAGCCAGTCTCAAAGGTTCCAGACTTCTAAACTACTGTAAGTAGTCACATTGTTTTTATTTAAGCCATCAAATGTTATGAAAATTAAAAATTCAGATAAATGTATGCTCTATGAATCTGGCAAAAACATGCAGTTCAGTATTCTTTTCTTTTTTTTTATTTTGAGTTAATGGCCAAAGAATTTAAAAATTGTCCAGTTTTGTATAAGATTAAATGTTATATATTTGATTACATTACTAACTGTGAACTTTTTTCTTCCTGTTTGCGCTTTTAAAATAGAAAACGTAGGCATTTTATTGTTATCAAGGAAATGAAGACCGTTGAATGTCAACTTAATCCAAAATGGCTCCGTATTTGAAAAAAAAATAGCTTTAGAAATATACATTAATGATTGAAAGATGACTGGCATTGGTCCCTATTTACTAAATCAATCTGAGATTCCTTATTCTAAGGCAACGCAACGTTGGTTGTAACATTTATTTCTCTGATCACGGCACGTGCAAACGTCACTTCCGGATTTCAAAAGTACCTTCTTTACATAAAATCTTTATACTTGCATTACAATGGACATAATAGATAAAATTGCATTTTAAATATTTGTGTCTCCAGCAAACTCCTTTTTCAAACCATAAAATCCCTTCTTAACCTTCATCAGGTAGGCTAGTGACCAAAACGATGGAGGTCAAATAATAACTACCAAAATATTGTCAGCAATGAAATCAATTTGGCCTGAATGACGTGGCCGAAATCCAGGTAAAGTCAACTTTGTCTTAGGGAACTGAAACTCTCCTTTAAACAAAATTTAAAAACAACTTTTTTTTCTTTCAGTGTTCGGGTTCTTGCTGCTCCTTGATCTAACCAACGCCACCGGAAACACCCTTGGTTAAAATATTATCACGGATCAGGTATGTAAACGGGATTTCATACTTCATCATTTACAAAATTAGCGAAATTATAAGATATTGTTGAATGTAAATGAAAATTTATTTTTCTTTTATTCACAAATATTTTAACACCATTTTCAATCTTTTTTAACAGATACCGACGATGACTGAGGTATAGTTGTCTCCTGGACGGTCGAATGTCTCACCAGATTTATTGAAAATAAATAAAAAGTTGGAACTGTCAGTTTTATTTATGATTTATAGCAAGCGCACGGAGCGCTATAGGGGCTTATACATTTTCTATATATGGGTAATTTAGAAAAGTCTTGCTTATACATTCTCTATATGTGGGTCATTTAGAAAAGTCTTTCTTTAATGGGGCATCCATATTGTGCTACATACTAAGGCTAGAAAAAGTTTTGTAAAGCAAGAGAAACAACTTGCTCTGAATTATAATAGTCAGAATCGTGATACCGGAAATGAGTTTCTGGAAAGGGCTAATATTACTGTGTTCGCATCATTTGCCTTGCCAACAGCATATTATTATAACCTGGAAATGTAAGGACAGCGTGTGCATCATTACGCCATCCTTTTAGTAGACTAACGTACATGTATAGGCAACATATTTTTGTTCGCAATAATGCCCAACAGCCCATACCGTAACAATAAAACACATGGTCCCAGAAAAGATAAATAATGACGCAACAATCAACAAACAACCTGCATCGTCTATGTAAAATGTCATGAAGTGAACAAAACACAAACTCAAACACATCATGGATTCAGTATAGTCAGAAATGGTACACACTAAAAGGTGTTTCGGCTAAACCTGTTCTATGGGTAACCAAATCTCTCCTTATCTATCCTGGCATCCGTCCTATAAAAACAGTATATATCCTATAAAACTATATCCCCGTGAAGAAAAAATCTTGTACAATCAACCTTGTTTAAAGGGCATCTGTTGCATAACAATCGACCAATGATTTCGGGAGAAGAAAAAAATGTTTTACATTGAGGGAAAAGTAAAGAAAATAGAAATGGCGAAAACAGTCTTAGTGTTCAGAAAGCTCGCTACATCTACTGCATTTTACTTTGTATGAAAACGAAGAGATATGGGTTAAATGTCAAGACGACATCAGATCTCCGAAATATATATCTAGAGTTCACAACATTATCTTCAATATATTGAGAAACCCCACACAATGAGACTATCCTTAAATTCCCCCTTCTAAATAACAACGCAAAACAACACTATATCCATTATTCATCAAATAAGTTCGAGAAATTAAGAATTTAAAGAGACAATAATAATATGGATAATCAGGATTAATGGTTACGTTAATTGATTTTAAAAGTAATTGACAATACTAAATTACTGGGCACTGCTTGTATAGAGTATTTAAACAATCAATTAATTCTGTGAAAAACAAATCATTCTACACTGCTGATTGAGATACTGGTAGGACATTTTGTCACTAGCGACAGAAGGAACAGTACAAATCTAGAACTTTCTGCTTCCTGGAGAAGAAAATGTGTGCTCAAAAAACAACAAACTCAAAGGTAGGGACAAACTTTAAAATCTTTAAGGGAGCAAAACTTAATTTTTATGACAGGAGAGAAGAGCTATCGATTAAAGGTGTAGGCTAAAATGCGATTACCTCAAACAATAGAAATGCTACAGCATTGTTGAAAGCCGACACAAATATAAAAAAAATATGGGAACATTTGAATGCGAAAATGGTCCCGGAGACGCTTAAACTCCTTGGGATTTCAGTCCAATGGGTTTTCAACGCATGTTAATGTTACATTATGGCTGGTAATAAAACGGTAAAACCCGAAACTAAATCTCAAAAAGATAATGAAGTGTACAAATGATGTATTCTGATTGTAAGACAGAAAAATCGTCGTATAAGTCTTGCCTTATGGCTACAAAATATATTTAATGTAGGTAATTATAGCATAAAACGTCTTTATAATATTTTGTTCTGAAGAACAAATATTTAGATTCTGATTTAATGGTGTATTATATCATTTTAAAACGATTTAAAGATCACGTTTTGGTTACACAAAATTTTTCGTCTTATTCAAGTTATTTGTTTGCTTTTAAATCAAATGGAAAGGTCAGTTATTTTAAATTAATGATAAACATACATGAACTTGGTCTTGACAAGCAGGAGTTATCCCGCTTGCCATTTATGTTATCTAATGACGACATTTTAAAATTGTTCGATGCACGGAATATTTCGTACCTGTGGCTTAAAAAAGGGTGTTTTTGTTTATTTTTATCACATATATGTATAACACCCTAGACATAATTACCAGTTCACAAAGCTTCGAAAACTACGTTCTGAAACGTGAAACTTCAAACTGATTTTTACTGGCAAATAGAGAAGTGATTTCTAATAGGTTTTGTAAATATTTTTTTTCTTTTTTATCTTTTTTTTTTACTTTTAAAACATTAAAAATTGTGGATCCACCTTCGAATGTATATTCCACATTGCAATGTACATGATGTAATGTGGATTAGATGATTGTACAAAGTTCAGCATACATTAATTTTCTCTTAGAATTAAAAGCAAATTAAAAATGTGTGAACATGATCAGACAATGTTGGATTATAACACCCTATATAGATGTTTTATCCGGATTATCAAAACAAGATTATCTATACGGTTTATTTTAACAACATGGACAAGAATGGACAGATATTACTTTCTACGTGAATGGAAAATGACAATAATCTGGGGTGTAAAATTGATGTTATTTTTTCATTTGTACATGTACGTAAGGGGGCAACCATTATGAGCTTTCTTCCCTTTATTAATTTATTTCACTTTATTCTCATTTTTACACATATGTATGTGTACGTCTTTGGCGAGTCTAAGGGAGCAACCATTTGACTATTGAGGGGCGGTTGGGGGGGGGGGATGAAATTTGAAATAAAAGGCATGACCAGGATTTTTCCAAAATGATGAGACAGGATATATTTAGGTGTCAATGCATGACCTGTGTCATTCAGGAAATTTTTTGGTTTGAATTTAAATGGAAATTTAGGACGAAATAGTGGCCGAAAAAAAAATCCAGGACCAAAATTTCAACGAAAAAAATAGGCACGGTCAAGCATAAAAATCAAATGGTTGCTCCCTAACTGCAAGCAAGTCTAATTTTCTTTTCTAAATATATTACTATTTGATTCCATGTATTATACCTACCTACCTACCTAGTCCTTGTTATGCCCGGGGGCACATAGGGCAAGGACTAGAGCTTTCCACTTCTCTCTATCTTGAGCTGTCTTCTCTAATTCTCCCCAAGTTAGATGATGTTCGTTCATTTCTTTCTCAACTGTTCTTCTCCAGGTGTTTTTAGGTCTGCCTTGTTTTCTCTTCCCTTCTGGCGTCCATCCGAGCGATGCTCTAGTGGTGTTACTGGTTGGTTTTCTGAGTACGTGCCCAATCCATCGCCATCTTGATCTTGTCAATATAACCCGCATACTATCCATGTTTGCCTTTTTATGAAGCTCTACATTTGAGATCTTAGCTGGCCAGTAAATCCTCAAGATCTTTCTGAGGCAACCGTTGTGGAAACTGGAGAGCTTGTTAACATCTTTCTCCGTCATCCTCCAGTATTCAGCTCCATATAACAGGACAGACAAGACACAGCTGCTGTAAAGTCTTAATTTTGTTCTTCTGCTTATATCGCTTGTCTTCCAGATATTCTGTAGTTTCATGAAGGCACCTCTGGCTTTACTAAGTCTGGACTTTATGTATTATACAGTCCTGTTTTTTTTCAGCACATTTTTTTAGTCTTATAGTTATCGAGTTTGACTTACTTCCACTAGTCGGACATCCGAGCAAATTATCGGTAATAAAGTTACGATTTTAATTATTGTTAAGGATGATCGCTGGTCTAATAGGAAATAAATAGGATTTGAAATAGGTGTTTTAGTTTGAGAGAACATATGAATAGTAAGCAAATATGCAAGAAAAAAATATAGGTTCATGTGCTCATTTTAGAGCTGTAAGTCCTTGAAAATTTGCAGGAAATGGGTTTTTTCTTGATTTTTCATTGTCTTTGCATTGACAACTTCAGTCTCTCAAAAATTTATGAAAAAATAAAAAGGATTTCATAAAATTTTGTCAAATATCATTTTAAGGTATATATGATTGAATTATAAAAGAAAACGTGGGGGTTCATTCTTAAAATTTAATGTTTAAGAAATGGATAAAACCTGAGGATTCCGAAAATCTGACAAAAAGACTAAAATATGACCAGCGATAAAGGTCGTATACCAGCTGTATACACATGTAAGAGTGAGAGGTACTTTCTAATAATCAGTGCCAAAGAATATTAATAAGTGTAATGGTGGGTGAAAGTGTTTTTACCCGAAAGGGCTCCGTATTAGGCAATATAATAATTTGAATTTGAATTTGAATTAATACTATATGTACCTTAGGAAGCATCGTTTAATTTTTATGCTAGGAACCTGTGATGGATCACGGAAGCTCAACCCACAGAGCTGCCCAACGCGTCCCCAGCTGGCAGATCAGGGAGACGCTGTCGTTGGTGCGGGAGGGTTGTCGGGTCAGACCACGCTCCCTTCACGCTTAATGCTCCTTTCGAGAAAAAAGAATAGGCCAGATTATCCGACCCTACCCCAAAACCCTCCCTTTTACAGTGGCAGTCAAAATCGGTTCCCCTTTTGTTCCCCTATTTGAACTGTGTTTGATAAATTGTTGAACTGGTTCTTGTCTTGAATAACCACGAAATATATGCCACTTGACGTTAAGAAAACAACAATCAGTTATCAATTTTTATGAGGGATCATGGAAGAAATTTGAAGAAAAAAAATTATCTATTGGACCGATTGTTTAGCGAAAAGACAAGGTTTAAAAATTGTGAAAAAATTCTGATATATATTTTTTTTTCAAAACTTACTAATTTCAAAATCTATTTTATTCATGTAAATACCCAATGCATATATATGGAGCCAGTTTGAATCTGATTCTATCTGATATTTATCTGAGCTACGTCACTCGTTTGGAAAATATATTGTATGAAATAATAAATGAATATATAATAATTATTAATTGGATATTCACACAGTCTTAATTTGATATTACATATATTTGACAGCTTTATGACGAAGTCACAGTATGAATCTGGTCAGGTGTAAAGGGGTTTTAAATATGGTTTTATAATTAAGGCCAACCTTATAAAAAAACGTGTTTAACCTGTGAATTATTCCAGTTTAATAAATATATATATATATATACATATGATGTACATGTATATGAAAAAAAAAAATAGCGGATGATTATTTTCATCGGGTTTTCATGATCCCCAACATCAATTCTCACATCATATTAGCAAAGATCCAGAAAAAAGGCGTTCTGACGAATTTTCAAACATAAAAATGCATTGCCTTTCTATTGAATCGTTAATTTGAATGAAAAAATAATCAATGCAAAAATAACAATTTAAAACCCATACCGATAAACATCTGTAAATTATTTCATAACAAAAAAGAAAACTTTACACGCAGGTGAATCCATGTGATCAGCTGGATTATAACAACAAAAATATTTTTGTAAGGGCTTTAAATCGAATTTCCAATCAATTTCATTTTTCTAACTATTGTGTTGACAACTAGGTATAAGTAATATGCACAACTGGTTCGAAAGTGGAATGAATTGATATACACACAATAATGGTAAGGAAATTCATAAATTACATTAACTGTACACGATGGTATTTAATTTTTTATATATAATTTGTATGTCTATATATTTTACGTAATCTGGACATTTTTTAAATTGTTTTATTGTTCAATAAGAGAACAACTATTTGATTTAAAAAAAAATTATGGAGGACTGGCTTAGCAAAGAAGTAATTTGAAATAAAGTGACAGCTAGGCTACAAAATTTGATAGTTATAAGGAAGTCTAAAAGAATCTAGGATCATGGATGCACTTTTTTCCCCTGTAAAACTTTTTTAAAGTGATCAATGTGGAAATGAATTGGACCACTATTTCCTGTATTTAATTTACTCAAAACCGCTAATTTCTAAATTTTAAATATTCATTTTTAACATCTGTCAACTTTTATTATTCCATGAAAGACACTCGGGAAATATTTTGTTCCGAGTGTTCGTTTTGAAATACGGTCTTAAAGACCCCAAATTGGCATATTTGTGTTGACGTCGCCCCTCCCAAAGGAGCGATACTCAGATATATGAATCTTTAGTTTGTTGAGCTTAGGGAGCAACCAGTTCATTTTTTCCAGTGTGTGTGGGGTGGGGGGGGGGGTTGTAGGATCAAACTTGAAATAAAAAGACAGGACTAGGATTTTGGCAAATTGAAGACAAGATCACTTTAGGTGTGAAAAAAAATGCAGGACCTGTGTCAATCAGGAAATGTTTTGGTTTAAAAAGAATAAAAAATTTAGACCCCAGTCGCGGCTGAAATAGAATCCAGGACCAAACTTTCGACGAAAAAAAATAGATAGGATCCCCCCCCCATAAAAAATCAAATTGTTGCTCCCTTACTGTATCCGTTCTTAAAAAAAAAGAGTAAATATGTTCTGATAATAATTACATATACGTCCAGGAATAGGATGATGCTTGATTTCCTGAATTTAGCTGGACATTAACCACATTAATTAATGGGCATTTCCATTTTTTCCTGTTTTACTTGGAAAAACACATCCCATAGGTTAAACTATTACCAAATATTTGTAATATAATCTAATCAAAATTCCAGTATTGATTTAAATGTTTCAGATAAAATGCAAAAAGTAAAAAGTACACAAATCATATAATTAAATGCACTCAGTTTCTAATTGTCAAACTTGAAAATTATAGAAATGTGACTAATTGTAAAGGTTTTTATATATACGAACTATTTAAACTCTCAAGTGTGTATTTGGGTACTACTATTCAATCATCTGACACATTTGACGAGGTCAATACTGAAATTGAAACTTATTTGGCAACCACAAAAGTTTTTAATTAGGGTAAATTTTAATTATTTTCTTTATAATGAATGATGTAATTAGGCTAGACATCGAATGTCCACAGGAGACATTTTTACGCCATAAGAGAGAACCATACAAGTTTTATTTTTTTTTATTTTTTTTTTTTTTTTTGGGAGGGGGGGGGGGGTGAATTTGAAATAAAGGTACGATGTACGATCAAAAATTTGGTAAAGAAAAAGACAGGATAGAACATGTTAAATGGAATAATTATAGGTTTTGAAAAAGATATCGGATGTACTTCCTCGTCCTTCCTCTCCCTGATAAAAAAATAAATAGTTGCTCATTTGTACATGTACGTTGTTGAAAGAGAAGCAACAAAGAAAGGTTAATTTAAAACAATGTAAAATAGAAAAGTAAATAAAGGTCAATAATGTGGCACGAAACTGATTTAACCTTACCTTAAATTGAATTAAATAGTAGTGGATTTAGGATAAAAATCTGGCTTATGAAATTTGCGGAGGCGGGGGGGGGGGGGGGGTGGGGGGTGGGGGGGGGGGGGGGGTCCAGGATACGAAATTACTTTGTTGCTCACCCACTCCCATAATTCCAAATGGCTGATCGCCACAAGGTATGCGTCACATTTAAGGACTAGTTAAGAGTTTGGTTGGTAACAAATGTTTCTAAACTTCCATTTGTGGTAACTTCCTACGTTATATTGTTTTTTTTCTTCTTCTTAAAACAACGGAAAAGAAATATTATCTATATAACATTCATTGTATTTATTGTATGGCTTCGTATAACATGGGCCACGGATAATTTATGAAAATTTTAGAATTGCTTATTGCTTAAAGGATATTATTTCAGAAAATAAGTTTCCATTCAATGTACCGTGCATCGATCTTTACTGCACTTATAAAATGTGAATTTGTTGCATTAAAATTATGCATATTCTAGACAAAAATCAATTTACTTTATGAAGCTAATATTTGCATAGACCTGACAGGATTAAAAGTTGATACATTTTGCAAAAGTTTATTTAATCCAAACGGTACACGGCATTTTCTATTTTCAATACTAATTGATTTTCGATAATATACTAGTCAACCAAATAAACGATACATGGTAATGTATTATTCATATATTCATACTTTCAAATAGTTGTACTAAGCAGAAAAATAGACCAACACGTATGATTTTCATAATAGATTATTTTCTCATCAAAAGCATGGATTTTGTGCATAAAGTTTGAAATAAAAAATTCCAATTTTTGAGATCGGTATTTTTACCCCCTTATGTGAATCATAATGTCTGTGTGACAAAAATTTGAGTGTTTTCTACTGATTTCAGCCACTGGATTTTCATTTTACAAAATGTGTGTCGATTTTCTTTTCGATTTCCGCAAATTTAATTTAACCATCTTTTGAAAATTTTCATTTTCCACCATTTCAAGTTTTATCCACAATTTCAAAATGAGACGCATTAGATCAAGAAATGTACTAGCAAACCGCTGTTTTCCTCATAGTTAAGGTTTTTGTTAAGGAATTACCAAATCTGTTTCCGAACTCGTGTATCATTACTTTTGTTGACTAGTATATTTTTTCTGCCTCGACTGATATGTTATTACGGAAAATCTTTGATATGGAATATCGATATTAACATGAAATTAAAAAAGAACTGTTTAATTATTAAATCGTCATTACTGACTGTTCAATAAAAAGGTTTAGAAATTGTTGTATTGATTATAATTATAATGTATACAATTTAATCAGAAAGACACAATAATAGAGGAAAAAACAACCTCAATATTCAATGATACCACTTTCGATGCATAAGATGTGCACATTGCATCGATTTACAGTTAATCAGTTGTGCTATAGTCATAAAATGTTATATTTCCAAACAATAACCCAAAAGATTGCAGAGAAAATTCATAATTACTAAAATATCAAACTTCTAAAACCAAAACGATCTATTAAATGCTTATCTTATAAGTGTATACATGAACTCGTTTTAGAATAGATGAACCCCCAAAAGGGACAAAACGGAAAGAAAAACCGGGTCTAAAATCAGGAGATTCTTTCTCTTCTCAGACACCCCTCATGCTTATCTTGTGCCCGGTTTTAAAAATTTACGACGTAGAAGCAGATTCGTAAATAACGTTCGTACAACCCGTATACCAGTCATTTAATTATCTAATGGAAAAAATATATATCAGTAACGCCAATTTATCAGATCCGATCGACAGAATCAGATTTCCACCTTATTTAAAGATTTGACCTTTTCGTTATCTCATTTGAATTTAAGTCCCATATATGAAGGCCTCAAAAGGAAAACAAGTAGCGGACGTGTGTAGTTGTTTATTTGTTCGTTAAAAATAAAATGTTAACTTCTTCACACGTAAATGAATTTGTTATACTTCTTCACTCGTAAATGAATTGGTTACCATGTATCAGGATGTTTTTAACATGTTTAAAGATAAATACAATACTGATTTTAGCGAACAGGAAACATACCGTTTGTCTCCCTTGTATCATCTGACCATGGCGCCGATCAGTGTTGTCAAATTGTAGGAACGAAGTTGTTCAATAATTACAAAAATAAAAGATGACACAGGTGTAAATAAATATTTTATTGAATAAAACAGAAAAGAAACTTCACAGTTTTGGTAATTCAGAGAAATACATTGGATTACTTCTGTGACCACAAATCGAGGAGCTTTTTTTACTTTGACATCCCTGAAATTCAAAATAAAAACATATACAATCCGCACCGCTGGAAGATTTCAAGAGGAAAAAAGTAACGGCTTTACTCCGAATTTTACGGTACATATTAATCTCTTACCCGGAAGAAAAAAGACATGTGACATATGAATCATGTTAAGCCGAAGTAAAGATAAGATTATTATCTAAAGAACAATACAATACCAAAACAACAACAACACTAAATGTTAAAGCATTAACTACTTGGACACTAGATACATACAGGTGCCCTGGAACGGTAAGCAATTCATGTTTCTTATGTCACCGGCAATGTTGTTCATATCCAGAAAAAAGTAAAAAGTCTGTTACTGGCTTTTTATGAAATCATCATTCGATATTGTCACATTAGTCATGCTAGTATTGCAAAATTATTTATTGGGGGGGGGGGGGGGTTTAACACCACTGTACTTTAATAATCTACATGTGACTGATTGATTGTTGTCAGCTTAGCGTCCAGTTGAAAATATGTTTCTTCAGGACGAGAACTAGTTCAACAATTTATCAAACAAATTTCAAATAGGGATGAGATGTAACACAAAGTATTTGATTTTGACTGCCACTATAAACGGGTGGATGGTTGGGTACGGTCGGATAATTTAGCCTTCTGTAGTGGCCATTAGCCTACAGTTATTCGAAAACTACAGAAGGGGTTCATGTAGGCAGCTTGGCATTCTCCAAACACGTTTCCCACTATGGTCAGTGGTCAGGCTATCCGTATTATTACCTGACAACCCCCTCCCTCATCCCCCCCAACAAGAGGGTCTTCCCTATCCGTCATTTGAGGAAGCGCTAGGCAGCTCCGTTTGTTTACAGTAGCTCCCGTGATCCATCACAAGTGCCTATTCATTAACACGTGTTTACTGTGTGTCTTATATACTTCAGCAACTGATTTCTTGATGAAATACTCTGGACTTCATTAATATTCTGTACATTAACACGTGTCTACTGTGTGTCTCGCATACTTCAGAAACTGATTTCTTTGGTGAAATACTCTGGACTTCATTAATATTCTGTACATTAACACGTGTCTACTGTGTGTCTCGCATACGTCAGCAACTGATTTCTTGGTGAAATACTCTGGATTTCAATAATATTCTGTACATTAAAAATGTGTCTACTGTGTGTCCCATATACTTCAGCAACTGATTTCTTGGTGAAATACTCTGGACTTCATTAATATTCTGTACATTAAAAATAACAATTCAGTATATGTCTAAAAAGACAACACGGATCGGAAACAGAACTAGCACAGATTCTTCAACTTTAGTGAAATACACACACAAATTGGAAAATAAGCCCTCGTAAAATATTTTGGACATTTCACTAGTTGAAAATACAACAATTCATTATAACTATTGGACACGAAAGGTAGTGTAATAATTTTTACTTTCATTTTAAAGAAACGTTGGAGATCTTCCCGAAAAACCATTTGCAGTTTGAAAAAAGACACACAGTAATCATTCTGGTTTTGCAACTAAAATATTTTTAACTTTTTAGTGTGTTGTTGTTTTTTTTACGATTTTATATTTGGTTTTGTTCGACTTGTGTATTTCATACATTTTAGTCGTTTTACGCCCCCTTTTAACAGCTCACCATTTCCATTTATATTTCTTGTTATAAAATATTTTTGACCAGTTTAAAATTTAAAACAAATGTCTATTTATTGACTGTGGAAACGTGTTACAATGCACAAAAAATTACTTA